>JARDYJ010000007.1:47736174-48936174 GCA_029215755.1 Spea hammondii
TAGTATTTGGCTTTTGTGTGACTTGCTATGGGCAGCACTGCCGTTCAGAACATGCATTCCATGGTTTTCCAGTCGTCATAGAAATAACTTGGGTGAAAATATCACTATTTATATATATTTACACAAACAAGTCGCCGAGGGTTAAATCACATGCAATGAACGTATCACGAGGGTCTTAGGAGAGAACTGTGGAGCGTCGTCCTGCTTCCCCATCGAGCCGCCGTGTCCGGAGCACCGCTAAGGATGCCCGTTAGTTATGCTTCTGTTAGTTTCCGAGCTCGGCACAATCCGCCAGTGTCTTGGATCAGCTGTGGGAAAAAATAAATACAGACCACGGGCATATTTATCCCAAGATGACCCGAGCTGTGCCCCAGTCGAGCTCTAAATATTGAATGCGTTAATGCATTTTAAGTTGCTGCCCGTATCGGAGTTTGGTGATAATGGACCTATAAGTGCTTTTATATTTTTAATATTGTACAGCGTGGAGTGGTGGAATTATTTTTAATTAGCATGCCCCTTTAACGACATCTGCGTTTGATTCTTTAATGAACCCTGAAAGTGTGATGCCACCTTTACAGTGTAACGCTCGTTGCCTGTTACTACAGGCTTCGCGCTTCCCCTCCTGCTCTCGTTAATTAGGATGGCTTCCTAAAATAAAGGGAGGGAGGACGCGGTTCGTGCCTCTGCCTGCAGCGAGATTCTTCTTCATTTAGAAGACAAAAGCTGGGCGGGTAATTAACGCTCCGGCGCCATCTAGTGGGCAGCGCTATTTTACACAGGCTTATGTGGAATTCTTTCTCCGAGAAGACAACTATTATTGTTTTATATGACGCCATCAGACGCCACAGCGCTGTACAAAAGGGTAGAACTGCAATAAACTACCCTTGGAGGAATAGGCCCTACCTATCCCCTCCCTGCCCATTGAGCCATGAACCATTTGGAGAGGCATGGAGCCCACCCTACCTCTAAACCTACCAGGTACCCTTGGTCGAGACTGTTGCCCTCCCAGACCTGCCCTGGTCTTAGTTGGTCTATGCTAGAATACTCCTCTGCCTACATGTATCCCGCATGCGCAGAATGCATTACGGTGTGCGTGTGTTATTTATAGGTTATTTATATGTTTTATTTTACATGTTATTTATAGGTTATTTACATGTTTTATTTTACATGTTACAGGTTCACGAAAATCCAGAACACAAAGATGACCATGAAGAAAGATGGCATTAACTCTCTGCACTACCAGGTGGTACAATTCGCCAAATACCCCATGTACACAAACATCACAGTGGATATTGGGAAGCCCCCGCCTCGGCCAGCTCGAGGGTGATTTAATTTACTGACTGGCGCTCTGCTCTCTGGACATTGCCTGCTTCTGACACCTTCTGCAGAGAGATCCATACATTTTTTTTTATCATTATTATTATTATTTTTTTTTTTTTACTGTTCACAGTTGTGACTTCACTTGGCATCCTCTTGGAGATTTCATAAAAGGACATTGGGAATATTTTCATTTTTTTTTTCCTATTTTATCCGGTGATTTGCCAAGTTTACCGGCCAAGGGGATAACTAACCCTGTTCTCCTGTACACCTGTCAAGCAGATCTGTTTGCCAATGTTTAGCATGCACAGAAAGGCTGACAAATCCAGGATAAGCATATATATATATATATATATTTGCTTATATATATATATAAATACACGATGCTCCTGCGCATAACTACACGCCTTCTTTGAATGTACAGGCAGCCAAAAACAGCTACACGGTTAAACCTGCTCATCACGCTAATACCAGGAGCTGACAACCGATCCGAGTTTCGGTCAAAGCAGCCGAGACTCCCGTCTCCTCGTTTTTCAAATATGCTTCTTTACATGTATTACTAACATGCATCGATGAACATATGTTAGAAGGACGTGTTTGGGATAGATTTCAGGGACCCTGCATCAAAGTGATTTAAAATAACAGTTATCACCTTAAATTTCAGTCACATTGTGATTTTTGTTTATTTTTATGTGGGAATTCTGCTTCAGGAGAGACCTATACATTATTACTGCCATTGGCCCCTGAGGGTTGTATTCAAGAAGTCATTCTGGTCCTAAATTGTAGTCTTATTACCATAACAACCAATGGAATGTTTCCGCTGAAATGTAGACTATTCTGTTGGTTGCTATGGTGATAAGTTCACTTTTCAAACTAGAAACTAGACTCACTTTTCCTATATAAACTCCAAGATACCCACACTTTAATATACCTGCCGTCCAAATTTTCAAGGGGACCCCAAGGTCAACCTTACTGTTGATCCAGATGCAGGACAGAATATCTCACATTGAAGCCATTTGCAATGGTCCCTCAAAGAGGAGAAAAATTTCTTCTTCATTCCAAAATGGCGTCAACAGGTTATAATTATATCCCAGTTTACTCATCTTTGCTAAAAGACCACCCAATCTCTGCCATGACTAAGGATGGGGTACAATTCCCAGCTGCAGCCTGGTTGAGCATATGGGATTTGTAGTCTTTATAGTCCAAGCAGTGCGAGCAAAAATCATCTAGAATAGGACACGAACCACAAAATATTTAAAAGATCAATTAATTGGACAAAAACAACTATTTCAATAGTTTTTGGGCAGCCCCGTCTATATTGCAAAGTTTTTTTTTCTCGCCAGCCCGGGGAAACGGAATGTTTTAGACTTTTTTAATTATCTAATATAGAGAGTAATCAGGAGGATATGAGAACAGAAATACAATTGAAGTCTTATTTGGAACGTTACTCAGAGCCATTTTTCCTAATATTTCTCCAATTTACAATAGCTCAGTGCAATTACTACAATTTCCAGCAGACCATTAGCACAGCCAACGGAACCTCCATACGAAGACACATTTTCATTGAGACGAATGGCTTTTCTTTTTTCCCAAATTGCAGCAAATTGCATTTCCATCTTGGAAAACGTCTAGTTGATTACATCAGCAGCCGGTAAGGATGGCGCGTACGCCGCTAATTCAACGGCGGATTCATTGCCACTAAACAGATTATGGCTCACCAAGAGAACTTAAGAATTTGACTCATGGATCATTTTTATTGAGTATTACGGGAAAGTGACGGGCAGAACGAACTCAAGAACATAACATGATTGCCACCAGTGGTGGATGTTGCGTCTCCAACAGACACCCAAAACAAGGTCGTAACGTACGTCGGATGCAGACACATCAATAAAGGGATGACACCATTTAAGTTCTAGATTTAACCATGGATACTTCCATCAACGTTCTACTGATGGCCCGATATGTAGTCAAATTTCCTTAAATACCGATCTTTACTCATCGTGTTATCCCCCAAATCTTTATTTCTGAAGAGCTGGGTGGGACATTGGATGGAGAAATGCCTTTTGCATGATATTATAAAGCATCCATGATATCGTGTTGATAAGCAACTGCTGATTGTACTTCCAAACAACCGGATGATACGACTGGAGCAGGTCCGGGATAAGCATAGGGCATAAGGTAACTCCTAAAAGAGAGAACTTTTCATTAAAGGAGCAACTGAGAGTTACCCTCAGAAGAAAAAGAAGATGCTATGAAACTGTGCATGTTAAACAAAGCACAAAAGTAATCCATGCTGGCGCCCGACGCAGGGCGTTAGATAATTCCATCAGCACAAAGGTGATACAGGAGGATGAAACCTTGGCTGGATTTTAGCCGACGCGTTATTTGCATGGCTGTTTGGAGAACATTTTGCCTTATCTGGACTGGAAGAGATCGTCTTTTGCCAACACAGACCGGAGGAGGAACGGCAGAGTAGAAGCTTTGAGTCGTCAAATATTCATAAATGAAGAGAGAAGAATGAGCGCTGGACTCCTATGTATCACGGATCGGATGACTTAGGAGCGATGGGGGGGAGATAAGTGCCCATGATTGTTGGGTTTGGGATGCAACGTGTTGCTGTGCAATGCTGTCCTAGATAGAGGATATAGGGTAGGGCTATTCAACCCTCCTTCATGTTTGCATTTGGCCAAGTGTCATGTGAATTGTTGAAGAATGCCCGAAACACTAGCCTGCTATAGCGAGTGTGCCTGATATAATCTTTTATTAGGGGGATAACACCGCAATTCTAGGAACAACTTTTCCTTAATGGTTTTGAGCCTTTTTTTGATTCACAGATGTTAAAAAAACCTTTTTAATTGAACCTGGTAGATTTGGCTCTTATTTAAAGCGATACTCTCATACTTTGTTTAAACCGTCACTCCATTTGAGGGATACATGGAAATGAAAAATTTGGAGCCCCTCCACTGAAGCGTTCAAACGTCATCACGTTCCCAAGTGAATTAATGGGATTTTATATATTAATATCACCTTATTACATAGGCATGATTTTAAGGATTTGTATTTTTTGCATAATTGAATAATTGTGAGTTTGGACACTTTTTTTTTTTTACATTGTATACTATAGATAAATAACATATTAAGAGATCATAAATTCTGTGTTACGCCATACATTCGGTATTATATCGGGATGCATTTTTGCTGCTTCGGCACACCTATAGTACAGAATATATTTCTCTAAGAAAAGTCAAGCGTTCGAAATATGAATTAATAAGTCTTGCTAGAACGCTCCTGAACACATCTTTCCTACATTTGTATTTAAACTTCTTGGCAAAAACTTTACAAATACGATTAAAGCCACGTTATTAAACATGACTACTAAAAAAAAAAAATGTTGCGTGCCGACAAATGGATTCAAGATAAGACATATGTATATGTATGGGTGAAATGGTTCTTGGCTAAATCATTAGCAAATGTATACATAAAGGAGAAAAAAGATACATTGTGAATGTTTCTGTACATATCTATAATGCTATAATGGTTTATTATGGGTACTCCTGGATTAGCATATCATGGGCGGTAGCGATCAGGCCCCTTGGTGTACCATTTCTCAATGGAGGTCAACGACCAACCGGCCCATCGTTCATGGCATGCAGTACAAGGCACTGTGCTAGGAGGATAGATGTGATTTTGCTCTCCATAAGAGGCCATCATAATATTTTTAATGACAGGTACACTTTAATCAAAGCCTCTGAAAAAATGTTATTAGAAGAAGGTGGCCCCCCAAGTCTAGAATCGCTACTGCAGATGACCGTCGGTGGGGGGAATGTGGCCAGCTGAGCCGTAAGTACAGCTTTTGGCACTTAGGACAGGATCAGAGGTCACATATGCTTCTGGAAGGTGGTTCGGGGGGCATTACTGCCAAGCGGCTCAAGCACGACCCCTCTCTTTGCAACATCGGGAGCAGCTGCATCCCTTGCCACATAAAAGTTACATCCCTGGTGGCCAGACAAGCTTTATGGTTTCTGCCCCCCGGAACGTGATAAAACGGTTGTCAGTGCTAGAAAACATATAGTTTTGGCGATTCTGTTACAGCGTAATGAGTATCCAAAGCCTTGTTTCTTTACCCAGAGCTTTTTGAAGAGGCTTACACCAGTACTGGTTCATCTGAAGCTGTCCAAGACCCAACCACCCATGGGTGCTCTTAGCTCATTGTATATGGCTTACAGATCAATAATAATAAAGAATAGGATTTAATGGAAACTAAGAAAGCTTAGGAAACTATTTAAGACAGACTCTAAGAAGTAAATCTAAGATGAAATCTTTTGGCAGAGAAAGCGGAGTTCCTGGGAACCGGTATTATTTGTCTATGAATGTCTACTGGTCAACTTCGCTACTAGGTGAGGGAACACTCGATGTAGTGGAATCTTGCTGTAAAATAGTTTTTACATTTGAAGCAGTTTCAGGAGGATCCAGAATTATATATATATATATATGTATATCTTTTTAATTTCAAACCCCCCACACCGATCAGAAAGTATAATGAGAAAAGCATGCCTCGGAGAAAGCTGAGATGGTAGGATGTTCCTCCGGAAGGAAGAAACATTCCATTCACGCTATTTAAAAAAGGGATTATGACAATTTATGAACACGCCATCTGTGTGCAAAAGTGTGCGTTCATTTAAGACCGGCTAGAAAAATATAGCAGGTTTTTCTAGAATTGCTGTTGTCGTTGGTGGTTCGGTGACCTCAGGCTGTAGTACAGGCCACCATGGGTGCTCATCATGGCCCGATTCTACAGCCTGGAGAACTTCCAGCCCGCGATCGTATGTTTAATGGGGAGGATAAAAGGGTCTGCCCATCTGCTTCGGATGTGTCTGCTTGTTATTTCTTTTCTATAATTGTTGAGTGTGACATTTCAAAAAACAATAACCTATTGCTATCTACGCCTTTACAGTTTTCATAAAATAACAATTGAAAAAATGAAATGGAAAAGAGTTTTTTATTTTGGGGTTGAAGGTAAAAGAAAAAGTAGCCTTTTGAAGCTTTTAGCAGCTTTCTCCAACAAACTTAATGTAAGGGGAGGAATAATGTACATCATGTGGGGTTCCAGTACATATTTATTCTTAATTTTCGTTTTTAAATACCATTATATTGGTTTATTTGATGTACAAGTGTGGAAAGTAGGATTTGGGAAAGTGACGATTTTAGGTATGTAAAAAAATAAAAAATGTAACAATTAATTTAACGGAGAATAGAATACAAATAATTGAATCCCCCATAATACGTCTGATATAGTTTTAATAATATGTGATGTAAATGTCACTGAGCATCTTGGCGGATAGAGTGTATCTGCGGGTAAAGCGATTGTACAGCGCTGCAGAATATGACGGTGCTATATAAAACAATAAGTAACAATACTACTAATCATTGCAGGGATTATAAGTGGTTGCATTAAGTGGCAGAATATGGCTAAAAGGAACCATTGCCTCCATGCAGATGCTAGATGACTCTGGGCTGTGGCCAAATCAGCCATTTTTTTCCGGGCATACATAATGTCACATATTCCTGAGCAGCACATTTAAAGTGCTGCCCCCTGCAGCACGGGGGAGGAATAACGGGGGCAGCACTTTACACGTGCCATTCAGCAACTCAGTGACCCAGTAATTATGTTAGATAACGCGATTCATTACATAATGTACACACTTAAGGAAAGGGAATGCACCCAAAAGCATAGAAAGGATCCAGTCTGGCTCTAAACAGTGCCTTATGTACTTACACAAGCTTCCGCTAGGGACCCAAAATGCTTAAACCAGAACCTCTCAATCCTTTTTCCATTATGTACATTATTTACAACCAAGTGTCCCTATACGCTTTCTATTAATAACCAGGAGGGGGATTCAGTGTTTTAACTGGACGACGACATTAACCAGCAATTCCAACGCCAACCCTCGTCTAGAACCCAATTACAAGATACCCCCGATACGATGGTTGTACAGCGCTGCAGAATATGATGGCGCTATATACGTTAATAATAGTATTCTCACAGGAGTTACGTAGTTTTAACCAGAGATAGGATATGTAAGAGCATCGTGGAGTTGTACTCTTGGGAATCCGTCTGTCCGTTCCACATCTTGAAAATTCTTTACAATCTAAGAAGAGTAAATTTTCAGAAATTGAAGAAAACCACAAAAAGAAAAGAAAAGAAAGATTTGCTCAAGGAAGTGATTACAAAGATCGGTTTTATTGGGAGTTTTATTTAGTACAAAAAAAAAAAATAAGACGTCTGAGGTCCTGTTGCCTGCATTTGCTTACGGCAATTTAACGGACATACAATAAAAATTGCTATGCATTTCGTGCCATGTTGACAAAATTATCGCATTTACAAATATAATGGAGGTGAATCTGTATAACGGATGCATCTCACTGCTTTACGCTAGGAAGAACCAAAACCCTGCCGTCTATTTACAGAGAAAAGGTTAAGAGACTTTAAGGGTGACATTTACAAAGTACCAATATTTGTGTACACGACGTACACCTACTTGTGTGGGCTTTAAAGGTATGGTTTTTATGTCCCAAGAAGGAAAAGTCAGATCTTGAAAGCTTATGTATCTAGAAACACCAGTCCACTAAAAGGCATCGCAGCCTTCTAAAGAGGCCGTCGTCCCTGGAATGATACATTAACATCCATTTTCGTGCTGCAACAAAGACATTAACCTATCTTTCCTCTATACCCAGCCCTTGTGGCGGGGGGGGGGGGGCAAACTATACTATCGATCAATGTATAGTGCTGGTAACCAAAAATACAGGGGTGCATTCTTCTTTATATCGATGTGTTAAATACGCTGGCACCCGACTTATCTTTCTAATATGTTTATAGGAAAAAAAATATATATATTTTAAATAAAAGCAAATCAGAATTTTTAATGTTACAAAATATGAAATAACTGAACTTCCGTACATGGTGCGAGATCACCGTCCCTAGTGGAATGTTACGGAAAATTATACAGGTCGCTTCTAGAAGTGGCCGGAGTAACCTTTGGCCGTAGCTCCTTTCTTTTGAAGTGCCCTCATGGAACACTTAGACCCACGGGAAATTAATTAGTTTCATTTTATTAATGTCCCAAGGAGTAGGGGACTGCTCTTTAATTATGTGATTTTTGAACCTTTACCTTCTACGAGAAGCTACTGGTAACGCTCCATCCACTGGGGAAAAAATATATATAAGGGGAAATCTAACAGCACGTCATAAAGTTCTCTAACGAAAGTTACCTAAGGATATAGGAGAAGACATTACAGAGTGGTCCCTATGCCATCAGGGTCAGCCTTAGGGTTTCTAGCATATATTTCTCTGATGACTACCTCTGTGCATTACATATCATTCAGGTGCCGGGTATTACATATCATTCAGGTGCTGGGTATTACATATCATTCGGGTGCCGGGCATTACATATCATTCGGGTGCCGGGCATTACATATCATTCGGGTGCCGGTCATTACATATAATTCAGGTGCCGGGCATTACATATCACGGCGTATTTTGATTGACTTGTCTGCTATACTGGCCAGGTACTTTGATGTATAGGAACCTTAATCAGGGATACGTGCCAGCGGAATTTGCGGTAGACATGTCACAAAGTTCGGCATGCACCAATTAATTGCCACAGACGCTGGTCTCTCTACAGACGCTTCACCTACCCCCCGGCATGTGACTACGCTGATAATGGTATCGATAACTTTAGTGGCACACATTTGGAGCAGTCTAACTGAAATACATGAAGGAAGAGTAGGCTAAGAACAATGAATACACCAACCCATGGCATCTTCACAACCCGTCATACTGAACACTGTTACAGCTCTGGGGTGGAGGGCCATGGGTCGAATGGCACATAAATACTGTGAACTCTGCTGTTTAAGAGTTTTCTCTTTCTTCCTCTGGGTTGCAGTTCTTTGTCTTCTCACACTTCGCCAGCCGGTTTCCTTCCCAGTATCCGACATCTTGTCCATCATGACAACGGCACTTGGTGCACGCATCCACCCAAACATATTGACCTCCTGGGATTACTCGACTCTGGGATGAATCTGCGTAACAATTTGGACCTAGAAAGAGACAGGAAAGCCATGGTCAACATTTCTGAGGGACTTCCGAGGTCCCAGAAGGTTATATAACTTCATATAGTATATCTACATTGGCCCAACACAAAGTATCAGTACTTTATCTGATGGAAAGACTCAGACCTTGACCAGTTCTTGGTCTTGTCTTAGACAGAGGTTGAGGAGCACTTTAGTTTTAAGGACATCATTACAAGAGCTTGAGTTGGAATTTCTAAACTAATAGGTCTTGGTCAAGACGATCCTAGAAATAGGTGTAGTTTATCTTTTTCTGGTTATTTTATATGCATTTGTAATTTTTGTCTTCTGCTCTCGGATATTACAAGCTCTGTCATATTGAGACACTGACCGTCTTTACAGCGGGGGCAACATTCTCCCTTCTCGTACACTGGGTTCACGCAGGGCGGCGGGGCACAGTCTGCCACAAGGCATCGGGCAATTCCATCCACGTCACAGGTGCACTGCTCGCACTCCGAGGGCTGAAAGAGAAATGTAACAACAGCCTTTAGAAATATATGGCACGTCGCAAAGTACGATAAAAGGACAAGATGCTGGAAGATACGTAGTTATATACGATGGACCCTATCACATCTAATGAAGAAACGTCCGGGGTCCTGGAAGCTTAGGGGACTTTACATGTTTTTCTTTGTTGGTCCAATAGAAGGCATCCACTCCAACAAAATACTCATAAGGAACCTGAATAATATTCTGACATTGAATGCTTTTTGGTTGTAATTATAGTTGTAACTTAAATAGAGAGATGCATATGCAGTGATGGTAGAAAATTAGCTCATCTAGTCTGCGATCTGTGAGTTGCTTTTTACTTATTCATTGTTTAATAATAAGTTCTTCTAAAGTTTCATCTGGTTCTACATGTATTGCAGAATGATTGTTGTGGTAATTATGTATTTAGACACAAGGTGGCGCTCTTCCCCATTCTAAACCACTACAGAGTAAAGAAGGTTTATGCTGGCAGATCAGAACCATTCAACCCATCTAATCTGCCTGTTTCTCCTGCTGTCAAGATTTAAACCTTAATCAGTCCTTGATCTCATCTTAGACTCAGAAGCAATATGCCTATCCCATGCATGTTTACATCCCCTCACTGTATAAACCTCTGCCACTTCTGCTGGACGGCTGCTCCATTTATCTACCGGCTTATTCATGGGAGATCATTTTGTAAAAATGTATACTTTTTTTTATAAATTAGGCCATAAATAAGGGTCTTTGGGGAAAGAACAGAACAAATTACACCATGAAAAAAAATAATGCAGTTTACTCTGAGGCACAGAACTGTTTTAGTTCTGCCGTATAGATGCTGTATTTACAGATCATCTCGGAAAAGCAAATGAAGTCCAGGTTTCAGGATGTATTTAATTCAATCAACCCCGAAAGCATTAAATAGTTTTTGAAAACAGATTTATGTCTCTGATACAGAAAAGGCATCATTAGAGGGACTCGGGTGACCGAAGGAGTCTTAGTACAAATAAATAGGTCTTAGTGCGTCTTTAATCTGATTTTTTCTGATACCTGGGTATAGAACAAAACTAATCCCAAAAGCTGGACATGGAGCCATGATTCAGTACCGGGTATTCGGCAATGTGATCCGTACGGGTAGGATAATTGCTATTAGTTGGCTTTACTGATAAACATTTACATGTTTACGTGGGAATTTACAGGGTAACTGGGCAGATTTTGCACAGATTAAATCCCTGCTTGGATACAGGTGATGACTTTATGATATCTTTACCTCGTGAGAAGTCATGGTATTCATAAGCAACATTATTACAATTATCAGGTTACGATCAGTCACTATGATGGAATCTTTGTGAAGGACTATTAAAGGGTTAATATCTGAAGAGTCCCAGGGTCAACTCATCAAGAAGCTCTCAGATATGGTAGTTATAAGAACACTATGCGCCAGAATCCCCTTTTGAAGATATATAATCACCAGCTGGAAATGCTTGGCCCCCAGTGGCCGGAATAGACCTTCTTGTCAACTGAGGGACACTCACTCCAACCTCTCCTATTCTGAACTGAACTAAGCAGATGTCAGCTGACCTTCATGGTTTCAGAAGAGATGACATGAATGTTAGTAGACAGGGACCTAAAGTCCAAAGTGCTGAACACACAGTCGTCAGCAGAAACAATCCGCCATGCGAGAGAATAGGTTCTTCATTGTTTATAAACACGGTCTTGAAACCTTTAATATTATGCATCGCTGAGAAATCGCTATTGGCGAGAATTTTAAAGGAGGAGAAATGTTAGAAGAAGAGGTCTTCTTGAACGAGAGGATCAGAGGCTTGGTGACCGAGAGGGGGGTAGATAAATGGAAGTGTCTGGTGTTGAAGGGCATTATGGGCGTACGAGTCCCCAGCACTGTGACCCCTTTGAGATATCCCAAAACTACGCCAGTTCCAGCTGATGAAGAGACACTTTTTTCGGGAGCCCCCCCTGGAGAGGTGATCTTGAACTTCCCTTCTCAGTGGTTTTCAGATCTATCTTCCAGTTAAATCCTTCGCAGCTGGAAACAGTTAACCTTGGAGAGCAGACGAACGTTCCCACCAAGCCGGAAATGGCATTAAAGGGCTTATTTAAACAACACTGTATGGCCACTGCGGCAGAATGGGGCCTATTTATTAACTATTTCAAATCTGGATGTTTTTCACATTAGGAATGCTGCTTCTCTCGTCTGGGGTCCAAATACGTAGATCGTCGATTTGAAGAATTCTGAGTAATCTCTGTCCCGGCCGCTGCCAAAGGGGAAAAACGGATAAACCAGGACCTCTTTTATCCAATATGCTGATAACGTTAAGCAGACATGCACACTTCTCAGAGACAGCGCCTATTACTAGACCAACACCGGTGTAAGTCATCCTATCGATAAAGTCTACAGATAACAGGGTCCCTTTAAGATGCCAAAAAACAGCTTTACAACGATGAGAATATTTGGATTTAATTTTTTCTGTTTAGGATGATCCTATTTCAAGAGCAGCCCCCAGTAAAGTAGGTGTTTGTCCTGCAAGCCTTAGAGCAGCTCTAAAGCAAACTCCAGATAACTGCTACAAATTATCACATTATAGATCAATTTAATACGCAGCCATATCTTGTTTATATAGAGAAAAGCGACAATCATCTGATGACCTGAATAATAATCTGAAAAACATGCTTATTGGGCAACTACTACTAAGGTTTTAGAGTAGCCCAAACAGATTCAGATGTTCCCATTGGCCAGCCGAATATTCCTTCATTACATTCCTGGTTTTTATGTATAAATCGAATATGCATTGAGTGAGCAATCTCGCACGTGCACTCAAGCTAGATGTGCGTAGAGCATAATTACGGAAAACCCCGTACTGTCTTTTTTTCACACTAATTCTGAGCCGTATTTTTAGAACTGATGTTTTCTTCTACAGATTGTTGCTACAAAGATTCCAAGCCTAATAAGGAACTTGTACCGCACAGGCATGGGTCATCAGGCTGTGAAAACTGGCCAAATATATCTAACAATGCCAAAAAGTCCAATAAATCTTTCCGGTGTCAACATCGAATGGGTCGATCGCTTCTCCATACCTTCTGGACCTTTATGTATATGGGGCAAATCTCATGGATCTCATGGTTGAGCAGAACACCAGCAGGACCTTGTCTTCTACTGTCCTCCTACTTTATTTGTGGTTGCTCAATTCCTACTTACACTACTTTACACTTCATACTTTATAGTAGATTTGTTTTTATAAATCGTAATGAGTTTCTGTGGGCCTCTTTCCTGACATTGCTTTAATCTTCATGCACCCATTACAAATCAAAGTGCCTAGGTCCCCTAGGGCAAGCTTGGCTTGAGGCATTCTTCAAAGAACACAATCATCTGTTGTTTTAGAATGAAGAGCAGCCCCCTACAAGGTGTGCGTGACTGAACTGAAATATACATTGATGCAGCATATTCTTTTACACAGCTGAAGGGCTGAAGGGTAATACGTTTATTTACTGCCTACAGATAGGGAAAATCACTAACAGTCTGGTTACTAACGAGATCCAGGACCCCTTACTGGGCACATACCCTGAGAATAAAGCACACATATATTTATATATATATATATATATATATCTGCTTTACAGATCTGTAAACCTTAAGGCGATTCAGTCTGAAATTGTAACCATAGGATTTATTGTCATTATAATATCCCAACATTTCAAATGGCAAAAAGACTACACTTATCCTCCTCCTGGATCCTTTCTGTGCTCTGAATGCTAAGTGAGTGGTCCACAACTAGTCAGTGTATAGACCAATATGGCCAATATGTGTATATTTCACTATATGCAGTCACACAATCACTCAAATTAAGTGGTTTTTAAACCTTTTACTTAAGGAACTCATTAAATTGTTTATTTAAAAGGTAAATATTTCAAAAAAAGCAGGTCTGCTGTCGCCCGTCTGCTTCTGATGGCAGAGCCAGAAAGCCGAGCTGTTGGCTGAGAATTTGATTCCAAGGACTGGACGGGCTTATTTTAGGAGGGGTACCCTTCCATGTAACACTCAGCCAATTCAAAGGCGCTGTAAATATTTGGTATGTTGTCAAGGTTTTGTATACAGGATTAGGGAACAGAGCAGGGGTGCAGACCTAAGTTACAGAATAATTGCCCCATTTTAGAAGGAATGATGTATAAATGTACAGCTTGGAAAGGGAAACAAAGATAGACATAGTAGGTATTTTTGATAACATGATTAAAGGGTACCCGTCACACTCAAATGCTTGGAGAAGAACACGGCACAAGGGTCTGTTCATGGGTGTTATCGGGAAGCTGGTTCACCATTGGGGGCCATTGGCCTCAGCCTGCCAAACTCTTTCCTCATAGGTGGGAGAACAGTGGATTCATGTAAGAGGACATTATGTGACCCCTATGGCCTCCTGTACTCTATCAGAGCAGCTTTAAAGAAAGGCTCTGGCCAAGGTAAGGGTGTGATAGTGGGATACAATGAATATGTTTGGGTATGAGTATGTGTTAGCGTGAGTGTTTGTGTAAGTGTATGTGTTACAGTAAGTTTGTGTTAGTGTGTGTGCTAGTTATGGGGGTATGGACAGGGAGACAAGAGTGCCCCTTAGCCTTTCTGCCTCCCTGGGTGAGATGTCACCAGCCCTCCCCTGGTTATCATTGAGTACATAGTTAAGACAAATATGTAGCCCTAAGCATTGTCTTAATTGATCACAATTATATGAAATTTAACACTGGCTCCCAACAACATTGAACGGCAATAAAAAAGCTGCCCCAATCTCCCTCTTAATGAAACAGCTACAACCCAAGTATTCATTGTATAGCTTCAAACATTTATTTCATTTTGTCAAGCCTAGTGCTTTAACAAGCAAAGCAACCAATTCCCAACGCATGGGCCTCACATATATTCCCCATTTGTAGAGCGCATTCCCAGTTTATTGACTCATATGGAAGCCATTGATGTACAGGCAGCTCTGCCTAGTCAGGATATTTCTCCACAAAGAAAAAACTTCTGTCCAGTGTTTGCAAAGCCCGGGAGATAAATATTGCTGTCGGCAGCTTCCTGATAACTGCCAGCTCAACAGCTGAGTCACATCAGCCTCACCAACTACTCCAGTAACACACGCTGTCCATCCTCTGTAAGCTACTCGATACTTTAGTGCTTTGTGAAGTGAACAAAACTGTCTTCTGAGTCTGTATTCCGAGCCAAAGGCGGGTTGGAATGGGCCAAAGACAAAGCTGGGAAAAACCACTTTTTCGCACGAAGATTGTATCAACATAAGGGGTAAAAGTTACAGCTAAGCAAGCCGATGTGGGATCTAGCCAGGCCTAAGCCTAATGTCTGGTTCTACCCGGCTTGTCAAGACTTGAAGCAGTGATCGAACATCTCCTCTCACTAAGTATTTTGGGTCCTTGTGGACATTCCTTATGTACGGGCCGAGCCCAGCTAAGCTCATGTGCAGTGGAACAAGCTGAGCCCAAGGCCGGTCTTAGCTCTAGATTGGCTTCTGCTTTCCAGTTTGTTCGCCTCTTGTAAATAGGGAAATCAGGAGGAACATTCTGTTGCTTCCTTTGTGATTGCACCACATTTAGAACTTTGCAAAAGTATTGCCTTTAATACGTATCTTAAAATACTCACTTGACTTTTTCAACTGTTCCAACCTATTCCATCCATGGTTACATCAACATGTTCATATCAGCCTCCTGCAGACACAGGTACTCATGCTCCCATTCGCACTTCTACTGTGAAAAGCTATGACGGTTTTGAGCAAACTGTAAAGCCATGTTGGTTCTGCACTAGCCAGAAATATTGGTAATTAAATATAACTGTAAATGCTCGTACTCTCTGACTTAAAGCTCACAATTGGGAGGAATTATATTTTATTGTTAATGTTTTTGGCCGGTAGCTCCAAGACCTAAGAGGTAGATTCATTAAGTAATTTGGAAGGCAGGTGAAAACTTGCTTAAGCTTTCCATCTCACGGGATGCCGGTAAGGATCCATTATACCTCCTCAGACATACTGGTTTATGGGAAACATATCTCTGCATATAGTTTTCATCTATATGTTTGAACACGTAACACTTCAGTAACCTCAATGGAAGCGCTACTGATCACGTGTAAGAAGTATTCATACTCATGTCTCCTGGTTTGGATGGAGGCAGCCAGAGGAGGACTTAAACGAGGCAGAAGTCTCATTTCCAAATTCCAATAACTAAAGTGTGGTCAAGGGTTATTTCCACATACCGGCAACATTAGAATTTATGATTAAATAATGTCCATTGATAATAAAGAAAATGGAGATTATATTAATAATATATTAAGCTTAAAAGGTTTAGCAGATAATTACATTGTTACGAATACTATCCCAACTCTCCATAAAGTACAAAGTACTGTAAGCACTTGGCGTTTTTCGCTTGGAACATATCCTCCGGCACTCGTGTAATCTGAGACCCGAGGAACCTGAGGGTTCCTGAGATATTTTTACTATAACATGTCCTTAAAATAAAAGCTTGTCTCCGGAGTCTTGGAACAGGAAGCCGGAATGTTTTGGTTTCACAAAGAAGCAACTTCCTATTGGTCTATGTAAGTGAGACATGCATACCAACAGCTGCTATACATATCCATATGGCCGGCTGGGATACAACCCCAAGGAAGAAGAGGAAGAAAAGTACACTTCAACCAAAAAAAATATGTATAAAATAACGTACTAGATTCACGTCTTTTAATACTGTCTCGTCATTTATTAAGTAAAATGTAGCAAGTTTTAGGTATTAGTGTTAGAGCTTGGATACTCATCCAAGTTTCTTCGCAGGTAACTGGGTACATATGTAATGCCCCCTAATGCATTGCAACATCCATTTTAACTTGTTTACTCCATTTTTACATGCCTTCTTCAGGTGCCGTGCAAGGGCAAAATATCCCTTAAGGCCTAGAGGTCCGCGAGTGCCCTGTGTATCCATCGGCATGTTTGGCAAAAACCTCGATGTCCGGCCACTGCCACTTTACAGACCACTATAAGGGCTCTCGCTAGCATGTTTCTGGTCCAAAGCATGAGATTGGGCAACGACTACAAATCCCAAGATCACAGCAAGCAAGTTAGTTTAAGATTCCACAAACTACTACATAAAGTTGTAAGGAGGTTATTTTTCCAGAGCCCTATTAGCGAGAAAGACCGGCCAGGGGTTATTGTCACGCTAAAGAATGTATCATGAAAACGTTGTCAGTATTGTAGTAACATGTATTTCATGGTTATGGAAAATCTGTTTGACAGCTTTATTACATTTCAGCATTTTATTGACCTGGAATTCACGCATGCATGTACAGACGTATGCTCTCGCCATCACGGCTTTACAAAACCACGCATCTGACAAGCAAAAGCCGCTAGTGCAATAACAACCCGTGCTTCTTAAAGATCTCCGATACAAATCTGTAACTTATCCTTACATGACTTTCAAGAAACAAAGTATCACCTCAAATACAGTTGTTGTAGATATTAATGAATAGTTCTGGGTCCAGTTTGGATCTACAGCATTTATAACAAGTAAAGCATAAACTATATTGTGGAGTGCAGCCGTGGGTTTATATTCATATGATGGTTAGACAACCACTGGCACGTCAAGTGCTTTAGGATAAAACTCAAAGTAATGTACAACTAAAGTAACGCTCAGCCATACTTCCCAACATCGGCTGAACTGCTGGTGGTGCAGCAATTGGGCATCCAGAGCAACATGGCACCGCCGCGCACTCCATCTTATGTGGAGGAAACATGCAACAACACTTTTATGGATCATGCAAAGACCTGAATGAAGATGTCATGAGTCCTTCTACTACTTACACCATTCTAGAAGAGTTGGGTCATCCCTGATCATCTAAAGGTGAGATCGTGAAGTCAGTGCCTCCAACAGCAGAGATATCTCACTGCTTTTACTTGGCAGAACCATGAGGAAGAGTGAGAGGTCTGGGCTGGCTTTACTCAACAAGGTGGGACGACTGTCAAGGCCAAGGACAGAGTAAGGTCTGAGGTCTCACAGCTGGTGGAAATGATGTTAGAACATGAAAATGACGCAAACAATGTTATCTTTTTCTATAATCTCCATGTATAAGGAATGTCTCAGCTTGCACATACACTTATTTTTCCGTCTGTGCCCTAAAGGAGTCGTGTTAATAAATCAGAATTTACCATGGAATTTACCATATAGGTAGCTTAGTTAGTTGGTTAGTTAGCCTGCAAAACTATACTCTGTAACTTCTGGGGGGGGGGGGTCATATATTAGATCTGATCTATTAGCTCCACTGAAAACTAATTTAGAACCCAGTTACAAATTCAGATCACACACTGCCCACCAAGCCTTCATCTGATCCCAGAGCATGCGCAACTGTAACTAACACCACCGGTTACTAAAATTACAGTACTGAGAGCATTTTATTGACCTGCACCTAAACTATACTACCCTTAGAGCACTGAACATAATTCTTCCTGTAGCTAAGGACGCACCAACCACAATATAATAGCGTCTTTCACCCTTTTATTCTTTTGTTACAGAATTACCATCAGCCTCAATAGCCATGTCAATTAGGGTTTACAGTTCTGTTTATCGGGGGCAACCTAGTGACCCTTTAACCTTTCTCAGCTTGTGAAACGGCGGACAAGACACCGATCACCCCCTGAGAATCCCCGTCTGTTACACTGAGAGCTTTACTAACACAACCAGACCTAAAAAAAGTTTAAGGTCTGTTTGAAATGTTCTGTAAACTTGAGGTGGAACTCTTGAGATTGCGAAACTTCAGAGCCACATGTAGAAATAATCATTTTGCTTGAGACTATTAGAATCGATCCCAAATGGAAACAATTGGCTCCACTGAAGAATGCTCCGTTTTTTGGTGCCGTGTACATATTTCATGTGCTCAACAACAAAATCAAACTAATATAAGTCTTGTGATATTGCAACAGAGCTCAGATTTGTTAAACAAACACATTACGCAGATCATTTCAATGTTCCGAGTCTTTAGTCAAAGTTGATACCTTTTATTTTGGCCAACCTGGACAAACTGGTGACTTTACATAAACCTTTGGGACCTCTGAGGTCTCTTCTTCTTACCTCTAAGGTCCCAAAACCTTAGGTTACTTAACCTCTTTGGGCCAATAAAAGGTATCACCTTCAACTAGATAAAGATACGGATCATAAAGAAAGGTTCTATATAAACAGAGGTATGGTAAAAAAATGAATAAATCTGACTTATCTGAGAATATTTAGGAATTTGACATGTTTATGACATGACATTCACGAAAGGTCGAGATTTATATCATGGAGCCATAGACATCACTACAAATGTTTCCAGGTTGGCTGAAGATAAAGTCACTGATGGGCTTTGCTTCTATGGTGCATATAGATAGACACTAATACCATAGACCTCCAACCTTATGAATTGCAAAAGCATTGAGAATATTCTCCATTTACTCCATAAATTATCAAGTGGGACTGAAATCAATAATCAATATTGATACATTTCTGCGCACAGCCGCGTATAATGAGGTTGATGCCCAAATCTCATAAACCGTTCTTGGTGTTCTGGTAGCCAACACTTTATATTTGACATATTAAGGGAATTCTCAACCTTCAAGGCTGAATGGAAACAAACCATTCTATAAAGTGCAATTGAACGGAAGCTCTAAATGTGGAGCAATCGCTATGGGAACCAATGGAACGTTCCCAGTGATTACTCCATATTTAGCTCTTTACACTTTAATAGTAGTTAAACCAACAAGAATATTCCATTGGTTGTGATAGCGGTCACTCCACTTTCACCATTATTCATTATTATACATAAATATCCATATCCATAATATAGGTGATCAGTTCTACAATGCAGACATGTGAATTCCCAATGGGATGTAGCCTTAGGGTAAAGAGACGCGGAAATTTACCTGGAATTGTTCTCCCAATTCGTAGACCTCTCCTCTGTACTCACAGCCAATCTTCTCACACCTTGGACAGCAGTCGGTAGGGTAGTGGCTGACGTGCATGCACGCAGGTGGTAGGGCAGTGCACTCTGTCCTGGCACAGGCTGGCCCTTCAACTGTACACTCACACTGAGTGCAGTGATCGGAGTCCAAGAAGTACCACTCACCTATGTAGTATATGCTACCATTGGCCTCACAGGTGTTCACCTGGGCAGCCAAAGAAAGGACCAACTCGCCTGCGATGAGGACCCACAGCATGGAGATGGGAAGCCACATGTTCATTTTAGGACATCCTGGGATTAAATGTCTCCACAAAGCCATGGCTGATGGTAAATGTGCGAATATAGGACTGGTCTACACGGTCCTCAGTTCTCGTGTCTTATATCTAAAGCTTGTCTAGTCCTCTGCCCACCAAAGGTTCCTCTGATGAACTTGGGGATAGACTTTTCAGCAGAAGAATTCTCCTTTCATTAGGACCCTCAGCAGGTTTCTATCCTCAGTAACAAAGAATTCTCTCCAAATATAATGTATGGATTCAGACCTGCTGCTTCTGATGCATGCCAGAAAATAAAAGAACTAAAGAAAGGTGGTGCGGAGATCCTTCTTGTGATGTCTGGTGTGTTCTGCAGATCACAAGCTCATTCTGTGCACTGAGGGACTGGCTCTCTGCCCTCTCACTTCAGAATTTCAGGCAGTGGAGGGAGGAGAGGAGGGAGTGCAGTGCGACTCTGGGTGGGTAAGAGGCTCCCATTACAAACCTCATTCTTTTCAGCTCTCTCTGCCTGGGCTGAGCTTAAACATGTGATCGGATACCCCCCTCTCGCTGACTCCCTCCTATTATTCAAAGTGGAATCACAGCCTTCTCCCCGCATTCTATAATGCCAGGGCTGCTTGTTGGGGGGGGTATGATAAAAAATGGGGTTTCATATCTGCTGTACATGGGAACATGCGTGACATTTAAAGAGTTAACATGGAAAGCAATAGTAGATTTACAGCAGGTGCTGCAGTTCCATTTGGTGTTGGGGGGCGCTGTCCATGCAGGAATACAGGGATCCAGTAAGTTTTAATATCGAAACTATTTGAAAACTATTTGAAACTTTTATTTAAGTACCCGCCCCAGTGATTTATTTATGTGTGCACATATATGTCAGGAAGATGGAAGGATCCCCCCGTAACTGTGTTTTAGGGGGTCCCACCAGTTACCTATGCCTCCTAAATGCCCAGTTTCACCAGATGCTACATAATATAGAAATGATGAAAGGGGGGAGATCAGGGGGACCTACAACAATTCCCGCAGCGCTTCTTACAGTCCCTACATTCAAAGGGTCTGAGAAAACTAGACTAAGACAGACCTATATATATATGTAAAGAGGGCCCTCTCCAGAGGAAGAAGGGCTTTATGCAGCATCTGCACCCTGACTGGATCCTTTCCCTGCTCCTTGTAATACAATTGATTGTGGCAAATATGTACTAGGCAGGACTGGATTGCGAGCATCGAGTTCTGTTGCCCGTGTACTGTTAGCCAAATGTTTTTGCGCACAATACTTTTGGCCCCCTAGCTTGAACAGATCTCCTGGGCTGAGCAGTGACATCCTCTGCCGGTTACGGCGCTCGCTGCCGGCAGCGGATTCTGGCCTCGGTCAGGCGGGGGAGCAGCACCCCCTCTGGTGCCGTACTAGTTTGGAGAAATTACCCCGCTGGGTGATCAAAGATCCATTTGCACTCTGGAGGTCTAAGTCCACCTCCGTAGCGGTTTTCCTCCCCGTGCCACGCGTTGCTCCTCTGGATCATTCGATTCACCGTAGCTTATTAAAGCATAAATGAACCCGTTTTCAGATGACAGACAGAGGCCTGAGGCGGCTTCGCTGGGGAAGAAAAATATCTCTACAGAAATCTATGACATAAATCTTCTCGGTATGACATACGGGGAGAAAAAAACGCTGTCCATCTTACGTCTACTTTACATCTGACGGGCAGAGCTGTCAAGCCACCTAAGCCACCTGTCCTGAACCAAGTCCATCAAAAAGCTTAGCCAGACAGAGTAAACCAGAGGGTCGGAGGTTTAGATGTAATGTAAGGAAGTTTTACTTTACTGAAAGGGTGGAACAACCTCCCAGCAGAAGTGGTAGAGGGTAATACAGTGAAGGAAGTTAATGGGATAGACATACGGCTCCTGAATCTAAGACAAGACCAACGACTGATTAAGGTCTGAGTCTTTACAGCAAGAAAAACAGGCGGACTAGATGGGTAAAATGGGTCTGATCTGCGCTACAGAATATGCCGGCGCTATAAAAATAAATGTAATCTGCCAGTGCATTCTACCATATATGTTTCTATCGAACCATAATCTGTCAACCTTAAGGCTTCTAAATGCATAAACAGGTCTGGAAAAATGCAAAAATACATCCTATGCAGGCAGAGATTGATGGGAGTTAAAGTCCCGTATCGGTGGGAGATCTGCATTTTTGGGAATATCTACTGTAAAATCTTCAAGAATGCATGGAATTCTTCAGAACTGGAAATGAAAGAGAAAGAAAGGACTTTAGATTTTTCGGCTATAAACAAGTTTTAAATCCTTTTTTTTCACTCCGATATCCGTTATGACATCACCAGGGTCCCGGACATACAAATAAATACGATCAGAACATCAACAGCTTTAATATAAACAACCCTTTAAAAGTCTCTTTGATGTCGGAGTATCTGAAAGTTGGGAACTCCAACTCATTCCGCATTACAGTCACGTCCTCATTATTTATTTATTTATTTTCAAATACGGTCAATTCTCCCCAAAAATGTCAAAATCCCAGCAAACGCTCATCAAAAATAAAATAAATACATATATTTTTGACATATACTTTGGAGCTGGCGTTCTCTGGGTGAATGTGTCTTTAAATCTGTAATTCCACGTTTGCAAAGTGGATTCCAAAGGCCTGAATATTCCGGAAACCAGGTGGCTTTACCTTCCGATGCAGCAGAAACGGACACAACATAATTATTCTGGATTTACAGCAGGACGGACGCCGAACGCTTGGAGGTTATTAAAGTCTCAGGGGTTCGGGGGACGACGTTCCGTCAGACAGCTGCAAAGAATGTTTTCTTCCCGTCTGGTTATGGAAGCTGCCAGATTTAGGAGATTTAGGAGATATAACGCAGAGTTTTTGGCCCTTGTCGTGTGCGCGAGGACGGATTATTCCTTCCCGCTCACCGCTTTAAGAAGGAAAGTCCCTGTCTGGGACCCAGCGCTCTTTTCCGCTCATCCCCAACCCGACGCCCTCTGTTCTAATGATGTGCATGTAAACCTCAGACAATAGGTTATTGTTAATGATATTCCTCTCAGTTATAGAAATAGCTATCGATAGGACTTGAGGACACCAATGGTTCCTCTGGTTCTGCATCAGGCCTGATCCAGGGCAGCACCTTCAACCGCCAACTCCTTGTTCTCCATCCTCCAAAGTGCGAGATGGCTTTGACCGAGGTCTATGGAGGCCTCCATAGTGTAAATGGGCCAGTTGGGGACACCAGCGATCTCCTCTGTAACCGGCTGATTGAGCAGCAGGGGTACCGTCACCCAAGAGAGTAATGCGCCAGCCGGTTTTCCGGGGGGGGGGGGGGGCTGCTGTCCTGGGACCTGTCGGCCTAGGCGAGAATTCGCTGCTGCCCTGTTTGGAAGAGATGATTTGCCCTTCTGCAGGCGGGATGGAGGGGGTCGCATATCCTTTCTGGGAGAGCCGCCCCAAAAGATTAAGATTTGGAGATCCGGAGGTTCACTGTGGCTCTGATTGGTCAGATTTGATTTACTGCTCACCATCATCATATATTTATATATATATCAGTCGGTCAACAATCAAGTAGAAAGTCTCTGTAAAGATTCACGGCTGCCACACCTATAACCCCAGCCTCTATGGTCGAGGAACGTCGGGATTCTGCGGATGGGATCTGTTAATGATGCGTCAGCACAGTCTCTGGAACGGGATCTTTACTGTAATTCCTTTAAAATTTTGTTTTCTTTTATGATAAAAATCTCACTGGGTTTTGTTTATCAAATCTGATCAGTTTTGGTCAAAAGGTCACAAAGTGGCGAAACATGAGCCAGACGTAGGGCTCCCCTAGCTGGTCTTCGGCTGCTTCAGGTCTGATGTGACCCGGATACCCTCACCGGATGCTGCTCACCTCCCAAGTGCTCCTCTTTAGGAGAACCAAATCCCTCAGTCCCTTTTTCCTCCCCTGATGCCTCTCTTTTCTAGAAGCTCAGAATGTTTGCTGGGTATGAGGGATCGCAGGGTTCTACAGCCATAAAAAGCCCTATAATGTGTATAGAAACAGCATGGAAAGTGTTTATAAATAAATGGCATAGAAAGCATTCTGCCCCTGGCTGTGCCTTTAACCACACTTTCTAAAGCCCAAATGCCCCTGTTTGACATGGGGGGGGGGGTGTTAGCTGCAATCACTATACTACTACCCGGCGGGTGCAAACTGGATGCATTATTAGCCCACATCTGCCAAAATAATGCCCTTTAACCCTTTTAATACCCGAGAGCCCAAACAAAAGCCCCAGTGGGAACACTCAGCAACGCTGTCGCTTTAAAGGGCGGGGCCGAGTGTCGGATTGGCGGAAAGGGCACATCGCGCTTAGCAACGGGAATTGTTTACCGGGAAGGCGGAAGCAGAAGCTGCAGGAGGGGCGTCATACATCGCCGAGAGAAGACAGTAAGTGGGTCCGTGTATTAATTACCCTGAACAGCCCGCCCTCCCCCAACTATTACCCTCGGGTGGGCTATACCTGATAACATGGGGTCACCACTCTATATAACATCACATGCAGGGAACATCCATCCTTACATCACACCAGGTGCTGTGGACTACCACTACCATGATGCTCAGCGGCTCAGCGTCTGGTAGGGTGTCATGGGAGTTGTGATCCATACCTGTGTTCTTTGTGCTTCTTCTTGCATCTGGGGGAGAATCCACTTTGTCCAGTGAGTTTTCTGTCCCTGCAGATGTGGACCGCAACTCCCATCATACCTAGCCAATCAAAGCAGCTGGAGGTAGCCGCCAGTGCCACACACCTATCTTACTAATATGATGTATCCCCCATACCTGCTCTTAACCCTTTCGTGCGCAGGGATAATAACCTCCAGCCTTTTAATGCAGGGAACACAAGGTTGAAGGTCTCTTCTTACCTACATATACAGGGGCAAAATAAAACATATGAAGACACATGAACGGATTTTATAGGGCAAAGGGTTCCTCACCTACCCCTTGGGGGGCATGGATCTCTGAATAATTTAAAAAAGGTTAGATTATTAACTATCACTGTTATCAAAATGGGATTGGGGGGGTGTTTGGGGATATATTGGGCAATCCACTGGGGCAGTCTGTAATCATGAAAACGTTAATAACCCCTGCTATAGGGGGTTTTAATTTCAGAGCGATGTTCATGACACAAATATTCCTCGGTATGGATTAGTTAAATGTTGACCTAAACACAACTTCACTATAAATGAGAGGGATTAAACATGCATCCTGCAGGCTAATATATTTAGTAGTTTTTAACAATTTTGTGAAAATTGTGATTTAGTTGCCTACACAATACTGTATTTTCGTCGAGACATTAAGCAGACATTAGTTACCACCAGACCTAGAAGAGACAAAACAATACATTTTTATAATATATACATATATATATATATATATATATATATACATATACATAAATTATGGTGGGTAAAAGGTGGTGGAAACTACCCCTATATATATATATATATATATAGCGTATATATAAAATATATATAATGTCCTACAGGAAGGAGCGTTCTACATTCCATAGTAAATGTTACTTCGCAGTGTCTTCAGCGGTTTAAATCTAAGATTCAGTACAATACATAAGGGGCCTGAGATGTAATCTGCCTTTTTCCTGCTCTTTCATTAAATGAATTGCTTACGTTTTAATGATGGGAGATATGCTCTGGGATATATGTGGGATATATGATGTTCCATCCTCTTTATGATTCTCTGGGCGCCGCCGTAGGGTCTACATCCCCATATCTATACCACTGATACCGTGTTTCTAATCACAGGCTCCTCGAACAGATGCAAAGACTGTATGGCGATGCTGCAGCCCGTCAGCGACCAGGACAGCGGTTATGGAGAACTCGTCGAGCCGCCTCCGTCACTTTGGAGACTTGTGGAGGAGCAGGTGCCGGTAACCGAGAGGGCTGAGATCAAGAGGATCCTGGGAGATGCAGCTGTTGACCTCAGTTTAGAGCTTCACGGAGAGGTCAGCGCCATGTATACTGTTTGCATCAGCTGCTATGCATTATTTCTATACCTTTATGTGTTATTGGCTTGGACGGCGCACACCGATTTTTTTAGCAGTATGTGGACTTTGATTACTCTATATGACCCCCCCCCCTTTAGGTCTATATACATCTGTCTGTTTTACCCAAACATTTATATTTCATTTTTTTTTTTCACTGGTGTTGTTCTCATTCACTCTTTTTTTCCTCCTCTCTGTCTTCTTTTTCTCCTTCTGCCTTACGCCATGTTTTTCTTATGGACAAGCTTTGACATTCTAGGTGTTGTAGACTGGGAATAGCAGTCTAGAACCATCAGACCCCCAAAAATACATAACCCCCTAGATGTCTTCTCTTTTATAAATATATTTTGTTTTTTTCCTCCTCATTCGGTTGATCCCTGACCCTTTTCACTAACTCATCCATCTAAAAGATTTTTTCCTCCAATCCTGAATTTCTCTAACAAAGTATTTAGGGATTAGATTTAGACCACGTACTGCATCTGTTATTCATCAGCTAATATATTGTGAAATAATACCTTGACTTTCTAAGAAAATCTGCTGCTGTGCGCGTGAGAAACGTTTCCAGATCTGGTCTCGGGACTCGGGAGAGTTTTACGTGTAAAATGCAGCTGGAATCAAAAATATCGAGAGATTTCACTGGAGTGAGAAAATTACCCCCAGCTCCAGTCTATACTATACTTTAGAATTTATGGACTAACTCACACAAAGTCTCATTTAATTAAGAGTACGTTAATGAATTAATTAGGTTCCGTACCGGTAAAGAAGCTGGGCTTCCTCTCTCTCTCTGTGCCATTGGTGGCAGACATGGAGAACACAACATTCATGTTGGTGCTGAAGTTGTGTTTCTTCAAAGAGCGCTTCCTAAGTGTCCTTGGATAAGACGGTGTGGATATGGGATCCAAGACCTGCTCTTCTGGTACACCAGGGACCATAGCTGATAACAGTTATGACTGCGCATGCGCAGAATGATAAAGCAAAAAGCTGCAGCATCTCAGCTGAATAGGTGTAGGCATCTAGCGCACCTTCTCTAGAAGATACATGAATGTTGGGCAACTTGCTGCAAACTCAGTATTTCCTCCGAACATTTGCTCATATCTTACACGCTTTGGCTTCTTGGACGGTATCTTTCCATCTGATGCAATCTCGGCTGGCCGTGAAAGAGTTTACTAGCTTCACATGTTTGGAGCTTCGTAGGAGGCATGATGGGGTAGTCTTCCGAGTAACGAAATTCAGTTTCAGAGAACAGAATTAGAAATGGTTCCTAGAACTGGCTGCGGGAAATCTGATACCTCCCAGCCCCGTCTATATGTGGAAGGGCAGAGATAGAGCTGCCCTCTGTATTCACATGTACTGGATTGCTTGTTATTGCCACTTGGTGCGTCGGTGCAAACAGTCGGGTTCACAGAAACAATATTCTTCTAGGATCTCTGCCTGGCTGAGAGATATAAGAGTTATAGTCCATAGCTGATCTAAAATCTATGTACGAAGCGGTATTAAGTGGGTTTATTTAAACTGAAATAGTATCACTAGCGGGATGAATTTAAATAATTTGTCTCCCCCATCCCTGTCTGCACACAGACAGACACAGTAAGCAAATCCAAGTGCGTGATATTTATAAATGTGCGCCCTGTCCGAATCCCGGCTGCTAGAAACCCAACCGCTGGTGGTCTAATCTCCGAAGTGGTGGAACCTCAGAGAAATCCTAAAGTGAAATGGTGATCAGAAGGGACCTGTTATATTTTATTTTTAATTAAATATTTATTTAGAATACACTAGTAATATATATATATATATATATATATATTTTTTTTTTTAATATATTATATTTGCTGTTTCTCCAAAAAAATTGAATCATTCAATTATAGTTGAACTCTCAAATTGAAATGTGTTTTTTATTTGATGTGTACCTCTCAATGTCTCAGAGGGACACTTTGGCTTAGTAGGGTTACATGGCAAGCTGACTAAAGAAAAATGCATATTTTTTACCATTTCTGCTGCTTCTAGACACATTATTGTGACTTTTATGACTATGGGGCACTGTGATGCACCCATGCCTAACACACATTCTGAGGCTCAGGGGTGGAAAAAAGGGGTTTCGGTCCCGAAAGACAGAATATCTCTTCTCAACAGGGATGCTTGGTAGATATGCTGATAACCTTTAGCTGAAGAATAAATCTGGTTATTTGAAGATATGTTAAGAACCATCGTGTTTGGGCATAAAACAAAATAAAGGCTCCTTACATTGGGCAATAAATAGATTTTGTAAAAAAGTGATTCCTTTGGTAAACCCACAATTTATGGTCTAGGATTCTTGCTTATGTACAAAAAACCTGATTTCATGAAACATAAGAAGTTACGTGTTACATTGTAATAATGTTTTTACGTTTCTTGCACTGTATGTAGGATGCCCCTTATCTGCCACTGTATCCAGATAATATATATACCGTATTTGCTCGATTATAAGACGAGGTTTTTTCCAGAGCAAATGCTCTGAAAAATACCCCTCGTCTTATAATCAGGGTCGTCTTATAATCAGACCTCAAATAGGTCTGATTATGAGACTAAGATCCAGATCCCCCGCAGCGATGCAGAGGACCTGCATCCTCCTGTGTTATGCCCCCTCCAACTTACCGGTGCTTCTGAGTCCCCGGTGCTTAGTCCGGGCAGCGTGTAGAGCTCTACGCGATTGTATCGTGTAGAGCTCTACGCGATTATATCGCGTGGAGCTCTACATGCTGCCCGGACTAAGCACCTGGGGCTCAGATGCAGGGGACCTGGACCCTCCTGTGTTATGCGCCCCCCCAACTCAGAAGCACCGGTAAGTTTGGAGGAGGGAGGGGGAGTGTTAAATGGGGGGTGTAAGGCATTTCTGGAGGCAGAGTGCTCTGTGAAATGCTTTTTAACCCCTTTAATGCCACTCTGCCTCCTGAAATGCCTTAAACCTCCCTATATGCCATAATATGCCTTTTAATCCTCTAAGTGCCAGAGTGGCATATAGGGTTAAAAGGCATATCATGGGGCACAGTGGCATATAGGGTTAAAAGGCATATTATGGGGCACTGTGGCATTTAGAGGGTTAAAAGGCATATCATGGGGCACAGTGGCATATAGGGGGTATAAGGCACTTCTGGGGCAGATGTGCATAACTAGGAGGCAGGTTGGAAAATAGAAGGAAATAAAACCAAAATATTTTTCTCAAGCATAGCTTTTATTAAAAAAAAGTGTTTAAATGAATTAAAATTTACTGGTAAAACTTTTTTCCTATAGGGTCGTCTTATATTCAGGCTTTTTCTTTTTTTCCTAAATTAATATTAAGATTTGGGGGGTCGTCTTATAATCAGGGTCGTCTTATAATCGAGCAAATACGGTATATATAATATATATATAATAATATTGTATAATTTTGAAAGTTACAGTAGTCTCCATGCTTTGTGGAGTGTGAAAGCCTGTGATTTGGAAACTAACACCTGACTTCTGCTATTAAAGTGTTTGCTAGAAAGAAATTGGCCATTTCTATGTTTCCCATACGACCTTTAGATTTTCTTTGCTTTGATTAATACTATTCTCCTTAATTAGCTTTGACTTTCAATTCTGTCCAAAAGATAAGATTAACAGGGCCCTGGGTCTGAGTGAAGCACTTCTTCCCTGGGGCAGTTTTGCCTTTCTCTAGGAAGTTTCTTTGCCGATGCCCACTCCTTACGCGTTAAAAGTATCTGGAAAATAAACAGAATAACTTCTGAAAACATACAGTACATAAAGCTAATAATAACACAACGAGAAAGCGTTTTCAGTGACAGATTTAAACATGTTTTTTCTCTGATGCGGCATTTAGCATCCAGCTGCCAAATTCTTACCAGGTAGTGCGAAGCTGACAGAGACCTGGTAGCTCAGCAGAACTTTGGGCAACGTACAGAATAGAAGCTTTACAGAGGCTCAAATTCATTCATTCATTCTCTAACTTGCCTTTCACAGAATGCCAATCTCCCCTGAAACCATCCTTTATATTTCCATAGGTTGAGGTCCTCCTGGACATATGGAGAGACCTAAAGTCTACTTCCTGGTGTCCAAGACAAAGTTCTCCCCACAGCCTCAGTTCACTCTTGGCCGATCCTCCAGTGATTAAAGGCATGGTGACTCAGGAGATACGGATGCTTCTGCTGAGCGTGCGACAAAAGGCTCGACGTGATGGACTGTAAGTTCTGTGTGGTCAACAAACATAAAATATTTGTATTGACATCAAACCGTACATCAGCATTGCATATTAATCTAAAAGCCTTAGAAGATGGTCTTTCTATAATGGCGCATGTGATGCCACTGTAGGGCAAGGTATTTAGGAGGGGTGTGTTCTCAACTGAGTTAGTCTTGCACTCCTTTAAAGTAAAAGGTGAGTCCAGATGTGGACCTCCTTGCTCATGGTGTCTAGAAGAAGACCAGCCGCACCTCACTGATTAGGCCCAGGAGAGGCTGAGACATACATCTGAATTTGATGGTTGAGTTTATTCAGAACATACATATCATAAACAAAACATATAAAACACCTTAGACATCAAAATACTCATACATTTCAGTACCGTTATGTGTCACACCACAGCACCAACAATCATTCACACGTCATGGAGAGATCGTTTGCATGACCCTTGTGGTCATTATTGGGCTGTGCTAGACTTCCAGCTTTGTAGACAAACTTATCATTATTTAGTCTTTTGATGGCAGATGCTTTTCTTTAATGGTTTTTGTCCCGAGCTGTGAATTTTCGTAGGTTGTTCACGACACCCAAACGACGCACCAAGTTCTTTTCTATTCAGACAGCTTCCTTCCCGACGCGTCTCCCCGTCCTTTCTGTGTAATCCTGTTCACGTAGTCCGGCATTTCCAATACAATAGGGGATTAATTGGTTTGGTCATAGCAACTCTGCTGTGCCGGGAAGCATGCAGGAGAGCTTGGCCACCGAACAATACACATGACCCCTCTCACTGTCATCATTTATATCTTCTGGCAAAGAACAATATGGCTTCTTTAATGAGTCAACGTCATTGACCCCAGTGAAGCGAGGCCTGAAAGCACAGATACCGATGCATTTTATGAGTTATGCCGCCGTGCTCATTACTGACACCTTCTTTACTCTCTGGGTTTTACCTATCCCATTTTATTTGCCACCCCATCCTACGTCTCTTTTTGTCTCTGACTTGCTATTTAATCATTAGCATCTGTTGGGTTTTGTACTTAATGAAGTATGCTTCACGCATTCTTTAAAGTATCAGCTACAGAGCCGTAACCAGGGCTCTCGCCACCTGCGGCGCGGTTAGGGGTCCCGTTAGAGTATGGTGGCGTTGCCACCACATGGATGAAGAGCTGCCCCTCTCGCTCCACTGAAGTTACAGCCCCGATCAGCTTTTGGCTATCATTATACACTAAATCCAGTAATTTAAAGTGGCATGGATACAAAATGGCAAGCGGGGCTTGGATCGGTTTAATTACTGGTTAAATCTTAAATCTCAGATCCAGATGCCAATGTGCTGGCCGGGTGGCTGCAGGAGGTAAAATATTTGAACATCAGGAGACAATTGTGAAAAAAACCCATTAAAGATACGTATAAAGAGTGATTTTGGTGCAAAGTTTTAAAAGTGGTCTTGTCACCATAGCAACCAGCAGAATGCTGCTAATTGATTTATTCTTTGGGTTGCTATGGTGAAATGACTACTTTGCACCAGATTCACTTTTCGTGAATCCAGCACCAGATGAGGACCATCCATTTGACACCATCTGGTTTGCCCATTTTTTTCTGTGCTTCGTTAGATCTAAAGTTTTATTTGAGACGGGTCTTTGTCTAATTTCTTGGATAGCTTTTTTTTAAGTCCTGTATAATTATCAATGCTTTTGACGACACCGGAGTTTCTTGATTTATTTAAATGAAAGATAACAGTATTGTTAATGTTTTTGATATGTGTTTCAAGCATTTTGTAGATCACTTTCTGCTTGGTTCTGCGCTTTGATTATCTACCGGACTGAATGGGCAGACACAATCTGAAAGGTTCTGCCAAGCCTGCATTCAGATGGATTAATCCATCGCTGGCTGCCGTTCCTGCTATGAAAAGCAAAGGCATCTTGATTGAAAGACACAATAACACAATGTTGTGTGCCGTTACTGAGCTGCTAGTTCGGTAATTTGCACATGCTGTTCTGTTTCAGTGTAGCCAACAGGTATTGATTGCCGTACATACGGAGAAACACTTCATGCCACGTGGATATGTATACACCGTGGTCTAAAAGGGCATTTAACACTAGCATACTCACATGGGAATATATCATTTGATGGCCCGGCTGGTTTTTCCTGCTGTGAAGAACCGTAATTACCGAACTGTAAGTTGGTTATGCGTTATACATGGTCAACCCCAGTGAACTTCTCATACTGGCTAAGCTTGCCCTGCATAATGCACAACGAAATCAGTGAGGAATCTCATACGCTACGCAGTATACATGGTTTCCTTGCACAAGAAACCTCCAACATCTAAATAATGGACTTAAAAAAAAATCACATCATTTCTTATTTTCTTTTCTTAAAACAAAAGAAGCAATAGGGCTAGACTAAGGAGGTCCTCGTCCATGCAATCCCACCGTTTGGCCGGCTGTTGCTTCTGTTTGCGTAGTGGAGAGTCCGGAAGGAAAGTCCTCCCAGCTTCTTATGATGAGGTCTCCTGTGAAGTCCCTCCTCTGTCTCTTTTTCCACTCGGTTCTCCCCTTGACTTGTTGATGGGGAATTAGTTTAGTAATCAGCTGATGGAAGCCGACAGTCAGTTTTTTTCATGTCTGTCCAGCTGGCGTCAATGTCTGATTCCTTCTGACAGTTTCAGACATTTCATATGTAACAAAGACATCCTTACTGCTTAAGGGGGGCACTGAATTCGCTGATCTGTAGCATAAACTGCTCAAAAACCAAAGTACTTTGCTGTATCCCCAGGCATTTGTAAAAGAAAAAAAACATAGTCGGTGAATATTAACTCTTTATACCTAAAGGACTAATCTATATGGCATGATAATTGGCCAAATTCTTGCTTTTCATATCAAATGGATTTATATTTCTTGACATTTTCCTAACAAACTTTACCCCGTGAAGGTCTGTTACAGTTCCCTCTGCTTTTCAATTACTATTTTTTTTTATTTTTAACTATAATGACGGTCATTATTTTACAAAAGCATCATTGTTTAGTAGATACAGTAATAATGCTACTTTTAGAATTATCTTAATTAATCAGGTTTTTTCAGTTATTGAATAAGTCAAGCGGAAAGAAGGACAGAGAAGCTCGATGCTACAGTAACTGTTGAATTCAATCTCTCGCTGTTCTTGTCAAGGCGTTGGAACCCTGTAAAGGTTATTTAACAATGCGTTCCATATACCAGGTTGGGCAGATGGTTTAGTTGGCTTGGTTATCGGATGACCGGTTGGTTGGAGGGATCTAACACTAATGGACCCAGAAAGGTAATGAACTGGATGGAGAGTAGAATACATTGAGAATGGCTGAGCGGGGGATTCTAAGCACTGGATATTAACTGGATAAGCTGGACGGTGCCAAAATGTCCATTTAATGACCACAATGGGAAGCGGATCCTCCGTCTTCATCTTTGAAGGTCACAGTCTCCAAAATGAGATACAACCCCTTCCTTCCCTACATCCCCAGCACCAAGGCCTGCAGGAGGTTTGGATATTCTTGGTCCTTCTTGGATCCTCTTGTGTCCTAACACACCACCTCCCACCAAAAAGCTGAATCACGGCATCCGGCTCCACCTGTACTCATGTAGCCAAAAGGCCGCAAAGCTTTGTACTCCTGTGTGGGAAGGATTGGAGGACCATTAATGTTATTAGCAGCTGATCTCCTTATCCTATTTGCTGGTAGCGACTGAGCCAATTAAACCTATGGTTACTTAAGATATTTCTAGAGTGGTACGTTAATACTGTCACTAACAACTACATGAACAATAAGTAACTTATTGCTAAATAATTCTGGAATCGTTATGTATGTCCTATCTGATGTCACTAAATAATAGAAATATCTCACATCTTCTATAATACTAAGACTGATCACAGTTTCAGGATTTCTGGATGGTGTGTTTAGTTAAAATTATTACACCAATTAGGGAAAAGATGTAACGTTCCATAAGCTTTTAGGACCTCGGCTATCTCTTCTTTACATGGAATCAGGACTTCTGGGAAAAAAGCATAGCCTGTATATAAGTTTGTCAGCATTGGTATGGAAAGTTCATGTTATTCACATGTTTTACAATCAGAACTCCAAACTAATAAAAGTTAACAGGCTAAAGCCTGAATAGTTCTCATCTCTAGTTCGTCTATATTATTTTCTCTTTGCGGAAAACCGGGGGGGGGGGGCGCTAAAAAGGGCAATTAATTTGTAATGTCCTGTTGAGTTTTAATTAGATTTGTGTCTGCCGTTACAGGGACGAGGACCGGGTCCTCTCCAAGTACAACCCTAAAGTAGTGAACTATGTCATGGGGGAGAGTCGCCCTCCAAGCAGGATTGGGAGCAGCTGTTCCAGGTACAGCGGGGGGCGCAGGTCGCAGACAGGCAGCACCGGAAGAGATCTACGGTGAGTATACTGGGGACACCAAGAAATTACCCAGTGGAATTCATCTTGTGTAGAACAACGCACCTTTAGGGAAACTGTCACATAGCCCTGACTCTCATGCCCTCGCCTGTATGTAAGATATCAACGATGTTAGTTTTCATATAATCATTAATACATAAATTAGTGGTTTTTTTATCTTCCGTTGTACGCTTATATTGTTTGTTGTTATGCTGCTGTCTCGCCCTAGAATACTCGTTATAATAGCTTTACAGGCAAAGTACTTGGTCTGCTAAAACAATGCCGGTCCAGTATTGCCCATTTCCTACATGGACTGTAGTATGATGGATTAGTACAACTAGAATACCGTCAAAGGATGCATATTACACATTCAATATAAATAAAATAAACGTTTTTTTATATGAAAAAAGGAAAATATGTCACTTACCTTTGGGAGAAGCTGCAGAATCCCTCCATGCATTTGCAAGGGGGGGGGGGGGCACAGATTTAAATTGGACACTCAACACCCACATCAACATTCAAGTGCACATGATGGTTAACCCTTTCCCAACCTGTACGTCCTGTCTGCCCATTGAATAGCTCAGCGGAGTGTGTCACGGCTTCATAAATGGACCAATAACCAGCAATGACGTGTTTCTTGCAGACCCCTGTCCTCCCTCTCCTCTGGGTCCAGCATCGAAGATGACCTCGAAGAACTGAAAGACAAGCTTAAGATTTCTGACATTGATGAGGTTATCGCACACCTAAAGTAAGTTAAAAAAAAAAAGCACAACGTTTACATTGAGAGTATCATATACATGGATTTTTAGTTTAGTTTGTGAATGGGGTACACAGGTTCTAGGAGTGCGGGTGGGATGCTGCACCCTTATTCATTACTATACAAGGCAGAACCTGGTGGCCCCATTGGCAATAGGAGAAGCATAGGGTGGAATGGGGCTGGGGGCTCCTGTCTTTAGGCTTCTGATGGTGGCCCTTGCATCTGGAAGAATATTTAATTAAAATAGTAGTGGATGCAATATCCAGTCTCCAAGCATAAAAATACATTTAAAAAAATTCTAGGAGGATGAACTCCATGCAGAACAAATGGCCTCTTCTGAGCCAATAATTCAGTCTGATCATAGAAGGCTGTTGCTGAGTAACAGAAGATGTCTTCTACCTGCTGCGAAGTAAGAATTCTGTATCAGCGCTGAGCACATAAAAGGGCCACAAGCTGAGCAGGTTGAGCTATGATGTCTCACATGACCTCGGAGATGTGATATCACGGAGTAATATGTCATTGCCCAGTCTGGGGAGCTGGGTGCCAAAGCAGCCTGCTGGAATGCCGTGTTATTGTAAGTTCTAAAAACAAAACCGCGAGGCTCCATTTACAATTCCAGACGAGTGCTTCAACCTTCAACCTGCCAAGAGGCCCGAGTTTCATTTTGTGAATATCTATGTGCAAATTACTGGATAATGAGTACACAACTTCTTGGTGCCTTTTCACATTTAACTCTCATTTTGCTTATGAAGACCCCATGGCTTCAAGTATTAATTATGGAACACATGTTTTACAAGACTTCTTAGCAACTGAGTTTGTTTGCCAAAATGCCCAAATTTCATATTTACTAATATACAAAAAAAGGAATGCACAGCGCTAAAACTACCCAATGCCACAGTATATAAATTGTATTTGTTCAATATATGTATATAAATTGTATATTGTTCAATATGGCATAGAAGGACTCTTAGTATGAATATCAGCACAAAACCTAAAAGTCATCTGGGGAAATAAGAAACTCAAGACCACAAAAAGCTACCGCAGCCAAAAACACGATTATTTAGAAATAAGTTATGCTACATTGCTTAAATCTGTGATTAAAGATAATATGATTATATTAAAAAATGTGATCCTATATAATTTATTCTTGGTTTCCATCCATACATTATTTGTCTAATTATACATTTAGGAAATCAGTCCCAGTGCTATATTATTAGCAACCTCTCTTCCTTTCTATTATTTCTTTTAACCAAGCCACATACTGCAAGATATAAAAAAAAAAAAACATGGTTCCTCCCAAGTATTCTAGATACCCTTTAAAGTCTACAAAGTCAGCTCGGGTCTATCTACAAGACCAATTTAGCCAAAAGCCTAAAGAGACGCATGGGGGGTGGGGGCATTTTATAAGCTTACACATGGACAATGGCAGGGGTTTAATAAAGGGAGGGGGACAAACACCAAGTTTTTATAACTTTTCTGGACAGTATAGAAAGAGCACTCAACGAGTTGTGTCTTGAATCTCGAAAAATATTTGTTCTGCTTTTTTACACTTATCAGAACTATCGATGGGTTTATGCAGACAGGACGCCGGGGGTTAATCTTTAAGTCATACATGGCAAGCCACACAATGCTGTCATAAAAAGATTTCTTGCTTTGGCTTGTGGTCAACCACAATTGATAGATTCCAATTCGTGAGGCTTTGTGGGCCTCTAACTGCCTGCGACGTAAGCCCATCGATTAAATGGCCAAACGACTTCCAATTATATACTCAGCGACCACAAGTGCTTATTGGCAACTGAAAGATATGTTTAGAACCTGGCACAGCGATATACAATTTCTCAGATGGAACCACTTATAGCGCTACCTGGGTTAGAAGGACACGGTCATTCTAGGTCTCTGTAGTCAGTTGTTCACAGATGATGTCATTGTTCTAGTTTGTTATTTATATATAATTTTTTTAATATTTTTTGCGTTGTATATTGATCAGAGATGAATCTGATCTTGACAGAAATGGATACATTGTAGCCCATATGTTTAGATGACTGCATACTCCAGTCAGTTATTTCACTCGATAAATGGAAGGAGGCCGAACTCTACGGTACATTAAATATGAATATTAAATATATGGTGGAATACATTATCGGAGTACCGGGGTGTTTTCTTCCATATCTTATTGTTACAATATTCGGTAATAAATACTGTTTTTATGATATATAAAAAAAATATGATCATAGGGATGCACAAAATTTTCCACCGAGAAATAAGACTAGGAAATCGAAATTCCGACCTCTCAAGGGGGTTCCTCTGAACAGCTAAGTTTCATTATTTAGCGCATTACCTGCAAGTGAACGAGGAAAAAAAACACATCATTTTTTATTGAAGAAGAATACTTGGACTGCAGGTTTGCAACCTTATTAAAAAAAATTGAAATGGTTAAAAAAATAAACCCCAAGACCCAAAACTGTCTTCTTTCGGAGCGATTACCACTTCTGTACCAAATGTCTATCGTCCCTGGCGCATCCTGGAGGCTTTAACGGCCTGTGGGTTGTTTCTTATTTATGGGGGGGGGGGACTGCTGATGTACTCCAGGAAAATATGCGTCAGGCCCCTGCCTAGCGGGAATTCTCGCCGGCTGCATCTGTTTCTGGGGAAGCATTTATTATAATCTGGCTTAACAAACACGGCCAAAAAACGGCGGCTTTTAACAAACGCAGCGGGCAGGATTCTCGAGGATCTGTGGACGCGACGTAGGGTGAGGGCTCCACAAGCCCAGGAAATTCTGGCAGGACCTGTCGTGTTTAGTAAATTATTTCATTTTTTTTTTTTGCCTTATTTTGTTTCAGCATCCAAGAAAAATGATCCATTGTCTCATTTTTGCAGACTTTTAACTTTCCATAAGGATGTTTAATCCGCCGGCGCTACTTCGCTTATATTTAGCTGCTGGTTATTTAACCCCGTGAGTGCGTCTAACGCCGCGGATCCTCACTGAAGGTCAGCCTTGGGATCCCCGGCGTTCTTTGGAGAACTGTGTGCTCTAAATCCACACCTTGTGTCTTATATCACAAACAGAGATACCTATCCGGGAGCGATATCTTGTATTAGTTACACCACTTGTTTTACATAGCGCCATCAGGTTCCGTAGCGATGTACAAAGGGTCCTCCAAGGGGCAGAGCTAGCCAGGCATAAAGGTGGAACTAGACTCATGAGGGGCATTATTAGCCTGTGAGGGGCAGGGCTAGACACAGACATGGGCGTGGAGTTGGGCAGGGAGTAGGCGTGGCTAAATACTGCTTCCCCGCCCTAGAGCAAGAGACGAGTGACCCTGAGATCCAGAGAAACAGCTGGAGACTCTGAGCCAAACCCGAAGAGCTCCCAGGTGGGCCTAAAAGTCAAAGCAGTGTTTGCTACTTAAATTGTGTAAATAAAATACATTTTTTCCCCCAAATACCTTTCCCAATTACACAAACTGCTCTCAATAGGTCACGTAAATGTCTCTATGTGTACCGGCGTGTTTAGCATACTGGAAATAATGCATATACTATTAAACTTTTATTTATGGCTCTCTTTATTTTATACATAATAGAAGCTCTGTTGTAAGCCACATAAAACGTACCTTCTTTGTGGTGTTATTCTTCCCGCGGGGATAATGAAATGTTTTACGCTTTGCAATAAACCTAATAAATTAACAAGACCCTTTTCTGCTTTTCTAAGAATTAACAATCATGTAAATGTCTTATCGAGAATCCACATTTATTTGAGGCCCATAAAATATCTATACCGGCCGGCCTGTCGTGTTTCCTACGTGTATTGCTCTTAACCTTCTTGGGAAAAGTGGGTCTGTCTCCGAAGTGTGAACAATGCTTTACACATCCCATTAACACACGTGTATTGTCTGTATTGTATAGCATAAACACGCGTGTATTGTCTGTATTGTATAGCATAAACACGCGTGTATTTTCTATATTGTATAGCATAAACACGCGTGTATTTTCTATATTGTATAGCATAAACACGCGTGTATTGTCTATACTGTATAGCATAAACACGCGTGTATTGTCTATACTGTATAGCATAAACATGCGTGTATTGTCTATATTGTATAGCATAAACACGCGTGTATTGTCTATACTGTATAGCATAAACACACGTGTATTTTCTATATTGTATAGCATAAACACGCGTGTATTTTCTATATTGTATAGCATAAACACGCGTGTATTGTCTATATTGTATAGCATAAAACACGTACATTATGTTTGTTGCGATATATTTGGGCGATGTCTATTGCAAGCAAAAGCGTCAGACTTTTTTATATAATAATCATCCAACCCTGCATGCAGATGTTTTTGCATTTCATTTACATATGGGGCTTACTGGTGATCTCACAAAATACATGTTTTAATAACAATTCTATTAGTACTGTTTATTTTAATTCTGCTATATGTAGTAGTGTTGTACAACGTTTTAGCATAATGTCGGAACGTACGTCATCGATTAAAGGTGTTGTTCCACTAGAGTACTCTTTTTTGCATTCGTGATACGGGCCAAACCTCCGAGTTCCCAGGATATCAAAGATGCGAGGAGCTTCACAGAATTAGTAGCTCCAGGGAGAGAAAGCGGGGGAAACGCCAGAACAAAAAGGCGATTGTGCCGGAATGATTTGCGATCCCCGGTGAGAGTGCGGAATATATATATATATATAGCGAACCGGGGAAAAAAAACACCCAACTACTGAGGAAGGAAAGGAAAGTTCTCTGGGATAACTCACTAAATGAACCTTGATGGTCCTTATCCGGGGTGTGGAGTGCCGGTTGCTTGGCAAGACTTCTAGGACCTGTTTCACATCTGTCATTTCTCCAAAAACAGGACAATTCAAACGCTTTAGCTCAGAGATGACGTCATCTATATCACGTTGGAATATAAAGACGTTTAATGTTTATTGGCGTTTGACGCTGGAAAGAGTCTGCCGTCTGATGTGGAAGATAAGAGAGTTTATTCACTTTCCGTGTGAAATTGTTCAGCCCATACAATAAGGTAGTTCATATCCGCCATTAACCCAGAACTGCCAATAGATGAACAGCAGTGCAGCAGTTGTCATCCACCTCGTTTTGGGAGATAAAGGGTTAAAACAGGGATGGCAGAGCATCATGAAGCTTATGAACAGTTAAGGAACGGAAACACTTGATATTTGGAATTAATATGAATGAAAAAAATCAGTTTAATTAATAATAAATATTATTGTTTTATATAGCGCCATCCTAATCCGTAGCGCTGTACAATCTCAGGTAGATAACAGGTGCTTGGCACGGATGATGTCCATTACAGGAGTCCCAACAGAAATCCACAAAGGAATTTCCAAAATTGCCTAAAAACAGCCAGGAAATTTGATGAAACTTGAGTATTTTTCATGTTTCAGTAGCGCCGAGGGGCTTAGTTTATAAACTCACTGCACTCAGAATTTAAAGTTATGTGAAACAAAGGTAACCGATGGCTTGATTCTGTTCCGGAGGCCCCATGACACTAAAACAATTTAGTATTCGTTGGTCTATTGATTGTTATTGATCATGAACCTCAGGGTTAAATACATTTGATCTTGTTTGATTCCGGACCCTGTAGAGTTAGCGAAAAGGAAATTATGTGTAAATCTATTTAGCCTTCGCTATGAATACTAACTTCATTCACTTTAAATCAAAGTCACAAGGATTTATTCCTTAAGACTGACAATGGTCAGATTTCCAGAGGTTTTGGAAGCGGTCCAGGACGTATTCGGAGATTTTACAAAGTACAAAACCACCCTTGTGTGTTAATGAACTGCACCTGCCCATGTTAGTGATGCCTCATTCATCCGTGGATCGCTGCCCTCGGGATCCAGCTACGTTTTAAACATAATACGGTCAATATGTGGCGCTCTAGCTTTTTTCGAACGTCATCTTCCGTGACCCTCTGTCTATTTCTGACAAATCCCGTTTTGTTGTCATCGGTCTAGCAGTTTGACAGCAGTTGATGAGCTACCTGTTGGCCATAATTCCTATGATCCTTTGCTAATCTTCGAAGAATGTGCTTTCATAAATGGAGTAACTAGAAGATGTTTTTCTACAAACCTTTCCATCCTGTCCCGATCATATTTATTCCCAGTAGAACCTGAAACCGACAGACATTTTGAACGTTCTTAAGGATAATGCACGGCATTCATATACAGTAACTTTCCATGAAGACTATTTTGACTATTTGACTTTATTATATTACATGGTACAGTCAAGGTTGGTTCCTTGGGCCCAGCTTTAGATGCAATGGGATCTATTTGCAGTTGGGACCCTACTAACACCAAATTGGATCTAGAGTTGTGAAGACAAAGGTATAACGTAGACCTCCTCAAACCTTCTTGGTGCACAGACTGACCCATCTGCTTCGGATGACTTCTATAGTTTATTACCAGATATATCCAAAGTATTTACAAGCAACAAAAATAATTTAGTACCCAGACTTCACACATGCGCGGTGGTATGTAGACCTATTTATGTCCAAAATAAATTGATCAGTGCATCAAGAGGGGAACTCAACGCGGCTTTTCCGAGAGTGGGACCATAATCTTTCATTAAAGGCAACCCAGGACTCTATCTAGAGGAATTCCATGGAAATCAGGGCAACAAATAATGAACAGAAGCTGAACCCTGGTCCTAAAAGTCAGAACGTTGTGAACATTCCAACCATTTAGCTTTGGTCGTATGTCTGGGATGCGAACATAAATGTTCTATCCTCTACATAGAGTGCCGGCCCGGCTGTGCATGTAGTATTTTTATTGCAGACAGTCAGTTATTAATATACATCTCAATGTCCTGGTATTATGTGCATAAAAACCCTGTATATTTTTATACACTGTTCAGGGAAACTTGGTGAGGGGGTAGAAATAGACTATGTATGTGTTGGCGAGGTGAAGAGGTCTACTTGCTTGGTAGATACATTTGACGGTTTGAAAGTTCCCTTCCAGCTCTCCATCCCCCTGGTTATTTTTATCAGGATAATGAACTCAGACACACAAACAGAGGGTTTTTTGTTCAGCTAGTCAGCATATCTCAGTTTTGATCAAAATCTTTACATTCCGAAGCCTGAAAGTAAAAAGCATTCTCAACGGCGTTCTACCGAGCCCCGACCCCCCCCCCCACCAACCGTATCTTTGTGTCCCAGCCGCATGCATTTGATCGGATGCTAAAAATGTGGCCATGTGAGATCAAAGTACTTGCTACTGTAATTGCGTGTTTTAGATGTCATCTGCTGTAATAGAAGGTGGGGAGGGCATTCACATCGCACCGACAAGCGACATTATTTAACGCTAAATAACAAACCTTGTACTAAATGTAGACCGTGGCATCTGAGACAAAACCATAATTGAATCCAAGAATGGAAGCCGTCTATCGCTTGTGTTATTATCCGTGTTAAGTTGTAACATGCTTGGGGGGGGGGGCTGACAACATTCAGCACAGAATGCAGAAGTCAGTCTTAGTTAGAGAACAAAATGACCTTCATGATCTCTTCCACCTGTCCGGTTACCACAGATCTTCTTCTTTCTCCCACACAGATCTTTACTTGAAGAAGAATGCAGGACGCTGGAGAAAGATATCAGCTTCTTGCAGGTATGCGACTTAACATATAGCTTCTTATTACAGGTTGGTATATTGGAACGGGGGGGCGCAATTCATGGGAAATTTGAGAAAGCCCTAAGACTTGTGTTGCCCATTTTGTTTAACGAGTGCCTGATTACCTTTTTGGCTCTGGGGTGTCTACTCTTATTCTTCAAGAGCATTACTTAAGTATTTCTAACCAATAAATGGGGTTCAGTATTTTCCATCACTGTTAGATATATCGCACATTATTAGCGAGGGTCATATATATATATATATATATGTGTGTGTGTGTCTTTTCTAGAAAGGACAGCAGTTGGATAACACAGTAGATGCCAGGGTTTGTCTTTGCTCTCTGGTGGCTAAAATGGAAACTGGTTCCCATTAAGCCCAGTAAGCTGTGTGCAGCTGCGTCTGGAAGCGTCTGTACCGGGCAGACTGGAGCATCCGCCACTTGCTGACCCCGTCTAGTTACTTATTTATCGCCAGTAATGTTGTCATCAAATAATTTAGCACTTTTGTTAACTGTTACCCCTCCGCATCTTTTCTCATCGACCTTTGCTGCTTGAAGCAGCCAATCACAGGCAAGAAATTGCTTCCACTGAAATCAATGGGAGCACTTTTTTTTTTTTTGCACATGTGGGTGGGGTGGAACTCTCTTGCAAGCCAGCACCAGAAGTGGCCGGGGATGAGTATACTGCATGTGAGTAGAAGTGAGCAGAAGATGTTTTTAGCCCAATACATCTACAAAACTAGAAACTGGGGGCAAGGAAAGAGGCATATTTTGCTGAATTCCTCCGAGTAAGAGGAAGGAGCTGGAATTTAAGATTAAACATAAATTCTAGATTGTCCATCTGCCAAGAACTCTCCCCATGCCATACTTTTTGATGATTTCTTAATCTTTTGACCTTGTATTGTTACTGTTCCTCTCATTACATTTGATTTATAGCCCGTCAGCAGATTCCGGAACACTTTAACAATGAGGGGAGAATACAACATGAACAGTAACCTTAAAGTAACAACATAAAAAGGAACTGTAATACAAACAATTCTAACAATACAGTACAGAAGGCGATGAAAGCCCCACTTTTGTGATCGTATATTATATGCCTGAAAGCAGCACATTCTGAATTCAGAGTAGAAATCTTTTAGACGTGTCCATATTGGAATACGAGTGTTTAGATATATATTTTGGGCAGGGTATTAATCAGGATTAGAGTTGGGCTCTCCGCTGATTCCACAGTACCAAACTTGGGTGTTCCCAACTAAATCCCTACCTTGTTACTGACTACCAGCTTGTCGGAGCAGGGGGGCTATAGTTCTTTAACATGGTGGAACCTGGGATGTGGTAGTTTTAAGAGAAGAGAGTGCTGGTGGAAGAAGAGATGGGTTTATTTAACATTGAGGAGCAGCCCACCTTGAGAGATAAATATGATGGGCTGTGGTGGGTTGGACTGGTCCCGAAAACACTAATGGAAGCCCTAGGGAGAGCAAATTCATACATAATGCAGCTGCATTAAAATAACATTAGCTAGAATTATAAAACCTTTATAAGGTTTTGGTAGCAGTATAAACTGCTTTGCGTGCCCACTATGTAGGAGGTGAGCGTAGGTTCTCACCCTATTGAGAGTGTGCCTTGACGTGGCGGGTGAGCTTAATTATGCTTTGGCCAATTCATATACCCAAAACCTCTCATTCATATTATGTTTATATATTTGTTGCTAGTTTTATTAGGGTAAGAAGCACAGACAGTATTTTGTTTTTTGTATACATTGTACAGCCAATACACTGTATTTGCAGCATGCTCACATTGTTTGGTAGGCCTCGTATTATACATTTGTATTATTTGAGCCTGAGACTAGCTTAGCGCACCGACATTTTTTCTTTTCCAAGTATGTTGTAGTAACCATTCAATTACATGCCGATGGGGACAACATCCTCGGTATGCGGTTTATTATTTTTATTTAGGGTGACATCATAATTTTATGTGACACTGCTGCCCCCTGGTGGATACCTCATTAAATGGGGAATGGTTTGCAGGACAAAAATGATCTGGAAAGACCAAGGGATTATTATTATTTATTGGTTTTTATAGCGCCATCATATCCCACAGAGAATTTAAAAGCAAAAAGGTATCTTGAATCTAAGACCAAGGACTGCTTAAGGTATGAAAACTGGAGAAACTGGCAGATTAGATGGGCTGCATGGCTGCTTTCTGCCGTCAGATTCCTCCTCTTGGAGATCAGAACTCAGCGCTGATTTTGCAACATAACAAAGTTCACAATATATGCTGCAAATGGCATCAATCGTCCAGACTTCTTATCCTCATCACTCCGATCTCTTTCATTACGCTAAAAATAATTCAGAGTTTGACTTAGAAACATTCTGATTGTTTAGAGCCGGTTCTGTTTCACATAACCGCAGAGATACATTGTGAAGCCGGACTATTGACCTCCTTAGGAAATATTTGAAGAATAAACGGAAACATTATCGTTATTTATAATGCAGGTAGACACAGAGATATAAAGGCATTACTAGGTAATACAAACAAGTAAAAACATATTGAACCAAATATACGCGGCATTTCATTTTATAAAAACAAAACATCTTCTCTGCTGGGCATCGTTGCCTGCAATAACTACACCATCTGTAAACCTCCTTCAAATTACTATAAAGCATCCAGCTCAACCAATTGAATGGTCCCATCAGTAGAAGCATTTTATTAGTTATTATGGCAATAAGACCCCTTTTTTGGCACCAGAATCACTATTTATACGTAACCCCTGTAGTTTTATAACATTAGAGCACCAATAGGGAGAGCAATGCATTGCGAGGGTTAATTAGCACAATAACAATTATTACAGCTTCATCTAAATTCCGGTTAATGCTTATGGCTTAATTATTAAGCAGCGCAAATCCAAAATCATACTTTTAAATTTATTTTACAACTGCATAATGATTAGCACCAGATGTTGCGTTGATTTTCTGAGCATCACGAGCTGGGTGTGATATAAATGTGTGATATAAACAACGTGGGATTCGGTGTCACACAAATCACACAATCTCCTGGATGTCTCTGCTGTAAGGAAAGCATGTGAAAAATACATCATTTTGGCTTTACAAATCACAATCAACTGAATACCCGTGTGGATCTGTTTATCTGTCTAGCAGTTGATTCATCTATCAATTGAGCTACCCATCTATGTATCAGTTGAGCTATCTGTCAAATGATTTATGAGTTAGATGAATAAGATGGATCATGTTTTTTTCTTACCCTGTAAGAATTTAAACTGTAAAAGAAAATCACCATTATTGTGAGCCATTTCTGGAGCCAAGAGGCCATGGTCCATCCAATCCGAAGACCCGCACCTTCTTTGACCAGTCATATAAAACATAATGAGTGTCCTTGCTGTAATACTGGTTTGATATACTGTAAATATACTGCAGTAGTAGGAAAAAATCCTTTATTTTTTTCTGGCGCAGCAACGTCTGGAATTTGAACATCAGTATGGTGCGGAATCTCAGGCAGCGTCACCGGAACCATCGCTGTCAGGTAAATGCAGATCCTTTTCTTCATGAGTCAAGTGCTCACGGATTCAATGTGTTTGAAATAAAAAGCCTGCAATGGCAGTTGGTTTAAGAATCTGATCTTATATGTTATATGAAATGGATCTGGCCTATTAGCCCAAGAGAAAGCTGATACCTCTTATTGGGCCAACATTGAAGATGTAAAGAAGAGAGCTCTGAGGTCCTGAAAACATACGTAACTTTACATCTTTTTTTTAACCGTGGCCCAGTAAATGATACCAACTGAAACTAAAGGCTCTGCAGATAAAATAATCTGTTCTTACTGCTCACAGAATAATCTTTTTCATTCCCTGAAATTCTAGAGTTGAAGGAGGAAAGGCGTATCATCGAGGCGGACTTACACCTTCAACAGTCACCTGTAACCTCATTGCTTTCCCAAAAGAACACCAGCAAGACCACAAAAAGGTAGAAATAAAATGCAAAAAAATACCTTCTACTTAACATGATTTTTTATTTATGAGAACAATAAGAAGCTTCCAAGTAGTGGTTCCACTAAAGGCTCTTCATCCACTTATTGCTTGAGAACCACAGGAAAAATAGATCAAATAAAAATGGCAAGCTTCTTATACCGGGCTGAAACCAGACTAGCCGTCTTCCATGACCAAGGTAGCCATTGAAGTCAAATGTTTCCCACCAATGAAAGTGGATTGACTCAAGGTCAAGTGATCCCCACAAAGTCCCCCAATTGTAAGCTTAGATACAGGGCCAGATCAGCTGGACTCATCGTCCTATTTTTCTATAATTAAAATTAGTTAAATATATTAGTGGATGATGGGTGAACACTGATCATAGTTGCTATTAGCTGATTAGACTTTTATTATTTTTATAACATTTTTTTTTTTTAAACTTGCAGACCATTAGATGCTCCAACAATAAGCTTGTCTGAGAATCAACGCGCCAGAGCCGCCAGTAGAAGGTCTTTATCTGGCAGTTTACGAGACAGTGAACTTAAAGTTGCTCCCTGTCCACCAAGTTCGAAGCTCAAGGCCCAGGAGAATAGGAGACCCAGCAGCGGTAATATATCTGGTCCGCTAATACCAACATGCGCAGCTCTGCCAGTCCCGCCAGCTGTTATTGCAAAGAGTGAGCAAAGCAAGGATATCAGAACCAGAACGTTTCTCAACCAACCAAGTAAATCACAGAGCATCGCAGTGAAGGACATGTTCCGTTCTTCACCCGACGGCCACAAGAATTCAGAGACACTTTTGAAAGCCACGTATGGCCAAAACCCAGAGACAACCTCCGCTGTGCGGGATCCTGATATATCTTTTCTAGGACTGGATTCTGGTTTTGTTCCCGCGCCACCCCAAGTACAGCGACCAACTGGTACGTCCAGTTCCTCCTCTACCTTACGAAGACTGAGGACCCAGCAGTCAATATCTCCATCCTGACATGTTTACCCCAAAGATACGTGCTCCAGTAGGTGTGGACACATGTGCACATGGCTTCTTTGGTAGGCTGATCATACGTTGGCTGGAGAGGTCAGGTGAGAGGTCATGTTGCGTTACCCAAACTCCATACTGGATCAGTTTCTAGAGATGGATGCATAGCCTGCGACGGACATGTATATGTGACTGTATCGCACTTTTGTTACTCCTTTTCTTTTGTTACACAACCAATTTAAGAAGTACAGTTATTAGTACAGTACAGTAAACTGCTTTTTTATGATTCACAAAATCAGTTATTGTCAAAATGAGAAGTTGCTTAGGATAACAATGGAAAATATGCAGGGAAAGTATCAATATATATATATATATATAAAATGAAAATGACCATTAGGAGCCTGTCCTTCCTCTTTCAGCCACTAGGGGGCAGGCTTGTACAGCATGCTGTTTATTACTATAATACAAGAATAGGAAACAACTTACAAGTAAGTAAAGTATATGACGTTCAATAAAAACCATATAGAAAATGTCTTTACTCTTATTCTTCTCAATAAGAATATGACTGCCAGACAGGGTGTTCCAATTATTTATAATACATGGGTATTCATTGTCTGAATCCATGCTCTGGTCTTTGGGGTATGAAATACATTTGGTCATGTTACTTCTACTGTTTGTAGTTTATATGAGTGAGTGTTCTTTTATGATTTATATAAGTGTATTGCTTCTTGCAAATGAAAAAGTTAAAAAAAAAAATATGAATGGTAATAATAATAATAATGTCCCATGGAGCCTCACCAATGAACGATACATATTAACGGGAGAACTTTAACATGTATCTTTTAAAATGTAAAATGTGCTGGAGCAGAGTGTTTCAAAACCTTTCAACTTATCAGTGCCCTCTCTAACTGGTCTCTAAAAAGACTTTGATTCGGTTATTTGAGGTATGACGCAAGCACCAATCTTATCTTTTCTTCATCAAGTGTCAGTGATTTGGATTACATCTGAAAAAGGGTCCTCCGAGGTCTTGAATGTTCACGTTGTTCTATTACCCGCTCTATGAACCTCCTTTCTTATATGATACTTCAACATGGGGGCTGATTTTTCAGAGAATGTAGCAGGTTGCCACGCTGCGTAGACTTTGGGCCTCTCCTATGTCACCTTATTCGTATGTATGGATCAAAAAACACAAAACACAGGTCTGGAATATAAATTTAATTAAACTCTATTTACTAAGATTCTACAAGTCACTTGTACAGCATTTTAACTGAATAACAACAAGTTGTTGTCTTTACACAATTATTGCTATGAACATTTAACCGGTAACACATCATACGTCAGCGAGACATTGGAGTGTGATCAAGACCAGGCCAGGCCTCAGCATGCGGTAAATAATATTACATTTCTAGCGGTGTTTTTTTTTTTTTTTCTGGAATGATTAAAAACTGAGCAGGATGATCAGGAAAAAAGGAGCTGGAGTAAAAAAGAAGATGTGATATATTTAAAGTTTCACCCCACACAGACCGCTCATAAATGGCAATCAATGATGCTGTGTGACATATGGTCTGGTTATCCATGTATACAATATGCCATCTTACGAAATTAATGAAAAATATGCCTGGAAAACACCAAATACTGCGTCAGTTTTCAAAAAAAAATGCCTTCCCAGACCCACGTAACAGAGGCTCATGGAGGCGGCCATTTTGTTCTTGGCTTCGCCAGTTTCTGCTGAGCTTTGTTGTTACTGCAATAAAGCAAGCAGTGGCATCTGATAATCAATCTCGCTGCCGCTAAGAAGGTCTATTTATGGGGTAGAATACTAATTACAGGGCATCTGGGGCGGTGGAAAAAGTGCAGCCCGAGTATGAATGACATTAAGCATAGCAAGAGGGGGCAGAGAGTCAACAAGACTTCCACAGGCATCAGAGAACATTGCATTAGGACTAATGTCCACCAAACCAGCAGCCAACATCAATTTTAAATACAGAAATGCCTGGAATGTTGGATAGGTCTGATTCACTTCAAATACAAAACTTTTTCATAGGGAGGATTCCTGAGACCTCAACTGCTGAGTCTGTTGTCAGGAGAAAGAAGCCCTCTAATGCTTTGTGGCCGTCGGTATCATGTCCATCAGAACCAGGGTGAAATTAGAAATAAGACAAAGTGACGTGTAACTCAACAATATCAAGAGAACAAAACTGACAAAATAATTTGTATGTTCTACAATATAATATTAAGCACAAACTGAATAAAACCTAATACAAAAGTAACAGCAGGATAATTGATGACCTCATGACGGAATTGTGATGTCAGGTCCTTCCACAAATATGTAAAAATGTCGCTGTTTGGAGAAGGGTTGTTCATTAGACACACACTCCGTTTGCTCTCTGTATTGGAGGAGTCTCGTATTAATACAATGAACACTCCAGAGAAGCCATAATTACGTTTGTCACAATGGATCAGCTCCAATTAAATGTAATCGAGGAGCATTTTTTTCTCTTTGCTATCAGTTTGCAGTCAAAACGAATCAACACATAAGTGAAGCGGGCAAAGCAAGGTCCTTGGTGAAGGGTGACCAACGGTGAATATTTTCTGGATCCACTCAAGTGACCAAAATAGGCTGTATAGAGTTAAAAAGGTGATGTATTGGCCACCAGTGATCATTTAAAGGTTTCCTGAAAGTAGATACCATGGGTGGTTCAAGAAACTTGGCCTTGGACACATGATATAGATTGCCCAGGAGCCTGGAGGGCTTCCCTCACTGAAATGGAAGCTCTCACACCTTGGAAGCTCTCTCACACCTAAATAATTCTCCACCCATATTTATCAACTGATTATTGACCAGAGTCGTGAATTATTTAGTTGGTTTTCCATTTGTGTCTTGGATACACCTTCATCATTTTTTTTATTTTTTTTTACTACCTGTGCACAGATTTATTTCATGTAAGGAAAAAGTCCACATGAAACTGATGCCTCGGCTTCTGAAGGCATGTTCACATTTCATGTGACTCAGACAGATAAAAAGAAAAATGGAGAAACTGGTGGATTTGGGTCATAAACTTCACTATGAGTATGGGGAGGAGGAACAAATACTTTCAGATATTATGTTACAGAACGGTTACATACGACACATACAGAACACATTGCTATGTGAAAATGTAAACTTTGTATACCCTTTAACATACATCAACAATATCGTTAGGAAAGCAGGGAATGCCACGTCGCTGTTATGGAAAAGGAACAACACTTCACGAACTAACGCCAGCACCACCGGGAGTGAAATACCGTTTTAGACCTTTATGGACTTTGCATGGAGTGATTATGTTGATGATGTATATGAAATACTTGACCATGTAGAAGAAGTATTTCATTTTATAATGCTGTACGTGAGCATGTGATACAATTTACAAATCTACTTAAGACACCCAATAAATGACATTTTACACGATATATATCATGGCCAATTTTTCATAGTAACTGGGAATAAAATGGGTAATAATTGTATTACGGAGAGTTTCTCAACATTCCATATCAAGATCAACAGGATTAACCCGTTGAGTGTGATATTATTTATTCATTTTTCGGCATTGTGCCAATGATATATTTTTTAACATAAGATTTGCTTTTTGTAACTAGTTTTGTAATTTATTTAAAATTCTATTTTTTTTTTCGGTAAATGGCCCTGACCTAATTTTGTTTTGAGGCTGAAAGATATAATTAATCTGATATAGTCTAAATATATGGAGTATGCAAATTGTCATATAAAATGGTATACAATAAGGTAAAAACCTTAAAAGACTCGAGTCTGGCAGCTATGGATCCTTTTTTTATTACACTTGTACCATAATATTACAGGAGAGTGGTATGGAGCCATAAATTTGGGGACAAGAACCAACGCAATTGTGAAGCATAGTTCTTTACGTGGAGCAATCACCATAGCAACACATTGAATGTTTATGTTGATTTCTCTACATTTAGAACATTTGCCATTCAATTGCTCATGTATTTATAAATGTCATTCATATAGCGTGTGGGCCTGGTTATTGTTCTAGGGTGTTGAAATACATATTGGGGATATCTGGAGTGCTGAGAAGCACACGGGGAATATGCAAGGCGTTCCTCTGCTTAGAGCAGAAGCTTGCGTGATGAGATTGTTTTTTGGGATCAACTTATTGGAATATGACGTTCCTGCCTGATTATTGTGCTTGAGCATAGACTCGGTTGGGATATTGCCACCCAGAAGGTGCATGGTCACCAATTTTGTGCTTTTACAAAGATATATAAGTATAGTAGGGGGTTAGGCACCTACGCTGGTAACTGAACCATCAGAACATGTTGCTAGCACTCAAGTATTGTGCGTGAGCGTTTGGTCTTTCCCATGTGCTTAAATGATGATAGCCATGACATTTGGCGGTTGGTTGCTGGAATAGGGTGGTACTTGCTTCAGTATGGTGTGTTTTGGTGAATAATGCCCTGAAGTGGATAATGGTGGACCTGGAGACCTTAAAGTCCATTGGGAAAGATATACCAAAGAAACTCAACAGACACAGAACATAAAAAAAACAACCGTACAACAAACCAGTAACAATATAGTTATTAATGATTAGTGAAAAAACAATAACTAAGATACAATAATAAAAACACTGGTCGATACGGCCTACCTAACATCGTAATACTAGGTGTGGCTTTTGAACACAGGGAAAAATACAATATACAAATATTGCAACATTGAAAACTACCAGAATTATTATTACAGATAATTCTCAACTGTACATTATGAACTAAGATACCAGCTATACAGACATAGTTGTACATTCACAAATATATTAAACTATGACCAGAGATGAGGCGATTGGATTAAAATGCAGAACGCTCACCGTTAATGAACGCGAGAAAGGCAGCAGGGGGTGGGAAAGCAGGAGAAAGAGGTAAAAACCGGGGAACAATGGTTATTTAGTGGAACAGTCTGGGGGGGATTCGGAGGTATACATGCTATCTCAATCATGGATCCATGTTCACTAGTTTTTATTTAAAAGTGATATAGTGCATTAGTACCAGGTATTCATTTGGGCGAGATAAGCCAAACACCTTCCCCAAATTAATTTTAAACGAGCGTGTGTGCCAGAACTACAATGTGCAACAAGGTCTTTTGATTTTAAAAAGTTTACATCATACAAATCCATGTTTAGAAAAATGTTGTTGAATTTATTGGAAAAACTCGGTAAGAAGGCTCTTTCCCCCAAATATATACATTTCCATTTACCACAAACAAACTACTGTATTTGTCGCGAAGTATTAAGAAAAGGTGGGACCCCGAGAGAACGACGTAACAAGGGCCCCTCCTGCATAACATTGTTATATGTAACAGTTTTGCTCTCATTCATGTACGATGGGGTGTGAAGCAGCCCTTCCAAGTTCATCTCCTTGCTAGAACAAAGAAGTTGCTGCCGCATGTCGGTTCGGCTTCCAGTAGTTCCCTACACTAAGCCACTGAGACATCACCCCCTTTCTCCATTCACAATCCGCTTTTGGACATACATGTTATAAATCAATGAGCGTTCAATAAAACGTTCAATAAAACTTTTTTTTGAATTTTCTAAAATCTGTCCCCAGAGCTGGTTTGCAGTCAATCCCCACGCGAGAGAATGGATCCAGACCCGTCAAGAACCAGCTTCATCCACCAGCCGGTTCTCGTCTGGATTTATCCTAAACAAAACTGCCTGGTTGATGGTTTTGCCAGGAATTATTCAGTTATCCGTTATCTACCGTGACCCACCGTACTTACAAATGACAATGAGGTATTTCTAAAGTGACATTTCTCAGCTCCATCCCTCAAGGGCCACCAATCAAGTTGTGTTGCAAGGACATCGCTACACGGAACAACTGGGTTACACCGATACATGTCTGTGCAGGGAGATAACTCTAACTGTTGGAAACCATTGAGGGCAAGGGCTGAGGAACGAGGCCCTCCACGTGTTGAATAACCCCAACTCTTTTGGTCCTCCAATCCCCAGAGGTAAGGTTCATGAACAGATGGAGACACATGCTGCAGTCCCATGTTTTATGACATCGGCAGTATTCACATTTACAGATATGTGCTCTCTGGTTGTGTTAAATTGTAATCCCTTCTTACAGTTATGGACAGGTCAGATCTTCTACAAAATGTACTACAACTAGATAATAGAAGCCTTAACTATTACTGGGTATAAGAAACAGAACACGATGAAAGAATGGAAAAAGCTTGTGTTCTACACTTCTCCTGTGTGTTCTACCTGGTTCCTGGTTCCTCTACCTGCAAATTTATGCTTACGGGACAGGAACCGAAATTATTATTTGAGACAATGAATCTCGAGAGAGAAAAAACATCCCATTAAACAATAGCCAGCTTTTGTGTTTTTTGAGGTGAAAAAAGTGATATATCAAGAAGCTCTACCTATAGTGGGCAGTAGAAGACAGTAAAGGTAGACATGTTGATAGAGGGAGGACATGGGCTTATTTTAGAGAACATTGAATCTAACAATATTCATAATAGCGGGCCTGTTTTACAACAAAGCATTCCGGAGCGAGGACTTTTCAGGTATAAATACAATAACCCTACCTTAACCAGTCTCAGATCATGTAGGTAAATACAGCCCAGCCAAATGGACCAAGGTCCATGGATAATATGCTTTTACATATTATTCCTCGCAGGTAAAATATCTACTTTCTGCATGCTACGTACTGCTCGCGCCGTCATAAAGTCAGGATTTCATAATCCAATAATTCTGATTCTTAATATCAAACTTTTCACAAAGGGAAAGGAGTGTTTACGCTACGTAAATTAATATTTTTCAGCTTTTTCTTAAATTGTATTCTTTTACCGTGACTATAAATCATCTCAAAGGACAAAGGAATAGAATTCGCTCCCATTAGATCTAATAGAAAACAAAGCAGGGTGCCATTACTATGGGGAGAATAAGCAGATGTCCTGTTTGTATGGGGATAATTTTAAAGATGTAAATGTGACAATGATAAAGAATTTGCTGTATTTTTTTGTTTCTTGAAATCTAACGTTTTAAATAGCTGTAAACACAGATTGTGAGATCTGCTAGGACCAGATTGGTCGTCATCCAGTTATGTCAAAGCCTCTACCGCCATATGGATTCTCAATTAGATAAACCAAGCCTGACGGACCGGCAGCATTGCACAGTCTCGTGCCTGCCTTAGAGGAAAATTTGTTCCGATTTAAGCCTTTTGGTGAAGTTGATAACTTTTATTGGGCCAACATAGAAAAAGATGTGAAGTTACATTAGCTTTTAAGACTTCAGAGGCCTCTTCTTCATCTGTATAATGTTACTAGTCTTTCTACATTGGCCTAATATGAAGAAGAAACCTCTGGGGACTCAAAATTCTTTGTACCTTTACTTCTTTTTCTATAATGGCCAAATAAAAGCCATCAACTTTGACTTGGGCTAATACGGCTATTTCTGTTCATCTTAGCCTAGAAGAAGTCTATGCAGTCCATGCAAAAAAAAAAGAAAAAAAAAGGAGAAACCTTAACTAAGCAACTGAAGATTTAGGAAACCAAAAATAAAACCAACTAAACAAACTCTAAACGTAAAGAAAATATATCATAAAATTAGCAGCTTTAATAAATGTGACAGCCCGATGCCATGTCTACATAGGGCAGAATGGTGGGGAATACTAAATATTAACTAAATATGTACAAATACATTTAGTCCCATCTATTGTTCTTCTATCACAGGTCCGCCAATATTACCTAAATACATTTAAAGATGGCGGCAGGGGCTATATCTTGAATTGGTTCCTACTGCCATCATAGCAGATGCAGGTTCTGAAAAAGAATACTGACATAACGTGGGAAAAATGTCGGGATGGTCATTTAGATGCCCATCTTAAAATCATATTAGGACAAAGAAGCACTCCGAAGCACACGCAGAGGCTAAACATTTTGTGCTTATCCATTTCCCTTTAAATACAACGTACTAGTTACTGTAACAATTTGCATTCTTACTTCCTTTACCTACAGTAGAGAATGATTGCGGATGTTGATTAGGATCTAAAAACATCCAAGTTTGACATGCTCTACAGGGAATACTCATGGCACTGCTGGACACAACAGCCATTTGCATACAAACCACAGTAAGCTTATGTTGTCGTGTACACTAGTCAAGTAACATATTGTATTTCCTGTGTATTCGTCGAGTTCCTGCGAGGTAACGCAGGCTTAGAGTTCTCTGGAAGAAGACGCTGGGTAACGATAAAATGTATGTGCCTAAACTGCGGTGAACTTTGCAATCCTGTTTGCCGGAACATTAAGTCCCACCACACTTCTAAACCAATTGTACGGCCTCGTTACATAATGGCGGAACATTAGGGAGTCTTCTAAACGGAATCCCGACTTTCAGACCTGCCCAGACCGTGGCGGATATTAAGATTTCTGGCAATACGTATAGAGGGTGGATATAATTATATGCAGAATCAAAGTGAGTTATATACATTTGCGCCAGAGTTTACCCCAACCATTGCTAAAGACCTTAATCCTCTATGACAGGATACTAGGTAGGAAAATCTGCTGCCATGATGGTTACGGGAATCACAAACGAAGGGTCTTTATCAACACAGCCTTCAGCACACTTAACACAACACTGATGCGGTGTAAATCGTGGCACACAAACAAAATTTAGGGTAACACTTTGTGGGTGACCAGATTTAACTGGGGCTCTTTTGATAAATGTGTAACACGGGATTGTTATCAGGTCAGTGCAGCCCTGCAAAATGCATTTTTTATAAGCGTCCCCAGTTCAATTAGCCATGTGGTCCCCTTTCGTATATAGAACCTATTCTCGCTCGTGTCCAGATAGCATTGTCTCTCCGCTGCATCAGACATGGCAGTGGAATGATGGAAAGGATAAGATATATGGACAGAGGACATATAAAACACCTCGTCGATAACACCGATACAAGCATCCACAAAATACTGGTTTTTAATGCATTTTAGCAGCACCTACGAAGGTTTATTCACTGAACCGTGATTCTGTACGGTAAGACAGCGCGATGGCTTTCTAGAAATGTTCCCATAATAACTATACACTATAGAGGGTCTTCTTGCATGAGAAGCTCACTGGTGTTTTGCCCCTTAATATTGCATAATTACACCAGGGAGTCAAAGTGTTTCAACTCTCCTGCAAACGTACAGTTTAGTGAATAAGCCCCTCATATTCAAACTGCAGCACCCATGTAGCCAGAGGGGCTTATTATCTCACACGTGCCCCTCTGAATGTAAAAAGGTTAAACAGCACCTTTGCTTATTTGCTCGCATAGAGCAGCTTGGTGGACAATAACTCCCATTACGCTTCAACGTCCATCTGCCTGCCATGGTGTGCTGAGAGTGTTAGCCAAACAGCAGGTAATGGCCACCTACTACCCAGATTCTGTACCATAATTTAACACCCTTTTCTAAAGAAAGAGATATAATGCAGCTAAACTGGTTTGACGAGATGTCCCCTGAAAATGGGGGAGGGGAGCTTATAAAAAATGCAAAATGTCGATTTTTAGTGCAAGCCTGAAATTTTCCATAAGCATTCCCAGTTAAATGGTCAATGCGGTTACCTGTTCTAGATATATATATATATATATATATATATATGTGCTTATACTGGCATCTGGCTGTCTGGTTTGAGACCCTATTCTCTTTTTGTCGGTTCAGAATTGCTAAGAGTCTTAAATTCCACAAAATATTTCTTGCTGGCGCCGGCATGCTGTACACACACTTTACAGATACGAAGGAAAGACTTAATAACCCCGGTACACGGCATTTAGAAAATGGTCAGGACATTACTGACGCGTGCAGAATTCATCTCGAATGGGAATAAAATCATTAACTTGCATGTAAGAAGCAACGATTAAGGGGACTTATTGGACGGCAATGTAAAGAGCAAAGTGGGAGAGCCGCAGAGACCGTGCGGTCACCAGGAGGTGCTGCGGTATCCTTTCTCATCAGGATACAGGACTTCATATGGAGCACCAGCGCCTAACTATTCAGGAATGCCTTTTCTCTCCTGGTAACACACGAGATTCCGTAAAACAACACAGAGTAGCAGACTTAATCCATGGAGCAGGAAAGAGGTCCACTTTTCCATACGTTATGTCAGTTACCGAGTAAGCAGATGAGTGTGGCTTACGGCATGAGTACAAGTGGACCTTCTTGCTCCACATGGTGCCCTCTTTGCTTCCCGTTGGGTTCCTTAAGTAAATAAGATCCTGGGGTTTTTTTTCTTTGTCCTTGGCACAGTAAAAAAAAAAATGTCCTAATGCTTCAGGTGCTGAGGGCACCCTATCTTGCCTCAGCACTTGGCTCAGAAATGTCTAAGGAAGACAGATGCTGGTATGGATGCTCCTCACCACCCATCTAGGCTGGTTCAATACCAATATAAACTAAGGTTTTCTAGAAAAAACAACACATGTAAACTAAACTTAGGGGAAAAAAAGTATATGAACTACTTATTTGAGATGAACTCGTGTCTCCTCTCTCCCCTACCATTTTTTCGCTCTTATTCTAAAACATCATCCCACAAAATAAAACCGGTGTCCTGGTAGTTGGGTTCTTGGGGAGAAGGAATGAAGACGACCCGACAGCGAGGATCTTCACTCAGCAGCTGGAGGTTTGAGTTTTTCTCTCCATTTAAACTGGAGCCGGTTACAGTTTCTGTAGTATTCTGTCGAATGCTCTGGGGTGATGGGTCAGAAATGGATCAAAAGGAAGGTTCATCTGGTCTGGATGATCACAAGAAGGTTAAAGTGGGTCGGGGGTACGTATTCTCATCCATACTGCCACCAGTGACCTTGCCTTTCACCAGGTCCCTGCTGGAGCTTGCTACACTTTAGAGTCTTGGCTGTGCGCCTTCCCGTTGCTGCCCTGTACTGTTAGATTGACGTCCTCTTTCTTAGACTTCTCCGGATTGAGAGGATGCGCCTCTGGACTGTCCTCGCTCATGGCGCCGGAGATGGAAGCATAGCGGCCTATTCGGTGCTCCTGCAAGGCAGGGCCCCAGTCTTTGCTGGGCTTGACGGCATTCTTCAACCTCTGAAATCACAAGAAACAGATGAGAATAACGATGAGAAGTCAGCGCTAAAGAATCAGATTCAACGTATTATGACTTTTTTTTCGAGTAATGTATGTTAATGTATGTTTATCTTGTATGTTAATCTTATAGTATATTGTCAATCTATGTTATTGTTGCATTCTCTCCTATTGTAATAGTTCTGGGGAATCTACTAGCATCTTATAGTGTGACGTAGAATAGCTGTTTTTGAACTGTTTTCTCTCTTTTACTCACCTGGAAAAACGTGTCCCCTTCAGAGCGCCAGATTTTGAAAGCTGCATAGCCGGGGATGCATATTACAGAAGACAGAGCCATGAGGAAGCCGATGGTGATGGCCCAGCTGGGGTAGACATAGTCGTTGTATGAAATTGGACGGTACTGAATTACAGTGAAGATCAGAATGAACTAAGAAAGAACGAGAGAAGAAGACAAGAAGTCCTCATTACAGTTCACTAAACCAGATGTCTTGCAAATATCTTTTTTTTGCTCCTAAAGTTATTTTTCTCACAAAGTACCCCCTTATAGCTACAGTATCCTACCAAATATCTTTAGCACTCTTTGGCCCATCTGCAATTACCCTACATGGTTCATGTACAACTAATTGAGACACTTCAATAACGAGTTTTTGCAGCCAACCTGAGAGTCTCCATCTTTAAAACGCATTTCATTGAAACATTGAAGAAATAAATCTGCCCTTTCAACTATACAGCTAGATCCTGAGAGTTAAAGAGAGTCGAGAGACCTGAGACCTCTTTCCCTTGCCGTGAATAATGGTCTATAGACTTACAAATATAATGCCTGGGGAGATGAACCGCCAGCAGATCTGGAAGAATAGAGGAGGCTGGAATCCCAGCATCATCTCAATGTCTTTGAAGTAGTTCCTGTGGCCTGGTAAAGGAGAATCAGTGAGTATCGTCAGCACTTGAAATCATTTTGGAATATACTAGGAGAGGGCAGGACTCAATCCGAGCCGGGACCAAGCAAGACTCTATGAGCCTTTACGTCAGCCATGCTGGAATCACCCAGCTATTCCTCACTATTTATGCTCCCATGTCCAACAGAAAAAGCCATGTGTGAGCTTATCGGAAGAACAATACTGGTAGGATATTTGGAGTAAATTATCCATTTTTATCACTGTTGCAGACCTGCGCTTTTTCATTAATCTGCCTCATTAAAGGAATTAGGTTAGCAGACATGCTTGTCTATGAGGGACAGCCTTTAAAAGAGTGGATCCGTTAATTGTCACATGGCTATAGAGCCAACAGCACGCGGTCACTTACCGTAAATGTACATGATAGCCACGCACATAATACAGGATATGATGACCAGGGAGAAACTAGCAGCGTAGTTATCCATCAGCAACAACCAGTAAATCCCAGCCTGTGAGGGGGAAAGAGAAGCATTAAAAACATCACCCCCATGGTTTGGACAACATGTTCTAAAAGTAAACACCGGCCCAAAAAAGTCTTCAATGACTAGGTGGGTCACTTCCGGTCATCACTATGAAAACTGTGATATTAGGGTTTCCTATAAAAAACAAATATATAAAGTTATATTAACATCCACAATAACTGCCTGGAGCCCCTTGTAATGTGGGGGTTCTGTGGTGGTCCACAGGATTTGCAAGGGGTGAGTATTTAGATCCCGATGCCCATTCCACGCTGCGCTTTAATTATAAAGGTGCAAGAATGTGGAATGCATTATTACAATATAGGCAACTATCTTTCTCCTGTACAGACAGTTCGCTCCAGTATCCAAGGGATCTAAAACGCGCAATCACATGCTCTCTGCGACGAGCGCGCAGTAAGTGAGCTGCTGACATATACTCACATGCCATATCAGTAATAATATAATTTGCAATTTAAAGGGAAACTATTTTTGATCTAGTCTGCCATACCTGCCAAGAGGCGACATTTCACATTAATTACCTGGGTAGTGAGGGGGATTCCAAGGAGGAAACCAACGACAGCCACGCCAAGGGTCACACAGGTTTTCCAGCGTATGATCCATTCATTTCCAATCTCATCCACAATTGCCGTGACCAAAGTCTCCAGTAAACAGAACTATAGTCGATGAAAACCCAGAACACTGATTAGGTTAATGCTCCAGAACCATTTTCAGGGTTAAGAAACAATTTGTGTTCTATGGAAGCCGTTCCAAGCGTTTCAAAGTCATATTCCATGAACCTAATTTCTTAAAATCTTTTAGGGAAAACCTAATATTACCGCAGCTGCCCCTCGATCTGTATAACACACAAAGAGTGCAAAGGGGAAAAGCGGCTTCCCGCAGTGAGCTAAAAAGGCCAAGCAATCCCCAATATTTAAACTAATATTTAAATTGTTGTAAAGGTAATTTAAGAACTAAACAGATCATGAAATGTAGTGTTTGCAGTGCAGGAAGCAGCAGGTCCATTTCAACTGATCTTACAAATAAATACCTGAGTCCCGAGTCCAAGCAGAATGAGCATGAAGAAAAAGAGGATCGACCAAAGCGGTGATATAGGCAGTAGCGTCAGTGCCTCAGGATATGCCACGAATGCCAAGCCAGGGCCGTGGTCCGCCACATCAGAAACATTTACTCCCAGGTGGTGAGCCATGAAGCCCAAGATGGAGAAGATAACGAAGCCGGCATAGACGCTGGTAGCACAGTTGGTGATACTGATAATTATACTGTCTCTGGAAATCAAGCAAGAGAAGAGTCTGATAAATCCGTGTTTGTTATTGACTGGCAGGTGGGGCTGGAAGAAATAACCTTATTAGCATGTCCTTTCAAAATAATTTCCAGGAAACTAAGTCATCGACACTCAAAAATACTGTTCTAAGGGGTTCTTTTTTCATAATATTAATTAGAAAACATGCCGAAGATATAATGTAGACTCCATGACTTGGATGAAGCATAACTAATTTAGCACAAGGACAAATTTATTCTGGTGCACCTTTATCTACATTAATACATTGGTTATTGATGAATAAATAATTATTGCCAAAATATTTGCCAGTGTATATTTTCCATTACTCTTTCCAAATAATCACAACCCCCCAAAAAAGATAATTGTATTATTGTAAAATAAAATAATAACAAATCCTCTTGGACCTCACCTGTAGCAGTTATTGTGGAATTTGTTGTAGGAAGCCATAGTGATGAGACCACCCCAGGCGCAACCCAAAGAGTAGAAGATCTGTGATGCGGCATCACCCCAAACCTACCCGAGAATAAGCAAAAAATACCAAGTTAAAGCAATAAACCAATAAGGAGCAAGTGATTGTGGGTAAAAACCAAATATGCCTCTTATCATCAGAGAGGATCATGGATAAAAACCTAAGCCGCTCCGTCTATTTGCATCCAACTCACCCTGATAAGAGCTTTACAGCATTTATGATGCTTTTATTACATCTTTTTGGTCAAAAAATATATCTGAAGATGAATCAATCATATTGTCTCGTGTCTATACCATTTAATATAAACGAGCAATAATGTGCCCTTTAAGAAAAGATTACAGATGTTTTAAGTTCTTCAACAGAATGTATCACTAGTTACAACATTATACAATTACATATTAAAAATGTACATTTTTGCATCTGTATCTGGGACATGACATATAAATTTACTTTATTACACATACACTGTTTGAGCTTACAGACTTAAATGCATATTAAAAGCAAATGAGCCCTCTATTCAAATGCATTAAAATTAGAAATAAATAGTATTATATTACTATTATTATTATTATTTATTGTGTTATAAAGTGCTATCATATTCCACAGCTCTGTGCAATGGGTAAACAGGACATTACAAGTAATATATAACAAGAGGTGAGGAGGGTCATGCTCAAAAGAGCTTACAATCTAGAGGGGATATATATTTGATCGGTCTGATTCAGCCTGGCAGAAAACGTACCTTGGCTTCCAGGATCTTATCCCACTGAGGAGTGAGGTAATACATAATTCCGTTAACGGCTCCTTCCAGAGTGATGCCACGGATGAAGAGGATGGTGAGGACCACGTACGGGAAAGTAGCAGTGAAATAAACAACCTGATGCATACGGGACCACGAGACAAGAAAGCACAGGTCAGAGACCGGGAGCAATGAAAAACGGACAAAAGAACCAACTCAACTTACACTCATTGTGATTCCACTCAATTGCTTTGCTATTTGATGCGGCTTGGGAGTGAGTGACACTTGTGTGTATTGTGAGAGTTGTATACCAGCTCCTTGACTTCACTATATATTACGAGGGTCCGTCCCTAGTGAGCTTCTGCTGAAGCTTGGCTGGCCCTGTGTAATGCATTAAATTATGCATTCTGCAGGGCCACCTCCGCCATTCTACCTGAAACCTGTTGGTGTTGGCTCTTCATAATGAATAGTGAAGTGAGAGAGCTAACTGTCCTGCAAACTTTCCAGCTAACTCTCCCTATCAGTCTGACTCCTAAGTGACTTGGCGAACTGCCTTTGCTGAAAAGTTCGTCTTGTAGAACAGAACTGGGAAATGCTGCTTTGGCGAATAACCGGAAACGGTGGACGTCACCTAAGTGGTGTACTTGGTGCACCATTGGGTCTAGGAAAGAGATCCCCAGGGATATGGAGCATCTGTATGTATGTATATATAAATATACATATATAATTCCAAAGGTCACCACATGACAAGCTTTAATTCCAAGAATATAACATAGCTCGCTAAGCAAACATTGACTTAACTTAAACATACAGCCGTAAGTGTCAATATTTAAGGACCTTCTATATTAATTATGTTTCTGAAAAACATCCTCGCAACTATTATTAGCTGAACAGCCTGAAAATACCGATCCTATTCACATAAAAAATGGTGCTTCTCTTCTGAAGACGTTTCAATGAGGTTGAGAATATTTTTTTGTTTGCATTATTTACATGAAACCTGTAGAGTCGGGTTTGTATATATATGGAGACCAAGCTAAATTAAAAAAACGGTCAACAGAAGAACTCACCTTTCCAGAGGATTTCACACCTCTTATGAGGCAAAGGAAGACCACGACCCATGACAAGCCAAGGCACCCCAGAAGAGGCAGCCGCACCTCGCCGAAATCTCCAATGTCCCCGGAGACCTGGAGCACATGCCGCCTGCAACACAATATGTATGGATTATTGGGGTGTCGCTGTATGTCCCGCGCACACCTGACGTGACAAATCCGGGGACAGGTGGACATTCTACACAAAGATTTCACACATTTCCTGACGTAAAGTGGCCAGTTAATCCTCTGTATCAATTACAGATGATGTATTATTTGTGTATTTATTTCGATATTTATATCTGATCAATCTCTACATAAATCTGTAATGATCAAGTGCACTATAGAGGCTCAAGTGTCCAACTGTGGCCCCCTAGCTCTCGTAATCCTTTGCTCAGGTCCTTTGGCGGCTTTAGTTGCTCAATAGACTGGCTGGATGTGGTTGAACAGCCCTATAAAGGCTTGGCAAAAATGACTCTCTCCTTTTTTGCTACAACTCCCATTATGCTCAGCCACGATGTTCTGTTTAAGAAATGTTTTTGAACTCCAAGCACTTTAAAAGAATTTCGTATTCCTGACTGCTCGGTGAGGAGCACTGGGTCCCAGGCACGCACCGGCCCTTGTGTTGTGCGCTATAGACAATGCCTTTAGCGTATGAGTTGAAGAGGTATTTCCTGAGCGCCTCTATGGCTGGCAGTCTGAAGCCTTTGTGGGTCCCGTCGTTACGTAATGCACTTATTTCCTCTCTCCAGGAAATATTTGGCTTTGAAACTCCTTCCCCTGCGAGTGAATAGCTGGAGGAGTATATGTTTTTAATTGCGGGAAATGCCACTAACGACCCAACTGCAGAGAGCCGTACCGCGCACGGCCACGTATCAGCATTTATCAAAAGTGGCACAACAGGGAACCCTACGAACACTTCCCGACACCAAGATTCATATAGATCACTTCCAACAAAAGATCCCTCTAGCCAGTAAGAATATGTGACAGACGTTTAAAAAGATACACAGCGAGCAGCTAATAAGAAGGGTGACTGGTGCATTATGGGTTAATGATGGTGCATTACGGGATACTATGTTACAGAGTCCAAGAGAGAGGAAATGTATTATTATCAGCGGCATATTGGAAGCCCCTGTCACAAGGCATGGTAGATGTCTCTATTCATGTATCTACAGTCCCAGCTAGGTTGGTGTCTCAGCTCTTGGTCCCACTTTTTTGGGCCGCACACAGGCAATAAGGGACATCTCCGTGATGTGACATCTTATCCTGTATGCAGCCTTTCCCATGGTGCGCTGTATAAAAAGCACCGAGATGAATGGGTGGTAGCGGTGCTTACTGTCGGTAAGATGAGGCCCCCTGTCTGCTGTAGAAGGTAGTGCAGGAGCCAAAACCAAGATGGGGGACGTGGCAGGGAATAGGCTATATTGGCTGGGACTGGCAGGGTAGAAGAATATAGAAGAAGTGGAGGGCTTTGAGGCTGGGAGAAGGAGATTATGGCTGCGGTGGCTATGCAGGGGATGTAGAAGAGGATTAAGTCTGGTTAATGGGAAAGGGGATTTGGGCTATGCATTTGGCTATAATGAGGAATTATGGAGGGCAGGGGTGATTGTGGCAGGAGTAGTGGTGCTCATTCAAACAGGGGGTAGTTATGTTTCTGTGCTAATGGAGACTGCCACATTTAGAACTCTATGAACAGTTTATGTAATTGTTCTCATAAATAGGACACACGGTATATTTACTCTACCCATTAACTCTGGTAAAAGCGAATGCAAGCGGCTGCAGCCATAGAAGAGTTGTTATAAGAAGTCAGTATTGTTATTAGTTTAGGAAGAGTTCCTGGACTGACAGAGATACAGAGAATAACACCTTATCTCTGGCATCTTTCATTAGCGGTGTCAGCTGCTGGACGTGGCGCCAGTGGATTATGACAATAGCACAATAACCATTCAGCCTGCGGGCTGCCGGGGGGCCAGTGACTTTATAATACAGCTGGGTGTGAGCGTGCGCTGCCAAGTACAATGCAAGGAAGCTCTGTGAAAAATCAAGTTTATTTTAATGTGAATTACGCACCATGGCCCACATTAATACATTCTAATGGGTGAAAAGGGAACATAAAGCTTCTTCAACTAGTCTGCCCAGCTTTATTTGTATGGCGTCAGTCCAACTATAAAGATGGAACCTGCAATCCAGAGGCACAAGGAGCCAATCAGCAGCAGGAAAGGGTTTCCACTCATATCAATGGGAGTGCTTTCTGTGCATACACACAGATGGAGCCCACATGCCCTGCAAGCCCAGGTGATGGAGGAGGCAAGGGAAAAAAGGCAAATGCATATAGGGAGTTTCTACAGAATCCCTTCAAGCATTTGCAAAGGGGCCGCACAAAATGTAAAGGGGACGCTCAGCTATCATTCGCATTAAGGTGTATATGATGGCTTAAGTACTCCTTCCAAAGAAAGCTTTACACATTTGTTCCCTTTAAGAAAGAAAAGTCTTAACTTACCTGCTGATGCCCACATCTGCCTGCCCTTCTATGCAGAAGCCTTTCTCCGACATTACAGAAGACGGCTGTGTCAACATCCAACAGAGGTTTATGGACCCAGCCGGTCCCAGTAATGTCAGAGACTGGCTTCTAAAGACATAAGCAGGGAAAAGTTTGTATATTCAATGCTTTCTACTCTTTTAATGGACCAGTAGGAATAGCAGACCCCTGAGATACCCTCACGTTGCAGAAAGCAAAATTAAGCAAAGGGTAGAGGTTCTGTTGTATGAATATAGCAGTATAAATGTAAAAGGCCAGAGGTGGCTACCCTTTATAAGTACCTCCAGTACTCTTCGCTGGGGCTGGTTCTCTTAAAAGTTTGGTTAATCCCCGATGTGAAGTTGAAAAGGTCCTGGTGTGTTGTGAGGTTGACGGACACGTTGGAGGAAGGGCTGAGGACACCGGCACAGTTATTTGTGTTCCATGGGTTGTTGCAGTAGGTCCATGGCAGAATCCGGTTCATGGACAGAAAGAAGTAGTAAAACGCAATGCAAATCACCACGTTGTAATAAATACCAATATACGTGGAGACTACCATCATGCCGTAGCCTATACCTGTAAGGGGAGAGAACAGACCTTTCACCTAGAGACCTTGCTTGGTTAAACAGGATATAAATGGGGCAGCTGTGTCATTTCCGTACAATATAGCATCATAAAAAGTAGCCAACGGTATCATATTGCATGCAGTTAACACACACCTTGCAAAAAGACAAAGTAATATTCAATACAACATACATGGAACTTTCTTGTTATGTTCACTGGAAGCTAAGCATTTAATGGGTGAAGGCCACGGGGAGAGTGGAACTGATAAAGATGTAAAGTAATAATGATAGAAACACCTGGTTGTAACAGCGTTTACAGCAGAAGTAAAGATATGTTACCATTTCCGGTACCATGAGCTCAAGCAGGTGGGGGAAACAATAACTGGAATTCAGACCTTCCGCTGTGCTGATCTATAGACCGCTTACCATGTTTGATTCCAGAACCCTAGTAGACTGATACAGACTATCTTTGTATAATTCAAATTTGAATGACCCTTAAAGGCTGGACTCGGGATCAGCAAACATACCTTTAAACACCGGGCTAACCTTCCACACACCAAGACACCCTTGACTTGCAAACTGCCCAAAGGACAGCTCCATGAAGAAGAGGGGGATGCCGCAGAATACCAGCATGATAAAATATGGAAACATGAATGCCCCTGCATGAAAGGAAACAAAAAAATGCTTAAACATATTTATTTCATGTATGTAATATTAACTATAACCGCAGAAACAAAATTTAATAAGGTTCAGTTTGGCTACAGAACAGTCCAGGCTAGACTTAGCCTTTCCAGAAGACTAGTGGGAAAAGAGTAAGACAGAGCAAACACACTTTACATGGCAGTGGCATAAATATAGAATATAAAGAGCATAAAACAAACAAAAAAAACGAGGCCTAGGGCTAAAGTGTAGGAATAAAAGAAAATACAGTCCAACCCAAGAACATGAAACAGGACAAAAACAGAAGTGCCAATTTCATTCAGTTCTGGTCCCAGTGATTCATTCATCACACAGAATGTTTGGTATATTGTTCTAGGGGGAACAATGCAGCAATGTCCTCAGCTATTCAATGTAACACAAACATGAGTCTAAGTTGTGCTGCTCGCCCCTCTACAACAATAGCCTGTGTGACCCAGATGCCGCTCCAGTCTGAGGCCAAGCTGACGAACACACATAGTCATTTCCCACTGTCCCACTGCTATGGTAAAGTTACGGCTTACTCCTACCTCCCCCATTCCTGTAGCAGAGATACGGGAACCTCCAAACATTCCCCAATCCCACGGCATATCCGACACTGGTCAGCACAAACTCAATCTGGTTTCCCCAGTTGCCTCGTTTCAAGTTCTCGTCTTTCTTTGTTGCCTCCCCGGGCACAGCACCGTTCTGCAAAAACAACAAAACATGAAGTTTAGTAACGCCGCCCCTGATCACAACGGTATCTCTCTCTAACTATGTATCACAAATGGTCTCCAAAGCCTCAAGAACATACAAGATGTTATGAGGACATTGTAATGTTGTGTAACGTTAATGACTAGTTAAGAATCTTTACGTAGAGTATTGTTTACCCAATCCGGTGCAAAGAGGGGCAATCATTTTTACCACTTTAAGCAGCTGCAGAAGCACTTTTTAACATCACGAGGCCACACATACTGTTTTGTTGTTCTTTTCATAAATTAAGGGGTTATTTTAAACTACCAGTCTGCATTTTTTTCAGTTATGACTAAAGTTAAAGTAGGGATTTAGTCCTAAGAGTATCCCGTCCCCAAACCCCCCCAGCAAATGGTTGTACATAACGTTACGGGGTGTGGAGCGGCACTGGTTCTCTGCTCTCGTCAAGAAACGGTTGCCGGCATGAGCAGCCCAGGAAGGGCAGAGACTGCTGGGATTTACACAAAGCATCTGTGACAAGAGGTCTGTCTCAGTCTACACACAAAGCCCGCTCTGTTCTTCCCCTGTCTCTTCACATTCCGGGCACAACATGAGGCTAGCATGGGAGGTCTCAGACCTATCCCCCCTTACCTTGTCTACTCTCCGTGGACACGGGAGACATGGCAACTTGGCAGCAACACACTCGAAAATGCAAGTGGTCATTTTCCAGAGGGGGGGAGAACAAATTTCACTTATGCCCCTTATATTATTGTATCCACAAAGCCAGTCATCCTCCGTCACAAGGGGTTTGTTAAATTTCAACACAATAACTTTTTATATCCGTGGTAGCATCCCACGGTCTGGTATTTCAAAGAGTGCTTGGCTTATGATGTTAGAAGTTTAACTGAAATGTGTCGCAGCTTTTATTTATAAGAACAACCAAGACGCTACAACTGATTATAGATATAAAAGGAGATCAAATGAATTAGACATAGATGGTGACACTTAAAAGCTAAGAAAACAAGAATTACCAGTGCAGTTTAAGTTATTCACTGTGTAAAAAATGTGTAATATATGTGTAATGTATGTGTAATACATGTGTAATATATGTGTAATACATGTGTAATACATGTGTAATGTATGTGTAATAAATGTGTAATACGTGTGTAATACATGTGTAATGTATGTGTAATAAATGTGTAATACGTGTGTAATACATGTGTAATACATGTGTAATATATGTGTAATGCATGTGTGATATAATGTCCTATTGGCTCTGGGGTTTTTTTAACCCATAGGAAGATGGTAAACAGGCAGGAGGAGGCAGCAGATGCTCATGGCATGAGTTAAGTCAGGTCAAGTAAAGAATGGTCACTAATTACAATGAGGTATGGACTGGGCACCAGGCAAAGTGGAAGCTGCCAAGTCCCTACGGCAGAATTTTCACAAGAATAAATGTCTCTATAGCCGTTTTATCTACAGTCGAGGGCACATCCGGGGAACACTCAGAAAACATTAAGCAGAAAAAGAAAGGTACATGGAGAGGCAGTGCCTTTGGTTAAAGCCGGTGTGTATAACCGGAACCTCGTAGGGAGTATACGCACAGATAATGGCATTTGATCTCTTAGACGGTCTGGGTCACACATATAAAACCCGATTCAATGAACGCACTAAATAGTGCAACTAGCTGTAACCACATCATGGCATTTCGGACTACGACCTATCTATCCAACCTAAACCTCCGCAAACCATTGTAAGCCCCCCCACTGGGACCTGGATTTGGCCCATCTGGGTGATAAGGACTTCTAGTTGGACAACCAGCTTCAAACAAAAATAGCATTTAAAAAGTAAGTGTAGATTGATGATCCCATAATTGTATGTGCCAAGAATTGCCAGGTACTATCAATGTGTAGGAATTTCAAAATAAAATCCCATTTCCAAGTATTCTATGGCACCATAAATCCTGCATGCACAGGGTAGGAATAAATCTATCCTGAATTAAAGAAAAGACCAAGGTCTGATTAAGGTCCTTAACATTAGGAAAAATGTGCATATTAGATGGACGGAATAGTTCTAATCTGCTAATTCTATATTCCCACAAACAACATCTTGGGCATTTAAAGCCTTTTAGGTTTTATCTGCCTTATTAGATGACTTAAAGAAACACTTACCTATATACAACAGCTTCTGCTCTACACATTAACCAATTATTATTTATTACTATTATTTATTGTTTTATATAGCGCCATCAAATTCCGTAGCATTGTACAACGGGTAATTGTAAAACACATTGTTTTCTTCCTTTGACAACATTAAATTATTATTATTAGTTGATTTATATAGCGTTGTCATATTACACTGTGCTGTACAATGGGTAAGATCCAGCTTGCCTACAATTAGACTTTATGATCACTTGCAGACTCCCAACATACATCTCTAGAGGAGTCTCTGTCATATTATGGGTTAAATGCATTAATGTTCACATCTTTTTTTTTTCAAAGCCAGCTATTGTGTACAAAAACAATGGCCACAAAATAGAAGGGAACCAGCCCCTACGTGACTGCGAAATACAAGCTCCAATTCTGATCCAAATACAATAGCTGAGGTCAGCCCCGTACCCAGGGAGGGGCAAATCAGCAAGTTCAGGGGTCTTGTTTTTCAAAAAAGAGCCATCTATATAAACATTCTTGCCTATGTCATCTGGACCATGGGACCGCCAGGGAAACAAACCAGGCTTACAAATACAACTGCCGTGAGAAAGCAAAAAAGCACATATTTATACCATTCCAAAAACATTCCAAAAATGGGCCAAATGCAACATTCCGCCGGTTGCTACGGTGGTTGCTCTTCATTTACAAATGGTCTTAGTTTAAGAGTTGAGAAGAAACTCATCAATGACTTTCAAACTACTATGGAAATATATCAGCTAATTTGACATGAAAACTAAACCTGCATGTCTCCCGCGTGTCCCTTTTTCCTTGATGTCCCTTGTTTGTAGGATGTTTGCCGGGTATGAGGGTATCACAGGGTTCGTCAGCCCTCAAACTCACAACTCAGCTACAGCTCAACATTCACTCGACTCTTTTAATGACAACGCAAGTTGTTGAGGGTAGTTTCTCAAGACAAGCCATGTAAGTCAATCATGTTACCTTTCTGACTCAACTGAGAAGGGATCTTTCAGTAAGTTGTTTTGAATGTCTTAAGATGTGCTTAGACACATTACGTAGTATGTGGGCTTAAATATACAGACATTTATTGATCCGTATAATCCTGCCACCTACATAAGAAATGTATAGAAGAAGAAGAAGAAGCCCAAGAGTCCTTCTCGGTGGGTTCCTCGGACTTCAGGTTGCTCGGGAACCTTCTCCCCACGCTCGGCTTCAGGGCTCTCCTCTGCGGGAAGCTGTCTGCCGGCAACTGCTTTAAATCCTCTGCAAATCGCGAGATGTTGTCGGTGATTTTGCTCAGGTCTGTGGCGCGCTGGCATCAGGAGTCTGTGTGCACCTAACCATGTCATTCAATTACTGACGCAAGTGGCCTGGATGTGACGGGCACTTATCCTTACGCATATATGTCAGGCAAAGCAATCTGCCGATAGCTAATCCTTGCAGAAAAATGGTCTAGTTTAACCCCTTGCCCTCTGTGATGCTATCCACTATAATGTGAACACCGCATACTTGGCGAAGCCACCATGAAAGGCTGCCGGAAGAGGGGCTTTTCCTTGCCTTTACATGTACTGGATAGTTTTGCCCTTACTATGGAGAAATTAAATGTTTCATTTAGAAGAAGACTCTGGGGGCTTTTTTATATCAGTCACCTAGGCTAAAAAGTAAATCGAGGCTAAAAATGTTTTTCCATTGAAACCAAAGTAAGCTGTATTTTTTCCATAATTATTTGCCTACTTTGGCCTCTGGGAGATTTTGATAAACATATCCCATCATATTGCTCCTTATTTTAGCAATGTTGGCGTTCAGTGCCTTAGTGCAGCTGGCTCCCTATCATTGGCCAACAGAGCATGATAATGCAATTGGGACGCGTGCGGCTGACCCAAGCAGCATACAGAACGCTAACGAGGAAGGGCTTAGCTTCGTAAACTACCGCTGATGGCTAAGAGCACGCTGGATTCATTGTTACCATTGTACATACTTTGATACACCTTCGCATATCTGGGTATGCATGTATCTATATAAGAAATACAATAACTCGGGTACAGAATTAAGTCTCTTCAGAGAAAGCGATCAAAATGTAAAAATTTAAAATACCTGCAAAACTAAAAAACATCACTACGGTCAAAAGCATCATTGTTAGAACAACCACTGGATGTGATGTATTGGTAAATTAAAAAAATAATAATAATAAAGAAGGCCACATGACAAAAAAGTAAAGAGAATACTCAGAAATATGAATGGATTTGGGCAGATGATCTCCTATCAATAAGGTGCTGGGATAAGTTCAGGAACCCAAGCTCCATAACTATATTTGAACTTCTGAAAAGTGATCTTTATTTTAAGATGAATTTACGATGGATTATATCTGTCTCTTTAACAGCTCACAATACATAATGGAGCCATGATAGAGCAAGAGGTTGGGAAATTACCGCTACTTTACCCTAAGGAAGGGGTAAATGCATTGACGAGAAACTGAAATTGGTGTTTAATTATTTAAAAAATGAAACCGGTATAAAACAATGATACCCCGAATAAAAAATACAATGAAGACCTATAAAATGTGGTTTTTATAACAAGGAGAGAAAACAGTAATTGGCAAAAAAGGGTCTCTGCTCAGCAGTTAAATCCTTTTTCTTTCTGGCTTATCCAGTGTTGCAACGAGATAAACCAACACAATATTTGTAAAGGCTTTGGTAAATAGTGATCAAAAGCCTCTGCTATGACGTGAACTTTGTAACCAGAAAAAAAACAAAAGTAGTAACCGGAAATGCTGGGTGTGAAGGTCGATTGATTGATCGATCTATCCAAATAAATGAAATATGCATCGTTTAATGGTGTAAATGATCATTTAATTGTCTTTATTCTGTGCAAAGATTGGCATTTTAAACGTCCACTCCATGGAAGGTCGTCAGGTTTGGCCTGAGTTCTGGGAACTTTCTAAATGAGCTGATGGTGAGATTGAAGATTCTATGTAGTAACTCGCCAAATGTGTCAACAAAGTGACTCTCATTAGATATACTTAAATGAGTCACCTGCATTCAAGCAGGGATATCAACCATAATATACAGGTAGACGAAGCACCTATTGGTAATCTTATATATGATCACAGGAGTGTAGAATAGGAAGGAGTCGGCTCCAGACAGTGAGACCCTGAGAATCTACCCCTTCACCCTGAGACCCCGAGATTAGGGCAAAAACCCTGAGACTCAGAGTCCAACCCTGAGAGTTCCCAGGGATGGCAAGAACTTCGCATGATGAATTAAATATGTACAGAAGAATCACCGGCTCTATACCTGAAACTTTCTATGTGCATTATTTAAACTGGCTATTGATTTTTAGTAAAAATCATTCCAATCTCACCGTCTCCTGAATACCCCCCATTCTTTTTTTTCAGATGCTAATGAGTGGTCTTCATCCACAATGGGCTTATTTTGTTAGTGGTCTTTACATGGCATTTGGCTCCTATTAGCATGTTTCAAAAGAAAGATACCCATCATTGATGTGGGTAGCCTGCGGATTAAGGATAGATTGTCCGAATCTCTCTGATTTACGTTTGGGAAGCTCATCCCCCATCCCTGACAGTCGGGAGGATCTGGGGTGTCCTTCCGCCCGTGGCATTCAGTGGAGCTCACACAAAACATAACAAAGCAGGCCATTTCATAAAAACCAAACTTGCAGGTCCCACAGAAACCTGAATTGCCCTCTCACACAAAAGACGAAGAGTTATGCCTGTCAGAGGGGTTCCTGGAGAGACAAGGGAGAGGAAACGGTATGGGGAGTTTCCGAGGTCATTCGAAATTAAGGGGATGTTTTTAGAAGGCCATCAATTTCACTCTGGCAGAGAAAGTTTGAGCGATTAAGAAACGTTAATAAACGTAAAACCGCAAACTCCACGTAAGATCGACCGGTATTTACTCTCACTCTCCCAAGAGTTATCAGGAATACGGCAAACCAAGATAGGCTTTAACCAGTTATCAATATTTAAACAAAGCTCGTGGCAGCACCTTGTCCCAAGCATTGTGCAACAGATAACAGCAATGGGGAGGGTCACATCCACTAGTGAATAGATTCCCCAGTGTACGTTTTATCACAATCATTTTACTCAGTGCTATATATATATATATATATGTGTGTGCTATATATATGTATATATATGTGTGTGTCTGTATGTATGTGTGTGGGGGGGCACAAGTTATTGCATAGCCATAGTAGGACAATACAACATAAAAACATACGTTTAAGAAGCCTCATAGAGTTCATATGGCAACAGCCTATCAGCGCTCGCTTTCCTATCACATGACAACTAAGTGGCAAAAAAGTATCAATGAGGCAAATTTTTACAAGGTGCAAGAATTATTTCTGGGAACAAAACTAGGAATTATACTTCTAACTTTTTATGATGTATTCAACAAAAGTTTTCTTTAAATTGAATTGAAACATAGGTTTTGAAAATATATATATATATTTATTTTTTTTTAAATGTAATGTCCTTTATACATAAAGGCTGAGATAGAGACTTCCCTATTTTAGCCGTCGATGAAACACCAAACGCTGTTTAATAAAGAACTTCAGACTCTCCAAGTAAACCTGGTTGACTTCAAGATGTAGAGAGCCGACACAAGCACCCGAACGGAGATATTTACAGATAAAGACCGAGGAAGGAAGGTAGAGGAATGGAACCCAGAGCGACGCACACAGATGGCCCCCTTTTTTCCGGGGGCACTCAGCCTGAATTAACCACATTACAAGCTTCCATTTCAACTCAAGCAGCAAGAAGCATGTTTCTCTTCCAAACGCTGTCTCTGCCAGGACAAGACTCAAGCCAACATCTCCATTTCACATTCTATCTGCTTACAACGAATTCCGGCATTCACAAAATTGTCGGGTTCCCTCTCCTTGTAATCAAGTGTTAAGTTATTCCTGTTTATTAATGTTTATTACAATCACGCAGTAAATTGGTTGGTATATTTCTGGTATATCTAATAAGCGGCTGAATTTCACGCGCAGACCAATATGGCGTCAGTCTCTGTTTCTACAATGTTTAGTTTTAAGGGTGCCATTCGGTGACGTGAAATCAATTAAAAATATTTTGTTAAGACCTATTCAGTAAAAAACAAGTTTGCATTTTAATAAAAACATCCATATTACATGAAGTGAGAATGTTTTCATAGAATTACCACTGCTTTCATAAAAAAAAAGTCAAGGAAGTTACTCTATGAGACAAAGATGCATCCGAATTACAAAATCCGATGCACATAAAGGATCCAGTGGTGGTGTGGTTGAGGCTAGCTGAACTAGGAGAGATGAGGGCTACTAGCGTGGTTAGATGGGGCATTTGCCCATCTGGGGACTTTTTAAATTAACTAACCCTGACCAAATTTTAAGCATTGGATTGGAATCATAAAGATTATGCTGATGTGGCTTACTAATGGTGAGGACCAAATGGTTTTAATAACTGTCCATATGAAAATCCCTGACTTTTTTTGGGGTGTCACCTGTATGCAAGCAGTGATCTCAGCTGTAAGTAGAATGTAATGTAGAATACTTAGAGTCATCTGCACATTACGCAACCCTTAGAATTTGCCCATTTAACTTCTTAAATCGATAGAAAAATCCTGAGACTCAGGGTCAGAACCACAGATGGGCTTCTAAGAAAGCAAAACAGTCAGATCTTTAGGTACCAAATCCACTTGCGACACCTTACAAATAACACCATGTGTCTTTAACCCTTATTTTAGACCTGATCTCGATTTACATCATCACGTACTTTGAGTTACATTATACTGCCTTCGTCATATTATGGTCAATGGCCATTTGATTTCAGTCTTACTATTTTACAACATCGTAAGACTACGTGAACATGTAAAAGCTCTGTACTGTGATACATTTTAACTGCATGCAAGAGAGTGCATTGTGTAATGCAATTAATGCTGTGTGTAGTTATTTCTATTCTAGAGAATTAAATATCTGGTTAGGAATATAAACTCACTTTATTTTGCTTCTATGTAAACTTGGATTCAACTGTAAATTGTCTTCCCCTGTAAATTAAAACAATCCAAGGATTGCTCATTTTTCAATGAGGTTTCCATAACTTTCTGTAGACTGTGTACAGGGGTAACGAGTTTTATATATTGATAAGATTCCAGATATTCATGAGGTTTTCATTTATTTAGGACTCAACATCATATCACTAGAACGGCATTAAATGAAAGAAATTCTGTTGCGCCGCCAAGTGAAGCCCACGGGGCTTTTATTTTATAGATTTAAAGATTTTAACTAAAATCTGATTGTTGTTATGAACCGAACAACAATCGCAACCTTTCACTGTATTTCAATTATACTTGAAAGTGCCCAAAACAAAAGAACCGAAATGTGCATTTATAGAACTAAGTATAATTAAGCTGACAATGAGAATAAAAAATCCCACCGCGATGGACATCACTGCAATGAAGAAGAGTTTAATGGTTTTGCTCTCCATCACCTAAACTACTACACGTCAGAAAACTGCGGGTATTATGAAAATAACTAGCAAAATGATTTATAGGTAATAAAAACACTGAGTACACGCGTGTAGCATGCAAATAATATAGTAGGTAATAAATAATTCCATAAGAATATAAAAATATAAAAAAAATCTAAGGAATGCGATGTCTCATGATGTCCTCTAATGCATAAACAAAACTTTCCAATTATGATACACAATGCTAAAACAGACATACATAAAATGTTATATATTGGGGGTTTTTTTTAGATTTACCATTAAAACAAAACAATGAAAAAGGATATATATAAAAATACAAAACTGAGGTCATTAGAAAATAGTAAAGAAAAATAGAATTTTGTGTCCTTCACAAAAAGGATTTTTTAGTTACGAGAAAAGAAATTCCAGAACCAGAGCTGCCGACAGATCATATCACCTACCACACATAGTCCCATCTTAACTTTCTTCCCGACCTGTGAATTCTTGGAATCGTTCTAGGCCAGATTCTCCAAAGGGGAAAAGAAATGGGTGAGCCTCTCAGGTATGGACGGTTTGTGTCTTGGCTCTACGCTGGTCCCTGAGATGAGGGCACACAACATTTCACGGGCGGAAAAGAAGGAGGAAAGAGAAAGGGGAGACAAATTTACTGGTTCCTGATATAAATCCACACGGGGACAATAAAATGCTGCGGAAGTGTATGTTTTCTCAAAGACGCGTACATCGTTTATCTGCCAGCTTTTTAGGCAGTGACATGCTTTCAAAGTGGCTGAAATGCGTTAAGAAGTCTCTGGCACATCCATAGACTATGCAGAGGAGGGGGGCTTCAGTCAGGACAATCTCCTCTCCCCACCCCCCAACTACACCCTCACCCCCACTTTCTCCTCCTTGTGTATTCAGTCCTTTCTGGAGTGAAAGACACAAAAACCCCTCGGCCTCCCCACTTTTTATGCTCTTACAAAGCAAAGGAACTTATGACCTCTTCTTTTCGATATCTCAACTAACTTGGAAGACCAAAAAAAGGTTTAAGGCCAGGAAGAAGAAGAAAGCAAAAGAAACTAGCATTTCGCACGTGAAACATTTTTAAAACAGAAGGAATTTCCATTCTCTTTTTGGTCGGCTGAGCCTCTTTTTTAAGCATCCCTATGAGCTTTCAAGCTCTCCTGTCTTCAAAATTTTACTTTCGGAAGACCCGATTATATGACGTCCATCTTGCTACTGTGAAAATTCATCCCGGAAAAAAAAGGGGACAATTTAGCAGGGATTGAAACAATTCCAGAGGACATCATACAGTTTCCCTGGGAGCTTCGTACAAAAGAGGCATTGAGGCAAGGCCACACTCGGCATCGTTATACTGATCCTTGTACCTTTCTGGGTTTATCATCGGTTTGCAAATATTTTTACATTCATTGGCGACATTGGACTCCATATAACTCCTAGGACCACTTGTTGTGCCTCCCTCCATTCTTCAGCCTAAATGTATCGCACATTTTAGTTATATTGTTAATACATTTCCTCCTTTTGTGTATACTGAAATCCATCTGAAATCCACGGGTTCTTCTACGCACTCCTCCGTAGGAGCACACACAACGTCTACGTAACTGCTGCTGGTAATCAGACCACAGTTTGTGAAAGTTGTCTGTATCATATCATCTATATTTTGTGCAAAATACAAAACCATTGTGCCACAAGTGGCTGTCTGTACAGAACAAAGTAAAGCGAACAAAAACGAACAAAAAAATAAAATAATGCGTTTTAGTTGCAAAGGGAAATAATGGAGTCAATGGTTAGCAAACATTAAGAATATTGAGTTGGTTTCCATAGTGTTTATATTCAGATCTTTGCCATGGGATTCATACTCCTTATAACATGGTCCCCGTATGATGGCTGAGTACGTGCGTTGTGGTCATAATATGGCCTTTCAGCATTCCCATTAAAACATTATGTAGTAATCAATAAAGCATAATTTCATATTGTATATGTTCTGTAACTGTTAATAACACTGAATGTTCTTAAAATTCAGGGAGGCTGGGACAGCAATATACCATAAGGCCAACAGGGCTGTATAGATTGTAGTCACGGATATACTACCCATACCTCAAAAACTCTATGGTAACACCTCATAGGGCCTAGGTTTGAGAAGTCACCAGCACCACCCTGCTGCATTACTTTATGAAGCCTTTTTTTACGTGAGAAGTAAAAATAACATGTTGTAAAAAGCAGCTTTTACTATACGGCTATGATTCATTTGCCTTTTGCAAATATACCCTTTATTAACTTTTTGAGCTAAAAAATAGCACTGTCACAGTCACATGCCAGTCCTCTCTTTAAAAGCACAGTGTGTCGGGAACGATACCGGTATTTTACATGCTATTCTCCACTTGGCCACAGGAGGCATCAGAGATAATATGGAGCTGTTTTTTTTACATAGCATTTCCCGAGCCCCCAAAGTGAGCTGTTTATGCACTCCATTTGGTGAGTGCTTATGATTTGGCCACTACTTTGTCCATGTTCTTGAAATGACAGGCAAGCTACTTCTGATTAGATACTTTGTATCAATACATACAAAAGGGATTCACATCCAGTATATATCTGCTTTATCGATCTATATTTTACGCATGGCTCCTTCCACAAGTGATGGGGTCTTTTATTTTTGTCAATTAATTTTATCTGAAAGCCAGGAAGAATGTATTAGAGCCCTACCATAATCAAAGGTTCATTTAGCGTCATTAACAGGTACGTGTCCTTGTAATGACCTAATAGCCACCTTCAAGCAAACTGTGGACCATTTCTGGTGTACTGACCGTGGCTTAGGTCTTACAGGTATAGTTAAAGAATAATGCAGCCTGTACAATGTTGTTCCCAAGCCAAGCCTCAGCACTCCCGAAGTCATGGAACAGTCAATACAATGTACTTTCTGTAACATGATATACTTAAAAAGCAAACACATAACAACAACGAGCGCGCTGCCATGTTTTATTAATGTAAAACCTGAGCAATTCGGATGCAAGATGTCAAGCAATCAACAGAAAAAGTGTAGTAGTGGTGAGTCCAAAGTGTACATATTAACAAACCTCAAAAGTCACAGCCGAGACCAACAATATGCTACTTTTACTTGTTCAATCTCCGACAAACGCTTTAAAGGGTGTAAAACGCTTCCGTCTCACTTCTGATCAATAAAATATCTCTTTTAAAGAGTAGAAGGCCAGACGTGTAGCAAGTGTCTCCCTGCAGGAGAAGTACTACGGGCATTTTAATTTAAATGTTTAATTGTTTTGTCGAGTTTACTGAATAAATATCTTACTTATACAACATTGAAAGTAAACTGGAAAAGTACCCTCAGGCATGCATTTAAAGTGGGAACGCACAACGATAATGTTACATTGTGTTCCTCGTTAGTTTCCTTTTTACACGTGAGTTTGTAACGTAATTGTTTAGCTGTTTTGGGATGAGAAGGGGATACATCTCAAAATGTCGGCATTTTTGTTTTATTTCTGTGTTACAATATCTATAATCATATAATCTCTTCCGTTCGTTCATAGCTAATAGTTTGCCGTCTGCTTGAGTGCGCCGGACATTTCGCATGCTGTACATGCCATCATATTGTTGGCACTCATGCAATGAAGACAGCGTCCCGCTGCTGGCATGTAAAAGGTTAATGGATTAAGCAGCGGCAGTTGTAAAACTAGGGACAGCAAAGTACAAACTGGGTTCTGTGTGTCCTTTAATGAAGTCTCATTAGAGGAATCCAGCTGCTTCACACTCCTTCTCCCCCTGCATCTATTACACACCCGATTACACAGAGGCCCTCCACCTCCGAGAGGAGAGCTGCCTTCACTAAGGAAACCACATGCACACAGGCAAGGATTTCAACTTCTTCTGGGCTCTCAATGCAATTTCCTGAGATGCACAAAAAGGGGCTTCAAGAGATGTTTCCTCCTATGTTATCAGGAAGGCAACCTTCACGCCGTTGGGGAAAATTCCTCATTCCAACGGAATCCAAAACGTACTGCTTTGAACGTCTTAAACAATGACCGTTGGAGATGATGAGTGGCTTTATACGGCGCTACAGTATTGTTTCCATATCTTAAATGGAAGTGAATTAGAGGAATCGAGCGCCCGCCCTACTTACAAGTAGAACACAATGGCTTTGGATCGTAGTGATGGCCAAACCAGATATTACGAACAGTTATCTTCAGTGTCAACAATCTAAGATTATCCAGCAGTCAGAATTTGGTGGTAGAATCTGGGAATGGTCTTCTACAGCATAAGCTTTTATCCATATAATAAATATATATATATATATATATATATACATACACTCTAGAGTATAAACTTGAGAAGTATTACGAAACACGCTACACTTTGCTCACGGGTAGCGAGCTCAGCCATGATATGTGGTCACCGGTACAGGAGGGGCACGCTTTATGACGACCCCTACAGCTTTCCAGCAAGAAACAAATATAGACCGTGGACACCATGTACTGGGAAACCCGTGGACTATTTAAAAACCTAGAGCACTTGTGGTATTTTTCCAAACACAACCAAGCCTATACACCTGCTGAAAGCATCCAGTATATGACAAACCGAGAAGTCTTTACTCCGTTGTAAAATTGTAGCCGAAGTGTTCTGCACAAACTAACTTTTTACGTAATAATTCAGTAACGGAAATTCTGAATATTGTGCCGATGGACTATCTGATTAGGCGGTGCTACGACTACTGTAACAGCCCCATTCAGACTTTGCTTACCTCACCAACTAAATACCCCCCAACATGTACACCAGGATGAGTCAATGTCTAATTACCTAAGAGTTTGCAGTAGAGTTGAACATTTTCACATCACTATACAGGGCTGAGCTGACCCTGTATGAAGCATAGTTAAACTAGTGAGCAGAGATTTAGCAAGAGAGCACTTCCAATTAATTGGAGTGCTTGACGCACATTATTATTATTATTGACGCAACGCTTCTTACAATACACTGAGATTTTGAGTATGGTTACTGTCCCGGAAAATTCCAGTGTCTTCCCTTTTTGATAGAAAGGCTCAGTAGTCCATATCAAGGCCTGGACTTCATAAAAGAGTGTGGGAGAAAAGCACGTCCCCCAATACCACATTACATGAAAAACTAAAGACCTAAATCTGAGCTTCTGAAGCAGGTCAGGTATAATGTTCAGCCAGGTCAGCTATAATGTTTGCCTAGTTGGTTACCAGAAACAACCCAACCTTGTCCAAGACTTGAAATGTTACTGCTGGCATCTATTTTATACAGAAATATTATATGAGCGTTTTATCACGCTTTCTTGCGCTTTAAAGAAACCAAGTAGCTCAACATATGTCTCCTTGGCTCCTAAATTCTATACAAATTGGTCAAGCTGTGACCAAAAAGATGCCTATAGTACAAATGGATATGAGTCCAGGAAAGGAAACATTTCACGTCTATTACAAAAGACCTGCGGCATAGAACATTATCCACAAGCAATGCACTGTGGGGTCATATCAATAACCCGAGTGAGGGTATATCCCAGCATTAAGATACTTCTAGCAAACTGAATAACCGAATGCGCTTATCAACTTTAAAGTAAATGCCAGAGATCAGATGAGGTCTGCAATTTTATCATAAATATAAAAAATTAACAGACGTGGACCAAATGGTCTTCGCCGGCTGTCCCTGCTTATATATATGTTAGTTTCTCAGATCGAACACATGATTTAGAGTACTACTGATGTCACAGAAGGTTTCTGCCTCTAAGATGCTGCTTCACTTGCAGGGATGGATACAGCACCCCCCCGACCCCCATTATTTGCCTCCACCAATATCAGAATGACTCATGCCCACAATTCGAGGCTCTCTGCTGTGTTCTACGGTGGCAACCCATCCCCCAGTTTTATTTCTGCTCTGGACTCCGTTCTCCTTCTCTCTACGTCTCTCGCTCCGACTATCAGTACACATTTGGAGTATTTAGCTTGGAGGGACCCAGCTGTTACCGCGTGCGTAACTACAAAGTGCCCTCATGGGAGAGCATGTCCAGAAGATAAGCGAAGCACAAACAACCGTCCAAAGAGCATGGATGAAGTGGGGGCAAAAGATGGTTGCTATAGGACGAACATATGGGATCCGGACTAAATAGTCAGGAAACACACCGTGTTGGATGCGCAAGTCACGTGTCTGTCCACGTGTCTGGACATAACACATGTAATGCTAACCAGCAAAGCTTCCCAGTGTGGCATCTACATCAGGGGTGCTACGATGTTACGTGTAACGTGTAACGTGTAACCAACGCTACACTCTAAAACACCTTCTAAAAGATTGTTGGCCAACGCAGACTGACTCTCTTTCTGATTAAATAGGTATTGTTACATTGTAGACAATTCCTTTAAAGTCTTATTAAGAAGTAAATGCCCTATTCAAACTGCAGCTGATTACTAAAGATTCTTACACCAAGAATGCCCCTTTCTTACAAACTAAGTACTAACTCTTTACCAAGTTGCTTAAGATTTTAGTGACGACCAAAACCGGCATGGAACGGATGTTATAAAGATTGTCAATTCAATACGGTAAATAAAAAAAAACCAAATATGTTTGACATTAATTCTAGTTAACACATTTGCCTCCCAAACAGATATATATTTTTTTGATTTACCAAGAGATAATTGCTCATTTAAAAGGCCAGAGAGGCTTTCCGCTCCGTCCAGCAGAGCACTGGCTGGGGGCAGAGGGCCAGATGCGATTTCCCTCACCGTGTTGTAGTGAGTCATAAAGACGTAAGTGCCGGCCAGTATTGCTTCGGGCCAATGGAAAATACCTCTTCTGCCCGCAGCAGATGAACCCGGTCAAGGACAGACTGGGTCCTGGCACTTTTAATGTACGGTAAAGGACAACATCGGTGGCGCGAGCAGAAAGGTATGTGGGGGGCCAATTTGCCCAGTTGCCCATCGTCAAGTCTGGGCCCGGTCTCCGTGATAACTGCTCAGAGTGAAGCTTCAGATTATGGTCAGCTGTTTCTCGATGTGAGAGGCAAAAACCTCTAAGCTGGTGGGTCAGACGCATATAGCGATCGCTAAATTAAACTAGCAGGTGCGAGAGAGGCTACTAATTACGTGGAAACATTAGCATGACCTTGTGCTACCAAAAAGTTAAGTGAAGAAAGAATGAGAAATGGGTTATTTGGTTAAGGGGTAGTTGCATGTAATTTGGGTTCATAAGACTCATAGGGGTGTTAATGTCTGCCTAGTTTGGCAGTAATAGTGTATTGTTTAAAATAAGACATTTCTGTTTAATTTGATTAAATATTCATAAAGTTTTGTAAATAAACGAATGTAGCATGGGAAATTTGGGGTATTGAATAATAATTATGGATATTTTGATCAGTAACTTTACTTGTGTTTCAGTTTTCAGCCTATAAACTAGTTGGTCAAAATAGAAAAAGGCTCCAGGCACTCAAGGGTTCCACTCAGGCAGGTTTATTGAAAGAGAAGGACAACAACGTTTCGACCTCACAATGAGGTCTTTATCAAGTATAAACTAGTTGGTGACCTATAGGATTGGCGTTTGGGTATGGGGGTGGTATGTAGTGGGGTTATTATATTGCTAGGGTAGTAAGAGATGGGAGGAAGGTGACACTGTTTAAGGAAAGGTTAACACATACGGACGAGGGAATGCTGTCTCAGCGCCCCCCGGAGGCAGGCTTTCCAGGTCATAGAACTGTTCTGCATGTTCGGATGACTGCATATGATAGTACCCATCTGTGGCTTTCAATTTAACCCCCTGAGGGCTGCTGATCATGGCTCAGACTCTGCTTGTGCTGATCTCTCTCTCTCATTGGCAGAGACAGAAATAGTTGAGGATTAACCTCTTCCTTACAACAGGTTACAAACATGGATAATAAATAAGACCCAATCCTGCATATGTATATCAACACCCATGCCAAATTCTGCCACATTCACACTGAAGGTAACTGTTGGCTTTCAGGATTTATAAAATGGATTATTTATTTTATTTTGATTTGTATAGAACAACTATATAATATGATAAGACAAATATGATGATAACACAAGCTTTTCTATTTTTCAAATTTTACTCTTGATACATCTCCGTATGCTTTTTTGGCAGTATACATACAGACACCTGATAATGGGAGTCTTGGATTCTAAAAAGAACTGACCACTGATTTTAGACCCTCAGTAGACAGAAGGACTCACTAATGAATGGAATCTGGCACAGGGACTAAAATTCTTCTAGCTGACTTGACTGATGTGACAGCCGGTTATGTTTTAAAAATCTGGAAAGGTGCACTGATACAATAAAAGGGGTAATCGTCTAATTAGATCATAAAGCTAAAAAATAAGTTCAATATTGTTTATCTAACCAATAAGGCCAAATTAAGGGACAGACTTAGGTGTAGCAATACAAAATACAAGAAATGGTAGAGGAATTAGAAAAGATCGCCAAGAGCCCCAAGGTCGGCACTGGAGAAATGGTTTAAGCCGTCGGTGGCAGAAACACATTAGGTGGAACTGTCACTTTTTCCAAATCTGACATTTTACAGCTCACTTAATAAACATAATGCCGATGTAACGGACTGCTCATCGATTAGGTTGAAACGTAGTGTTAGAATATCCTTAAAACCAGATAACCATTACTAAGAAATGTCAAAGCAGCTTAAGGACCGTTATTAGGCTCCATCGAGTACGAAGAAGTTTTTTTTAAATTGGCAGGTCCACTTTTTGAACTTTGCCTGCCTGATCCCGGGAATACCAGGACGGCATAGTCAATCCTCCAACTGTGAAGCCAGATGCTGTAGGCTGGAGAACATTGCGTTTGGGTAAAGAGAGGTCTCCTGGTAGGGGAGTGGAGGAGGTCAAAACGAAAGCATGACCTCAGATAAAAGGCAGAACATTTGCACTTGCTGTGCTCAGCTAATACATCCCGTGGACAAAAACAATAATTGGACACAAACAGCCACTCACATGCCCTCACTAATATAACACAAGGAGTCAAAAATCCTCAACACAAAACCACTAGTGTGTAAAACACATTTCTCGTGTATTGTTAAATAATACTCAATAATACATTTCACTAAACACAGGATTGGGGGAACAAACCTCAGGAATATATCTTTAAATGTAATATCCCTATAAAAGATCACTGTTGGCCCTGGTCAGATTGGATATTGTGTTGTATGGTGAAAAAAACTTGGCAATGTTGAGCAAAGACATAAACCATTGATGTATTTATCTAGAACAGAATAAGGTTTAGAGGTCGATGTATAAAGCAAAATAACAAATATACAGCCAAAACTCTATATATCCTGAAAAAGACCTTTTTTTAATATACATCATTATTAAAGGAGATGTATGAGATAAATACAATAACTAGTAAAACACAGGTGTACACTCCGAACCCTGTGAAAGAAAACATATGACATCAAGAGACGTACTGATTAACTTGTGTTGCTAAGAATACGTTTGGCAAACAACCACTTTGTATTTTTTTGTTTGTGTAACTTCCTCCTGATTCTGGGAAGATAAATATTAGGAATTGTAACATTGCACAATTTGGAGAATCATCACTGGCATAGCCAATCAGGTCACATCTGACCCTGGGTGCACAGAATCCACAGATAATTTCCCACTCCTCTCCGACCACAGTGTATTGATCCTGAGGTTAAGTTTGTACAATGAAAAACAGGGACATTGGGCCATGTTTATAAGGAAGAACCTCCGGCAAAAAGTGCAAAGTCTGGTGCGATCACAAAAATAATTGCTCCACATTTAGACCTTTGCTCTTGAATACCTTTCAGGTGGTACAGACGCCTGCTAGGGTCTTCATGGGGACAACTTTACAATTGGGCAAACAAGCCTATGGTTACAAAAACACATGCGAGACACCATTAGGGCTGAGGTTTTAGACTGCTATTTTTTTATGTTAAAATTAAAAAAATACAAAAAAAACGAGCACTGAAAAGTTAGCTACGGTATCTATAGAAGATCTCAACTTTTTGTTTCTTACAAAATTACACGGCAGTAGCTTTATTTGAAAAAGGAAGGGAGGATTGATGAGATCCTTGGGACTTGGGAGTAGAGACCCGGGTGACCCATTACTTTGTAAATTGTAAGACATTTTATGCACTTCTTTTGTGTAATAAATCCTGTTTACTTGAAAGCCTCTTCATTGCTCTATTAGATCAAAGGTCTGATCCAAAGTTCTGACCATTTGTGAAGGAAAATTGATTTTGCTACATAAGCTGGAACAAGTTTAAAGTGTCTATTTTATATTTTGCAGAGGTGGTTTTGTTGTTGGACATTATTTTTGAGCATATATTTATCACACAGCTTCACTTTTCCATAAGACAATCCTTGCACGGGTAAACATAACTATAGCACAAGGGTACCAAAGTGAGCATTGAGCAAAACCTTATGCAGTAGCCCATGATAAGCCCCCAAACAGAATTCTAAACATTTACAAAGATCTGCTTAACAAGGAAACGTTATTTTACAGCATATACAGAAATATACTGCCTTGGGCAAGTTTCCCTCTTAGGATGTACTTCACATAAGGCTGAAGTGCCATCAATATCCAGCTTTTGCCTCTCAAGGTGACAGCAGTGTCAGAAGATGCATCTTGTGATGTTTTCCCTTAATTCTTGTGACACATCTTGGGGAAAATATAGCAACACAAGAGACAAGGTTTGCCATCGTCCCACCTAGACCACTTGGCTAGCAGGCCATGATCAGAACAGTTAAGCCACTGCATTTCCAAACATGATACAACTAGGGGAAAGTTCATCATTCTATGACCCCTATTTGTTACATAATCTATAAGAACAGATAGAATAAATTAATTTACCACACTCCCCCATCCAAAGCTTTAAGAATTTGCACAAAATGAACTCTCTCACAGCTTTTACCGCTCACCCCACCACTTTCCGGTTTCCGCTCTGTGTATTTAAACCATGACTGCTAAACATGTAAATAAGCGGATGTTTGATTTTCCACCGTAATCTTTTACTCTTGCATGTGAGTTTTTTTTTAAAAAATGTCCATCTGTCACGTGCTAGATTCAAAGAGCCATGAATGCAGAGGTTAAGGCGGAATTGCGTGTCAGCGTGTTACGTGCGTGGTTACTGGGTGGGGTGATTTCTGAGTTATCAGGTCACTTTCCCAGTTACACCAAGAGACATCTGCCTTGGATGATAAAGGGAGCGAATGCCAGAGGTCTCCCTGTGGTTCCCATAACCCCCTTATACACTGTTTAAGCCACAGAGACAGAACGCTCCGGCATCCTCTGTGTTTACGAAACAGAACTCTACCTACAGAATATGTGAGATCGACTTACCATGTGCGATCCAATTATATTGCTTGTCAGTTGCCCTAAATTTGCAATTATCCCCCCCTTCATTCTGTCCTCCAACTTCTTCAAGTTCGGTAAAATTCTACACATTGATACACTGTAACAATATCCGATGATATTGCAGTGCAACTGATAAAAACCAGCATTCGGAAAGATGTCTTCCATTAAGCTCTGGACCTTAGCTACTGAGATGGGAAGCTAAAACATGGACCCTCTAAAATGAACGAATACGCTATTTCTTTGGGTTGTAAAAAAAAGACCTTGCCAAGTTTAGGAGTCCTTGCTTAGAGATGACGGAAACTCGGGAGCTTTGGCAGGTACCAATGACATCAAGCTAAAATCGTAAAGTCTGTTGGGTTATGGGTTTAACTGATCTGAGGAAACTGCAGTCATGTTCACGTTAGTTAATAATTACTAAATACTAAAGCCTTTTAAAATATCATCTAGTGCTCATAAACTCAGAAGCGGGAAAAAAATGAGAAAAAATAAAAAATGTTCACCAAATAGACTCCGATATGTCTCCTCCCGCTTGCCTGTCATGTTGGTGAGATGAACTTATTCCAAATCACTTACCAACATCCTCTCACCGCATTTCTCACTCATGGTCCTCCCAGGGGGTACTTTCTTAAGTAGGAGTTACAAGTTCTGTCACTTCTTCTTGAGCCTGCCTTGAGTTTCAGAAGGAGTTGCTGGTTTGTTTTTTAATAGTTCAGTTTTCTGAGCTGAAAAGAAACCAGATTGTTACTTTGTGTCCTGTACATTCCCTTTATTATACTGTAAAATGTGGAGTATACAAATAATATTAAACACATGTACACATAAATTACAAACACTAGCTGTGAAGGTAAAGCATGCCACGCCTTTATAGTACGTCAAAGGGCAGCATCCATTAGGAGTGTAACAGCCCCTGAATTATAGGGGGGGTATTTTCCCTTTCCCCGATGATGCTAGTGATGTTACTGGCTTAATCTAAAGAAATCTGGGGCCACATTGACCCTACCCAATATGCCATGGCCCATAGACGTAAGGGTAAACTGCAGTCCTCATATGCATATTATGTGCATTCAAACACATAGAAGGATTCATAATAATCCTGTGCAAATATTAACAGTTTCCACCTGTTTTCAGCCATTATAGAAACATTAGACTGTCCCTCTAATGATAAAACGCAGAAAAGATAATTGCTGAATATTGTTCATAGTGTTTTTTTGTTCTGATACCGAAAAACCTTTATTTTTCATCCCAGTGTCCAAACACTTAGATATCACAATGTGCAAGGGGTTTACTCACTTTGAATACAAATCCCCACATTTTGTTTGTAAAAGTTTTAAAAACCATATATCCCCCCCGTGTGTTTTTAGCAAGACCACATCATCTCATCATTATTCACTCAGCTTTTTGCCACAAGGCTCGCTGTATACCCTCAAATCAAAACTATAACGATCATTTCATGCTTTATATGTGCAAGCGTATGCAAACTGTGCCTAATAAACTGATTACACAACCCCACTGTGATGGTCAGAATCAAACAGACGCATGTACTGCTTAACGGGTTTTAAATTACGTTCACGAACTAAACAGCTGACATGGAAAACAAATATTCAATGTCATGGTTGATAGCACAGGAATGAGAAATTCCTAAGCTCCTGTAAAATGTTTATTTTCTTTGGGAATATTTTTGGAATATCTGAAAAGAGGGGACACCACAAAGAGAGTCTTGTTAGACTTCTGCTTTGACCATCGCGGCACTGAATGTTTGACACTGGTCCACCAAGGCTTTGACGTTCACGTTTGCTGATATTGGGATGTATTAGAGCATTATATGCTGTGTTTTTCTGGATGAAAGTTGTAGTAGGGCAACATTCTCAGAAATAAAAAAGTTAAAGTTGTCTGGCAAATGTATATTTGACGGCGTGCTAGTGTGCTGCTTGGCTGGGCTCATCAGTATCTGGAACTTAAAGGGTACGTGCACCACAACATCTCAACTACTAACATTTGTTCAAAGGTAATACCGTATTGGCTCGGATATAGGCCGCCCCCGTATATAGGCCGCACCCTAAAAGTTTGGTGCTTTTTTAAAGAAAAAGTTTTTTTCTTTAAAAAAGCACCAAAAAAACATGCTGCCACTCTGTCTCCCCCCCGAGATATGCTGCCACTCTCCCCCCCCCGAGATATGCTGCCACTGCCCCCCCGAGATATGCTGCCACTGTCCTCCTCCCCCCCCGAGATATGCTGCCACTGTCCCCCCCCTGAGATATGCTGCCACTGTCCTCCTCCTCCCCCCCGAGATATGCTGCCACTGTCCCCCCCCGAGATATGCTGCCACTGTCCCCCCCCAGAGATATGCTGCCACTGTCCTCCTCCCCCCCCGAGATATGCTGCCACTGTCCCCCCCCTGAGATATGCTGCCACTGTCCTCCTCCCCCCTCGAGATATGCTGCCACTGTCCTCCTCCCCCATCGAGATATGCTGCCACTGTCCTCCTCCCCCATCGAGATATGCTGCCACTGTCCTCCCCCCCCGAGATATGCTGCCACTGTCCTCCCCCCCCCGAGATATGATGCCACTCTGCCCCCCCGACTTACCAGAGGAGACTCCCGGGTGTCTTGCGGGGCCGGCGGGGGACATCTACGCAATACGCGTATACAACTTCCGGTGCCGGCACTCAGCTGATGTGCCGGCACCGGAAGTTGTATACGCGTATTGCCTTGATGTCCCCCGCCGGCCCCGCAAGACACCCGGGAGTCTCCTCTGGTAAGTCGGGGGGGGGGGGGCCAGAGGTAAAACGCATCGTGCGGACGGTCACCGGCTGCAGCGATGTGGGTAAACAACCTCCGCAGCCGGTGACCATGCGCACGATGCGCTTAGACAACCTCCCGTGCCGGCACCCCCCCCGTAGGAAGTGCTGGCAGGGGAGGCTGTCTGAGCGTATCGGGGAGTAGGATGCAGGTTCCCTGCACCGCTGCGGGGGATCTGTATCCTAACCCCGCTGCCTGCCCGGCGCCTGGGACTGCATGTCCAGGGCGTCGGGCGCTAGACCCCGAGTATAGGCCGCACCCCCACTTTAAAGACTTAAAGTGGGGGGGAAAAGTGCGGGCTATATTCGAGCCAATACGGTAATACCACTAACTTCTCTGTTTTTATCTGTTCTTACACGACAAGCACTTTCTAAGAACCTTCCACTATGAAATAACAGAATTACGAAATCACAAGACTGGATCGACAAATCCTGACAGTCAGGGCTACTAATAATATTACTGCTGGCAACTAGAAGGCTTGAATGTTTTACAGAAATCTTCTGAAAATCTTCCAAATAATGGTGGGTTGGAGACTATTCTAATTCCCTTCTTTTGAAAGAACAAAATATGATTTTGGGCAATATAGGAGAATTATTATCTCCTTTACGCTTCCAGGTTCCATAGGATATACTAGCAGAGTACATACCCCTTATAGTTACAGCTAGTGCTTTGGTGATACATCAAGATTTACCACTAAGAAAAGCACCAGTTGGGAAAATGCACTCGTCTCTAGAGGGGTATGATTCTGATTGTAACTCACTAGGTGTAACAAATAAGTTCAGTGTAACAAATAAGACACTGTTGGGTGTGTTTGGTTTATAAATTTATTTTTTCTTTTATTACAACTTTACCTTTAAAATTCTTTACCTTAAAGAATTAAGAAAGGAGACAAATTTCTCTTAAATAGGTCACCTAACTCCTAGAGACATTGGAAAGCTCAGAAGATTGAAAGCAGAACATGTGATCTTTATCAATGGAACTAATAAACCCATTATTCAATTTCATTAGTTATCTTATGGTTGTGCATATCATCCCGGTGTCCAAACAAGAGTTTTTAGTCATTTGGACGCCTTTTAGATAACATGCAGCAAAAGTAGATGGGGTTTAGCCACTTTGAATCACGTTTCAAGGAAACAAAATGTGAAGGTACAAAGGCATTAGGGACTTTAAGAGCAATAATAATAATAATAAAATAATAATAATAATGATTAAGTAATACAATGGCATGAGGTTTCTTTTGTACTCCCCATTCTCGGTGTGCCTTATTTTGACACTCTGTTTGTCAGGTTCTGACATATCCACCCCGTTGGGCAGAAGTCACTATGCAAGACTTTTGCTTGTTTATTCAGGGTCAAAATAATCTTCTAAGCTTACATGGTTCATCTATAACCCTTGTTTAGAGAGACGGTTTCTTTTATCTATAACAAAATATCCCTGGAACTAAAACCATAACAAATATGTTGTTTGTCAGGACTTCCAAGGGGCTGAGACAAAGTAAATATCACCAGCTAATGTTAGTGGCAAAGAGGACACAGAAGCTGCCAAATTTCTGACGCAGGATTCAAACACACACAGCCAAGCTCAGCTCTATATAAGGTTCTACGGAATACGGCGAATAGCTTGGCAGTGCTGAGATCGGCAGGGTCATGGCAGCTTGATAACCCAGCTCCAACAGGTTTGTGGCAAACGTTCAAAGACATCTGTCTTACCATGAACACTGTGCCCGGCCTCGGGGCGCCTGGAACAAAATGAAGGTCACACACCTTGTTGCCGGTGGCAGACGGTGGAAAACAAAGGCCAACCCAACAGCCTGTACTGGGATGAGCTGGGCCTTTTTCAGAGCTTGGTATAATATCCCCAGAGGGACCAAGATTAAAATACAAAATTACAAATGTCTTTTTAGTATACACAGTATAATCTGATTTGTAAAGGATCTTAAACCATACGCTTGTAATGCGTCTCGTAAACGGCTTAGTTTTGGTAATAACGTTTTAAAGATCCTAATTGAACGCGGTCGCTGACTCTGCGCCAGCCAAAAGAATCAAAGACTGAGGCTTCCCCTGGAGACCAAGTGGAAGCGAACCAAAGGGAAAGAACTGGAAGGAGATCAAACGTAACGTGCCAGGCTTGGTGTGGAGGTCCAGATGAGAGTGCAGAGTGCCATGTGTGCCATGTGTCCCTGGCCCCGTTGGAGATATGTCTAGGATGCTGCTGCAAATCAGCAGTTCTTTTGGATTGAGGAGTATTACCTTTATCCGGTGAGAGTAAGGAAAAGACAGTATGGTACCTGCCATCATGATCATGCACAGAACAAACTGAGGGATGTGATATATTAATATCAGCAATATTCATTAATAACGCGATGGTTGAGCATCACTCTGTTTGACAAAAACATTTCATTTACATACTTATTAAAACTGTAGAAACATGACATCTCTATAATAAGACAGACTTGGGTAACTTAGTCACTGCGGTGTCTCGGAGAGAGGAGCGGGAGGATTCCCTGCCGCAATTTCCATTTAGGCAAAAAAATGTTTGTGTCTAACTACATAATGTGCAATGTTGCTGTTGTCATGTAATAGAAATGTTATTTCTAACACTGTTGGTTACAGTAGCATCGTTGATTTGGCCCCTCAAATAGTGCTTTTCATTTTTAAACAAGTCCGGTATGTTTAAGTTTTGCAATGAGCATAAACAAAAGTCAGGGTCAGACCTTAAGTAAGGTTGGAATATATTTCTCCCGGCCTGTATTTAGTCCGGGACAATTGTATGTTGAAAAGGCAGTATAATAACAAAACATATTTGCTGATATTTTAACCCTTTTTTTCCCAGGACTGCCTCTCCTCTACTGGTACCAGGTCACTAAAAACAGAAACTAATATGTCCTTCACTCCTTGCCTATTCCAACCCCAGCCGTCTAATATCCCTATAGTCTGAACCCTAGTCTTTGTGAACATGGACGAAGTGGATTTTCAAGATAATAGTATAGACATTTTCAATTGATTCACAATGTATATTGTGTGATTCTGTGCATATGATGGAACGTAAATCTCTGTCAGGTCCGCAGCCTTTGAGTTTGGCACTTCTGTTCTTAGGTATCGGAGACATGGAGACCTTTCGAGCTGCTGAAAGAAGCATCTCCAGTTCTGTTATTCCATGGAGTTAAAGGGATAAATGATTCCCACGTGTACATGGATTCCACAGAAAGCTTTAAAACTAGAAAGGCTTTTCTTATGCAAGCTTTGTAACACTAAGAATATTTTAGCCTGCCATATCTGTAATATTCTTATCGAATACTTATCAAAGAATTTCAACAAGGTTTATGATAAAACTCTCAGCGACCCCTTTAACATCTTCGGTTCCAGTAATATTGCCTCTAAGAATATATTCCAAAGCCTTGCCCGCTTACAACAGTTAGAAGAAAAATAATCAAGATATTGGGGAAAATCAGTTTCCCGGACAGATAAAAGTGCCCCCATAACACACACGGTACTCATCTAAGATCATCTCTAAATCTATTCATTTATTGCGCTAATCTGCTCCAGAGTAAACACCTATTTAAATGAAATATATAAAATCACAGCCACGGTCAAAGACCTTGTTAGTGCATGTAGAAAGATGAACATCGACTGATTCTCCTGATTTTATACACCAAATTAATTCATGATTACTTTACACTGAAGAGTCACAATGGAGAGTCTGACCCCAGCCAAAGACTCACACCCAAGAATGAAGCTTTTTACTGTAAGATGTGTAAAGTGATAACTACTTTCACTTAAGTGAGAATGCCTGGTATCCACCCTATGGCATGCTGAGTGTTCGACCGCTGGGCTTCAATAATTGGGATAAAACAGGTGACAACTTGTCTATTACAAAGTGATTGAGTCTCTGAGATCGACGAGCTCAAGGGTCTCAGGTCAGCTAATTTTGAATTCTCCCTGAAACCAGGTCATAGAAAGAGCTCAAGTTACACTAAAACTTTAAAGACCACAACTACTCGGGCTTCCTAATAACACACCCTTGGGTATGCTAAAGGTATGACTCCTATCAGGACTAAAGAGACAGCATGCCAGGGACATGCCTGAGGGTTTCCCATAGACTTGCATTTTCAAAAATGGTGACAAGTTGTTTAGCTCTTTTTACTTAGTTTTCAAGAAACTTTCAAAGAGCCATTGATAAAAAATAGGTGTTTACAAGACACAGGAGAAGACTTGTCAGCTGTGGGTTTGCTCAGGAACACATGGTATAGAATAGGTATCTAACGATCTAATGAGTTTCCTCCATGAAAAACAGCTTTAAAATAGGTTTGGTGCATTCATTAGACGATGTGTTTGGTTTATAGCGTAGAATGCAGACATCAGTCTCCTGTGCAGCATCGTTTTGTGGTTACCATCTTCCTGTTTACGATCCCTTAGACCGGCGGCCAGGAACAGGTAGCTCATCTCCTAGCTCTTAGTAGCCCACGCTAATCTGCCGCAACTTCATCGCAAAGACAAGCACACTCATTATCTGATGATGGTGGGTATGTGTTATCTGATGCAAATGGAATTAAAAAAAACCTATAACGATTAAAACACAATATATCCTCAACAAATAGTTTATTTTTTTAGGGTATGTTTTGTTCGATACATCAAAGGTTTTCATTACTCATTATATCTAGAACCTCCTTCTTTTATTTCCATATCCCCGGATTCTAATAACAAAGTGACATTCAAGGGCTCACTAGGGCCGGATGTGATTATCAATAACTCATGTGATCAGTTCTAATGACAGCACAGAACATCTGTCATGTGATGTTGGGCTAAAAGGTCTAAAAAAGCCCTTAATAAAGGTCACGTAATTGATATTTCTGTGTTCTCTGTTAAAAAGGATAGTTCAATCATGTCTATGTCAAGAGTCCCTTCCCCTTTCACTTGTGAACAACAATATAGTCAATAAGATATATATAAGAAGGATAAGAAGATCTAACCATCAACAGGCTGACAATAAAACTACATTCAAGAAGTTACAAATGCATTCTATGTGATATACATTGATCTAAAACTATCCACTCTGCGTTATTTTGTACTTAAAACTCAATCGGATCATAAAGCATATTTGCCTTAAAGTGAACACTGACATAATCAAGCTTTCTTCTCATAAAAATTCAACCTCCAACGTGAACTACTTCCCTGTTGGAGCCGTATCTCAATGATTAACGCACAAAATTATCGTGTAAACTGTTTTTGAACACGTTGATTTTCATTAGAACGCTATTACCTCATATGTAAGCAGATAATACGTCAGCAGGACTTTGAAGGAATGTCCCACTGCGTATAGGCTCTGTGTCCAATATAACATTGGAACTTTTATGAATCAGAAAAAAGCCTACCTAAGTCATGCGGAAGCCAAATTGTGGCATTTGACACAATTTCCGAAGCTTGTTTGTCTATCCTTTACACATGGTTTTTAATGATACGTTATACTAGGTTTAAACATTAACTCAACAGAAGGAAAGAAAGCTATGAGGGAGCCTCTTGAGACAATATGATGTTTCTTTAATGGGCCATCTCACGTCACAAGGTGACAATATTCAAGGAGGGAAAGAGGCTTTAGAGGAACAAACCCAAGTTGCTATAAGTTTGTGAACAGGTTCTTTCCCCATGTGTTCACTTATAGAATTATCCGTTCAAGACATTAGCCCTTTTTTTCTGGTCCAACAAACTCTTTCTGTAGCCCAACTGATTCCTGATATTTTATAGGCTGTGGTTTCTTTGAAACCTTTAGATGATGGATCAGAGACATACTCTCCACTAACTTGGCCTTCAAGCATTCAAAGGAACATAGAAATGTTAATGCACAAGTAAAAAAGGCACACTATAAAGAATGCTTTATAAAGGGGATGCAATAATGTAGCACATATAGACAAATAGATATTATTATATAAATTCAACATTTTCCTTAATTTATACATATCATTGGAATTTAATTTAAAATAATCAATTTTATCCATAAAAAGTAATTATACCACTTGAACATAATACACACACAAAAATAAAAAAAGGGTATAAATGGCATTTAAACTGCTTATTGTATGTATGTGTAAAGTAATTAACACATGCGGCTCATTAAATTCCAGGTGCATTTATACAAAACCAACATTAAATGAGAAGACAGCTGCACATATACCTACGGCTGACCTAGCTTTTTAATGAAATCCTCATTTTTTACGGCTAATAACTATAGTCAGTGGTCTGTTCTCTCCATGTGAAAAATAGAATAACTGTGTCAGCTTAAATATGGGTTCAAATCTTTGTAAAATCCTACTTCTGTTTTATTTTATTTTTTTCTCAACAGGACTGACCAAAGAAAGTATTTCATCAACCACATGCAGAAATGAATTTAATATACATAAAACAAAATATCAGCGCTTGTCATTTTAAAGATCTCTTCTAGGAATGGAATGGAGGTTGTTTAATCTATTTAATAAAAGTATTATGGTACCTTTAAAAAAAAAAAAAAAGGATTCCCCCAAAAATAGATATAGAGATTGGGTCTTATTAAAAGGAAAATGATTGGGAAAAATAAAAAATTACCATGGAAACCAACTGAATTTCTAAGTTCATTGTTCCAGATTTAACACAGAATGGATTTGTATACAATATGGTCAAATTATTCCATGAATTGAGTAGAAACCATACAAAAAAAGGTTTGAAAACAAGTAATGTTGTCATAATGAATAAAGAATGACAATTAACCCCTTAATGACAAAGCCGTACATGTACGGGTTTAAAATGCATTGTTTTCAATAAGTTTAGGGACCGCCCATTGTCCTTAAGGGGTTATGTTTTGAGTTAACATTTTCTGGAAGTACTTAATAATAAACCCGCTATTTACTAAAGGTTCTATATCCTATAGCTGATGGATGAGATTCTGTTGCATTTGGTTTGACCATTTCTCGGCATCTCAAACACACAGAGTCTGATTCAGATTGCTGTCTAAATTATTATTACAATTCTGTAGAGCTTCGTCCATACATTCAAAGGGAATGACAAAACTAGAATTGACAGACTAAGGTAAACTCTCACGCTTATTACAATCTAGAGGACTATTGTCTACAGATCTCGGGAATTAGGAACAGATCATGGTGGTCCTTCCTTATTCAGTAGATAAATCAGTACCGGAATTAACTTTGTAAATCTGATGTCCATCATAATACCTGTTTTTTCTGTCGGTTTGTATCATTATATTAGATTAGATTAGATGCCAACCAAATGTATACAAAAAAATGGGAATTCTATTGCCGCAAAATCTGCCTAATTTGGTATGTCAACCCAAATACCTTGACACTTTCAGACGGCCATAAATCTAGAATGTCAATTAAATTTAAATGCTAATCTATTATATTCATGGTCTGATAGTTACAACTTAATGGGGTAATTACTAAAACTGTTGGCTATATTGTATCATATCCTACAATTGTTTGACAACACAATAAAGTAAAACCACATAGAATTATAGGAACATTTTTGGGTAAGGAGTGTGGTATTCTTCTCCTACAGGTTTCGATAAGATGCAATGTGTCAGAATGCGACTTCAGCTGATATGAACATGGAGGAAACGTTAATATTTTTTTAATATGTTTATTTTCAGTATAAAGATGACGTTTGCTTAATTTTAATCTTAGAGAAAAGAGCCGGATAAATATAAAATGTTGGCAACAGTTTTATGGTGCCCCACAATTATTAAGGTGTGTTACTTTAAATTCAATAGATTCAATAGATTTTGCAAATTATCTGATTTGTTTTTTCTTCTCTGCGCCAGATCTGAAAAGACCCTAGAGGAGATTCCAGAGCAGACGTGTACGGGCAACCGACTCACATATGTTGTTTTTCTATTAATGCAACCCTTCCAATTCAATATATATTGTCCCTGGCTTTAAATGGGTTAACAATATAATATTATTTCATTTTAGTTAGCAAAAGTATCTAGAAGCGTATGGGAAATCCGTGCAACATGCGCTACCTGAGCTATAATTAAGGCAAAACGAGAGATAAGGCTGCTCCTGTCAATCACAATGTTAACAGAATGGACAAGAATCACATTATTATTACATGTTATTTACAGAGCGCCGGTAGATTCTGCACAGTTATTATATCCACAATTATCAAAGAGAATTTATCTCTGGAAAATGTCAAGGCTTGGGATTTTTTGGAAGTAAGACATTGTCATGCAGCGGTTCCGGCGAAAGATCAGGATCAATCTCACTCCATCTCCCTTATCAAGCCCCTAGGGGCAAACCCATGGGACCACCTTCTGTATTGATAGGATAATGTATTCTAGACAGTATCAGTAACACATATCATATTTCCCAATACTGGATCAAAAAAAAACTTTATTAACATGGAAATTAAACCAAGCTGCAAAGAACTGCATTTACACGAATGGAACAATAAACTAGATAACTTAGCCCAAGGTTTAAAACAAAAATATGCATTGACAAAAACAGCACTTTATATTTAAATGCCACCAGAACGGGTTCAATGTTACCCAAAATGCTGGCTTTTAGGTAGCCACAAGCCTTCTTCCAAATCAATTTGGGTTAATTTTATCAGGACCGTTCATACAAAGTTATATATTGGTACCAGATAAGTGGAGCAGTTTCCCAGTATAAGTAGTAGAGGAATACAGTGATGGAAGTGAAACACATGGGGTTAGCATACAGTTATAGTGAATCTAAGAGGGGACCAAGGACTTTACAGGAAAAGTGATGGTCCGAATGGCTCTTATTTGTCATCAAATTTTATGTTTCTATAAAGCTATAATTACATGAGCTGGTAATAACCACCACAGACCAATCAAGCCAAAAAAGTGAGCCTGTGGGGGTTTTTATTATTATTATTGGAAATTAAGCAGCTCTCCAGCTCTGTTTCCAAGATCCCCAACTAACACTAGAAACACTTGTCATAGTTTAGGATGCTGGCTGAGACTCATATGAGTTGTAGCCGCACAAAGGTCGGACAGCTGCTGGCCATGCACAGTTAAATCCAGATAATTCACTTGATCCAAAGACACTATGGGCCCCCTTTAAATGCAATCAGCCTCTCTGACAAGGGCTTAACCCTTTCTTCTTTGCATAGTGCAGGTCGGCACTCAAATGCCACCTTGCATAACCCCTAATGCCCAGATCAGCTCATGCACTCCCCTCTGGTCAAGAAATAGTTAACAATACATTTTGATCAGAAACAAATGTAATTGGCTGATAGATTCATCATAGAAAATACAGAGTTTCTATTTTTCTTTTGGTAATCGTTTATATGCAGACCCCATGCATAAGGGTCCACTGTACCCTTAAGCCCACTGCAAGGAGACGCACAGCCCACGGATTACTAATAAACAGAAGTCAGCTCCCACTAGTGTAAGTTACATCAGCTGCCACGTGTTCTCCAATTCCTGTATTGAATTGACAGGCCCCTCCCCCTACACATGTTATGGAAAGTTACAAGAGAGAATGATACGGTCCTGCAGCGAGCTTATTACTGAAAAGTGACTCACCCCACAACACTGGATCCCCCCACAGCTCCATCCACGACCTTGTATCACTGAGGCAAGGCTGATGACCTCAAATAAAATCTGCGATCGTGGAATGCTATACAGTAGCACATGTAACATATACACCGATCTGAGGCTTCCCACCACTGTCAACCCAAAAAAGATGTGACGACACAATGTACCCTCCTGCAGACATCCCAAAACCAGCCTTCTGGACTTAAAAGAACAAGGCTAATCAGTTTAATATATATAATGTGTTACACTATGGGTTAACAGATCCCCTGCTTTCTCCATACCCCCCAAGTCTTAAGCCTTAGAATGTTGCCAATTAGTTGAAAAATAAATTGAAGGAGAAATGATCCTGGAGATGATCAGAGATCCCTGATCACTTCTCATTCAGGATGCTCTAATGAGAAACCGAAAATAAGGCATTTTTTATGATCCTCCCATATGGCCCATGGGTTCTTCATCAAGAAACAACCTGTACAGTATTTGGTATACAGTACAATCTGTAAGGACTTCCTCCTCTATCTGCCCCACCTCCTGCCCATGGGGTATGTAAATAGTTACAGGAAATGCACATTAATGCTTTAGATTTCTCAGAAAAAAAAGGAAGAAAAAAAACAGCAGAAAATATCAGGTACATTAGAAAACATGTAACCTACCAGTTAGAATTCATGTACTGGGACCTACAGTTATATTATATAATGTATATGTGATTGTGTATATGTCAAGAATATTACATGTAAATGCGCCACATTGAATATTTATGGGAAAATAATATACAGCATGTCGCAATATGTAAAAATGCCAGACCTGTATGTAAATGAGATGCAGATCAGTGTTTAAAATGCTCAATGCATTCATAATCCAGACGTCTGAGTTTATTATATACAATAATAAGTCAGATGAGATGTATACCTGTGAGTGTGCATTTGTATCAGTACACAAACCCTGTGTGCAGTTATTGTTTAATGGCATGTATACTGGCAGTATGCAGATCTCTAGTATGTTGACATTTCTATGGATACAGGTATGTCTCTGCACTGCCTGCTAGAATGACTGCCTACTGTAGGTAATATATGGATGGGTATGGGGTATTTACCGTATATGCCCGTATGCATTGGAATGTAGCAGGTATGTGTGCGATGTATACGAGCTTTAGCCTTTACTGGATCGGAGTGTCCGTAGTTGGTCTAACTTCTTCTCCTACAGCTATTAACCCCTTCTTGGCTTGGGGCAGCTTCTTCTTCATCGCGAGCAGCTCCTGCCACGAAAGGGTTAAAGCCACCCCCACCCCCCCACCCCCCCCTTCTTACCATGCTGCAGAGGTCTGAGCTCCTTCGCTCCAGGAGGACAGCGGTGAGCGCACTGGATGGCAACTGTCAACGTGAGAGGGGTTTTCTTAAAGCGAAGTTGCATCAGCTTGCAAAGGACGGCCCAATTTTAGGAGATCTCCGCCTGCTCCCCTTTCAGCTTCTCGCCGAGCTCCTCCTTTCGGTATCTGCTGCTGCTGTGGTTTGTGGGGTAGAGAGGAAAGAATGGGGAAGTTAAAGAGACCTTCGTTTCCAGGCAGCATCAGCTTAGGACCACCATCGATCTGTGAGGGAAGTGAGTGATGCCCCCTACTTCTTCTAATATATTTAGATGCATTGCATTCTTTAGTTTATGTTTTAGTTATTGGTTACATAGATGCTCAGTTCATGTAGCCTAAGGAAAGTGTACCTTACTGAGAGGTTAATAGGCGGTGGATCAATCTCCCAGCAGAAGTGGTAGAGGAGAATACAGCCAGGGAATTTAAATATGTATGGGGTAGGCATATGGCTCCTGAATCTAAGACAAGACCAAGGACTGATCAAAGTTTGAGTTTGTGCAGAATGACCAGGAATATGAGATTCTATGTACATAAATTCTATGGGTTTACAAACCCATAGACCCCTGAAAAATAGAGCGAGCGGATTGTGAGCTGCACGGGTTAGTGCGAGTCGTTGTGCAGTTCGGGCTAAGAAGAATCGATTTTAATTATTTTTTTTTGAAGCCCTGAGGTCAGTGCTTCGCTGTGAAGAAAAATAAAAAAGTGCCATAAGGCCACAGTGGACACCAGGTCCCCTTCTTCATTTTCTTCGGGGGTCGCACTCCCGAAGGATATGCGGCCCCTTCCTTTCCTCCCCAGCCATAAGACCACTGGAATACTCGATTGTAGGAGGAGGGGGGACGCTCAGAAGAGCTACCTAACTCCCCTCCTAACCAGAAAAAACAGACCTTTTTAGGGGACCCGGCTCCACCATGGCTTTTCAGTGTTTAAAATCGTGACTGTACCGGCGCTCTGTTTGCATTAATAAATCAAAAATACAAAAAAGTTAAGAAAAAAACACACGTGCTCTGTGCAAAAAAATAGTGCAAACAAAAAACTATATACAAAGCGCTCCCCTGGGAAGCTCCAGCTCTTCGGCTTGTGTGATAAAAAATTTTTCCCATATGCACCACACACCTAGCCAAAAGACTGGGGCTAGTGCATACAAAAAATAATAAGAGCATGGAGGGGTCCGAGGGGCAAAAGCTGCTTACCGGCATGTGACAGGTAAAAAGCGCAGTGCACTTAACCTCATACATACACCCGGTGCACAGCGCCCGGTCCTGGACCAGAGACTGGGGACCTAATACATCCTCGGGGCTTTCCCAGCCCTAAGGCCAGAGGACCGAGCTTTCCCTCTCTCACAGGTACTCACTGGATCTTAGTAGCCAAAAGCCGAGAATTTACATCTTCTTCAGGATGTGCTGTGTTCACAAAGTAACTATTCACTAATTCTCCATACAATCCAACACTCCAAATTGGGGGTGTGGTTAAAGGCGTGGCTAAAGGGGTGCAGCTTATTTATGCGACATTAAACATTTAGAAAAAGATTGTATCATGGTTACACATTTTAGTTTATAAACACATTTTCTATTGTTTCTATACACATTATTGTGACTTTTACAGCTGCAGAACCTGCCATACTCTCATACCCAGCAAACAGTCTGAGCTCCTAGAAAAGAGGGATATCAGGGGAGGAAAAAAGACAGTGAGATCTCAGACTCTGAGAGGGACTGGCCATCCTAAAGAAGGAGACTTGGGAGGTACAATTTTGTGGTTGTTGTAGTATAAAGGTTACAAATCTGTAATGCCTGTGTTAGGCTTCCTTTTGTTTCTGGCGTATCCATCTCTAGAAACAAACTATGCCAATAAGGTAAAAGGTGTGCCCGTAGTCCTGGTTTTATCTGAGGCAGAATTGCCACCATTACAGCGGGGTCATAAGGAAAGGGGGCAATATCACAAGACTTTCCAGCCCCCTATGTTTTCTCTAAGGTGAGCAGTCCAGGACTGAAATTGCTAAGCAGGGATTCATAATAAAAACAAGTGGGAGCCGATACTGAATCAGTTTCAGATCCGTAATGTAAGCAGCGTTGGAGCTTTACCATGATAAGTAACCCCTTAATAATACTACATGTCTGCCCCCCCCCTTATCCGGCTCTAAGTGGGTGCCCCCAGAGATGACATGTGGAGCGCTGGGCAGAGCGGGCAATGCTTTTCTGGTATGACCCATGTAGGTTTTAAGGCTGGCTTCAGATATCAAAGAGCCATTCTGGACAGTCCTGCCAAACCCAAGCCAACCACGTGAGGTGTAGCTTTGTGCTGGCTCCTATCCCAATACAGAGCCTTTAAGGGTTAAAAAGCCTGACTAATAGGTATAAGATAGGAAGAATACTAAGATATGCACTGATAATATTCAGTATTGTCATTTCCATATATACATTTCTTTTAATACCAGTTTGTGTAAAACTAAATCCATCGTTTTGGAGGTAGCCCCCTTGAATTTGTTTTGGTGAAGGGTTTTTGTTAAGGGTTATTTAGTAGTACTAATACTAAAAACTAACTCTTGGCAATGTTTAAACCCAGGCTGCCTGCGTATGATAGGCACTCGAATGTACCTTTCTAGAAAATCAACATCCAAACAGCAAATCGGAAAAAACATTTCTGGTGAAATAATTCCTTTTTTTTTTTTTTCTATGGTCCTGATTTCATATACAAGATCATATAAGCTGTGTAAGCAAACAATAGATATTGCAAGGGAAGTAATTCTAATCATTATAAACTTTTTGTAAACATACAATAAATAAATAAATAAATAATAAATCTATCTATCTATCTATCTATCTATCTATCCATTTATCTATCCATCACAAGGTGATGGCCTACAAATGATCATATTGCAATTCTGTGCAAATATAGATAATAAACTCGGCAGAAATCTGTGTTTAATGAAAACAATGTGTCATTTCTACTATAATTGTATTTATTAATTACTGCATAAAGTTGGATGAATCCTTTAAAAGGCCAAGTCAATTAAGAGTTTGTCTTCTGCTGATTTGTCTTCTACACATTTGGAGCAAATCAGTCATTGGCTGTGAATGAAAAAGTGAACATTTTGGAAAACAAATAAAAAAATTATAATCACAGTTTACAAAGATTATCTTTGGCAGCTCATCGCGCATCCAGACTTACCCAATGGAGTTACAATTGCCACCCTTTCGCTGATGTCTCCTGTATTCAAAGAGCATCGACACACCCTAGTGAGAAGACAAGGAAGTATCATCAGGCATGAAATCTCTGGAACATGGTGTTTTCCTGTCCAAGGTGCAAATGTTCCAGCAAAACTTCAGTAAGAGATTCTTAAGGGACATCCTTCAGGAAAAAAAAGGGCCTTATTTATTCCACTGTTGGAAGAAATTAACTTAAAAAGTATCTGTATTATCTTATTTTATCCTTGTTTTATTTGTTTTTGCTGGGTTTTTTTTATGTATACAAGAAATTGCCTAATGTTTCATCATTTTTGCTAAAAATGTTACCTATCCACAAATTAAGGATGTGAAATGCCTTGTGAAATTATATCGTCACTTGTGCAACATGTAACAACCACTCTAATAATGCTCTGCCAAACTTTTGCGCATGTGCAATGTATAAACTGTGTGTGGGACGTATAAACTCGCAGAAGGTAAGCAAGACAGCCCCACTAAATAAGAAATCATATTAACCCCTTAATGACAAAGCCCATACATGTACGGGCTCAAAATGCCTTGGTTTCAATGGGTTTAGGGACCGCCTATTAGTGTTAAAATATTCTTATAACACAAAAAAAAAAACCCTTGCCTGAGCTAGAAGCTGCAACTCTACAGCTGCCCTCCTTCCCAGTGGCCCGGCGATTCTTACCTCTCATTGGCTGCCCTGAAGCAGCCAATGAGAGGCAAGAAAGCACTCTCATTGAAATCCATAGGGGACGCTTTGTCTGCATGCACACATGCAATGAGAATGATTGCGCACGCATAGGGGCAAATGCATTTTCAAAAGGGAGGCAGCTGAAATTTAAACCCCCCAGCTATCCTACGCATTAAATCAAGTCTACACATGGCCCATAACACTATAGGAGGCGGAGAGCAATATGTAAAAGAAGTATCTAGAAAAAAAAACGGCTGATTTGGCGGCCCTGCTATTGTATGTTATGGTTACACTAGAAGTGCCCTCTAGCCGGAAACATACCAACAAGGCCGGAAAAGTTTACCATCACTAATATACACCTATAGGAACTGGGTTGGTGATAATATAAATATAAATATATATATGTCCGCAGAGGTTTATTAATTTTTAGCACCGCACGCACCTATTATCTTCCTCATAGCAACGAATGCAGAGCTCATAAAGGTTCACTGCTACAATGACTGATGAGAAGAGCCATTCTATTGGCTGCCATGAAATAATAAGCGCTGTTACATACCAGGTTTCTATTGGCTTAAACCTAACCAATAGGAAACTCCCTCTCATATTCACGCTCTGAAAAACTGTATTTTAAATTATCCTGTTTAAAGTTTTATTAATTACAAAATAAATTTGGTTAGATATCTATATGTAAATTATACAGATGATAAGAAGAGAAATTTTTTTTGTAAATTTACTTACACTTATATCCTTTAGTGGATTTTTTTTCAGTTTGTGCTACGGGTGCATTCGATATCTCAATGGTGAAATATTATATATAATGAACATAAATATACATTGGCAAAAATGAATGATTAGGGATATCATCTAGTATTTATTTTGTTCACCAGTAATACCTTAGTCTGTCTGCATTGAGCCCGGACACAAAAATATCAGCATTAATATTAATCTAAGTATTGTTGAAATGAAAGGAAATCAACAGAGCTCTGCGGTTCACCTTAGAAGGAGCACTGGTTGGTTATATATAATGTGCAGAGGCAATCGAGCGCAATTTGACCGACCCTTGACTTGCAGAGTAATCAGCAAAAGATTGTCTCTGAAAGAAGATTTGCTTTATTGAAACAACAGAGGGGTGAATAAGTAGTCCTAATGTAATTCTCCAAAAAATAATAATTAATATTGGGTTTTTTTTATAAAGCGCCAACAATTCCTGGAGCACTTATAGTCTATACATTCAAAAGGCCCTATAAACAGGGAAATCACACTAAGGGTCTCAGGGCTGGACTGATGATGATGGGGTGGCCCCGGCACCTTAAGGCCAGTGGCCATCTAATGATGTAAGTGTGGCTGACGGCATGATATGTGCGTTATGTGTACGTAGCATGTGGCCGGGCATATACAGCTGCTGGCTATGCATTGCAGTACCTGATCTGTGGCTGGAACAGCCAGCATTGACCCAGGGGGGCCAGATGGCCAGTCCGGGCCCAAAGGGTCTATATTTATCTTTACTAGCGAAGCATGTGAACTCAGATCAGACAGGCTTGTTTGTTTAATACTCGACTTGACCTCATTCCCAGGACATATGAGTATGTTTACAAAAGTCAGGATATTTCGAGTGCCTGCAGTTCCGGATATGGCCACAGGGAGCATTGCTTTCACTAGGTCTGGCTTGCTGGAGGACATCACTTTTCTGGCTGACTGCTTGGGGCTGTGTAATTAAGATTTTTAAGATCATTATTAAGATCTTTAACAAAAAAAAAGATTTTTAAGGAAATGGCAAGTGTGACATTTTCATTGACATCTGTATGTAGTGTACAACTATAATTAAAATCTGTTAACAGTCTCCAAGGGCTGAAGGTGGAAAAACCCAAGCAAGAACATCTCTCTTGACATGTTTTGGTGTATCGACCCTGTGGAGGGTATCCTTTGGGCGAGAGCCCATTTGTCTGTTTGCTAATTTGTGCAAATTTAGTGTCTGTAACACATTTCTTTATAGATGTGAGATAACTAGCCCTGAAGTTCTCATTATTTCTCGAGCTGGTTGGTGTCTGTTAGCCGGATAAACTTTCTTTTGTAGATGGCATTTTGTTGCTCCTTCCGTACCTTTTGTCTTACTCAGTTCATGTTGTGTATCTCATATATTTATTGTTACATTTAGTGATGTCTCTCCTTCGAAGTACACATTTTGATAAGATGTCCACATGGTAAAACAACACTGTTATTGTTTTAATCAGGCTTTAGACGCGCACTCCATTAAAAGAGCTCCTTTTTCACTGTACAATATGTTTCTTTGTGAATATAACCTCTCTTTCTAAATTAAGAACTGAGATTATTTCTAAGAACTGACACATATCTTTGACATCTTCCTTGGCTCCCAGTCCACCGAGCAGCCTGCCGACCTTGGCCTGCGATCAAGAAAAATGTGGCAAACAGATTTATGCTTGTAGGTGTTTATAGCAGATTACACGGCCAGGTGTTACGTAGCACCACGCCATAGGTAGAAACATTTTTCTTCCAGACAACAATGTTTCAAAAAAATATATAGTTTATAAATCTAATTATGAGCCACATAGCTTTGCACCCCAAGGGAGTGGTGAAAAAGGTATTTTTTTCTCCCTCCACAAGGCATGTTGACTGAAGGGTGTTAAGGCTACGGTTCATCGCTCCCATTTCAAATGCTTTTGTGTAAAGTAGTTATTTATATTCAGATCAACCCACTTGGAGGTCTCCATAGAAATGACAATTATTGTGCTGACAACTAGCATTGGGCACAGGCATAACCGGTAACGATATTGTCCTATTTGGAGAGGCTTCCCCTGACTGCATATGTTTTATAATCCCAATCCTAGAGAATATGGTTCATGGCAGCGATAGCTAAACATGTCCGCATGGACCAAAACTGATTTTCCATCAAACACTTCCATGTCTCCATTTCCCTGTCTTTGCTGCACTGATTCTGCTTCCCCATCTCCTCTTCTCCAAGTCTCCTTCTCCAGAATGCTGAAGATAATTCTCTGTCTGCATTCTTCTCTCCTCTCCAGCGCTCTTCAGAGTAATTCCGCAACAGAACGTAAGTATTCTGAAGAGCGCTAGAGAGTACAATCCAGACGGAGAAGTGGAGACAGGGAAGCGGTTGTCGGAGAAGGTATGGAGAGAGTGGGATTGAAAGAGTGTGGAAAAAAAACAACTTTTACACAAAAGGTCAGGGCTTTTTTATTTCATTTTATTTTATTTGTTTCGTTGAGGCTCCCTGGTGTTTCCAGACATTCATATCAATGAAGGAATTTAATGAAATTCATTAAAATCTGTATGAATCCGAATGCACAAGTCTGATCATGGGTAGGAGGTAAATCTTCCTTTTGGGCATAAAATTGTTAGTTTTTGATACCTATTGATTAATGCAATGATGGGACAGGTATACATGATATGGTTGCTTGAAAAATACAAAGAGGGTACCTTTTATTAATAATAATAACTGAATTTGATTTTAATTGCCATGTTTAATTACTTTATAGAAACGACCATTGGGACATGAGTAGGTCGCCATCTAGTGGCGGTAGATAATATATCGCCTCACCGCTGTAAGCAACCTCCAGTTTAGAGCAACAGGAACTTAAATGTTGATATGTCTCCCTTTTTTCACTTATTTTATCATACTAATGAGTGGAACTGCTAGTTTGTTGTAGACTCGGCTGCTATAATCTATTTATAATTTACTGATTACTTTCCTGTTCTTTCATATGGAACACTAATGATTTGGATGTGATCATCCACCAAATTTAGCTATTTAATGCCAAATCAATAAATAAGAACGGCGGCACACAAGATTCTTTTGCGACCACATGTTCTACACTTACGTCCAAGAGAATCTGAATTTCATGCAACAGTAAAATTCTATTTTAAATAAACATCTCTTTAATCCCTTGAGTCTAATTATGAAGCATAAATAAAGAGAATATCTGGGAAAAAGAATGAGATTGCACTCATGTATATTGTAAAAAGCGTAGTGTCTTTACCCATCACTGAATATTAGTTAATTGGAAACAGTCCCATTGTTTTTCCCCATTTCTTCTCTATTCCCTGTATCCCCCTTTATCCTCTTCGATGGACTGAAAAGAAATGATGACAAGCACAGTGTTTGATGATTTCTCATTGAGGTCCGGAAAAGATAGAAAACACATAAAAAAATAAGAAAGAAATAACAAAAATGGACTAAAGCAGTTAACGTCCTAACCATGTGCACAATGATGAACTCTATGCGATGTATCAGTTAATAACATTATTATTATTATTACTATTGTTGTATCGTATTTAGATTCTTCCTTTCAACTCTTCATTTGAATCGGCAAGAAGGCGAGCTTTCATGGGTTCGTTCATCTGGATTCATATAAGCCTGAATTCATTACTGAATATAATTTCAATAGAAAAAAGTAATTTGACTTCAATTGACTCTCAATTTAAAAAAAAACTACAATGGCATCAAGAAGACATTGTTGTCACTCGCTGAGCAGAATACCAGTAGACAGATACAGACACATTTCCCAGATTCCCTCTGCTGGTGCATCTCAGGTATTGCATTATAGTGCAACACAAAACAATATATAAGGAACCATTAAGCCTGTCTAGCCTGGCCAAGTTTTTCCTGTGGTAAAAACCTCAAACATAATCTGATCCCAGGTCTTATGTTTAAATTCCCTCACTGTATTAACCTCTACCTCTTCTGCTGGAAAACCGTTCCACTTAATTACCACCCTCTCATTGAAGCAAAACCTCTTTACATTACATCTAAACCTCTGACTGTTTAGTCTCTGACTATGACCTCTTGTTTTAACATTAACCTTTATTTGACATGTACTTCCCTCTTGTATCTTGTTAAATCCCTTACAGGGCCGGCCCAAGGCAAAATGCCGCCTGGGGCGAATTTTAAAATGCCGCCCCCCCTTATCTACCCATCCTCCCCCCCCCCCCCTTGTACTTACCTTTCAGCAGTCCTGCGGCGAGTCTCTCTGTTCGGTCTCGGTGCCGGCTTGTAATGCTGAGCGCCGGAAATCTTCCGGTACTCAGCATTACAAGCCGGCACCGAGACCGAACAGGGAGACTCGCCGCAGAGGAGAGAGAGAGGGGCGCCGAGCGGGTACTGACAGCTTGGTAAGCGAAAACCACTCGGCGCCCCTTTCTCTCTCTTTCGCTTTTTTTTTAAAAAAAAGGGCTTGGGGCGGCAAAGTGCCGCCCCTTCAAAAGTTCCGCCTGGAGCGGTTGCCCCACTCGGCTCCATTGTCGGGCCGGCCCTGATCCCTTATGTATCTAAATGTATCTAAAGTATGCCTTCTCTCTTCTAAAAGCTGAGATCCGGCCTAGTTGGCCGATGCCAGATGGCATAGGTCTCATGCCTTTCCTGGTTTGGTGCTTTAATGTGCAGATGTGGACTGGCTACACATGGCTTCACATGTAAGACCATAGCATGTGGCTGTGTGTATGCAGCTGGCGACCGCACGTACATCACTTAGCAGCCACTGGCCTCAACATGCCAAAGCCGCTTTTCTTCCTCAGTTCTACCTTGATGAGATCATTTAGTTTTCCTAATCCCACATACTAACATACTAAATGTTTAAGGACCATCACTCTAGACAACCAGGAACAATATATCTCTATTGGCATACCTGGGAACTCTCTGGGTTTCACCCAAAGTCTTTGTGTGATGCCCTGCTTCCTCAGGTCACAGGTTACTGTGAGTGTGCAGATGAGTGTTAGTGTGTGTCTGCTAGTGCATATGTTAGTAACTTCGGTGCCACTCGGATTTACCTCTCACAGAAAGTGCCAGCCCTCCCCTGAATATAGGTACTTCATTAAGTGAATAGTACAAAGCACGACTGAATCCTACACTGGTTGTCATGTTTTATGACGTTACTCTGGGCAAAGATCCATTGAATCATCCTTGAAAATCTACTCACTATGACACGCTTGAACATGAATGTAACAATTAAACATTTTGATAAGTCATATTTGTTTTGTTTCCTATCGTCAGTAATGTTGTCTAAACATATGACACCATGTTTTGCTGTGACACATGTCCTCTAAGCCTTCTCATAGAAGTGCGGGGTCGTTTAGACACCTGCGAAGGCTCCTGGTCACTTACACCTTTAAAAACCTTATTATCAGGCCGATCTTATTGTTTTTATTTTGTAGGCTGAAAATAACTCTGAATGACTCCAGCTCACTCGTCCCCAGTTTGTACTGGTTTTGCTTTTAGTACGACAGAAGACCTTGATAATATTAAAGCATTTACTAACACAAAATGTGGAACAAGGGGGAAAAGCCATGAAGGCACAGAAGTTTGGGGAATAAGGTCCTGAAATGTTATTTTAGTGGAAGGGTGGTAAGTTTTGGGTGATGCCTCTGGGTGAAATGATTGGGGCAAATTTTGTTTGGGATTTAAATAGAGGCATAACTCCTAGGTATGGTCCTTTAGCCCCTAACCTCTAGACCCATCAACCTTCCTTGCGCTGGCCACCTTCACTAGGATCTGCTTTTGCACGCTGGCAGAGTATGGATGCCAAGAGGGTGTCTTCTAGGCAGACTTTCCTCCCCCTGCTTCTTGCTGGTCCACCATCCACCATTCACCACCATGGGTTATGATGTCATCACCTGTGTAATGAGTCTTTGCTTACCAATGTTACGGTGGCGAGCAGCAGAAGAAGCAAAATCTGTGGTTGTGGAAAAGAAGATCTCATCTGCATACCTGAGGATCGCCTTATACCACTGAAAATATTAACCCATAAATAACCTTTTTTTGCCAAGGTTCTGTGAAGTCGCAAAAATCAAACTAATTTAAATACTGGCGAAACCAACTGCCCAGCTCTCTAAAATGTGGACAATTAAGTCGTTTGTTATCACGAAGTAATAGGAAACCAGTAAAAAATCAGCAGCTGGGGATCCCGGTTATAATGAAATAGGTGAGGATCACAGAACATGCATCGATAGACTGTCAATGTGAGAAATAGGAAATGCAGCATTGAGAAGGGTGTGAAGAGGTGCAATTCACCAAGTTCAAAAAGACGAGGTTGGCTCTGCATCCTTTTGGAGAAGGATATTCCCCTAGATCACCAGGAGCGTAGGTGCGGATAACTGTTTGATATTTTATATCATCAGAGATCTCACTACCGGCTCATGTTAAGCCACCAGGAATATCAGGCCCCTCCTCTTCTCCGCCTGGACAGGTATGAAAAGGTAGGGGCATAATTATAGATAGATAGATGCATTTATAGTGATCAAAAGATAATACACTGCACATTCTGCTCTGTCCATAAGAGGTAGCTGTGGTCTAGAAAACCATCAGACTCGTTGCACCTTCTGGCATTGTTTTAAAACTACATTAACCAAAAGAGAACTCATCAGCTGTTTTGAACGATAATGCCTATGGTCCTCAGCCTGCCTATGGCTGGTTAGAGGCTGGTTTAGGATCACAAGAGCTGCAGTTCAACAGCTACTCTTGTTAGTTAACCCTAGGGGATAGTTAATCATTTTAAAACATACGTCCTTAAAGTAACATTAAGAATTTATAATTTTGTAATCTCTATTGTTGGGTCCTGGTATCTTGTCTATAGGATTTTGTTCTAAAAATATAATATTTAAGTATTGGCTACCATTTCAATTGCGTACATTATGAATGTGTCTGAATTTCATCAGATTCATCTGTTTCTAAGCTCTCATAGTTCATAGAGACATTTAAATTATTAGACAATTCCTAATTGGATTATGGTTTGCCTAAATCTAGAAGGCGGACCAGAACTGGCCATCTGGCACATAGGGCAAATACCCGAAGGGCCAGAGGGCAATAGGGCTCCGTTCTGCACAGTGGCAGATCAATGTTTTGTGTGTTTGTCGGCTGGTACATGCAAGAATATAAAAACGAAACGCTCAGCTGAGCTTATCCAGGCCGGTGGCCTCACATACCTTGGAACTCTCTGGTCTAAAGCTTGGTTAGCTGGTCTGGGATAGCTTGAAGCCTCGAGGTTGTTTGGAGCGACCAAATGGGTCTCCAATATGGGCAGGTGTCACTACGGGTGACACGGTGCGTGTTATACTGTGGACTTTTGGTGCACCTTGGGACCCTTACTAGGATTTTTATAACACCAACCTATAAGGCTGGGGTCGTAATCGGCGCGTGCTTTTTTCACACTGCACTTTGCATGTGTGTGTTTTTTATTGAGTTTATTTATTAAATTGGACATATGACACAGTATGTTTTAATTTTTTGAATCATTGAAAATGGCCAAAGTGGTGCTGGATCCCTGGCAAACTGCTGGCCCCTGGACCTAAAAATATTAATACTGAGTTATTGTAAAGGATGATATCATAATAAATGGAAAAGAAAAGAATGTAACTTATTTTATTAATCATAGAGATTATATTAGATCCGAATGACTAACATTGGAGGAAATTAAAATACAGTTCACTGGTAGTGAAAGCTCTCAAATAAGGGTTGGATTGTAGTATTGATGGACAAGACACAACAGAGATGATGTAAAAAAACAAAAGTTTTACACCCCTTTGTGAAAGTGTTACCAACAAAAAAACTGGTGATTTTGAGTAACTTTAGAATTTCAAATACTTTTTATAAAAGTTGCCTTGATAAGGATTATGGAGGTATTACCGTATTTGCTCGATTATAAGACGAGGTTTTTTTCAGAGCAAATGCTCTGAAAAATACCCCTCGTCTTCTAATCGGGGTCGTCTTCTAATCAGACCTCAAATAGAGTCTGATTAGGAGACTAAGATCCAGATCCCCCGCACCGCTGCAGGGGACCTGGATCCTCCTGTCTCACCCCCCCCCCCCATCATACACACTTACCGGTGCTTCCTGCTGTATTGCCGGGGCAGCGGGTTGACGTCTACGCGATCCGCGTAGACAACGTCCGCTGCAGCCGGAAGGAGGTGTGGCTAGCAGCGGGGGTTGTCTGCGTCCGTCGCGCAAACCTTCCCCGACTGTCAGAGATCAGAGTTCCCCGCACCGGTGCGGGGAACTCTGATCTCTGACAGCCGGGGAAAGTATACGCGACGGACGCAGACAAACCCCCGCTGCCAACTCCACCTCCTTCCGGCTGCAGCAGAAGGCGACGTCAACCCGCTGCCCCGGCTGGAAGCACCGGTAAGAGAGGGCTGAGAGGGGAGGGGAGGGGAGGGGAGAGTGTGTGTGTGTGTGTTAGTTAAATGGGGGTATAGGGTGTGTGTGTGTGTGTGTGTGTGTTAAATGGGGGCATAGGGCATTTCTGGAGTGGCGTTAAGGGGGCATTTAATAGAGCACTCTGCCTCCTGAAATGCCTTATACACCTATATGCCACTCTGCCCCATAATATGCATTTTAACCCCCTAAATGCCAGAGTGGCATATAGGGGTATAAGGCATTTCTGGAGGCAGAGTGCTCTATACAATGCCTTTTAACTCCCTTAATGCCACTCTGCCTCCTGAAATGCCTTATACCTCCCTATATGCCACTCTGCCCCATAATATGCATTTTAACCCCCTAAATGCCAGAATGGGATATAGGGGTATAAGGCATTTCTGGAGGCAGAGTGGCATATAGGGGTATAAGGCATTTCTGGAGGCAGAGTGGCACATAGGGGGTCAAAAGGCATACCATGGGGCACAGTGGCATATAGAGGGTTAAAAGGCATATCATGGGCCACAGTGCCATATTGGAGTGGCAAGCCTGGGGGCAGATGTGCGTAACTGGGGGACAGGTTGGAAAATACAAGAAATAAAAACAAAAAAAATATTTTTCTCAATCATAGCTTTTATTAAAAAAAATAGTTTACATGAATTAACATTTACTGGTAAAACTTTTTTCCTTTAGGGTCGTCTTATATTCAGGCTTTTTCTTTTTTTCCTAAGTTAATATTCAGATTTTGGGGGGTCGTCTTATAATCAGGGTCGTCTTATAATCGAGCAAATACGGTAATATCCTTCATGAACCTGGTTTGAATGGCATCAATTGTTTCTTGAAAACAAGAGGGACAATGATTTTTCAAATACACAGAATGTATTTTTTTACCAAAAAAGAGGGATTTGGATGCACACTTATGCCTCATCAAATGCCAAAGTCTTCATTGTGGTGTTAGTCTCATATCATCTTTGATCCAGCTATATAAAATAGAAGATTAAACTACTTACTAGATACACTCAAGTTAGATATAGATTCAATAAACAAGGGACACTCCAACATATGAATTATATGCAAATGATAGCTTAGTGGCCCCTTTAAATTTCCATATAGTCCCTGTTCTACATGTATGAGGGACATTCTGCAAAATCCCCCATGTGCATTGGCATAAACCAAAAGGGTCATTAAAAATATAAAAGTTAGATCTAATTAATATTTACCATTGTTCAAACATTAGATCTTTAGGACCTATTGATCATTTTAGTGGATATAAAGTATATGTATATAATAGTATCCTTTCTCTGACTTGCAACATTGTTTCATCCAGGTATGTCTATGAACCCAAAATTCATAAATATAGATGAAATCCTTATGTTCTGGAATGGAAATTTTTGGAGACTCGGCTCCATACTTGCAGTTAATCTTCATTCACACGTGTTCTTTCTACTTTTCTTTACCATGTAATCTTCTTGTTATAGCACGAGGAAGGACAACGCTAAGTAGGTCACACAATACCAGAACACATTTTACAGATCCTTGGAGTTCTTTTAGATCGTCAGAAATATAGTGTAGTTTCCATACATATAATTATGGTCTTAAATAGTAACAATGCAGGCAGGCTACATTCCCACATCGAAGCCTTCGAATTCCACAGTTGGAATGGAGGTCAGATATCCATCTAATAAATAAATATTGTTATGTAAGAGCTTAGCGGCAATTACCATTATGCAAGATAAAGCTGTGAGTTTGTTAGATTTTATTTTCTTCCCTAGATGTCTGCTATCACACAAAACCCCAGAACATTTAATCCTATTAACCAGAGAGCGGAACATGAACAAAGAGTTGGAATTTAACACCTGAAAGTGCAACCATCACAGCTTTTTGCGTAACCATATTCCTTATTTTAAATTGCCCATATTGTGTGCTTTTGGTTTGGCAAGGAGTGTAATTATTTTGGAGATATTTAATCTAAAGGTTCACCTGGTGGAAGGTAGGATCTGCAGCAGCCTGTGGCAGTCCATCATTATCTGATCAATTTACGGTCTTGAGGTTCTCTCCCTTCTCCTCAAACACGCGCGAAAAGGCTGCCCGAACGTAACCGCTACATGACTCTAGTTAGAGCATTTTTTCATTTTTTATTATTTAAGCCTGAATTGCTAGTGCTTACATTACCAAAATAAAGAAGTGTCGTTGTCCACATGTGCTCCAGGAAGAGCCACAGTAGATGTTGAATCTCAAAGGGAAGTGGCCCCTTGGTTTCCAAAGTCTGAAAGAGGGCTGGAGCTTCTTGCATCCCTTCAGAGAGTGGTAAGAGGGGTATCAGTGACGTCTTCAAGTTAAAGTGGGAGCCAAAAGGCGTACACCACGTCTCCCACCAAAAAACACAAACGTTTATGGATTCAGCTTCACTGTGGCATTTTTTTAGTGAAAGGCCATATCCATTTCCATTTACAATGATGCCCTATGCTTTATCCCAATACAAAAATCTCCATGGATAAAACAGTTTTCAAAAATATGGAGGGAGGTGAAGGATGTGCAGCAGAAAGTCCATCAGTGGTCCTTGCGCACTTCACAGCACCCCTTCGGAGAGGGTGACCTGTTTTCCCTTAGCTCACAGGTACTCACTTGATGTTTGCCAAACGTCACAAGTAAAGCACAGAACAAGCGTACCTGGGAAGTCTCCGGGTTTCGCCCAGAGACTATGGGAGAAGCGCCACTTCTCCAGCACTCCGGGTCGATACCTGAATCCTCCGGGTCGTGGGAACGGGGTCCTGACACACCGCACCCCCCACCTAAAATAGCAGCTTAACGCGTTTCACACTTGGATCATCGCTTACTCATAAGCCATTTGCCAGCATGGGAATCTGTATAAAGCATGGGTAGTATTACTACATACGTCATCCTCACTGTCCATTCTTCCTCTCTTGCATAATTGATTGATATGAAAATGAGTATTTATAGAGATGGAAAATCATAAAATGATTTGTTCTGGTTTCTTTTGATCTCAGATTTGTAACAATAATAAAACACAATGAAACCACTGATTCAGCCCACGGTATGTCCCTGACTCATTGGCCCGAAGGCATGTAGCAATGCCACATCCCTACTTAGTTATGTGTGCCACCTCCGCAGGTACATCACTGCGGGGTCTCTGCACTCCCCCTTTTGTGCTTATTACCATGGTAGAAAAACAGGTTTTTGATAACTTTGCTGGAGAGAAAAACTCTGTGTTCTTTCTGCAGAACAGGCATGTGGAAAGAAGAGCATTCCCTGCATATCTTCTCCAACGATTGCCCAACAGAAGTGGCTGTCCCAGTATCTAATTTTAGGAATATAGAAGGTAAACAATAATGCCGGCTTATATGAAAGCATGTGGTTTTCCAAACATGTGTCCTGGCCGCAGCACATGAGTCCTAATTAATTCAAACATCAAGCCGCGGGGTTATTGCTGCCATCTTCCTGGAACCATTGTGAGCACCATTGTGACATAAAGTCCAAAGGTTGTGGACAATGTCATAAAGAGATATATGTGAAATATAGAATTGTTATGTATTTGATTATTTATGCATTAGCTCTCTCTCTTTGTATATATATATATATATATATATATATATATATATGGTGTAATATAGCTTCTAACTTCATCAGAAGGGCTATTAACAGTATATCGTTGATACACAAGCTCTTTTTAACTGTGTCCTGGATGCACATGGTGGACATTGGGTGGTAAATCTACTGGGGCTCTGTATTGGATGCATGGCAATCAGCATGCCATCATTATAACATAAACACAATGCGGTAGATTGTCATGGTACCGAGAATCTTAGTAATGCTTGTAAACGTGTTACTGTCTCTCTTTTGAAACACACGGCAGCCTTAATTATAATATATATTTCATGTTGCGCAACTCTATACCTTTCATCTTATTGGGATAATAATGTCGGTAAAACGAGAGAGACTGTCGGGATTGCATTGTAACATGTCATTTGTGCTTTTTTAATTCACAATATATTTTATAGACAAATTGTGGAATCAGCAAAGTAATATAGTATTATAAGTATAAAAAAAAAATATCCATCAATTACAAATGTATGAAACACTATCTTTTTTTCAGGTATTTACCTGGGACCTTTTTGTGTCAATATAACTATAAATATAAATAATTTTATTCCCTTATATGTCATACTTAGGCTATAATATTATATGGAATCCCATGCTAATTCTATACAATGCATTGGGAAAGAATGTTCCGATATCACTCTGTCCAGCATTATATAGAATCTTTATTAGATCTGATGAGTTCTTTGACTTCTCTGTCCAATACCTTTTCCACCGATGGCTCCTGCCATCCTAACTCATGTACGGTTACTTTAACAGATGTTTTTTTTTTCCAAAGCAAGTGTTTCACAATTTTGTTCCCTGAAGAATCTCATGACTTTGCTAAAAACTAAAAAACACACCTGTCCATTTTTATATGACGATATGAGGAATGACACAAGGAAAGCCGGGGGGCAAGCTAAAACTCTCTTCACACCTCGCAACAGAAAATTCTGTAGACTGCCTCAAAACACTATTGATTGACACGTTCCTTATAACAGATGTTTCCGACTAGAACAACTTGTACAATTCTTTTCTATTGCAATGATAAACTATTAGCTGTGTAAGAGACCATATAACAGAGCGAACCAACCACTCTCTTCTTAAAGCTTAGTTAATGCTTAAACATTGGTCTCTCTTTTAAATCCAAGTTCAACATTCACAATTAAACCACAGTGAAGCTTCACTGGTCTCTTAACATAAGGAAAAGTGGAAACAAATGGTTTGTCTCTTTTATACTGATGTTTGGCACCCAAAATTGTCTGTATGTTGGGTTCCTAGTGCCCTATGCCACTGGCACTCTCTTCCTCTATGGAGGATAAACGTGATAATGCCCCACCAGTTCAGCGCTCGAAGCTGCTGCTTCTTAGGACTTACTTTGGACAAAGACCATATGAACTAAAGCTGTTGAGGGACATTAACCCTTTAATAACTAAATGAGTTACCCAAATGGTTCTAATACCGGTCCTCGTGAAAGCCTTGACTTGTCATTATGTAATGATCCCCTTCTGTATGTGATCTCAGCAGCTCTGGACTGTGTGACCCTGAGAATCTGCTGCTTCACTCTTGAGTTTGGGGCAAAACTCCCATGTAAAGCTAACATAGTGAACCTTGGCTCCAATAACCCGGCTAACCAATACCAGCATGCAAGCTGCCTCTGCCTCTACTCAAAAGTAAATCGCACCAAACATTTAAAAGAAAATAAAGATACAAAATCAATTAACATTTGGCAAATAAGATGAATACTATTTCAGATCATTTTCTTTTACGTATTTGAGGTTCCAGGCAGCTTTAGATTGGACATCTGTGTAGGGGGTGTGGCAAAAGATGAAAGGGGTGGAGCCAGTGCTGAACGTTTTTGGGTGCAGACGCATGGTCACTGTTGATCTTACCCAACGAGCCACCTCATGGGCCTCAGCTTCAGAGCCATGTGGGAGCTCCCTGGGACCTCCTTTACGTTTACAGCTTCCTGGGCAAATGAGGGGAGATCGGAGGATCTCCCAGCTGGCCCATGATCCTGGAATTAGAAGGATATCAAGTCATCCATTAATTGCTCTACCAAAGTGCTACTTTCATCTTACACACAGTCTCCCACCACCCTGTCAGGGCACAAGAACTTTACACAGCCACAGACTTGTGTCTAACAGACTCCCAACAGAAGTGGTAGAGGCTAATACAGTGGGGTAATTTAAACATGTATGGGATAGGCATATGGCTCCTGAATCAAAGACAAGACCAACGACTGATTAAGGCCTGGGTCCCACTGGGTGAAAGGAACTATATAAGTACTAAGTGTTAACATGTTACAAGTACTGATGTTAACATCAGGAAAAATGGTCCGACTAGACGGGCCGAATGGGTCAAATGCTATATTTCTATGATTCTACTTATCTGCGATTACTGCAGATTACTCCAAGTCACACTTAATAGTTCAGAAATATCCTGATATGACCTCCTCTGTAACCACTCCCTTGCATATTGCTATGATTTTGGGTTTGTTATGTACAGTATGTATGTTCAGCTTGTCCGGGAGCAGCTTGTGCTGATTCTAAAGCCCAAGGCAAGACAAAGTTGGCAGCCCGACCTTGGAACAGCAGCTGTAGGGACTATAATTTCAACCATAAGAGGGCGCTGTACCCTCACGTTACGTGTAACTATTATTCCTTCTAAAAAAGATTGTACCACGATCAAATATTATCATAAGTAACCTTCATTTAATGTGCAGGGAATCATTTTTCTCAGACGTTAATAATTTATCACAAAAGTTTTATGTTCTCCATGGAGAAATCTGCCCTAATTTGTGACACAATGCCTAACTGCAGTAAATTATAATGTTTTTCACAAAACAAGGTGTATATCAATGAAATTATAGTGCTGTTTTATTAAGCAAACTGGGCGATTTTATGGCACCACATATTTCAGCAACGTGTCCAGCGTTCAGAAGATTTGTAGGGCATGCCATGTGGTACTTTGCCCATGGGCATCTCATAAAAAAGAAAGAAAACATAATATTATTGGTGATTGATGGCAAACATCACGGTTTACAAAGGAGTGAGTTTCAGGTGATCTGGCAATAAATTGCACGTTTGCGATCACTGACTCCATGATGTGATTGATGGTTGTCCCAATCGCATGTTTCTCCAAATGACCAGAAGCTGCAGGAAACTTAACAATGGCCCTGTCCTTAATCCAACTGGGCCCTCATTTTTTTTGGAATAGATAATTTTTGGGGGGCTTCTTAGCCTGTGATGTTTAATATGATCTATTCTAGTACTGGATATGGAGGGGGGGGGGTGAAAGTCTATCAGTGTTTCTCTGTATCTGTGTTTTTTATTGATTTACAATAGATGACATGACCTATTAATTTCAAGATGGACAGATCCATTTGTTTAAGAATCCAAGCCTGGAAGTGACTTGAAGAACTGTAAATTATTAGCCATCCAGTACTAAGCTCAAGTTATCCAGAGTGAGCTTCCTGGAAGTTATCAGGTTCAGGTTTATTGTTTTACACCACCTGTGGTTTTTCTCCATAATCGTAGGTATTCTTGAGAAGTCGATTTAATGACAATATCTAAGGCAGCTGACGCATACATTGAGATACTCACTATTTCTTTTTGTAGCGAGCTCACGAGTGGAGATGACAGTGTTCTGCTGGGTACACTTGTTTGCTCTATACAATACAGTAGCCAAAATACAAGCAAATGTATAGGTCAAAACAACTTCCAAACAAAATAAGATCTGATCTAGGCATTTTACATCAACCGGGTTACCTTACAATACATAGGCCAACAACTATGAAGGACTATGTTTTCCGTCCCAAAAGTGGTGGCATTTAGCAGTTGTGCACAGAGTACACTATGGAAAAATTGTGTTATGCTCAGGTTCATTTAATCATTTAAAGTGATAGTCGTGCACATTGTTATACATAAAATGTAAGTTGTGTTTATTGTGAACCGTGTAAAATTCAGTAGTGTGAATATTTGTTTCCTATACTTGCAGTTTTATGATTTGCTGTGGAATACCTGGGTTTTTTTTTTTACCACTTTTGGGGAAATGGTAACAGATCAACAGATTTCTTGTGCTGCTCAAACATATGCAGTTTCAAATATTGTAACTTTTGTCATTAGATGAAAATGTTTCCAAATTGTTGGATTGCTATCGTTGTTTCAACTCACTAGAAGTTATGAAGGGACGGTCCCAGTTTCTGCTGTAGGGAGAGTTTGGCTGGCCCTGAACAAAACCATCAGTGAGATTTATATATATATATGAAATACGTCACAAATACGTCAATGTCACATATATGGGTTCATTAATTGAGAACTTACAGTTTAAGTAAAGCATTAGTAAAAACATTAGAATTGCTCTGAGCCCTGATACTTAATGGGTTAGGATCCCTCATGGATCTGATCAAAACATGGGACAGGCTGACTGTCCATAGAAAAATTAAATTTGACGGCAGATAAGAACCATTCGCCTCATTTTGTCTGCCCTTTTATGTATATATATTTATTAATTGAGTGCTAACAGATGTACAAAATGCTTTATAGTTTACTGTGTAATAAAAGGGGACGTACAATAATTGCTGTCATATAATAGGCAAAACTGAGAGCTGTCCTTGAGGGACGCGGCCGGTTCGGCTGACATTGGGGAGCTCCCACCGAGGTCAATGGGCATTCCCGCTGACATTGCAGGGAACACCCCCATTTAAAGGGGAAATGGGCGGGGACCGGGGCGTGTCAAGACCCAGCTCCTGCAGCCCGGAGGATTTGGTTGTTGACACAGGGAACCCTGGGAAGCGGTGCTTCTCCTGGAGTTCTCCGAGCCAATCCCGGAGAGGTCCCAGGTATGATATTCAGTATAGTACTTATACAGACATTTTGATTGGGCTACAATAGGTAGGAATACATTATAAAAGGTCTCTGCTCCTTGTGTTCTAAGCTACAGACCATCTGCCACATTATTATTATTGTTTTATATAGCGCCATCAAATTCTGTAGCGCTGTACAATGGGACATCAGGCAAATGCCTGGTGGGCTGATGGCCGTCAGTGCTCCATACTCACCAGATGTTTGAGTGGCAGATCAGCTGCTGCAACATGCTGGATAAGCTTAGTCGCACCAGTAGGTAGTCACAATTATGACATTTGGCGGCCGCTGGCCTTAAAGTACCAGGCCTGCCTCATCATCCCCAATACAGCCCTGCTAAGCTCTTACCGTAGAGCCACTAAAGTACAAGACACTTTTTCAAAATCTCAAACGCATTGTACAACATAACTTTGGTCTAATCAAAATATTTGAATGGCCCTTGCCATGGTTTTATATGGCCCTAAGAAAAATACTTACGGAGACCCCATCTGTAATATAAGCCTTGAAAAAAAAATCATTCAATGAGCAACAAATACATTATAACCTGTAGGCTGTGTCGCAACAGCACTGATCATTGAGAAAATGAAGCTTACTGCCCCATAAAAAATATATGTTTAAAATTGTTTTGCATCTTAGATACCCTTGAACTGCCAAAACATCATCAGTTTACTTCCCAGCCAAGTAAAAAATCCATTGTAAAGTATTGTACTTACAGGAGAAGGTTAAAAGATTAATAATCTGTATTCACTTGTATTTTATTTTCAGAAAAGCAAACAGGAAAAAAGTATTTTTTTACATACTCTGTAAATACACCTAGTTCATGAAAGTATAATGCACATAACACATTGTAAGCCGGTCTTGTTTCGTTAGCCTGGACAAATATTGGCTAATACTTCCGTATAAAGACAGGAGATATTTTAGTTATTATCCACAGTTTTTATAACTTGATCTATTTGTATTTCAGCAGGTTAAATAGCCAGGGCTTGAAAATAAGATTATTCCTCTATTGTGAAGTTAAACATATCGATAAAAGTGGAAAAAACATGTTGTAATAGAGAAAACACACACACACACACATATATATATATATATATATTTATATATATACAATTACACTTTATATAAAGAAGAATTTTAATATTCATCAAAATTATTTCATGCTGAAGAAGGATATTGGTATTTCTTTATCTGAAATCTGTTTCACATTGATTACAATTAAATATGTGCTTTTTTTAGACAATTATGGTTGACAATAAAATAAAAAGGGTTTAAAAATGTGACCACTTGCTAACTTGCAAAAAGAGTGACCAATATGTTCAGCTTATACTATAAACAGCGTGTCTGTTTGGTGTTGAATTAAGATGTCAATCTAGGCTGTCAGTGCTAGTAGTCACTATGTAGGTTTCACAGACCATTTGCGACATGACTATGTAGGAAGATTAGCATGATTCATATGTGTCACTTTTCCCAAATCTCCTCCCAAACTGTAAGAAATTAATTTTTACATAGAAACGCATGCGATGGAATTGTTGGTAGGTGCGTTGTGTATGTATTGGTATATAAATATATATATATTCATATAAAACCACCCAAAATATGTTCTTTTCTAGGAGCTCAGAATATTTGGTGGGTATGATTGTATTACAGTGTTCTACAGCCCTATACAACTCCCCACAATCCCTAATATTTATGACTTTAAAAATGTGCATTAATAAAATGCATTATTATTATTATTATTCTTATTATTATCTTACTCAATCAGACAACAAAAGGCCATGCCTCCAACATTATTTATAGGAAATGTTAGTAAGTATAGTAGAGAGGATCTACAGCTTCCTGAAAAATGTTTAGACTGCTTTATCTATGGAAATATGTCTGTGTATATATACATTTATTTATACATACACAGGGCTGATGTCCCCAAGATGAAAAATGGCCAGCGGCTGCAAAACGATTAGTGCATCTGGTCGGCGATTTCTACACACGTGGCATTAAAGGTAAGTGTGCGGTGCCTTCAGCCATCTGCGTTTGCCTGGTGTGTATATATATATATATATATATATTTATATATATATATACTGTGCAGTCGTGGCCAAATGCTGACAACGACCCCGAACATAAAAGTCATTAGGAACTATCTTCAGCGTAAAGAAGAAAAAGGAGTCCTGGAAGAGATATTTTACAGCATTTTTCACACCTGCCGAAAATGATTGCACAGTACTGTGTATAAATATATATATGTATGTATATATATATACAGCATATATATATGCATATATATATATACAGTATATACATATATATATATATATATATATATATATATATATATATACTAATATAGTACGTATTATGGTATTTTTGCAGAATGCGCTGGTTGCCAAGTAAACCAACATTGTGTTTACAGTGATTTTCTTTCCACCCTTTTTCACAGAATTGTACCTGTTTTAACCAAACACAGCGTGCCTGGGATAAAGCATTAGAATAACAGCTGGCGGAATCCCCTCTTTATCTCCACTAGGTTATTGCTCATGTTTCATAGTATTTACAGGCTGTCACTCACACACCGAGTATGACTCACTGCGGTGCTCATATCTCAAGCTAAGGCACTTAAAGAATGATGTTGGTTTAAAAGATGGGTGTGTGCAGCTCCATTTATTACATATAGAACTACGTGTGCGAGCGTGTGTATTACTAAATATAAAGAGGACATAGCAACTGAGTATGTAATAATAGAGAAGAGAATGTTGGGTAGTGTGCATAGGGGGTGCCAGTCTTAATGCTTACGATGACAAAGGTAGCTAAGCAACTCTGGACCTAGTGGCATAGAAACATAGAATTTAAGAACACTCAGCCCATCTAATCTGCCCGTTTTTTTCCTGACATAAAGACTGAGACCTGTCCTAACTGTGGAGCATCGGGATATGACATCATATCCCGGTACTTCATGCCTTAAAGGTGTATATCACCGTGCAATGCATCCTATGGAGGCTGCCTATTTGGTGCAGCCCTCAATGGAGTAAATGGGCTGGTTGGAGGGAATCTGAGTGCAGCCCTCAATGGAGTAACATAGTTCATAACATAGTAACATAGTTCATAAGGTTGAAAAAAAGACCAAAGTCCATCAAGTTCAACCTATATACATATTGTGTCCCTACTGTGTTGATCCAGAGGAAGGCAAAAAACCCTTATGAAGCAGATGCCAATTGCCCCATACCAGGGGGAAAATTCCTTCCCGACTCCAAATATGGCAATCAGAATAAATCCCTGGATCAACGTTCTGTCCCTATTAATCTAATATCCATAACTTGTAATATTATTGCTTTCAAGAAACACGTCCAGGCGCCTTTTGAACTCTTTTATTGAGTTTACCATCACCACTTCCTCTGGCAGAGAGTTCCATAATCTCACCGCTCTTACTGTAAAGAACCCCCGTCTGTGCTGGTGTAGAAACCTTCTTTCCTCCAGCCGTAGAGGATGTCCCCTTGTTATAGATACAGTCCTGGGTATAAATAGGTCCTGGGAGTAAATGGGCTGGTTGGAGGGAATCTGAGTGCAGCCCTCAATGTAGTAAATGGGTTGGTTGGAGGGAATCTGAGTGCAGCCCTCAATGGAGTAAATGGGTAAGTTGGAGGGAATCTGAGTGCAGCCCTCAATGGAGTAAATGGGTTGGTTGGGGGGATCGGACTGCAGCCCTCAATTGAGTAAATGAGCTGGTTGGAGGGAATCTGAGTGCAGGCCTCAATGGAGTAAATGGGTTGGTTGGAGGGAATCTGAGTGCAGCCCTCAATGGAGTAAATGGGTTGGTTGGGGGATCGGACTGCAGCCCTCAATGGAGTAAATGAGCTGGTTGGAGGGAATCTGAGTGCAGCCCTCAATGGAGTAAATGGGTTGGTTGGAGGGAATCTGAGTGCAGCCCTCAATGGAGTAAATGGGTTAGTTGGAGGAAATCTGAGTACAGCCCTCAATGGAGTAAATGGGTTAGTTGGAGAAAATCTGAGTGCAGCCCTCAATGGAGTAAATGGGTTGGTTGGAGGGAATTGGAGTGCAGCCCTCAATGGAGTAAATAGGCTGTTTGGGGGGATTGGAGATCTCCCTTGTAACTGGCCCCGCAGTGGCAAAGCAGGGAGTAGATTGCCAAAAAGTTGTTATCTGGACTTAGTGTTTCTTTGTCTCTATTGATCTATGGGAATGTGATATGCCCAGTATGCAAGTAAACTCCAGTGCTGTATGTTTCTTTCTCATTTTGTTTCTCAACTCACTTTATTCGCAGACCTGGAGGCCACCATTGTTGTAAGTCATGTGATATTTTTAGTGACTTTCCCTGCTGACACACCACGCTGAGCTGATTCTTTATGGCAATGCTGTAATGTCTAGTTCTCCATAGACTTTCATTACTTCATAGTCAGTCTCATTAGAATGTCCAGCGGGATATTAAGACTGAGCTATCCAGCAGCAATCAGTTAAATTCTAAGTGAAACCCTTTTAAAATATCCAGTCAATAAACACACTTTTTATTGCATGTAGACCTGACTTTTTTATCGAGTTGTGATTGTCATATCCCATCTTAAATTAGCTGATTCATAAAACACGCACACTGTCATGTCTACTAATGTAATATTTCCAGGAATTTAAAAGTCCTGGAAAATTACAGAATTTGTAATAGACGGTCTGTGCTTTCATTTGCTGTGCTTTAAGAATAAAGCATTATATACACATGACAAAAGTTATGGCGGAGTAAAGGTGATGGAAATTTTGTGTATTTCCTGTTAAAATAATAAAAACAAATCAAGCCCCTTTTGCATGACCCCCACACACACACTACAGGTAACAGCACAAAATAAATCGATTTTCTGCTTTCATTACCATTGTTTAAACACCTCATATGCTGAGGTGAAACTGGAAAGGCTTAGAGGTTCTGGTGGGTCCATGGGATCCAGGTGGTACTTTGACAGAGGTGGCAATTAGCACCTTTTTCTGCACCTCTCTCCGGGAATTTATCTGCATTATTCAGCCCTTTTGGTGCACTTCCGCAACAGGAACAGCCTCTCACACGTTCCTCCGAGCAGGGTATTCACGGAAGCAGAAGTGCACTTGGAGGGTACGTTCATGGAGAAGTGGATGATGAAAGAAGACACAGGGGAAAAGGACGAAGAAAGAAGACTGATGAACAAGAAGAGGCAAGAGAAGAACCAGAGCTGTGCAGCAAGGAGACAGAGGCATGGAAGCGACCGGCGGAGAAAGTAGGACGACATTGACAGAGAGTTTGAGTGAGTGTGAATAAGCATCTGAGAGAGTAGGTATGAGAGTGTGAGGGAGTGTGAGAGAATGTTTTGGGCCTGCCCTGGGTCTACTCATTAAGATTGAATAGGCCAGAGATCAACGTTCCATCTAATTTTTCTTAGTTGGCGTGCACAGAAAATTTCTCTTGTGCAAAAATTTTCACAGAGCAGAAATTTTGTGCGCACAATATCCGCGCTGCATAAAGTTTCAATAAAACTATCATTTTTTTCTTTTTTTGGGAAAAACTGTTGTGTGCACAATTTTTGGAAGTGTGCGCTCTCTAAAAAAGCTATGTGCGCGCGCACAAGAGCACAGCTTAGAGGGAACACTGCCAGAGATGTTCTTCTGGTGCTTTGATTGCTGTTAATCAATTATCAGTTTAGGGACCCACCAAGCTCAGACTGGCCACCCGGCCCTAAAACACAATGGCCGCCCTTTTATCGCCAGTCCGGCCCTGGTACCCACTGGAACCATAGGCCCCCGAGAATGCTATAAGACCGCTCTGGAGTTTAGCTTTACATCTACAATGGAACTGGCTACATCTAAGTTTGGTCCACAACTATATAGTTTGGTAACAAAAGCTCAAATACAATACATTAGTTTGACCAAAAAAACATGAACAATTGTGTTGTTTGCCTGTATTTGTTTAGTTTTCTAAGTGAAAACTATAAAAAGTGACTAGTCCTTACACGTCTATCTAGGCAAGGGACCATGACTACATTCTACACAACTTAAAATGGGTACAAATTATCTTAAAGAATATTTATAGCAGGATATTTCCTTTCTTTGTAACACCAGATACTGTGTAAATGTACATTCCTTTGCACCTGCAAGCTATTATTCTGATATATTAGTCACCTTGCTAAAGAAATTGTTGTCAGAACCTTTGTCTTTTCGAGATAATACAGACATTGTGTTGTGAGATAAGAAAATATGTTTATCCATGTTTAGTGAGGAACATTTTCTTTAACAGAGTAGACTGCTTGGGTCTAAGTCAACTAAGGGGCAATAACATTTTGTGGGTGGGCATTTTTAGGCCCTACCAAATCCATCACTGGTTCCACGAGGTTCTAGAAAACTGCGAGTTCTAAACTATACTTAACAGAACACAAAGTATCCCCTAACAAATGAAAAGTGTGGAAGTGCTTTGAAGCCTAGACACGTTTATTTTTGTTGTAATATATTAGTTGGGACTCTCTCAAGCTAATCAAGCTTGTCATTTTTCTTTAAGACTTGTTTGCCAAAGAGATTTAGGGTAGACTTGGCAGAGAATTTTGGCACGGCCAAAATAGAGCAATATGACATCCCAAACGGCGTTGAAGATTATCCAATTTTAGTAGGTGATTAGAGAATACGATACAGTACTGCACCATGACATGTTATGTAGCCGAGACCAAGTAATTAATGCCGACATTCTGCTATAGGACGCCAGAGGCGATGACGTGGATGTAGAGGTCTTTTCTGTTGTTTGCAAACCATATATTTATGATTTATTCCCAGCCCACACTCATTTTTAATCCCTTCAATTACACATTTATGGTTGCAAAAAGAATGTCACGACCCAGGTGGGACTTGAACCCACAATCCCCAGCTCCGGAGGCTGATGCCTTATCCATTAGGCCACTGGGCCTGTCTTCGGAAGTGCCACACTCAGTTTTGGTTATGTGGGCAAGGGGTCCACAGGTACCCTTGCTTCCTCTACCCCTCCCAGGCATCAAAACACTGCCCGATGAGCCTGGCATGACACCTTCGATACCCTGGGGCAAATCTCTTTCATACTGTCCTGGAGCGTCCCTTTCTTGACATCACTTCAGGTTCATCAAAATATGATGGGGAAACACCCCACATACATTACATCCATATATTTCAAGGCTAACTATATCAGCATCTAATTTTTTCAACTTTTAAATGAATTATTTATCTAAGAACTGATTATTTAACCTGCAGAACTCTCATATACAGTTGGGTTTTTGTATGTAGACTTGCTAGGAACTGGCATAATTCTATAGAACAAACAGAACAATATAGAAAACATGGAAGCAGTTCATGCACAAAGATAAAACCACACGCAAATAAGTGATTTTTGTGAGTATTCACTCATAAAAGAAGAATAATCAAATTGTGGCCGTAGGAAACAATAAATGTTTACAGTTTTATGCATGAAGTTGCCAGGGAAAGAGACATTAGGGTTGATTTATTTAACAAACAAATTGCCACCGAAAATAACATCGGTATCTGTGAACGGCCTTGTTAATAATGTTCGGAAGTTCAATTTCCAAGCATGAAGAGTTCACTAAGAAAAAGTTAAGCCAATGCGTCCATCAAAAACACAAAACTTTATTGATCTTCACACAGAGATCGAAATGGGACAAAGAATCAGCATCTTACGCGTTTTGCCCATATGGTTGTAAACATAGACTATGGGCGAAACGCGTGAGGCGTTGATTCTTTGTCGCATTTCCATTGAGGTGTGAAGATCAATAAAGTTTCGTATTTTTAATGGACGCATTGGTGTAATGATGTTTTTTCACTTCCTGAATCGGAGTGTGCTGCGTTTCTGCTCAGAAACCTTTAATTTCCTTTATTTGATACTGGAGGGGAACCGTTGCGGCAGCACCCGATTGGGGTCCCCCGAATCCCCCCGTGTGAGACCCACTCTATTCATTTGGAGGTTTTCTCCAAAATACCTTGCAATTCACCCAAACTTTCAAGAAGGACCAACTCAGACGAATACTTGGGTCAGCTTGGCTCTTACTAAAATCCTATTGCTCAAGCCTTAAAGTGTTCGTGTTACAGGAAATTGGGATAAGTGCTTCTGCAAGGTGATGACCCCGCAAGAAGAAAGAAAACAAAACTTATCACTATGTAAAGTTTAAGTCTGGCTTATCCGCAGGTCCCTATCTACAAACTGTTCGTCTTCTGTACCAAGTGCTCCTTCCCATCTGTAGTTCAAGGTTAATAAATAGCTCCACGGTACACAAGCCTAAGCTCATTAAATAACAGTATAACAAGCCAATGCTGTCAGTGCCTTCATCACAATGGGGCAGCCCTCTTCTGAATCATAATGTTTGCTTTGCAATAATATTTACTATTTCCATCTCTGAGGGAATGTTTGCGCAGGCAGCTGCTGGCTGGCTCTTCCACCTGCGAGCGACAGCAGTTAACCTGTTGTCTGAAAGAGACATTTTAGAATAACGTCAAGCCAAGTGGGCAAGAAGTGGCTGCCCGCATTGGTACACGCAGTCACAAGGTTATGAGCCGAGGTTTGAAAAGCAAGGGGCATAGCAAGAAATGAACAATCCCAAGGGGGAAAGGTTCCGTCTCATATAGATGCAAGTATTTATTTAAAAAAAATGTCTAAGGCCATAGCGTCTGTACCTTTTAAGGGTGAAAAGTCAAGGAAGTTGTTGAACAAGAGTTGACAGAATGTAATTCAAGACATTGGTTATTGTTATCCAGTGAGAACATGGTGGTCTCATCACGGCGCACATCTGTTTAGAAATATGTAAGTCAGGACCGTCCCCACCATTTAGTCCACCCATGTGACTGCCTTGGGTGTCAAGCTAGTGGGGGTGACAGCTAAAACAGACAGAATAATGGAAATAGCCACGTTGGTCTGAGAGAAGATGGAGTCTTTTTCAATATTGACGACGTTTATTGGGCCAGCATAGAAGGTTTCAGGTATCAAGATCAAGGTTCAAGATCTCTGTAGTCTCGTCTTTAGACAAAAGCATGAATCAGAGTCCTTTCCTTCATACGAAGAGACCATTGAGTTTGCAAATGTCGCGATTTTGGCCCGATAAAAAGTATGAACTTTGACCAAGGCTTCCAACAAGCAAGACAAGGACTATTTAATCAGCCAATGTTACCAGTTGGGTCCGTTCCTTTTATTGTGTAACTGAGACATATGTTTCGCATGTAACGCAGTGAAAGCATGTACCGTAGAGCATCTCAGTTAGCAAACAATGCCATAATTTAAAGTGATGTACAAAGAAAACAGCTCTTCTGTATCTGCAGACATGCTGTACATGAGATAAATCTTTTCCAACCTGCATCTCCAGCTATAGAAATTGCCCGAGGTCTGTGCCAGCTGGCAATCTTCACCCATCTCTCAACAGGTGCTTAGCCTTCAAGAAAAGCCAACATGACAATAACCAGTGAGTGAGGCTGATACAACATAACATTACATACATTGCTCCAGTCTTCTTAAAGTGGCGGCAACGTCTCAACTTACATATATTAAGGCCGTGTTCTATAAAAATATATATAAAGACAAAGACATTAAATAGCTATCACGCTTTTATGATTATACAGAGTATTAGTGATTTTCTGAACACATTGTAAAGGGCCTGGCGGGACTTAATTGGAGAACAGCAAGAGGTACTGTAAAAAAAAAATAAAAAAAAAAATATTATTATTATTATTATTTATTTATATAGCGCCAACAATTTATCCAGAACTCCTTCATACAGTCAAAGACTTCCTCCTATGCCAAGAGATGTATTTACCTTCCGCGCTGGTCTAGGCTGACCTAGGGCAGCACCTCCTAACCTCCCCGTCCACAGTCAACGTCTTCCCTGCATTAGAAGGCACGTCATGCTTTTAAGACATGAAGTGAAGGGTTTATGATGTCATATCCTTTGCGCTCCATGTCAATAAAGGTGCCGAGAACCTTCTAATGCAGTCTACATAGGCTATGCTCAGCAGGTTGGGATCAAAGATCTACCCTGTAACCACCCCATTAAGCAGCGACACGCCAGGGTGACCTGCTGGCCTCCCTGGACCAAAGTAAAGGATGTAATTATCCACAATCTACAAGTAGCTGGCTTCTGGTATCTGCCCAGTCCTGGCTGGGGTTATGTCTCCATGGTGTGACCATACTAGGTCAAAGTTGTTACTCCAACCTTAGGGTGAGTGGGTCAGGGTGATGTGGTCAGCATCTAACTCTTTCACATTCTACAGCAATATGATAATATCTCAGCATCCCAATTGGCACCTTTTTCCTTGATTTATCCCAGTCTAAATCCCTGCTTGACCACAGATGACCTAATTTGTCCTAACAAGAATGATTTTAGAATGTGATTAGAACCTTTTTCTTGACACCATTAGTGAGCCATTGCAGTAGAATCTTTGTGATGGACAATTCAAAAGATCCCAGGTATGGGTGTAACTATTGCCCAATGCCCATCTCTGTTTCTAAGCCACGCATGACAACTTTGCTTCCTTTAGGATAACCTGTTGCCTTTTTGGAATAGGAAATGTCACCTTGTGTTTAACTAACTTATGTGCCATAATTCAAACAAGGAAACTTGGATCTCACCTGGTTATATAAAGGAAGGTGCAGGATTTGACATTTGACTGTGTGAGCCTTACTCTGAGGGCTAAAAGCAGCCATGGTCAGAGTCCACATGACCTGAAGATGCCTGATTCTTCATTTTTACATGGATGGAACCCCTCATTGGCAAAGAGAATTATATTATAATTTACCTTGCCAGTTACGTTCAAACACGTTTTACACAAAACCTTTTGTTAGGATTATTTTAAAAAAAATGTTAGCTGGAATATTTATATACAAAATATGTTCTTTAGCTTTATCTTTATCTTTTGACGAATGGTGATTGACGGTCGTACCTCTTATGGAATGACTTCCGCTTACATCAGGTCATAAAGGATACTATGGCATCCTAAATTATTTCAATGACTTCCAAATAAAGATAACTCCCTATCTTTTACAGAACTGCCCAGTATCCTATCTAGATCTTTATCTGTTTGTCTAGAAAAATGTTGACTATAGATAAGAGAGCTAGTTCCCCACTGCTGCATCTGTCGGTAATCTTGCAATCAAATCGTAACTGATAAATGTTTATTTTTAGATTATAATATGGATTTTTTATCTAATTTTATGAGTCCAAAGCGAGGTGTTTATCTGTGGCAACCATCTTGTTCAGTTTTGGGTGCAAACGTGCGAGTCTATTTCTAGAATCAGCGCATGATTCCGTATGATTACGATGGTTTCCTTCCCCAGGGCAATTAAGGTAATCTTTTTTAAAATGAGGTATGAAAAAATAAAATAAAAGATGCCACATACTTTAAGAATTCTGCATCCTCAAGGAAAGGTCATGACTCATTTACATATAAAGGAGAAATTAATATTCTATTCTATGTAGGGGAACCCATCATATTTGACCAAATTTAGCATTGGAAGCCATATGCACTACCATTCAAAAGTTTGGGGTCACTTAGCTGTTTTTCATGGAAAACAAGGAAATTTCTAGCTGTAACATAATTACAAAAGGTTTTTTTTAACATAAATGAGCCTTTTAAACCTAAACTTGGATTAGCGAACACAACGTGCCATTGGAATACAGGAGTGAGGGGAGTGATAAAGGGTCTCGGTATGCCTATAAAGAGATTCCATTAAAAATCAACATTAAATCAACATTAACACTGTCTGCACTGAATTTCTGATCCTTTTGATTTTATTTTAAGTTACAAATTTTTTGTTTCTTTTAAAAACAAGGACATTTCTAAGTGACCCCAAACTTTTGAACCTTAGTGTATATCTTTTTCGATTTCTTTTTTTTAAAATTCGGTTTATAAAATAGAAGTATTGAAATCTATTGTCAATAATTATTTGTAGAATTTTTACGTATGGGTATATTATTAATGGGGGCGCCGCGAAGATTTAAAGGGACCACTCAGCTATGAGACGCATTAAAGCGCATATAACTGGAGGGTCCATTTAAGGGTGCCGATCATTTCTAATGTATTACAAAATAATTCATCAAATCTGAACTGACAAGCTATAAAATCTTTTAGACATTAAGACTTTTGAATGTCTGTCTGTGAGCCCTGGATGTAGACATTAGCAGACATCTGAAAGATAGGGATTAAAATCTCCGGCGTACTTTAAGCATACAATATTTTTTGTAGAGCATTGTCCTCGTCACTTCAATGAAATGCAGACGTTTCATTTACTCTACAGGAATGCGCACCTATAAATGTCACGGCATTAAAAGCATATTTTAGATTTTAAGGAACCATTTTGTAGATTAGAAGTCGAACATTCAAGTATTTTTTTAATTGCTGTAGACAGAGGGAGGTGTTCTCCATAATCAGAAAGGCCATTGTTGCGCAATGTCTAGATATTTGCTTTAGAACCAGGACACCATAAATGTGCAAAATAACCAAATGTGGGTGGCAGGGATCAGATACCATGGACCCCTGTAGCAACCAGAACATCAAGAAAGCAGCTGAGACGGGGTCCTACGGCCCCCGAAACCTCTTATTCTCGGTTCAACCCTCCAGAATGGAAGACGAACTCAACACAGAACCCCTGTAGAGTTTGGATTTATTCACTAAAAATGGAGTTGGCAGGACTTTTTTTTTATAACCTTTTCATGTAAGTTATGAGAAATCTCCTCTCATAATTGTTTTTAGAGGAACAAGGAGCCCAGCTAAATGTTTTTGGCCACAACTCATCCATTTACTAGATTTATAAATTCATGGAGAAAACGGTTATGTTCTCAGGAAGCTTCTGGGATTGACAAACCCCAGAGGACCACATACGTCCAGCAATGATGAGAAGTATATTTAGTAAACCAAGAGGCTGGAAGAGAACCGGCCATTTCATTTTTGCAGCATCGCTATAAGTTATGGAGAGCCAACACCATTGAGCTTCTACAAGAAAGGCTGAGCTGGCCCTGCATAATGTATAGGTGATGTGGGAGATTTCTTGAGCCATCTTCCTACATCAGTTATGCATTCTACAGGGCCAACTTATCCCTGCTTGCAAGAGATGCTTATTATTTTTGAATCTTTATACTGCATAACTAAACAGGTAGAGTTTGTTGCCTGTGTCCCTTTTAACCTAAATTACCTATACATTTTGCCTTAGAAGAATATAAATATATAGTTGCATTTTCTAGAAATCAGGTTATTTCTTGAATTTCACTCGATAAACCTATGACCCAAATTACACAAATTTGGGTTGTAGGTTTATCGAGTGAAATACAATAAATAGCCTTATGTTAAAAAAACATAAGTCCTTTTTTCGCAGAATTCCTTTATAACTCGTGGATTCAAGTGCGGCGTGACAGCAATCTGTTAGCAAGCCGAGGATCCCCGGCAGACCGGTTTGGCGAGTGTGTCACCGACTGTGGATGTCAATTGTTTCTCGCTGAACTGCAGGGATGTTTTTTTTGTGTTCAATTATTTCTGGGTGTGGTAGGCAGAGGAATGAAACGATATAAAGAATTATGATTAACAGGTGGATTGCGCCGTAGATACATGTTCCTGGAGCTGATGAACACAGATCTCTTTCTGCGGAACTCTTGAAATGTATAATGAACATTGCAAACTATCATACAATGGTCCATCGTTGGTCTGGTATGATGTTCCTTGCAGATAAACCCTTCTAGGTGCAGGCATGCAATTGAAAATTCATAAGCATCTCCCTAGACCATGAGAGCGTCCCAGTTTAAGAAAACTCAAAATATTTTATCATAAAGGAGACGAAACAGACATTTGACCAACAAGGCTTTTGAATGAAACACTTATTATTATTATTATCTTTTATTTAAATAGCGCCAACAGTTTACGCAGCACTTAATACAATCCATATATTCAAGGGGTCTGACAAGACGAGAATTGACAGACTAAGACAAACCAATACATTAGGTGGAGAGAGAGCAACCTTACAATCTAATTCTGTATTAAACCCCCTTTTTTGGTTTGTTTTTTTTTATTTATAGAAACAATGTGTTTCCTTTTTAGAGACGGTCTCTATAAAACCCCCTCCTCTCCAATTTAGGGAACGTTAATCTATGACAATAATCTGAAATTCTTCAAATTGAAAAGCATCACAGTTGTTACAATGTTTAGGTTCGCTTTGTTCTTCGCTTTAATTTCTAATGCCTTCTAGATATTCTAGCGGCCCATACCCAGCGAATAACATTCAGAAAACTCATCTAATGTATAAATATTAGGGATTCCGTCACACTATATGGCCATACATTACTCGCACCATGCCAAACTGCCCCAATTTACAATATAGAAAATGTATAATATATTTTCTTAGTTATTAGAATTCTAATATTCTACTTTTTTTGCAGTCTACAGATTTGACACAGTTTACATTTCCCACATATAAAAAACAGAAGTTGTCACATTTAAAAATGTCTTTACGTTGGATAATTCTGTATTGGGGTCTATACTTGGGGCCAGTACTACATTTTCAGATTTTTTTTTAAATATATGAATTGTGGTTTATTGGAAATGCACATTTTTACCACATTATCTTTTTTAATATCGGCCAACATTTATTGATCGCTCTCTTAATATTAGAAGCTTTGTTTATATATTTTGCAAAAAAAAGAGAAAGTAAAATATCTCCCTTTTTGTAGTACTATTTTTCTTTTAATAATCCCCCTCTATTAATTCTATTCACATGTTCTAAACGTTCTGTTAATAATTTTACTGGGTAATGTCTTTCTGGGAATTTTTTTTATTAAAAATTCTACTTTCTTCCGGGAAATCTTTTTTCTGTAGTGCAATTTCTTTTTATCTGCTTAATTTGGCCGTTCAGTATATTATTAAGCCATCTTGGGTGATGGCAACGAGAAAAATCAATGTAACCGTTCCCATCAGATGGTCTGAAGAACGTGCGTGACTCTATAATATTGTTCTCTACATGCAAAGAGAGATCTAAAAAATCTACAGCACTGTCATGAATATTAGAAGTACATTTTAAGTTGTATTGATTATCATTAAAAAAACGTAATAAACTAATCCTTAAACTATCCTTAGAAGCACCAGGTTTCCACCAAAGGGATTCTTTTACCAGATACCCTACTGTTCAAAAGTTTGGGGTAACTTAGTTGTTTTCACTGAAAACGAAGGCATTTCTAGCTGCAACATTATTGAAAAAGTGTTTTCTAACGATCAATTAGCCTGTAAACCTGGAGTGGTGAACACAACGTGCCATTGGGACACAGGAGTGATGGGAGTGATAAAGGAGTGATGGGAGTGATAAAGAACTGATGGGAGTGATAAAGGAGTGATGGGGGTGATAAAGGGGCTCTGTACCCCTAGGAAGATATTCCATAAATCTGCTACAATAGTCATTTACAACATTAACCCCATCTGCGCTGGATTTCTGATCCTTTTCATCTAATTTTAATGGACAAAATTTGCTTTTTTTTCCCAAAAGCAAAGGCATTTCTAAGTGACCCCAAACATTTTGTAATGTAGATAGTATATAGCATTTTTATACGTTTCTCACGGGGGATAACAGTCTGTAATGAGGATATATCAACAGTGGCCCACAAAAAATCTGGGGACCATGTGATGTCTTTAAAAATATCTCATATATGTTTACTGTCTTGTAAATAGGATGAAAGTGATCTATATATTCTGATGTGCTATATGTAAGATCTTATAACGCTGACTATAGGTCTTCCCGGTGGATGCGTCAAATTCCTACGTACCTTGGGCATGAAGTGAAAGACTTCTGTTTTAGGAAATGAAGATAAGATTATGATAATTGTATTCATTTTGCTTTAACATTTTGTTTTTCTTTCCATCTAATAGAAGTCAACTTAATTGTAGCCCAAATGTAGGATTTTATTTTATTTTTTCATCATTCAGCATAATATATTCTTTCCATAATTACAGTGTCAGTGGCTTCGACTACCATTTTTTTCCCTTTTAAGTTATTTAGTTCATCCTGTTCTTTTTTGGACAGATTATATTTTCTATTTGTACTTTTATTCAAACACTATTTCAATGTGTTTACTTTCTTTTTATTTCCTTTTACAGGAAGAACCTGGATCTTGGCCCTAAATTTATGTGTGATGCTTGATTTACTTTCTATTTTAACTTGTTTTTTTCCATAATTAACAATTAAGAAAATATAAAAGCTAAATAACAATTAAAAACTTTTTCTTTTAAGTTTCTTTTTGTTTGTGTCATGTGATGTGAGCCGCTCTTACCAGTTTGTAAGTGCATATGATAAAGTCACATTAGGTATATTTAATTGTGTAACAGCAACACAAAAGTAGAGTATTGTTTATCTTTACACATTTTTCACACTCAAACACACGTTGTGTTATTTTTGACAATTTTGTGCTATTACGTGTGCTTTATGCTTGACCCCTGAAAATAAATCTCTTTGATTTCATGTTTTTTTTTAAAAATAAATCTATATTCATCACATACAGAAAATACATTACCTACAGCATGTAACGTGATTATTGCACATCAGTCAAGCTGGAATTGTATTATTATGAACCTCTTAATGTGTGAAAATGAGGTGTGTTTGTGTGGAAAGGGTGGAAGAATGGAATTTCTTCTTTTACCCATTTTTTATCTGTCAAACACATCAGCAGGGAAAAAAAAACGTGTTCTACACAATACAAGGAATCCCCATAAATTAATCAGACCTCGTAGAATTTTATCAGCTTGAAAAGCAGGTTTTCTTTGCTTGTCTGGAGTACAGTAGCCATTTAACTCACTTCTCTATAAACCAATGTAAACTTTTCACAATGGAAACCAGCGGCTACTTTATAAATTATTACCCGGAATCATTCTGAGATCCAATTTAATCTGCCAATTTATACAAGAGGAGCTGTCGCACAGGGCTAATGATACATAAAGTCTGAATTGAAACCCATAATTGTAATTGATGTCCAAGGTGCTTTGCTCTGATATCAAGAAAAATGAAAGTGTTATGAAACACAGTCGACTGGGTTCCATCTTTTTCCCCGTCTGACTCCGTCCAAAAAAGTGTTACAAGAAGTGCAGGGTCTTTGGCATCCCTCGCTTGCGGTGGTCAGGGGCCACAGAGATGCCACTCCAGGCTGGGAGGCTAGCAGGAGACTGAGATCATCTCTACGGACTGCAGCTGATGCTGTGGAACCACGGGGCTTTACTAGCCTTCTTCTGGAGAGGAGCTGAACCAATAGGAAAAGGTTGCCCAAAAGCCAGGAAACACCACTCCCACCAAAACAGGATTCATCTTTGGGCTCTTTCCCCTGGACACAGACCCATAATGACATCTCTAGTGTGCTAAAAATGGTTAAAATAGTTCTTTTCCCCCTTTGTGGAATATTTTGCCGAAAAAAAGTGCATTTCCGTGGAGACATTGTGTGCATCGTGATTTCAGTTAGTGGGTAATTGAAGTTTATACGCTGCTTCCATAGTGTTTCCTAGAAAGGTCTATATGCATAAGAAGCTCATAAAATTAGCACAGAAACCATCCAGCCATGGGGTATCTGCTACCTAAAGTTGTCTAGACTTCCAGACACCCTTGTGGTTATAGGTGAAAGTTCACCTAAAAATGCCTGTGATTGCATAATAATGTCTTTAAAACAGAGCAGCGACAAGGACGAGCAACCAAAGCCAGTCTATATAGATTAGAAAGCTGGTGGCTGGAGACATTGTAGATTCTCATCATTATTATTCATGTTCTGAATAGAAGACGATTCTAGAAGTATGACACCCATTCCTCATAATGTTATTGCTCTGTAAAGTATTTTTTAAAGTGTGGTCATAAATGTTGATTTCCTTACTTTATGTGTATTCATTCTTTTTTTTTTTTGTATGTTAATAATGGGGTGCTTTTATATATTTTAGCTTAGGGCCCCTAAAATAACTATGACCAAAAGTATGTGGACACCTGGCCATCACACATATATGATCCTGCCTGACATCTCGTTCCAAAACCATGGGCATTATTATGCAGTTTCCACAAGATTTTGGAGTGGATCCATTTCAGCCAAAAGAATATTTGTGAGGTCAGGCGCTGATTTTGGGCAAGAAGGACTGGCTCATAATCGGCGTTCCCATTCATGTCAAAGGTGTTCAAACGGTGTTCTATGTGCTTAATTATATACACCTCTTCCAAATGGCTGGCACACCTAAACTCAATACTTAGGATGGGCGTCCACATACTGTTGGTAATACAATGTAGAGCCATCTCTGATAATACCGTACCATCTAGTTAAGAAACTGTAAAGAACACCACTTTTTCCCCACTTTCTGCTGTGGCACATGTTTTTCCTGAAGAGACATTCCCTCTTTTGGGGTAGATGTTCCATATCATCATGGGGACCACCTTGACATGGCTCTGGATCCATTAGCCATCCGACGACCACAGTCCGAGAACCTTTGCAGTTTATTGTGCCATGGATTATTTAACAAAATCTAATTTCTACGGAATGTTTTCCTTTTAGTTATCCTGTTGGAAACAAAGTAATGTCAGAGAGTAATTGTACACAGGTACTATGTTATTTTCCCATCTGGTTCTGATGTTTGGAATATATATTTATAGTTATTCTTTGTGTTGGTGGCATTCTATTGACTCAACAAACTGTTACGGTATTTGACGGGGGAAAGGGATTAGATGTGGTCTGAATACTTTATATGGGATTAGTGATCTTGCCAGGTATTTATTTAAGCGGTGAAAGTCACTACTTTGTTTGGTGAGAACGTTTAGAAGCAACCCTGGGAACTCTGATCAAGGTTTGTATGAGTGATAAAAATAAAAAGATAAAAGGGTTGGGTGCAGCAGTAGCTTCTGAACATTTTGGCCGAGATCAAGTACTGGCGAGAGGGGGGACGTTTCATTCATCTGGGTGCTCATCATAGTGATGTTATAGTGAGGGGTCAGCGACACATTCACTGGACCCCTCATGCGCCTTTGATTTTTAACTCACCAGTCTGGCCCATAGTTGTCCGTTTTTTCTTTTCTCACAAGGTGCCCTAAAAATAACACAGAGGGCACTCACTTTCTCACCTTGCAAAACTACTAGAGATTCATATGTAACTGTCAGATTATACTTCGGCCGAATAATTTGGCCGAATTTCTGCCGAATTTGTTTTCGGAGAGAGAGAACAAATTTCTCTACCTGCCTTTTTGATTTGGAATTTGGATGGTTATTTTGTTTCAGAAAAAAAAATTGGTGCAATATTCCCTTTCTCTTTCTGGACAAACTAATAGATAACAAAAATCCAGAGGTTTCTCATTAATTTCTGTTTATTTAATTCTGTGGCCAATCCTTGTACTATTTACTTTACAAATTCATCTTTCCACCTAGATAAAAAAAATACCCTTTTTTGAAATCCAGAATCTCCAACACGCCAGAGACATTTCCAAGATAGGTAAGAACATTTCCTGCAATAGATTTATTGGCCTGTTGGTAAAATACTCATTACCCTTCAACATCAGATTTGGATAAGGGCACTATAACCCTGGCATTTAGTATTACTAGTAGCTTGACACAAAAAACTACTTTAGTATTACTAGTAGCTTGACACAAAAAACTACTTTTGGGGGGGGGTTTATATTAAGACATTACAATATTGGTGACATTATCATTTTATCTTAGGTGAATCTTTCTGTTAATAGTTAATAGAGTTAATAGAGTGATTTTCGCAATCGGCTATTCATTTTCTACTAGGATTATGGATCAAATAGTACATGTAAAACATATTAAGCTCACATTCCTAAATGTATCTAACAATCCAAATCTTATAGAAAGAGTTCTTTGTCTGCGTGGGGAGTCCAGGCCCTGTACCAGGGCTGAGGTGTGGCATACCGCTACCTCGATATTGGATGCACTACTGAAAGGAAATGTTTGAGCTGGAACGTATCCCGCAGAAGAGCAGGATTCCTTGTAACGACTTCAAAGAACGACGCTATGTAGCAGTGATATGCTGCCTTAACTGAGCGCCATTGCAAATACTTGTGTGGGGGGGGAACACTTAGAGGAGGCTTGGAAAAACTCTGTGATCTCTAGGGAAAATAACCAAAGAGGCATTGTGGAAACGAAGGAATGCCGTAGGTGTACAAAAAGGATAAACGTTTTACCTGGTTCAATTAATTTACAGACACCGGCTGCCATTTTCTCTAACCTGATCTGCAAAGGGTATTTCTCCTTACCGCAGGCCTAATAATTGATGGTATGTTTTTGACAGAGGAGGATATTTAACCTCTTAAGGACAGTGGGCGGTCCCTAAACCCATTGAAAACAATGCATTTTGAGCCCGTACATGTACGGGCTTTGTCATTAAGGGGTTAAAAATCATACCCAGCATCTAGTGGTTAATGGTCACCTCAACAGACCAGACTCAAATCGTGTCACATGCACTCACACGTTACCACAAATCAGCTTGAAGGTTCACCAATATGCAAGTTGTAGGCGAGGGCATGCAACTGGTGTATATATAATAAAAAAAGGGAGTCCACAGCACCCGCTATTAACCAAGAGGGTCAATGATTGCCACTCTATTCCCAACCCTGAGTGTGAGCAAAAGAAGTCAGAATGTAAAGAATAAAGTTTTCATGGCATTTTCAAATGTATGGATAATGAGACTTGCAGTCTTACCACTGTGGATAAAGGTAAAGCAGGTCTGTTCTTAATCATTCACTATAGATTGTAGTTGGGTATTGGGTAACAAGCAGCAGCTAGCATTATATAGTCTGTCTTCTATTAGCACTGAAAGAACAAATACTCATATCCAGAAACACCTTATGCATATACAAATGGAATTAATATGTTAGTTATTTTATATATATATAAAAAAAGTGCAATAAGAAATATTATTTAATGGAAATAATGCCATAAAGTACTTCCCTGAACACCGGAGTAATTATCTGCGGTGTTCCAAGCTAGTCTATAAATCGCTTTCAGAACACTACCTATTCACTGATTGTGAATGGTCATTAAAAGTGGATTCTATTGTACTTAAAGGAGTTTTATCACCTTTATTGTGTACATTCCGTCCTTATCTTAACCTGTCATCTTCTGGCCAGATCTGACCCCTGGCTGTGTACAGTGAAGGAGGAGGGATGATTGTCAAGAGAAATGAGAAATCTAGGTTTCGTCTGAAACATTTATTGTCTGTATCTCAAAGTATCAGGTGATCATAAAATTGTCGGAGAAACTCTTCTTTCCTCCGACTCAAAGTAAGAAGACTTTTAAACTGATTGAGCACCTCTTAATTCGTCAGATTTTAGACCACTCCACATGGAGGCACCTGATTAAACGCCATCATGGCTGGTTTATATCCGCTATAAACACGGATCCCCAAGGGGTTAGTGGTTTATAGAATTAAGCGTATAATTTGAAAAATATGACTTTGTCGTGTTTTCTGCCATCACAGACTTTAGCATTACTAAGATGGTTTATGAAACTTTTATAAAGTTTGTAGTATTTTATTTATAATATCAGCCATATTGTTTTGAGATGCTGTCTTGCGATACATAAATGGTAGGTCTTTGGAAATATTAATTATTTTTTTTAATGTCCCCAATGCTTATTTTAATCTGTAAACATAATTACATGGGCTAATTTCATGTATAGAGCTATAAAACACAGGATCTGGGATATAAGTACCGCTGCTCTAGCAGAACTGTAAATCACATGAAAATTATAGAACAAGTGACTAATTTCAGAGTAATTGAAAAAAATATCTGATTCCTTATGCCCACCCACCCAGTCGCACCAATATAAACCAATCGCTTTATCTTCGTCTCTTCTTTAGATTTTAAAATCTTACCTAAGTTTTATTTATCCACTGAAGTTTTTTTAGTGAACACGATCATGCTGAGATTAACCCTTTAACATGTTAAACCTACACATACCTGACGCAGAACCAAAACTTTCTTACGTCAATCAATTTATTTAGTTTTCATTATGAAACACAGGAAATTCCGCCGCAACAGATGTAAAATTGCCAGGAATTTAATTTTCTAAGCAGAGAAGAGAAATTACAGGTTGCAGGCTTGGTGTGGCCGGCTCTACCTGTCCCATCCTCAGGTAAGGGGACTATAAAAGGCGCGTCTCCTGCCGAGAAGCCCACTGGCTCTGTGTTTAGCCCCCTGCCGTTTCATAGCCTGCTCCGGCCATCCAGGCCAAAGGCTAAGGCAGGACTGTGATTGTAAGCCCTGCTGGGCAGTGTAAATACCTGCCCTCCTCTGACTGCAGCTTACAATGGACTCCCTGGGGAAGAGAATGAAGTCCGGGACAAAGCCGATGGCAGGTAGTAATGGCGGAATGAATGGGCTGTCATGTTTCAAAGGAAGAGATGTCTCTACTTGCTCCTTTCCCAGACGGTCTGTCAAACACCTTGCAACTCATAGCTTCTTTCTGTGGTTCAAAAAGATTCTTGAAAACTGAACCTGTTATGGGATGCTACCAGTACTGGATACGTGTGTCATGGTGGCCATTAGCATGATTGGCACAGCAAAAGAACCTCTAGAGCGCTGGCAACCTTGGTCAGGAAGTGCCCATGGACAACGCAAGCCTAGAGTAATGATTCTGTGTTCTTATTTGCTGTTTTATGCAATGGGTTAAATTTATTTTAGGGGTCAACTGTCCCTTATATTTCTCTTCTCTACTTCTCTTCAGATTCCAAGCAGGATCCTTGCTATCATATGTACATCACACCTTATAATGCCTGACATATATATGTATATTATTATTATTATTATTTTTATTATTATTATTATTATTATTATTATTATTATTATCTTTTATTTATATAGCGCCAACAATGTATGCAGCGCTTCTTACAATACATATATTCAAGGGGTCTGACAAGACTATATACATATATATATATATATATGTATATTATTATTATTATTATTATTATTAGTATCTTTTATTTATATAGCGCCAACAATTTACGCAGCTCTTCTTACAATACATATATTCAAGGAGTCTGACAAGACTAGAATAACAGACTAAGACAAACCGTCTCGCAAGCTTACAATCTTGAGATATAGAGTATGTAAATGTGAGATATTTGTTGTTATACTGTAGAAAAGCATCGTAAAAAAAACATTCGCATATTATATTTTTGTGGCTTTAATATCAGTCTCATGAAATATTTTTTCTCCCTCTAAAGAGGAACCGTTACATCTGAGATGACATCATAATTCAATTCAGGAAATCCATGTATCACTTGTGTAGTTACTACTTTATTTTAATTATCAGTTTTTAAGTTACTATGATTTATGATTTATATTTTTCAGCTCTGATATCTACCAAACCTAAAAGTCACGAAATTTCATGAAAATATTCCTTATTTTTCCCCATGGATCCCCTACGGGGATTGCATTGGAACGTTCTTGTCCTGGCTAGCTGCCTATGTTGCCAAATGCCATTTTTCTAGAATAATAACAATAATTGTATGTGTCCTTCATTATTGCGGTCAAGGCACTAAAACTCAATCAGACATTGAATAGGGCCGCTAAGGTCCAATACAGCCCCCGCTGTGTGAAGTTATATGAGCCTGGGCTAGTCTGAACATGTAGGCGAACTCCTACCGTAGGTTTATAGAGTATTCATATAATCTATTTTGGCCAAAAGTGGGATAAATAGTAACTTCCTGGAATAATTTATTATATTTATCATGCTTCTCGTTTTTAAAACAAAAAATATATTTATTTTATAAAAAAAAAACAACAAAACACCAGTCCCGATAAAATGCAAAAAAAAAAATAAAAATCTTTAAAAAAAATGATAAATTATACCAGACTAGTAATGTCAATAAAAATGACCTACAAGTATTAGAAGGGACTTTAATTTAGCTGGAATGCTGCCTCTCCTACCTGAATGAAAGGTGAACTCCAGAGCCGACATAATTAGCCTCTAATTTGATACTTCGCTTTCCTGGCACAGCAGGGCTCTACTTGTTTGCCCAGCTGGAGCAGAAGAATTCACTGTTTTCCAATTTATTATCAGGGAAGATGAGGCTGCCCTTCTGTGATGTCCCGGCCTCTCATTTCCCCAAAAAATCTCCTCTTACGTTTTCCTGCTGTGTGTTTGTAGAGATTTGGGGTCAATATAATTCATTGAGAAAAGGATTTCTTTAATCAACTCCGTGGGATCCGCACGGGATCTAAAATGATACTATATGGGTTCTTTTTTTTTTTGCAAAGATCAACATTTCCTCTTGTCCAGATGTTCACGTTTAAATATGAATTTTAAAGAAATATTTTTGTTTATATACCTGATATCGGGTGTTCTGCTAACACTAAGTGTTAAGGTTTTTTTTTTGCCGATCGTTAATATTTAGCTCACTTAAAAAAATGGTGTAAGAAGGATAATTCCACATACTGGATATACCCCTTTCGTCTTGGCGCACATTGACCTGACATATGAAAGCCATCACGACTGTAAATCTTATTTCTGTTTTCCCAGTTTATTGCAAAGGTGAAATAAAATAAGTAGAAATTGCTATGAAGCGAGGTGTGGAGGAGGGTGCAGAACTCCCTAAAATCCGTATAGCGCTTTCCGAACCTGTAGATGAATGGATTTTAAATGGACAGGTAAATGGTGCTAGACGGAGAATTAAAGCAGATTATATTTCGGTTTCTGGCATCATTAACCAGTGATTGTAGACAGCGGCTGTCCCGTGTGATTAGAGAATTACACATTTTTTGTGCTACTTCATAAAAATTGTAATTGGGAGGAGTCGGGTAATTACAGGCCTGTGGGTCTGACACTTTTCCATAATAAAACACTCATGAAGAAGATATATATAAAGTCAAAATGTTTTAAAGATTTGTAGCAGCCCGGTTTTATCTCGGAAAGATTTGCGTCTAATAAATCGAGTTGGTTTTCTTTTACAGGGTAGCGCGATAAGGGTGGGAAAATAACTGTGGTTGGGTTGGGCTCCAAGACTGGATGAACCATCTATAGGTTATGGATTTAAATTCATTTAGACGCACGTTTATATCACGTGAAGGGTAGATTGACGGAAAGGAAACACATCGCCCGTCCTCGGCAGAGGGTTTGATGTGAAAAGAAATTAAGGATAAAGCCATATTTATAATGTTAATATTAATACATTAATAATATATTGATATATTGACGCATTCTATATAGTTCTGTTTGGTTGAATGGTATGAAGCTCTAATGCAAGAGCCCATGACAGTGCTATATGTGTTAAAGGGCAATTTGGCTGGGTTTGGCCCCCTGGCCTAAGAGAACATAGATGAGCCATCAAAATTCTTCTTTGCGCAAAGGTTAAACAAGTCCACAACACAAAACCTGGCTTACAACATGTTTGCGTGGTTCACAAATATGAAATATACACGAAAACACGTGGCAAACGTCCGCAAGAAGAATTCTGTCAGGGCACCGCGTCGCGCACGTCCTGAGAGCCTGTGTGACTAACGACAAAATGTCTTCTCGTTCCTTCGTGCTTTTCTGGGTTCCTCATTCACGAAATATCATACATTGCCTTCATTGTGTGCCAAAAAAAAGTGTGCGGCGGGGTGGAAGTACTTCAAAGATAAAGTTTATCTTCTTGTCAGGAATATCAGTTAAAGGGAAAATATTTCAATTATGTATAAAATAAATGATAGGAATTTACTCTAGAAGAAATCTAGAACTTGATTCTACTTCATATGTGTATATATATATATATATATATATATATATATACGTATGTATATATACGTATGTATATATGTATAGATATTTATATTTATTTATATATATATAATTTTATATATATATATATATATATAGATATAGATATAGATGTAAATGAGATATCATTGAGATACATTGCTTTAGAGTTTTTTATTAGACAGGGTGTTTCAAGAAGTGTTTTGTCAGCTTGAAAGCTATAAAACATTCAAGACGTTGACATAAAATGGTATGTATATTTATTAAAAAAATAAAAATGTGTTTATATAGGACAATAAAAATGTTAAAGGTAAACCAGCGGCATACAAATGTATTTAAAAGGACAGGGTTTAGAAATACATTCATTAAATATTTAAGTTTAATAAATATATATAGTTTATCTCTGAAGAAGTAGAAACCCAACGTTTATTTTGAAATGACTTATCGCCATACCAACCGAGGAAATAGTTCAATTTGGCAAGAACATTTGACTAGTTGCTATGGTGAAGCTATGGTGATGCATTTTTCCTCTCCTCGTTTTGTCCTTTATATTTACCCGAACAAACCTAAAATTTCCAACAAACCAAACAAGTTCTACAAAATGATATAATAGATTTCTTAAAAAGGGTCCATCGTGAATAAATTAGGTGCGATAACACAGATAATCGGAGAATACGGACTGATGGATCATGTCTACCCCCGGACCATATGTGGCAATACATTCTCCCGATTTACAGAGATTCACCTCCAAAAACAGCTATCGCTCACTTCCCTTCTTCTGTCACAAGTGGAGACCCTCCGAGTTGCAAGGTGTTTGACAGTCGATCTGGGAACGAAGCTAATGGAGCCTTCACTCTCTTTGAAACATGACAGCCCATTCATTCCGCCATTACTACCTGCCATCGGCTTTGTCCCGGACTTCATTCTCTTCCCCAGGGAGTCCATTGTAAGCTGCAGTCAGAGGAGGGCAGGTATTTACACTGCCCAGCAGGGCTTACAATCACAGTCCTGCCTTAGCCTTTGGCCTGGATGGCCGGAGCAGGCTATGAAACGGCGGGGGGCTAAACACAGAGCCAGTGGGCTTCTCTGCAGGGGACGCGCCTTTTATAGTCCCCTTACCTGAGGATGGGACAGGTAGAGCCGGCCACACCAAGCCTGCAACCTGTAATTTCTCTTCTCTGCTTAGAAAATGAAATTCCTGGCAATTTTAAATCGGTTGCGGTGGGATTTCCTGTGTTTCGCAATGAAAACTGTCTGTCTGTCTTCATATGTACAGAATAAAGTCTGCCTAATGCTGAGATGTTACAAATGCACCCTTGGCTATGATCTGCTGCGTAATCCAGAATAGTCTTTTATATGGACAAAGTAGCCAGCAAAATATTATGATTGCGGAAAACAATATTTTTTTTTTGTTTTGTTTTTAGTTTTGTTTATGTTTTAGCCTTTTTTTTTTCCATAGACCATAGATTTCAATTATTTGATTCACACTAAAAATACCCAACATTGCACAGATAAAAAAACAAAAAACACAAATGTTGGTATATGCATGATTAATTGATTTTTTTCTATGTTTTTCACATAAGCATATTAATCCTTTTCCTGTGGGGTAAATAACTGCTGGCAATGGGGCTTACGTTCTAGAGAAATGGCTAATTTATTTGTTTGGCGTTGGAAACATGGGGCTGGAAATATTGATTTTAGTTCACTTGGTAAATGCTTAATTTAGTCCTTGGGAATCTTGTTTTGGCAATTTTTTCTAAAGCAGTAACATTTGTCCCTTTTACGTTAAAGCACCTGGTACACAATGAGGGAGCTCCTCGTGGTATATACGTGTGTGTGATGCTTTGTCATCTGGAAAATAGTTACATTTGACATATGACAATTCAACACATTTTACATGCCACTCAGATTTCTTGGTGGGGGGTCACATTTTGTCTCCCACGTCCCATTGAAATCTTCAGCGGTTCCCCTTTTTGGAGGGGGACCAAGAAGATCAAGAAGAAGAAGGAGGAGGAGAAGAAGAAGAAGAAGAAGAAGAAGAAGAAGAAGAAGAAGAAGGAGGAGAAAAAGGAGAAGAAGGAGAAAAAAAAGAAGAAGGCGGAAGAGGAGGAGAAAGAACAAGGAGGAGAAGAAGGAGAAGAAGATAACTTCAACTTAATTGAAAGAAGAAAAATAAGAAGAATTGTTTAATGTAAATCAAAGAAGAAGAATTAACTTAAATTACATCTTTTTTCCTTCAATATCCTTGCTTTTAAATGTTTCTCCCTCTTCATCGTAGCATCAGATTAATAAACAGAAACATGGGACATCCGGTGACTACAGAAAAACAAAGAGGTCCTTCCCGTACCAAGTCAAGACTCAAGGGAGCCATCTCTACCTTCTGTTGTGACAGTTTAAACCCTTATATCTTTAATGCAATTAGTACCCTGTGGGAGAGATTAGTAAGTAGCCTTTTGCTTTTTTCCCCCTCTCACTGGATACCTTTTTTCAAGGTTAACCCCCTCCCGAGGGCACACAGTACCCAAAAGATGTTTACCCCTTCACTATATGGACGATGATAGCATTCAGTCTCATAACACACATGGAATTACAAGGCAAGTGGCAAGAGTTTCTACAGTTACTCAAGAAACATGCGCTACCTGCCTTACATTCTACATTAAAATGATATTGGTATAATATTAATATTTAGGCATTATGGTACAAATGGAAATGCAGTCCATTACTCGGTTGGAAGTTATTCCATTTAAATTTGAAATTTCAGGTTATTTTTGAGCATACGTGTTGCTTCTAGATTCAGTTCAGCTCTCAGTTTATCTGCTTACTGGCATTAAATAATTGAATGATGTCTCTATTTTCATGATCATGCAGCTGTAATTTTGTCTTTAGTACCTAAATAAGAAAGTGGTACAAATCCAGACAGCGACATACATTCTAACCATTTTTTTTAACGCAAAAAAACCCCATAACTGTACAATAAAAAGATGAAATTGCTGATGAAGTGTCCCTACATGCTCTTGTTGGCCAGGCACTAGTATCTAGCGTCCCTTACTAATCTAGAAGGACCTTCCCTGCTCAACCAAACCTCGGTCAAGGTCTATGTAATCTAACTGGGTTTGTATCCAACGGATATCTTTCCCTGGGCAAAACATTAAACATCGCAAGGTCCTTGGCATCTATTTCATTTAAAATTCATATTGGTTTGAATATTTTAGTATGATTCAGTTCCAACTACAAGCGAGCACCACAAGCTCATTGATCTTCCTGCTTCACATATATCTCCTCTGTATATACCGGTATATATATATATATACTTCTGTGTGGAACCCTTACACTAAAATTGATGATTTGGCTTCCTATAAAACAGTGCATTGTCTCCAAGATCCTCCTTACCATCTTCGGCCCTGATATCCTTCCATTCGCCTATATGCTTTCTACACCCCATCTATTTATTTGTTCAGCGCTGGTCGTAGTAATAAAGTCTTTATCATTTTCATCTACTTTCTCTGAACAGAGAAATTGCCAAATTGTGAATAGATTAGTGACCGCCACATAAAAGATTTAAAAAAAGGTTAATTCATCAGCTTCTTTGCCCTGGAAGACTCTGTCCCACAACACCAGGATCAGCTGCAATGGCCGAAAAGGAGAAAAATGGTGATCAAAAATGTAATTGTATCAAACACAGTAATATATCGTCACATGTATTCCGATCAACAGCTTTAAAAATGGCACACTCCTCTTCTAAAGCAGCTTTTTCCAAAGGATAACTCTTCTGCTGATTAAAGAAACTTTTTTTTTTAGTAAATAATATCAGGCTTCTTTGTATTTTATTAAAATATCATATATCCACTAAATCATCAATTCTGAAACTTTCAGAAAATTCCAAACATTTTAAAAATAACATGAAAGGAAATAAACTATTCATTAGTATGTCAGTTAACTTATTTTTTAACATTGAGACCCATTAGTGCGTGTAACGCCGTAATGAATGTTAACTCTTTCCATGCAGTAGGGTTGAGCAACCTAAACGTTCCATAGCGTAATTGGCAGAATCCTTGATTTAGAGGATTAGCCGCGGAGACGTTGATCTGGGTAAAATAATTAAACTTTCTGCCTAGAAGTCAGATGTTATTAAAGCCTCAATGTTCATTGATTTAGATGCGCTCTCTGTCATTACACCCGGCAGGGGGCATGTTCAGTGTATTACCGCGGTGCAGGCGGCTGCGGGCTCAGGCAGGTTTGCGGAGTCACTGAGTTTCACCTGAGCACCTGCAGTTTCAAACGCCGGGGAGGGAAACCCAGAGCCACCCCTTCTTTATAATGACAGCAATAATTCCCCGCATTAGTGTAAAGATTCACCAAAGGAATCCTGTCTGCTTTAGGCAACATGGCTTCCCGATGGGGATGCGGTTTTATGCTCATTAAATAATGATACGGTCAGGTAGGTGCGACAAGGGTCGTAGATTGGATTCGGCAGCCACGGGGCCAAGAAGTCGGGCTATAATTGTGAAATGTAATAAAAAAAATAAAAATTTCATGCAGAAAATGGTACCCTACTCAAAAACAAAAGCCAAATCAATAATTTTTTTTTCATCTACGTTCCCCATAATTTGTAGGTAAATACAAAATATATTTTCCTAATAGCCTAATGATTAATGTACAAAATTAAGTCAAAAGACACATTTGACACAAAACACTTGGTTATTATAATTTAGGACACATGTTCGACAATGCATTACATTTTAGATATGCAACTACTTAAAGGAATGCACAGCACCATTTTATTTGGATTCAGGGTAATAAAGAAATCTCTTTGCCTATGAGCTTGCAATCTATCGTGCTTATTTTTTTTTAAACGTGTAAATGCAGGATTTGAGGGCACTTTGAACAAACCTGTTCCATCTAAGGTAGACATAAGAGGAAATTCCAGGCTGGTCCTGGACCCCTGTCAGGTATCTGGCTGACTTTTACACATTGGGGTGACTGCTGATTCCCCCCCCCCCCCCGGTCCAGGCAGTTGCCTGACTTGCCTGGCACTAAGATTGGTCCTGAAGAACAGTCTCCCTGCAGAAGTGGTAAAGGTTAATACAGTAGGGGATTTTAATCATGCCTGGGATAGGAACATTGGGGCGGACTGGCAATGGCGAGGTGGCCCTGGCACGAGGTGGCCCTGGAGCAGCAGACCGGGTAAGTATGGGGCACTTGTGGCCAGCAGCCCATCGGGCATTTTGTCACTATGCCAGTTGGTCAGTCGAGGCCTGGATAGGCATATGGCTATACTGAAAAATGGGCAGACTAGCTCTTATCTGCCATCAAATTCTATGTGTCTAACTACTATTAAGGCTGGATATAAGAAAAAATGTGTTGCATACAAAAGGCTCAGGAACCCTGTTTTACAAACCCAATTATTAACAATCAATACATTAATTACACTTTAAAGCAGTGTGCCTAATTTTATAATAATAATTTTAAAAAATGTAGTATGCCGTCGACAGCACAATTTGCCTTCTCTAAAGGTGTTAATCCAGCTGCTTATTGTATTCTAGAAATAATACCGTTTCTCTTGTGTTTCTATCACAGAGGCAAACCAATTACTGCAGAACACTCTTGTCCGGCTGAGTAAACTGTAACCAATATAGTTGTATAGTTGGAAATGGTTAAGAAATTTCCTTGGTCTGAAGAGAAGAAAAATGAGCTTTGTCCGAATCTTAACAAAGAGACAATGGTTGTAAACCATCCAGAGAGAAAAATACAATCCATCTGGACTGTGTGTCTTTATCAGCTGTTCGTGTTTCTTTCTTTTATCTGTCAATGTCCATTTTCAGACAGAACAAATAGATTCTGCGGGGGAATTGCAGAAGAGCGAGTGACACATATCAGATGAGTATAATACAGAAGGATGATGCAGGCTCCAGTGAAATAGCAAATCACAGGTGCTTAAGTAGATAATTAATTTTCTGCATGTCCTGTTAATAAACAGAATTGGCAGCGGAGACGGATTTCAGAATCGCCTATATTTATAGAGATGGATTTTTTTTTTTTTTATTAAAGTTCATGTCATTTTGTGGCTCGGTAGAACTTGAAGAGGTTTATCCGGCGAGTTTGTAAGTGAGTTGGGATGAGACATTTTGAAGTTTACTGACATACGAAGGATCATACTGATGAGTTTCTCCTGCATGGAAGGCTTAGTCTACTCAGTGAAGTGGTGAGGTATGGACGTCAGAACAGCGGGCCTCTGGAGCGACTGCTGCTGGACCCCTCAGAACACAGAACCTGGCCTCCGCTGTTAATCTGGCTCTTCTCCGTATGGTCTTTTCATAAGGCATGTGATAAAGCCAATTGTGGACACATTGATTGCTGTTCCTGTGTCGGACACTAGAGGGAGTAAAACACAGCCTAGTTAGTCTGTTGCACTATAACTCTCCCCAATACATTGTGCTTTATTCTCCAGTTTCCCATTTCTGCTATATTATCAGCAGAGAAGAAAGTAAGAGAAACTACGCCAACCTGACCGCTTTTCTAAATCTTAATTTAAATTTTTATTTTTTGTGAACAAACATACATTAAAGAAGACCGATCGCACCTGACATAAAACCATAATTTAATTTGATCTGGAGAACCATCTACCATTTATATTACTATTCTCATTTAATATGCTATTTAAATGTATGTTTTTCAGCTCTGGCATCAGAACTAACTTCTAACACATGTTTAGCCATGAAATGTCCCTTGTTTCCTATGATCCCCATTGAAGAACATATTCATATCCTACGGACAGCTTACGTAGGAATGTTCATGGTTGCTCTGTATCTGTATATATTTAAGGGTATGCAAGGAGCAGGCCGGTCCCACACAGCGGTGTCAGTGCTTAAGTCAAACAGGAGGCATAGTAATTAGGTTGCGTATAACTGTAGGATAAAATCTGGGACAATCTGGAATGTGACCGTTTAAATATAGTTATATATTAACAGTAATGAAGACGTCAGTAATTCCTCTTTTGGAGGGGAGACCAAGGAGATCTGGCCCTTCCAAAGGCCTTTTAGCTAAGGAGGGAAGGGGGTCACATATCCCGTCGGGGAGTACACCACCAGAAGGGGAAGATTTAGAGATCCACTTTTGATTGATCTCGTTTATTGTCTTCTCTTCAAAGTGAACCACTGCAAAGTGAACTTTATATCGTATTTCCTATGTTCATTCAGCACAGGGTATCCAGCGCTATTAACTAAAACGACTGAAATTTACAAAATTTGAGAGCTTCTAATGCTCTTTATGAGTGCCAGAAAACATTATCTGATACACAGAATGTAGGGATATGTGTCCATATTCTAAATTGGGAAACTTAAACATCACTGGAACAAAACAGAATCATTTTCATACATAAAAAATGCAATTCATTATTTGTCTTTTTTACCCAAAAATTTTGGTAGAATTACAAAGCCAGATGGTCATAGCAACCTACATTTTGTGCAATATTTATTATCCTGGATGTGTCCTTTGGTGGCTCCTAAAGGCTACAATTGGCCCGGCCCTGGAGTATTAGCCCAGCATTAACATACCGTGTTTCCCCGAAAGTAAGACAGCGTCTTACTTTCTTTTTATCCCTAAAAGCCCCACTATGTCTTACTTTCGGGGTATGTCTTATATTGGGAAAAATTTTTCGAATTTAATGCTTTCCTACCTTTCCTTTCTTCTTTCAGCTTCTTTTCCTCCTCTTCGCCAGTTCTTGTCTCCTTCCGGGTCAGAGGGCACGGACAGCGGTGGGCGCGGCTTCAGTGTTGTGCGCCGGGATCTGACAAGAAACCCCGGCGCACAACAGCTGTTGCCGCGCAGATCACAAGGGAGCGGTATCGGAGGTCATTAACAGACCTCCGGCTCCCTTGAGTGATTTTAAGCCGGGTTGAACCCGGCTTAAAATCACTCAAGGGAGCCGGAGGTCTGTTAAAGACCTCCGATACCGCTCCCTTGCGAGCCTGCTCCTCCAGCGGCGGACATTACTGTCCGTCTCTGGAGGGGTGCCGGGTGCCGCAGGTTGGCACCCCCTGGAGTGTGGCGCCCTGTGCGGTCGCACACCCCAAAGGTCGGCCCTGCTCTAAGGGGCCGGCCTTAGGGGTCTGCGGCCGCACAGGGTTTAAATAAAAACATCGGGGTTTTTTTTCAACTTTATTTAACATCCTCCATGTTAAATAAAGTTAAAAAAACTTTATTTAACATCCTCCATGTTAAATAAAGTTTTTTTTAACTTTATTTAACATGGAGGATGTTAAATAAAGTTAAAAAAAAAACCCCGATGTTTTAATTTAAATCCTGTGCGGCCGCAGACACGTAAGGCCGGCCTTGGTGGGGACTTCCCGGCCCCTTAGAGTGGCGGACCCGGTCGCAGGTGCGGCGGGCCTAAGGGGCAGGCGCCCCTTATGCCCTGCGTTAATGCGGCCGTAGGCCGTAGGCAAATCCCCCGTGTTTCCCCGAAAGTAAGACATATGTCTTACTTTCGGGGTACGGCTTATATTAGCTGACCCCTCTGAAACTCCCGATACGTCTTACTATCGGGGGTGTCTTACTATCGGGGAAACACGGTATAAATAATACTAAAAAATAAAGTATATGCACGCGTTATGTGCCTTTACAATACTACGGGTGCTCTTACATGCCAACAAAAGATAAAATAAAAAGCAAATGCGATTTCAATTACAATATAATGTTTGTAGTGTGGGATCAGAGTGGGAGATCTTTGGACTCAATTAATTATTTTAAAAAAGGTACATTAAGGCCACAAATGTATCCATAAGGAAACATCTTTTTAACATATATATTGCACACTGTGGTCTATACATTGTTTCAGTCAATATCTATATTGAGATTTGAAGCGTTGAACTGTAAGATATATTGTAACATAAATGTGTAAAAAAATTATTAATAAATAAGGAAATCCGAAAATTATACCCCAGACAGTCCTGATCCCCATTAAGTGGAGACAAAGACAGTATGAAATCCTAGAGTCAGAAATGTCACTTCTCTATAATTAAACAAAAAAACTATTATTTCACCATTTAGTAGATGAAGGTAAGTAAGGGCTGTGTGTAAACACTGTCCAGAGAGGTGCGTCACATTTTAGGTGACACTGTAAAGCGACACCTTCATGGTTTGTTCATCTTCAGACAAATTGCTCCACTCAACTGGCCAGGTATGCTTTCCAAGGTCAAAGTTGAGTGCTAACGCGTGACCTTCACCCTCAGAATATCAATTCCGAGAGGAAAGAGAAAGGTGTAGAAATTCCAAAGGAGAAAAAAAAAGACAGCTTGGGGTGAAATTTGTCAATGTTCTGTCACTTGCCACAATTTGTAACATTTTTCATTTTCTGTTGCAGAAATATTGACACTTTTGGTGTCTTACTGACGTCCCATTTTTCTTCTGCATTGTCTTGCTTTGTAAATCGCTAGGAGAGTACTTAGTGTTAGAACTCAATCTCCACATGGAAAGAAAAGAGATGATTTTCTGGACTAGTTAGTTGACAATGGATGTTTGTGCTATGTTGGAGACCTCATTCCTGGATGTTAAAATGTTATATATGTTATTCATTATCTTTAGAGATGGGTACCCACTTACCTCAGTGCCGTCCTGCCTAAGCCAAACACCACAAAGAAGAGGCAGTTAAAGTCATATTATATTATTTCAAAGTATTTAATAATTATGATTATTTTGGACTTATGATAAAGAGTCCCAACATTATTTCCCATTTTGTAGAACAATAGTATTCAGGTGTTTTTGTTGGGTGACAAAAGGAGAAAAGGGAAGAGGGAACAAGATAAAGACCTTCAAATATTGTATGTCAAGGAATCAAATTCATGTTTTTGAGTACACTTCCCCTTTTTTCCTTATTTTTTAAGTGATCAAAGTCCAAGATGGTACCATTTGAAAAAAAAAAAAGTAGGGGAGCAACAGAAGTTGAAAATATGATTATGGGGTGGGAGAGTAAGGGATAATGGTGGGGAAATTTTGCTTTACAGAAAGGGTAGTAGATACCTGGAACGGACTTTTAGCTGAGGTAGTAGGAGCAAACAAATTAAAGGAATTGAAGAAAGCTTGCGATGTGAATAAATTGATCCTAAAAAGTTAATTAGTAAAAAGTGACTGAAAGAAAGTAATCTAGATGGCCAGTAGGTTCTTTTCTGCCATCATTATCAATGTATGTGTTGATGGTGAGTACATGCAAAGTAGCCTAACACAAAATAACAATAAGAATTTATGATGCTATGATGTACATTTGAGAATTTACTGAACAACGTTGCAGCCTTACTGGTCAAATGGTTTGAGGTACAACCCTGTACAGAGCGTTCGAGTAGAGATAGAGATAGAGATACTGCTATATACTTTTTGCCCAAAAGCTATCACAGTGTTTGCACTATCATCATTAACCTGTTTAGATCCATTTGCATGGTGTGGTTAATTCCTCATTATCTTAGTTTATCTGATACAATAAGTTAATCATCCACCTTAGTCTGCACTCATTAACTAGAGACAATTTCAAACCTGTTAACAAAAACCCTCTAAAACAGAACAAAATAATACTCTTCTTAATTGACATTTAAAGAGATATCTGTATATAATAATAGGTTTTATACTCCATCAGTGGGAACACAATAAATAGCAAAGGAATTTGTACTTAAAAAACTAAGAACTAATATAGAGATCATATTCTTCCAGCCTAAAACCAATACATTTTCACAGTAGCAATTATTTGAATGATGCCCTGAAATATACATTCATAAACATTGCAAGCCAATATTGTTTTTGCTGTAACTGCTCTGTAAATGTGGATATGTGGAATGATAGTCATGATAAAATCTATGTTGGTTCGCATACCATTCAGATTTCTTGAGTGTTGTATTTGTAATAATAATTCAATGAACAAAATCAAGTCTTCTGACTCTTTGTATGTATATGAACCAGCATGGAGAATCTGGGACTCAATGGTGGCAGCGGCTCATAATATCTCTCTACTCCCCTGCTAAACACCACGGATTATGGACACGTCTTTCTCCACGTCAGTGAAAAAGGAATTATAGGGCATAAAAAATGAATGAGGGACCCTGAACTGATCTAGGTCCAATTCCAATGTGTTGGAATGCTGTACAACGATGAAAAAGTCATTCACTTAACCAAATATCCTCGATGTATTGTGTGCAACACTCATAAAGAGACCTCTGAGATGGTTTCTAAGCCTTCACCTGGATCGGAACTTTAACGAAACGATAGAATTATTACATTATGAGTTATGGCGATATGTAACATTTTGGATACAAAAATGGGTCAAGAAGTAATTTCTCCACAGCATGTTGCACAGCCCTCGGGCTCTCAGGGGATTTATAATGGGATTCTTCATATTTGACCGCTCCATCTTCTGGATGTTTGTTTGTGTTAGATTAGCACCTGCAAAGGGCTGCTCTCAGCAGGGGGCTCTTGTTTTACTGATGGGTCCTCTTCATTCTTCTGTGTCCCAGTTTTCTTCAGCTTCTTTGTCCTGCAGAAGTCAGGCAGATACAATTACCAGATGTCCCGTGAGCAGCCATCCCGCAACACAATAGGAAAGGCCCTGGTGTCTGACCCACATGCCATTGAAGACAGATCCAATTCCCAACCTGAGAACACAGATCGTGAATTTGTGTCTCTCATGAGGCTTGGATGATATCCTTATTTTAACAGCCTAACTTCACACATATCAACAAAGGTTCTAGAAGGGGGGGAGACTGAAAGCTGGCATTGGGCTTTTTTGCTTACTCACCCCGAGGGTGGAATTTAACCAGTTTTAAGAATCTCTTATGCGGAGATAGATTTTCATGAATCTTCCTTCACAATAAAAAGAGATAGAAGAATGCAACTCAAACAGAAGTAAAACAGAATTGGATTAAATATAATAACAGTTATTATTATTATTATTTATTGTTTTATATAGCGTCATCAGATTCCGCAGCGCTGTACAAAGGGTAGACAGGACATTACAATTAGTATATAACATAATAAGATGACACACAGAAAGAAGAGGTGAGGAGGGCTCTGCTTACAATCTAGAGGTTATTAGTACATGAATGAAACCATGGGGAAAGACTCAAGGTGCTTCTACAATCCAGGGACCATGTTTTGGTTAAATATTAAACATATAAAGGAGGCTTTTTGCCCCCTCTGTACAAAAAACAATGAAAATGTTTCACCTCTTCCTCTAGTAAGTATTTTTTTTAAAAAAATAATAAAGTTATTTGACCATCTGAAAAGTAGTAAAATATTGGATGTTATACACAGATGAATCAGTCTGGATCTTTACCGAATGTATCGGTTCGTCTTAGACTGCCATAAAGGGGTGCGGGAATTGATTTATTATAAATAAAAGATAATAATCTGTATAAATATGATTTATGTAATAAACAAGAAAGTCAGGCCAAATCATTATTTCAAATGATATATTATTATTAGAATAGCCATTTTTTCAAGAGAGTCATGCTAACACCTTCCATAGGATGTATCTGTCTCTCCATAAGATTGTTTAGTCTTCCAACGCTCTTCTCTTTTGGTTTATTCGTGCCCTCGTCTTTCTTTGAAGTAAATCTGATCGGTTTACAAGTACGATATGTGTTAAGTAATCCATAAACACCCGGTGTTACATAGTGGCATCTTCGAGGTTTCGGCCCACCTACATAGTTCTAACTTTTTTTTTCCTTCCTTACTGTAAAAACACCAAAAATCTTATTTGATCCTTAGTCTTTCATTCAGTCTAGTCACTATGATTAGCACAGGAATTTTTCTATCCCCCGCACCATTAGCCCCTTCAACGTGCGCTGGTTGTCAGTATTGTAATGGGACAATGGTTGAAAGTTCAAGAAAGTCTTTCATCACTAAGCTGTTTAGTTTTTCATGAGTTGATTTTGCCCAAGGTCATAAATAAGGTCACCGGTTGTTTCCATTCGAGCAAAACATTGCTTGCAGGTGAGATCAATTTGTAGAAGTTATTCATATTCATTGATTATGCTTTATTGGCGCTGGGAATTCTCAGACAAATGTCTCTCTCCCACACTGCTTTATTAACATACGAGAAGGTTTATTGTTGACCAAACAGGTTTAGCTATCCATCCATCGTCAATGAGTTCTCAGAAAAAAAAAGAAGCCTTTTCATTAGGTTTCAGGGAAAAAGCACTTTCTCCAGGTAAAGGTCTCAGCTGGTCCTCAGGTGAGGATTCTACAAGTCTTCTTCATTGAAAGACCATGGCTCCTGACCCCTGCCGTGAAAAGTGTGAAGGACAGACAGCATCATTAGTGTTAATTAAAATAATTCTCACCATTTTAAGGCACAAGAGAACTAGAGACACATTTCAGGAATAACCAGAATGGTCTCTTTTCAACTTACTTGAAACATTTAGGATTTATAGATACTGTTGTATCTATAGATACTAGAGATGATGGCTCTAGTCACCTGCCACCTCCTCAGGCAGATGTGAAATAAAGGAGAATATTATTTTATTTGTATCCACCAACCTGAATTCCACGGGAATATCAAAAGCTGTGATTTTTTTTGAGACTAGATAACCATTAAAACATTTTCTGTCCTTTTTAAAATGTTCATGTTCTTTTAAAACAGCCGTACCCTTGTACAACTCTCCTAGCATGCCAGCCTACCAACGAAGCAGCAAAATGTTGGCACTTTAAATGATACCCTTGTGATCTTTTTTTTTTTTTTTTTTTTTTTTACATGTAACTAAACATGAGGAGATTATAGGAACAATATTACATTCTCTGGGGATCTGTCGTTTCCTTAAATGTAAGTCAATAGTGAAAACAATATGAGTTTCGCCATCGGTTCCTCCGCTAGACTATACAAAGCTCATGTGTCAGAATGAAAATGGGTATGGATACTTTCCAATAGTGACAAAGCCATCAGATCGATGCTATTGTGAATCTGACCATATCGCTTACAGGGCTGTAGAACTAGCTAAAAGTCTCAGCTACCCGTTGACTTGTGTTTTGTATGGTATAGCCACAAAATTTTGGTCGGCTTACCTATTATGCCTCTGGGTTTTCAGTATAGGAAACTCCGATGTGTGTCGTTAGGTCTCAGTTGACCAACTTCATTATGTATTGTGAAGGACCAACACTGGTAAGGTTTTACTAAGAGGACCCTGCTTAATGTATACTTAAATCAGAGAGATTTCATTGAACGTTAGCTTACAGATCTTGCAGGGTCAACGTGCCTTCTCTTGCTGGAGAAACTTGCTGGGGCTGGCTCTTAAAGGTGCTGTTCCACTTAGTCAAAAACATGAATCGCTGTCTCTGATATACCCAAAAACTAAACACAATTGCTCTGCTAAATCTTAAACCAAAGAAATCACTGGTAGGTTTTACAATCAAGGTAAGGCTGATTTAGGACCCCTAATGAGGATAGCTTTGGACGTTGGCATCTTGCCCCCGAGTTGGATTATTAACGTTTATAAGAAATTGAAACAAATTTTGAATTGCCGCATAAATAGTCTGAATATCTGCTGGGTTTATGTTTACAAAAATAATTACCGCCTGGTTCCAGCCAAGAGTTATTTTACACTCCCTTATAATATAAACCAAAGCCGCTGACTTGATTCCTGCACGAAGTGATCAAAGTAATGTGAGCCGTGTGGCATTGTTTGGATGTCATTTATAAAGAACTATGAAATATTTTTCTTTACCCTAAATATAGAACATTGTAATCTGGATGGGAAACCCCTCCAGCCAGCGTTTCCTATTTACATCAAGTTACCGGCTGGTTTCGATCCCCCCCATGTTTGCCGCTATATTATATTTCCCTTTGGTGTAATATTGCAACCGACTAATAAGTGATGTATGGGTCAGTCCTGAGAAACATTACATATCTGCACAGTTTGACATCAAATTTAGAATTTTCCAGTTTAGGGTTCACTCTTCAAACTTCATAGAGTGAAAGGCCAATTCTGGATAGAAAAGAACTAATCATTTTTGGATAATTTTTTGACTTATGTTTAACCACATAAATTCCCACAAGCCTAAAGTAAACCAAATTTTTTATTCATAAAACCTAAAAGTTTGCAGGGGATTTTAACATTTCAACTCGCTAACTCATGACAAAACACCTACCACAGTCCTGACGGGGTGAGCTGGCACTGCATCATGTATAGTTCAAGTAGTTCAAGTCAACATTAAATATACACTATGCTGGACCAGCCCAACCTTGTTGAAAAATCTCATTGGGACTGGCCATTAATAATGCATGGTAATATTAGGGTGTTAAGTTCCAAACCTCCAGTCCTGGTTTTCGAAGGACAGTCCTGATTTTTGGGCGCATTCATTTTGGGGCACCTCTTGCCACAACTACCCAACACGGGTGTCCTGGTTTGTACACTGGAAATGTTCAGGGGTATAAAGGTGTATTCTTCTGCAAACCATTGGTTTGGTGAAATAACATTTACTTGAAATCTATTTTATTTCCTTACATTATAGGGTCTTCCATTAAATGCCCCAGCTATAAAGACCCTCAAAGATGTTTTGACTATGATTCACCTTTATATCTTACATTGATTGCTCGCTGCATAGGGTGAATACTAATATTGACCTTGGATATTTATGTGCCAGGTGATCAGACAACCTCTTAGAAAGCACTTTTCCACAGCAAACACGTCCTGGTCTGGGTAGATTTTGTTTGTCAATGTAAAGTGCACTAGTTAAAACTTGACATACCTGCACTCACCATCTTGAACTTTTGTCTAACTTTTGCCCTTGGGTCTGCTGTTGGAGCCCTGTGATTGCCCCTGTCTTGCTTGGTTCTTTAATGTAAAGCAGGTTATCTTGGGAATTCTCACTGGTATAAGACCAAAAGATAAATGTAATCTAAAAGGTTTGTTTATCCTTGCATCAGACATATCATTCCAATATCCCATAAAACAGCATTTTCTTATAAGAACTTCATGCCACCTTATCACTGAAAACAAAGTATCAAGCTTGCAAGTTTATAGTAGACAGAACTGTGTGTGATGTTTCTTCCGTGCCATCTGCAATCAGCAACTTTCCTGATCGGTATCAAGAGTCCTTCATGTGGAGAAGACCAAAGGAATGCAGCCACAAAGACTTCAGAGGGGCTTCTATCTCGATATTCCCCACCACATACACACAATCACTTTAAATATGCGCCAATAGGAAGATTACCCACAAGGCTACGGAGGCTACTGGCCCAGGAACCATGAAGCAGAGTACTAACACCCATATATTTTTGGAATTAAGTGTAAATACATAGGAACGAGGGCCCTAATTTGGGTATATTGCCAAGAAGTTTACGCCATAATGACTAATAGGAACATTTCTTCTAATTATCTTCATGCCATATTTGATCATCATTAAAATCTTTATTGTATTAGAATTAAAGGACAAAGAATGTATTTTTTCAGATAATTTATAATCTGTAAATCAGGCACTTGAGCTTCGGGGAAATACAGTTGTTGGGTAGTTTGTATATATTTTTGTACTTATTTTATTAAAATTGGTTACTTGTATAATTATATTTCTGCTCCAATGAAAACACTGTAGCAGTTTCACTAGAAAGTGTTTTCCAATTGAATCTCTTTTTTTTTTATTCTCTTTGACACAATCTCTTTCCACAATATCTGCATTTTTTTTTTTAGCAGACCTTTTCTATAGACTCCAATATTATGTTCCCAATCAGGGCGACTTTCAACTTGTTAATATAAACATACTCTATAATGGCTTCATTAGTACTTGAATGGAGGGACTCCTTTGAAGCTGCTTGTAGATAAACTGAAGGAGACAGGGAAGACAAGTGTGAAATACTGTCATGTGTAAAATACATAGAAACTAAAGGCAAATAGATAGTGTTACTACACGGCAGGGACCCCCTACCACTGCTGGCCCCAAGCCCCCCAGTTATCTCTCTTAGCATTTAGTGATGGGTATCTGGTAGCAGTCATTAGCCCAGGAGAGGCGTCTGTCTGTACCCCTCGATGAGATCGAGAAGAGGAGTTGTAGGGGCGAGCCCCATTGGACTTGGGAGCCAATCCCCGCTACAGCTCTGTTACCCCTATGGTGACTGCTATTGCCCCTTTTGAGTGCGTGTGAAATGTGGCTCTTTATCACACGTGATTCAAAATAGGATCCTTATAAAATGTATGGTTTATAAAAATTGTGGATTTCACAGGGGATTTGGGTGTTTTCAATATAATATCTTAAAACCCCAGATGTATTCTGCTGAATCAATAAACAGCAGATCTAAACCCATTTCGCTTTTAGACTATAGATGCCAGTGAATAAAAGATACATGCTGCTATTACCCAATCTATGTAAAATTCTGCAAGTTAGTAGAAATAAATTATAAGCATCATTGTGAACCACCATTGTCCAACTTTGACCTTTGGGGGTCATATACCAGTCCGATACATATGCCAGGGGCAGGGTTTTGCTGGATTTTTTTATGCAACAAAACAAAGCTTATAGAATTTTCATATAATCTTTAGGCTTCTTTCACATATTACATGCGCTTTTCCCCTCTTGTAGCTGGTTTTAGTAACTTTCTCAGCCACTCAGAAACCAGCCAGTTTGAAAAAGATGCCAATGTCTGCAAATAGATACAATATCTTCTGCTGAATATAAGTATGTATTAATATTTTTATAAATAAATACTTAAAAACAACAAAAACACTAGTCCTTTATTAAGGGCTTGTGGTATGTGACCTGCTCGTTAGCTATGTTCCAAAAACCAAAGCATAGTTCTCTGGTTCTCTGTGTTACAGCATAAGTCGCACCGCCCGTCCTATGACGTAATGAATTTCATGAAATATGATGTCACCAGTCCATGTAAAGATTAGAGTCCAATAGCTTTAGCCAGTTTTACAGCTCAGCTTTTCACTGCGCATTTTAATCTGCTGTTTCTTTGTAACCAAAGACATCCAAAGATCATTAGCTCCATCACTTTAGTATCGTCGTTTTAACACTTACCATTATTAAGTCAATTAGCTTTTAACAGCAAATAAAGAACATACTCCTTGTTAGCGCTTTATTAGTTCTGTTAATTAACCAGCGCGTTCTGAGACATTACTTATGCACACTCATTTATATAGATGAGATCTGTATGGTCAAGAACTGATTAAAGTTTGAGTCTTTATATCGGGAAAAAGGGTCAGACTGGATGGGGTGAATGGATCTTATGCGCCATCAAATACTATTTCTATGGGTAGTTACTCTGTACTCATATATATTGTTCTAGCCAAAAGTCTGGCTATTGTATATTTTGCTTAAAAAATAAAAATACCTTTCTTACCTTCTCCCACATCTACCCTGTATTGTTGACCATGCCTTGTATATAAATATAATTTTTTTCTAAAAAAAAATCTATAATATATATGAAAATTAAAGTTTAATTCTCAATAAAGTTTAAATTACAGGCTAAGTATAATAATGGCTCAAATATATATATATATATATATATATATATTTAAAATACTTGGAACACATACCAAACATCTTTCTAATTACAATGTTTACCACGTGGATTTTTTTTTACATTTCATTGGATTATGATAAATATTCACTCATAAAAAAGTCTGTTTTTAATATAAACCATAGACCATCCTAATAAATTTGTTTAATATAGATAGATGATCATAGGCATTAAAAAGCACGTGAACAGTGGCATCATCCAGTCTAAAGCGTATACCCTGTTAAAGTATGGGGGGGGTTTGTCTTTTTCCCCCCAGATCTGGAGACAGATTCCCTTTCCCTAAGACGTGCAGATCATGGCTGTTGAATGGAAACCAATTACGGGCGCATTGTTTGTTTTCATGAATAATCCCAGCTCTTCTCTCTGTCTGAGACGTGACTCCGCATATGAAGAGGGGATTGGAAAATGATTGGCATTTGTCTATAGGGAATGACAGCATTAGTCCAACCGCACTATGAGTGTCGTCTGCACGCTCATTCAAAAAAAATCACTGATTTTTGTTATATTTTTACATTTTTTTCTTTAACAATTCAGGTTTTAGCCCGGAAAGGAAATTACGAGGTTTAGTTTCTTTTCCCCGATCATCTTTATCTCTCTGGTTAAATCATCAACAGGATTACGAATTCGCTCATTTGAAAGCAGGACCTCATAGATTCTGCATGGTGCAGGCCAGTATGTGGCAGGTGTAGCCCAGGAATGTGTAGAATTCATATACTGGCAGGAATACATTGATTGTCTACATGGCATTTATATCCTAGTATTCAGCATCGGCCAAGTACTACAACATTTAGAAATCACGATTGTCCAGGGCCAGACTAGGAATAACAGGGCACTGGCACTTTAAGGCTGGCGGCCACCAAATGATGTAAGTATGGCCGCAGACTGCCGCATTTGTGCTAGATGACAAGTCTGGTCCTGTCCAGGTCTAAATTCACAAAGATGCCAAAAATCTTTTCTGAACCTTAAGGCTTCATGTTTGAATTGACGCTGTTATAATACCGGGATTGTAAGAGCGCCACTGCATCTGCTGGCGCTCAGTAAATAAATGTAATGTCATGCATTTTACAGGGCTTTGCAAAAACGTATGAACGCACGGTCAATGCAGAGCTCTGCTGAATTCAGTATAAACCCCCAGCTTCCGGGTTTGCTGGGTTCCTTGGGGTTCTATTAAATGACCCAGTTTGTGAGAAGGGCAGCGAAGAGCTCAGCAAATTGTTCCATTGAGTTTCAGTAAACAAGCCCTGGGGTGATTTTCACTTACATACGATGGATATTTTGGCCGGTTTATCAAATTAAAATTGGCATAGGAAGTCAATTAACCCTTTTTACAGCCGAATGTGGTGATATGTTTCAGTGTGATAAAAAAAAAAGACTCGCAGTTTTACTTTAGTGATAAAATGGAAAATTGGCATAAATATGTATATTTGCCAGTTATATGTGGACACTTTTATCTCAGAATCTATCCAGAGTAGTCTTTTAATATTTTATATGCATATAATTGAAAGCTTTTTGCCATTTTTGTAGTTAACCCTTGGAATGCCACAGGGGTGAGCATGAAAAACTGAAAATACTTTTAGGAATACAAAAAAAAAAAAAATAGTTTAAAAGGAACTCAATATTTTCACTTCTTTATGCCCTAATATCTAATATGTTGGCATCCATTACATTTTTTAAATTTACCATATATGCCCCCCACCCCAGTCCTCAATGTATTTAGGGTTTTTAGTCCCTATTACCTCATCCCATTGTTTCCCATGAAACGTAATGGTGCTCAGTCTTATAATGTGGCTACGACTGTCATTTAGAGCTTAAGCAAATAATTTTGTACAGCGATAAATCGAAAATATATTAGTAATAAAAATGGCATTTCGCACATCATAAATATTAACAACGACTGTGTAGAAAATGCAAATCTGATGCAAAGAGATGAAAGTGGATCTATCAGCCGTGGAATCCCGTCGGTTGCTGGGACAAACACTTTTGTTATTGCATTAAAATGTATCACATCGTATAGGATGACAGTGAATGCTTGCACACGCGCACTCGTTTTCAGAGGGAGGGAGGAGAGATCAAGTGAACGAGAAAGAAAGTTTGTTAGATGGCAGAACTTTCGTTATCTTCTTTATCTCTTTATTTTCCTAGAGTTCTTTTCCAATTTCCAGCTAGGAAACCGATACAAATCCCTTTAGGGTTCCGGAAATACTTGTTAAGGAAGTGATACATAGTATCAGCCTTTCTTATTGTCAGCCATATCTGCAAAATCACAAGGAAAGGGCGAGTCTTACGGTCCAATGTTACGACGTACTAAGTGCAGTCACTAGGGCTTACTGTAAAACATTATTACAGGCCGTAAGCTCAACTCGCATCATAAAGAGCATTTGATAGCTTTAAACATCCCGACTAATCTAACTTGTAGACAAATGATGGCGGCTTAACTAAAACTAGAGACGTGGGCTTTTATAACATTAGATTTTATAGATAAACATCTTTATTCTCTTACAACAAAGATAACCGAGGGAGACCTCCTGATTAATACCTGCAGCCCTATCAAATCTGTTGTTGCTCTAATCACAAAGGTATTTATTCCCTGCTTAAGGCCCTTGCGGGCCCAGGTGTTTAAAACAGGCCCAAGGCCTAAACTGGAATTGGCAGTTACCTGGAAAAAGTGCTATTAACCTGTCCATTTGTGTCTTATAATTAGGGGAGATAAGGGACACGCATGGATTGTAGTCTCTTAAAGGAACAGAGTTAAGCTTCTTAGCCCGCAGTTTGGGGGAAAGACGTGAGCTGTTGTTTTTTTTTTACGCAGAGAGGTAGAAACGTGAATATCGGCCGATGTTTTAATTGGTACCCTTGCGAAGATTATTTTGAGGACAAATGTTCTCAATGTAGACTTGATACAATTATTCTTTCAATTATTTGTGTAATTAAAGGCCTACTTACGCAGGCAATATTATTAGGTGGTTAGAAAATAATATTCTATAGTAGTCTTCGCACAGTCACGCTTTCTGTTATAGATTTTAACAAAATGCTGGTGTTACACAGGGTTCTAGAGAAATGTAATTGTTATTATTATTATTTTATATAGCGCCATCAAATTCAGTAGCGCTGTACAATGGGTAGACAGGACATAACAAGTAGTATATAACATTACAATTTGACTTACAGAAAAAAGAGGTGAGGAGGGCCCGGCTCAAATGAGCTTACAATCTAGCTTTTACTTAAAGAAAACTCTAAGTAAAAGAGAAATTGTAACTGAAATTAATTGAGGTAATTTTGTGTGAAATTTGTAGGCTCCTCTGAGTCCTTGCCACTTTAATTAGAAGACAGATTTTTTTAAAAAATGTATCCCACGGCGGTTAAGATACATGTTTTGGTACAAATGTTCCTTTAATTAAGACTTTTTGTTACAGTTTTTTTTTCCTCTGGATTGTTGTAACATCAAAATTTGCCTCATTAATGGTGTCCGGAGAAGGCTTTAAATTGGTTGAGGGTCTCATTTGGGTTAAAATGCAGTCCCATTGAGTCAGCTCCTTGGTAAGCAATTCAAAATTAAATAGGACTCGCCAAAGTTGGGGTACCCCCAATCCGTGTGCCTTGTTGTTTTTTGAATAGCATTCGCTGAGTATGGACTGGATTCTTGCTTTGGTTTGTGTATTATAACCATAACCCGGTACTTCCCAATCTCCAGCCATATCCACCATTTATTCCAAGACATATCTATTTTTTACACATAGCTGACCAAAACCTACAAAGTGTTTCTTGGCATTATGGAAGGCTGGCACTTTCAGGCATAGTGGGCAAGTAAAGTCATACCAATATCGCAAGTAATGTTACCCCACTATTATTATTATATAATGAATATGGGTGTTGCCCAACTCTGCAATGCTTCTGGGCTTTAAATTATTTACAGCTAGGGATTCCATACTTGATACAAACAATTATCAAACAACCTGATGTAAGGTTAACTCTTTCAAAGCCTCAGCTGGGTTTGCTCGGCAACGCGTTTTGCTCACCTGTCTGGCACCACTGTTAAAATAAAAAGGAGACCCTGTCTGCAAAAAGCCCTAAAGAAAATAATAAAGTAGCCCCTTCTCTTTGTATTAATACACGTCGTGTGCTTTATAGTCTGCGTATCATTAAAACTTTTTAAAAGAACATAAAAGTAAAGTATCATAGAAGTTGTAAAGCAAACATAAATTGTAAGATTCTTGACAAAAACAACAGTTGTGATAAAGGGGGCATTTGTGGAGCCGGTTGGCCTGGATAAGGACACAAGTAGCGGTAATAAGTTGGTTTATTGTTGTTTTTTTTATGTAGAAGGCAGCAGAAGGCTGTGCGAGCGGAGATGTCCTGACAGGTTCGGTAGCTGCTCCACGCCATGATAACGGCAGTGTGCTCCGTCCTGATAATGCCGGAGATGCGCGCTCAGAAGCCTCTTATCTGGCTCTCCTGTTGTCTGACAGAATGCTGAATCGCGCGTCTTTCTCAATGAACATGTAGCTCTCTGCTTAAGATCCTTTAAAAGCCTTTAGCTTTTCATTCCAACCAGGTCATGGAGACAAAACATATAAACATATATTCAATATTTCCCAGAGATCGATAGTTGAAGCCAAATCATTACTGACAGAGAAAGCTATGAAAATTACCGTATTTGCTCGATTATAAGACGACCCTGATTATAAGACGACCCCCCAAATCTTAATATTAATTTAGGAAAAAAAAGAAAAAGCCTGAATATAAGACGACCCTATAGGAAAAAAGTTTTACCAGTAAATTTTAATTCATTTAAACACTTTTTTTAATAAAAGCTATGCTTGAGAAAAATATTTTGGTTTTATTTCCTTCTATTTTCCAACCTGCCTCCTAGTTATGCACATCTGCCCCAGAAGTGCCTTATACCCCCTATATGCCACTGTGTCCCATGATATGCCTTTTAACCCTCTAAATGCCACAGTGCCCCATAATATGCCTTTTAACCCTATATGCCACTGTGCCCCATGATATGCCTTTTAACCCTATATGCCACTCTGGCACTTAGAGGATTAAAAGGCATATTATGGCATATAGGGAGGTTTAAGGCATTTCAGGAGGCAGAGTGGCATTAAAGGGGTTAAAAAGCATTTCACAGAGCACTCTGCCTCCAGAAATGCCTTACACCCCCCATTTAACACTCCCCCTCCCTCCTCCAAACTTACCGGTGCTTCTGAGTTGGGGGGGCGCATAACACAGGAGGATCCAGGTCCCCTGCATCTGAGCCCCAGGTGCTTAGTCCGGGCTGCATGTAGAGCTCTACGCGATATAATCGCGTAGAGCTCTACACGATACAATCGCGTAGAGCTCTACACGCTGCCCGGACTAAGCACCGGGGACTCAGAAGCACCGGTAAGTTGGAGGGGGCATAACACAGGAGGATGCAGGTCCCCTGCATCCTCCTGTGTTATGCCCCCCCCCCTCCAACTTACCGGTGCTTCTGAGTCCCCAGTGCTTAGTCCGGGCAGCGTGTAGAGCTCTACGCGATTGTATCGTGTAGAGCTCTACGCGATTATATCGCGTAGAGCTCTACATGCAGCCCGGACTAAGCACCGGGGACTCAGATGCACCGGTAAGTTGGGTCGGGGGTTAACACAGGAGGATCCAGGTCCCCTGCATCTGGGTCCCCAGTGCTTAGTCCGGGAAGCGTGTAGAGCTCTACGCGATTGTATCGTGTAGAGCTCTACACGCAGCCCGGACTAAGCACCGGGGACTCAGAAGCACCGGTAAGTTGGGGGGGGGGGGGTTAACACAGGAGGATCCAGGTCCTCTGCATCGCTGCGGGGGATCTGGATCTTAGTCTCATAATCAGACCTATTTGAGGTCTGATTATAAGACGACCCTGATTATAAGACGAGGGGTATTTTTCAGAGCATTTGCTCTGGAAAAAACCTCGTCTTATAATCGAGCAAATACGGTATTTACCTAGATATACATCTTACATAGTGCAGGGCAGCAGATTAGTTAACCGCCCGGGCCGTCTAATTCTAATAACATCTGCGGCTACTGAATTATGTAATTATTTATTACCATCATATCACCGGCTTATTGCTGCGTATAATTGGCACCCAGGTTTTATTAGCTCCGTAATATAACTGCACATAATTGAGTTCTGATCTAGCACGTGGAATGGCATATTCAGAGACACAGCGTTCAGATAGGGAAGCCCCTCAAAAGAGCTTGCAGAGGGCCACCATATTTTGTCTCACTCCTCTTGGAAAGCCACGAGTAAACTGGCAGAGGGTCAATTATGGATGGTCTATGGGGAGATACCCCAATTTATGTGGAAAGCCACTAAAAACTTTCTAAAATTTAATTCCATTTTTTTTTTTTTTATAATTTTTTTTTTTAATTATGATTTTTTTTTTTAACAATGAGTGGGTTCAGAAAGGAAAATTACTTGCAGTATGCAGTTGAAGTGCAATGTATTATGGTTGTGGGTAATGGTATGTAATTTCTTTTAATTGAAAATGTTAACCATTGCAAATTCCTACATACAGAGAAGTATGATTACAAGAAGCCCCCCAGTTCCTCTATTTAAGTAAAGGATGGGATTGTTTATCGGAATTGTTTTGACAACTTTAGAACTTTTTAGAACGAAAATGTTCTTTTGACTCCAGCAATTACAGCCAACATGTGCTATACATGCTAAAGGGATCGAGTGGGATAAAATACATATCATGGAGAATTTCACTCCAAAAGTACAGGAAACACAAACATAATTTTATTCTAATCCATATCTGTTTGAAACAGAAAATGAGAGTAAACTGAAAGCTTGAGACAGACGTGAGCCACAGAAGGTTCACAATGACCAATGTATGAAGGCACCCAGACTTTGCACGGTCCCCTCGCATTAAGAGCACACAATAATCGCCACGTCTTACCAAAGTTATTGCCGAGAGCCAAAGGTGGACCGAAGTCCCCACTTACAGTGTTATTGCCCTACAATTACTCATGTGAGCGGGTAAGAATTCTGCCCCAGAGCCTGGTTATCCATTAGGCACACTAGATATAGCTCTGGGCAGTTATTTAGTAGATAATCCAAAAACCTTACCTATGGACGACTTTGAGACACAGTGCACCGGGATATGAAGTCATAACCTGGTACTTAGCAGTGAGGATGGCAGCCGTGGAGAGGTTGGCTGGGTGCACTGCCCCGGTTCAGGCATAGGACAACACCTGAGTTAAATACATCACTGGCCACCAGACACATACCAGCAGTAGCCGCACTGTCTGGGCTGCTATATCTGGGAGGTGGGTGCTCAGTGGGGTCATGTAATGTCTCATGACCCCTCACTACTAGCTTTGCAGCTCACACCATGTGCCCAGAAAGAGTCTTGACGGATTAGCTGACATTTTCTTGCCAAGAGCAATAGCGTTAAGATGGCGCTACTATAGGTAGGGTCAGCACAGAAAAAAATCTCCCTAGCAAAGTCCTTTTGATGGTCAATGGATCTGCATGATAAATACAAATGTATATATAAAGAAAGGAAAACATATATATGTACAAGACATGTAGCAAAGTGTGGGTTGTATCATCACCCAGAATTTTGTCGCAATTTTAACTTAAGTAGAGGTTGCTTCATCAATTGAAAGAGTTCTCAAAAGCTCTTTAATAATAACAAGAGTTGTTTCACACTGTCTACTTTAATTGCAAAAAAAACCAAAACTATAATTATATAGCAGGTTATAATTCTCAATGGCCTCTAGTCACACAACCCCGTTTATCAGAGCACCAAAACAAATTATATAACCTGCTCACGCAGCCCAGGTGTTTGTATAAGAAATGATCCGCCATTTCTATCCGCCATGACTTCTCACCTGGTCATTTTTTTTCATATTTCCTTTATCATTAATATTTACAAATGGAATTTCTCCCCATACATTGCAATTAGACCTTGGCTAATCCGTGAGTAAGAGATGTTGGGTTTGGGCAGAATGATGGATGGTCTCATGGTCAGCACTTGTTTAAAGTTCCCACAGGGAAAATCAGAATCATTCGAGAGCTGTATCCCAGACTGACCCCAAGAGGTCCAAGTAGCCACCAATTTTCCTCGCTGCCTTATATCTCATTTTTCTTCTCTGGGGGACTCAGATGGTTCCAGCGACAAAACCGTTCTCTCGCTGCTCAGAATCCTTGATTACACCTCATATAAGCTCTGTTTATGTCTGACAATCATCGGAGCAAGGCCTTTATATTTATTATTCCTGTTATTATTGCTCCCAAGCAAGAGACAGACGAAGATTGAGTCTGTGTCCCCAACAACACCTTTTGAGTGTAGAACCATTTGAAATGATTATCACCTTGAGTGCCGATTCAAGTACTCCTCTTTGTTTTGTGGCCTTTTTTTCTAAAATATTGTGATTTCTAATAGAGGCCTTTTTCACCACCGCCCAAATTTTAATAATTTTTCTTTGCACATGAGAGCAAAATGTCGCCTTTGTTCCGGCTTCTTTGACTCCATTGGTAGGAACCCTGTTGCCTCTGTAAGGACCGTGTCTGCTTCACACAGGCTACTGAAGAAGGTTAGCCACGTGTCCCCACTTCATGTCACAATCACTGTGCACTTTTGATATGGCAGCCATCACAGCGCTTTCCAAGTAATTAGTATGTTGCTTTTCACGTTCTTTGCCGAGTGGCACTTCAGGGAGGAACCTTACACCTGGGTTCATCTAAGAAATGGATCCAGAAATGCGCCTTTTAAAATAACATAAAGGTGCGTCGCAGCGCTGAATTGTAAGTTGTATCATTCAATTATATCTACCATTTATCTGTTCAATGCGAAGGGATATTATGTATCACCCTATAGAACCCTATAGATACAAAACCTCACATAGACTAAAAATGTGCTAATATACCAACGGATAAGTTAGAAATGTACATTAAGAGCAGGGCCCTGGAGCGGTACATCTAACATTTGGCCCCCACTTATGAGCAGGGGCCCATCTCTATTCCTATTTTATATGTCTGACCCCCTACGATTGTATTGTCTTTTGGTTACAAAAATGGGAAACCATCAGGTCCTAATTGGCCCTTTTTATGCAGTACGTGTTTAAAAATGCATTACACTTATTTACATAAAGACAATCATAATAATTTTAATAATGCGCGCTGAGACCATCTGGTACAGAAAGAGAAGAAGGCCTCGATCTTGCGAAATTCAAAAAAGCTAATTTAGACATAATAAATACCTAGCAATCTTTTAAAAATTAAACAATTTTACTCTTTTTTTGATAATTTCTGCAGACGTTTCAATCGGTGTCGAAGACAAGAGTCTCTCTTGACATGCGGTTATTATGGAATAGGGAATCCCACTATTTGCCAATAATACTATAATTGAATTCCGATTAGATATTTAAAAAAAAATAAAAAAAGCTTGTCTGAAGCTATTTTCTGCTGGCGCTTTACAAATATTTTTTTAAAAAAAGGCAGAAATGTGGAAATTCACAGGTGTCGTACGATGAGACTAAACAATTAACCTCCGTAGAGAAATTTGTGGCTGCAAGGCATTGGCCTCATTGCAGAAATAGCTAGAAGAGAGAAAGGAGCAGATATGGATCACCGTTTGTAGATAAACATGTTATATGGTCACTGTAAAAAGGTGAACGCCGGCGCTGTCCCAGAGATGGAAGGTAGATCTGATAATCGGTGGCCGGTAGCAAAAGTACAAAGGAATCAAAGGCTTTGAAGAGTCTTATAGACCAATGGCAGGAACAGGGTAGAGCAGTCCTTGCCAGAATAAACCTTCTGTATGACAGATCCTTTTGTTAATCAGAATGTTAGCATGACTGATGTACTTCAATCCGTTGGCTGTGAAATGCAGACAGCTCATTGCCCCAAAGCATCGAGCTATTACTGTCTTGCTTGTTTCATTACAGCGCAGTAATAATAAAGGCTGGTATTTAGGGTTAGATGGTTCATTGAGGGCCTGATAGGGCTACGATGTTATACGGAAGGTCGTTTAGTGTGCTATACGGAAGGAGAATGGGCCCTTTGCATTGCAGCTGATGGCTCGTACCTGGGAACCATCATTTTTTGCACTGCATGCCTCCACAATTGGCTAAAAACACAAAATATCCAGCCAGCATTGGGATTCATGGTGACCAATTTGTACGTAAATTAAGGCAACCATATTAACCAAAGGTGTTTATAGAAAATGTATCATGCTGGACTGCTTAAGTCACCCTTCATTGGGAAACAAGGGCTTGAGCCTAGCCTGAGCGGGATGTAAAGCTGGGCCTCAGCTGGGCTTTGGCCAGGATTGAGCTAGCGTGCTCCACAAAGTAGGGCCAGAACTGGCTTCACAAGTCCTCCTCCACCGGCACTCGCTCCTCACTTTGTCCCTCTGTACCCATTTACCCCTTCTTTAAAATACAATGCAACAGGATAGAGCCACAATCTGATCTCAAGAGAGATTTTCAGAATGATGCTGTTCTACTACATCAGAACCAGGCTCTACAACTCTGAAGGTTCCACAGAAGACCAGGAGATAGCGTCCTATGCACTTCGCTACTGGCAGAGATATCGCAGGTCACTTCTCCATCAAACACATCACAGTCATGGTCATGATGTGTCCTTGACTTTCTCATAATTTTATCACTATTGTACAACTTTTGCAAAAACCAGGCTAAATGCCCAAAAAAGCTAATTGCGCATAATGGAAAATATATTTAGAGGGGGAATTGGTTGCTTTGTAAACCCGGTTCAGCTAACCCTTCATCCACTTCGCTGAAACCTTCACAAAAAATGCTTCTGTATCAGCCCTCCTGCGATACAATTCAGCTACTTGTTTGCAGTGTGTATGTTCAGTACTTTGTGCCAACCCCTCATATCTGCTTTCTGTGTGACTAACAGAGCTGCCAGCACAAGTTGCCACTTATCTTACCTAATGTTATCGGCAAAAAGTACTTTTCCCCTGATTTTGACAAGTACGTGGGGTAATGAGCAATGCGTGTCACCGGCAAATGGATTGAGCGCTATATTATTGGCATACATCACACCTGATTGAACAAATATATAGCTTGGCACAAAACTTGGGTTCATTTTGATAGAGAAGCGATAGGATATCGCGTGGGCTCCTAAGTCCATAAGGAGGTTATTACTAATGCACGCGTAGGTGAGTACAAATCGAAAATAAAAAATCTGTGCCCTGAGTATGACCCAACCTTAGTGTTATGCAGTGATAAGGCTTTCAAAATATGTAACCAAAGCCGACCAAAACCCGAGATCCAGGTATCCATGGCTACAACATTACAGCAAAAAAATATATTTTTTTGACCTACTTAAGTAATAACTTCCAATGAGCACTAAAGTCGCCATAATTGTCCAATTATTTTTAAGGGTCTTCCTTTTCGTTGCTCCCAAACTATCAAGCTGGCTTCTAAAATACACTTTCTGGCTAGGTTTACCAGATATATCCAACCTTGCTCATGATCCTCTAAAAAGCAGAGCTCTTTACGGTTCATCAAAATGCTACCGATTGCTTATTTTCTGAATGGATCGTCAGCAATGGGCGATAGAGTCTTTAGTTGAAGTTAACACCTTTTATTGAGCCAACATAGAAAAAAGATGTTACGTGCAACCTCACATGTCTCTTCTTAAGATGGAACTGATAAGCAACAATATAGCTGATTATGGTTTTGGTTTTTTTCTGGAGTCAAATTAAACATTAACATTGGGGAGAATGTTTAAAATTGTTGCTTTAATAAAAATTGAAAAAATGTTGCCGCAGAGTTCACATCTCTAAAATGAATAACTCTAAAAAAGAGAGCACATGTAAGAAAACATTACATTTTCTTTTCTGTGTGTATAAATAATTTAAAGACAATTGGCAATAGCGGATTATTTTCTTCTCTGTGCGCATATGTACTATCCATTCCTTTCCAACACACAAAAATACACGGCATTTAAAACCTATAATAGTGCTAGGATTTTCTACCCTAATATCCCAACCTTTCTTTTGTTATATATAAGAAAACAAAAAAAAAAAAAAAAATTTTTGGAAAAAAGTTGCATGTTTTGGGCCCATTCAGACATCTACAGGAAGATAAAAGTAAGACACATACTTATATATATATATATATATATATATATATATATATATATATAGATAGATAGATAGACATAGATAGATATAATATATATATATTATATATAAATATATAAAAAATAAAAAAAAATTTACACCTCCTTATATTGTTAAAGGTTCTTATAAATAAATTAAAATATTCTAAGTTATAACCATTTGGAATCTTCATAAAAAGCGATTTTTTTCCAAAACTAAGGTTTACCATTTTCCTGTTACTTTCACTTGGAAAAGTATCTCTTAACATCAGAACAAACCAGAGACAGATAAATATCTCTTTCTCTCGCTCTGGAGATAATCAGCAATATAAAGCTCAATTGGTAATGGAACTGCTCAGAAAATTGTGATTGTCTCAAAAACAGGAAACTATCTTCTAATTAAATGGTTCAGGACATTTATTATTTTTAGTAACTAAAGTAGCTTATATAAAAAATGCAAACAAGTAACCTTATCACTGCTAATCTAAATTATCCTCAGGATTAAAGGGTTTATGCATAATTAGTAAGTGGATTCCAGGGACCGTTTAAGCTAATTACAGCAAAATTTACAAAAACTGTAAACATTAACTAACTCCTTTACATCTGGAATATGACGGACACTGACGCAACAAGGAAAAATATAGAATTCTAAATAAACATGTGGTATTTTAGTAACTAGAAAACCTCTGCTGGAATATATCTAATTACGGATCATACCGAAGACTTTAATGTAAAATAAAGGGCAAGTGTACACGCAGTGGGAGAGAAATTCACAATGGTTAACGCGTTTTGCTCCTTAGATCATGCTTACTCATAAGCTTATACCCTCCCGACGCTTCTCATGGTCAAAGAGGGGGACACCTTTAAAAATAATTCAGCGCACATTCTTATCTTCTACAAAAAGGGGTCATCTAAGGTTGAAAGAGGGACAAGAGACGCAAGATTGAAAAAAAGAATTAATTTTATCTAAGCCTCAGATCTCGTTAACATTGTTGGTTATCATAGTCACCTGTGTTCAAGCATTCTTACAACTCTCAAGTCCCATGTACCATAGACTATGTCATAGCAGTAATGTACTAATATGCTATTTAGCTTTGGGGCTAGGGAAAGGGCGTTCATGGCTTTGGTTCACTGGGTGACCTTTTAACACTAGGCACCTATACATTATATACCCTAAAGGACAGGCCAGTATTGGTCTGGTGCACCCCAAAATATGTACAAGGCATGTACTGAATTGACATGTATGTAGCCTTCAACCTGTAGGACGGCACTTGCCTGATTCATGTTGAAGGTATTGGTGTCAAGTTTTTAATGGCGAATCACCTGGTCACTTTTTGGGCTCCTCTACCCAAACAAGTAAAACGATAATAATAAATAAAGGAGAAAACGTAAAGACATGATATTGATGATATGGTAGTTTTGCCCTATTTTGCCCCATTTTGCCACATAAGTCATAATAGCTCCAAACTTTTAAGCTACATATCTTGAAAACTATGACATTGATTAAAAGATCAAAAATGTCAGGCAATAGTTAATTTTGATAAATTAATTCAGTTATGCTAAAGGATGTAAAGGTGACAGTTCCCTTGTTAAGGAGTTGATTCCTTTCTATGAGTATATATCGCCTATGTATGTATATATGTTAAATTTGGATATATTCTTGGAAAAATGTTGGGGGAAAAAAGCCTAGACAGCAAAATTCCATGGTTGGAACCCAAATACCGAAGTTGAAGAAACTTTTGAGCTTCTTAATGAGCTGCGCCAAACCAAGTGGTGGATATTTACTATGTAGCTTCCTCATCATAACATCAGTAGTAAATCGGTGATCACTTTGAATTTTCGGCATTGATTATGTAGCATAAAAGGAGTCAATGTTTAAAAATGCGTATAATAGCATATATGTTGAAACAAAGTCTTAAAAGGTACTTTTCCACCTACTCATCTAATAAAAAAAACTCTTAAAACATTAGACAGATATCACAGAGCCTTTAAACGCTCCCATATAGCCTACACTTCATTGCCTACAAACAATGAATTTATCCTCTGATCTATTATCTTCAGGTCCTATTAATTCTGCTTGTCAAGTCTCTTTTCCATCCATGATGGATGCGCATGCAGAGAAGTAACTTTTATGTGTTTTATTTTATAGTGATTTGTGAATGCATATGTATTTTTTTTATTTTTTTTAGCTCTTCCATATAGATAAATAGATCGTCTTTAATATACTGGAACTCGGGCCACTTTCTAGACGACGCATTTCGTGCATCATCAGAAAGCGGACCCATTGGATATCAAATTAAACAGACTTTTACGTTGTTTTTACAATAGTTATTTCTCGTCGGTGAACAACAACAAAAAAAAAGACAGATAGCGATCTACCTGTGAAAGTAGAGCATGACCTGGACCTGCACTTTTCACCTTCCCTAAAGCGTCTCTAATCGGTGGGGGAAGGGATCATTCAGCGTTCACTAAAGTCCACCTGCCATAAAAATATTAGATCTAAGAACACACAAACTAAAAAACACTAATGTTTTACGTCTCTAGATTGTAAGCTCGGTTGAGCCGGGCCCTCCTCACCTGTTGTCTCTGTAAGTCAATTTGTTATGTTATATACTACCTGTTATGTCCTGTTTACTCAATGTACAGCGCTACGGCATATGATGGCACTTTACAAAACAATAAATAATATTGAATAATAATATGTGGGGCAAAACACACCAGCTACCATTTATACTAATAGAATATTGGGGACATTACTGTCGAATTCTGTATTGCGTTATGACACGCGCATTAAATAAATACATAAATAAATGAAATTGTATCTAAACGGGAACCTTGATGCACAATTCCTGATACACCAAGCAAAACGGCAAAAAATGCACCAACACAAAATAAGTAAAACGTAAAAAAAGTGTATTGATAAGCACATTATGGTATTTCGGAAGGGCGACCTAGCGCAGCACTAGGATGTAGCGGCCAGCGTCTTCGCAACATTGTGACGTACATTCTTACATAAACAGAAATTGGCCCCAAACATCCTAACTGTGCCACCCTTTTTTGCACCATTCTCCGGTCTTTCCTAATTCTTCTCTTCCATTGTAAATATGCCCCGCGCGGCTATGTGTGTATCTCAGTGTTATCCCGCATAACGCTCGTGTCATTACCTCCCTGAAACTATTCCTGCTAATTAGATTAGTCATTCAAAGGTCAGTTGATGGTCCGCTGGCTCTGTAAAGTGGAGACCTGAAACCACCGCAATGAGAACGTCGTTTGTACAGAATGGCACGGCAGTGGCGCTTAACAGAGCAAACTCCAAATATTTGCAGAAGCTTAATTAGCTGGGGCCCAACTTGTGTCATTTGTCATGGAAAAAAAAAACTCCCCTGCTCGTACTGGAAAGCAAGAGACGCGGTGGAAGACTTCGACGTTGTCCATGGGAACTCTGGAGACGTGAAATCCTTCTTTAGTTGTATGAATCAATGTCTGGCAGGTAAATAAGACAGCAAATACTAAGCTTTCCAAGTCGCTGTCTCCATCCAGGCTTGAGTGCACGCGACCCTCACTTTTTGAGGTCATTACACAGGCCATCGCCGAACACTTAGCATTGTATGAGAAAACTTATCTGTGACGCTAAGTTGGGGCTAGAGTGGTGCAAGTAAAAGCAAAGTTTTCAAGGAAGAGTTCTCTGCAAATATCAGCCATGGCTTTCGATTCATTTAAAAATAATAAGGCTCTTCTACAAATCCTTTTCTCCAAACTGATAAGACAAGGAGAGAACTGCGGAAAAAAGGGTTCATTTTATATATATATATATATATATATATTTAAACATATATATATATTTATATATATATAATATATATAAATATATATATAATATATATATATATATTTAAAAATATATATATTTATATATATATATATATATATATATAGCAAGATGTTATTCAGAAGGCCAAGTCCTGATGCGGCCACCTTGTTCAATTTATCTAAAGCTGGTTCCTCTGCTTCGTAGAATGTGCAATATATCCTCACCTCCTTCTAGATTGTAAGCTCCTTTGAGCAGGACCCTCTTCTGTAAGTCCAAGTTGTTGTTGTTTGTGATGTGCTTTTTACTCATTGTACAGAGCTGCGGAAGGTGAAGCTGCAGTATAAATTAATACAAAATAATACAAAATAAAAAATAAAGGCAATAATAAATTGTAATTTTTCAGCTGTTTTTGTCAAACCAGTAGCAGAAAAAAACATATTAATCTGCAAAACCAGTGCATAAGTTTATTTGGAATATTAAAAAATGTAGGATTTAGAGGAAAAAATTCACTTTGATTAAAAAAAAATCTTAACAGACGTATGCCGTATAAATTAATTTTTTATACGTTTACAGCAAATAAAGCAATAGCCTGAGCCCGTGGCGGTCATAATATGCAGAAACATAGTTTAAAAAAATATTTGAATATGAAAAAAAATAAACGTCAGTGACTGGATAAATGGAATACATGGTGCGCTGTTCCAGAGACTATGTCCCTATATCATATAATAACTGTTTTGTTTTTACAAGGCCCATTTTGCACCATAGTCTACTGTTACTATAAACATATTCTCCCTTTTACTTTTACAATCCTTATCTCACAGCACACCATGGTGACTCTTGTCAGCTTCACAGGAGGCTCTGATAAAACCCTAATTAAGCCGTAGTCTTTAAAATATACTGATTCTCGTGTCTGAAACTACATGCTCATCTACATGTCTACTGTATCAGGATCCAGGCTTCATACAAGAAGCACCTACTAGGACGAAGACAGAAACAAACGAGGAAAGGCCATCTTCACTCTTTTCTATGAGCTCAGAATGTCTTCTGGGTGGGATCACGGTGTTTGGCAGCCCTAAAACTCACTATAATCTGCAAAGAAACTGTTTATAAATGATATTGTGCAAGTCAAATATACTTTTCATCTTATAAATTCCCTACTTCATTTAATAAATAGCTAAAAAGTCACAGAAGATGTCTCATTAAACCCCCCTCCATTGCTACACCTCTAACAACACCTCTTAAAACAGAAAGGCCATCATTAGCCATTTGAAATGTTGGAAGGAAGGTTATGTAAATGCCAATATCTGTACCCCTAGAGTTACTTTGGGAAAGGGCCGGACAGGTTATCGCAAGGCTACCCTGGCACCTTAAGACCAGCGGCCACCTGATGACGTAGGAGCGACCGACGGCTGGATATGCCGGCCACATGCAGTATGTGTCTGCCTGGGGAGCAAATCATGGCTTTGTCAAGTTTTGTAGACCTGATCAAAGTCTTTACTTGATACAATTATCAGTTTTCTACAGTTTTGGCAATTACATTTTTCATTTTAGCTCATTTTAGCTAATTGGTCACATAGGGCTTTTACGTCTATCCCCTGCACCAAACCAGCCGTGCCTTCAAAGCGTAACAAAAAACCCAGAAAGAAGTTAAACACGATTGCAGGCTACAGTAACAAGACAGAGATAAACAGATGAAAGGAAAACAGCCCAAGGCTGACACAACACAAAAAGATAACCTGGACCAGTGGCAGAACACAAGCAGTTGGCGAGAAATCATCCCCAAAACCACCATGAAGTCTAGTGAGTGGGAGTCGAAAATCAGGGCTTCTGTGTCACAGATAACCGTTCAATACTCTGGCCGCTCATGCGCTCGATTAATTTGTGGGACATTATTTTATACCCTGCTGGTATCTGTGATTGTGCAGGAGAGAACGTCTGGTACCTCCTTGGTGTCCTCCAACTAGATCTGATGATTGAGCTTTACAGGAACCTTTTTTATCCATTTTTGCCCAGTAAATTGGGATAGTTGATGGGTGTTAAATAAATTCGTGTACAGGGTGTTGTGCTCTGCGGTTTGAACCCAAATACATTTGGGTCTTGGAAGCAACAGACAAGTACAACAGGGGAACCGAGTGTTGGAATTTGATACTGGAAGTAGCCAGAAGATGAAGTGTAAAAATATGGTAAGGCAGAATCTAAAAAAGGAGACAACAAGGTCATAGCGGGCTAACGGCAGGGAGTAACAGAATCCATGTGTAAATGGAAATCACAGCAGCGATAGGCTGACCAATTTTCTTTCACTTCCTGAATTTCATCGAGATTTCCCAAGACAAAACATTGAAAGAAGGACACAAAACTAATCGGCAAAAGAATATTGCAAGCAATGCTGGCAGTTCCTGGGGTTAGAATGCAGAGACACCTGCCACGCTCTCGTCTGGTCTGGCTTGCACTCCATGCCGGTACCCGGAGTACTTGTTCCTGTTCCATGTTCCCAGCAAGGGCCCTCGTGTTTTGTGTCTCACTACAGGTGGCTCATTGTCATTCACAATTAACACTTTGTTAAACAAACACAAGTGGGACTGCTAAAAAATGTCATAGATCACCCAGCAATAGTGTTTGTCATGGAGTTTGTCTCGGGTTACCTCCGATTGATTTTATTCATAGACTAGACATACATTTCATGGACAAGGCATGTCTCTGGCTGCCTCTGCTGGGTACCATGTCAGCATTGATTAACTGGTGGATTCTTAGAACTTTAAGTAAACCAATTTACTCCCTGCTTCTTGGCAATATGGAGGAAAATCTAAAAGACCCAAACACCTTGCCTTGTCTCGGGCAGATATGGGTAATACAGTCGAGAGCTGGCTTCTTCATATATCGGTTTAATGATATCTGGTGCTTTTGTCACTGCTGCATCACAATCCAAATCCCTGCTTGAATACAGGTGTCTCTATTGGGTGATATCATTGCGTCCTGGTAAGTAATAGTTCCCGTAAAGACAACAGAATCTTTGTTATGGGTTATTAAAAAGTTTAATATTTCAAAGTTACCAGAGATGCCAGCTTGGCACACAAGTCTGCGCAGCAATATGATGTAATATGATGTAAGACACGTGCGCAAGGTAACTTTGTTACACAACTGTAAGTTTAAAAACCAGACGCTACCTGGCAGCTTGCAGATGCACGGCATTACCTAACCCCAAAACGTGACCTGCAGCAATCATCGGGGGTCCTTCCAAACATCCTTTGTTAGAAAAGCTGATCAACCTACCTGACAACTTTAATGGTTTTCAGTCTGGCAGGAATAAAAAGACCCCCCCCAGAGAAACAAAGGCTCTGCCATACATTGGGTGATCATCAAAGATGGAGGCATTCTAATTTGGGGCGGCATCTTAGCTTTCAACCATCGACATTCAGGTCCGTAGTTAAATTAGAATCTAAATTAGAGTTAAATGTAGAATATATAAATTTAAAAAAATCTTTGCAACTTATTTTACACGACACATATAATAGGTTCAATACAATATTTTTGTTAAAAAAAAAGATCATAAACATTGCAAACCATTGTAACACTTTTAATATGGCAGAACCGTATTATTTATGATGTTTTGTGTAATTTAAAGTCATTTGTTTGGGAGCACACGCACATCAGACGGAATTCCGGTTCTGTTCAATGACATTTTTACTTTTGAAAGGTTAATCCCTCCCAGCAACATAATAGTTAATGGTAAATAAGGGGGAAAAAATACACTTGCTTGCTCATAAGAGTCTAATCCCATAATCCAGCCACCTACACCAGCATTATCAGACCAGCCTCACCCACAACAGCAATACAAGGAACCAAAATCCTATGGACATGACAGAAGTTTGACACTTATTTGGCGAGCTTCCTGTCGCTACAAGTTCCCCGTCAATAAAACAGGTTAGAAAGAGCTAGCACTTAGCGATGTTTTTATGTGGCCTCTCGTAAAGGCCTACGAAAAGCTGGTTTTAAGGGAAGGATCTTATTTCACCGAAACTCCTTGTTTCTTTCCGTCCCCCAGAGTCGCTTTATGGAAGATGTGCGCGGTCAAAAACCAAGAACCTTGGCCTCCATACTTCTGCCCTTAAAGGGTTTTTTATGGGTCCTCTATATAACCTACCGAGATGGGTACCTTAAAAAAATGCCCATCTCCTAAAAAGGTGCCACTTTCCATCATGGGAAAACTCCTGCAGCAAAAAATGTTCCCCTCGTCTGAGTTTCTGCCGACGTATAAGGCAGGACATGAGCCGTATGATGTATTCATGCCTGTGACATCATGAATGTTGCTGAAGAAGTAGAGGAAAAGACCTGCTTTTCGTTGTAACTCCCACAAATGTATCTTTTTGGGGGGTAAATCCAGTGCCTCTAAATCTAAACATGCAGATTATTATTACTCATATTCACCCTCTTACGAATAAATACAGAACTCCAAGCTGTTTTAAACATAAAAGAATGCAGACAAAAATGTTTAAGAATTGACATAAAGAGAGCGTTATTACATTAACGGAATTCTTAGAAAATGAAGCCTGTTTAGTTCCTTAAAAAACCTGATATTACTCTGTGGCTCTATATGCCAGTTACCATTCAAGACAAGGCTAAAAGGTGGGTGACTTGGTGGTCCTGGCACTTTAAGGCCAGCAGCCGCCAAATAACGTATGTGCGGCTGCATGTCATGTAATTACACTCAGGTGGTGTGCAGCCATGCGTACCGAGACAACTTTCTACACAATAGGACCCAACCTGCCATGGAGCAGAAAGAAAACTTGTCGATGTGCCAGATGGCCAGTCTGGGGCTGCTTCCAGAAGAGATAAATGCTGGTCTGTCGCATGATACCATTATTGACACCAAAAACCTGCAATTTTTATACTTCTTAAAATGGGAAATGTTGCATTTTTGGGTCAGACAAAGGCAGGGGCGGGCTGGGCCAGGGGGCAGGCAGACGAACATTCATGGCAGCCGCAAAGTTAAAAACGGTAGCGTACCTGGTGGGGGGCGGTCCGCCTGGAGTGCCGCTCACTGAGGGGTGCCGGCACGCCTCCAAAAACGATGCGCGCACGCCTCCAAAAACTTGATGTCAAATCCCGGCGCACAACACTGAAGCCACGCCCACTGCCTTCCGCACACCGGAAGGACAGGACACAGAGGAGGAAGAAGAAGAGGAAGAATGAAGAGGAGGAGGAAAAGTGACAGTGCCAGAGGAAAGGTAGGAAAATATTAGTAAGTGTGTGAGAGTGATGGGTGTTATGCTGTAGTTTATGATGAATGTTTGTGAATGAGGGTTTCAGATTGCATGGAAGTGTGGGGGGATAGCATGGCATAGGGAGGCTGTCTAGGCATGATAGGAGTGTGATTGCTGTTATCAATTTTTTTTTTTCCGTCCAATAATTCAATAACAGTATTAATAGATATATATGGTTGCAAACAGCAATCACACGCCTATCATGCTAAGTCAGCCAGTACATGCTAGAACCTGGGCATGATAGGATTGTGATTGCTGTTAATTATATGTATATATATACATATATATATGTATATATATATTAATATTGTTGATTTTTTTTTTGTCTAATTTTGGTGTGTTACTTTTAATAAAGTATTTTAAACGGGGTTTTTTGGCCAAATGAATGCTGAATTTTCAGTTTAGGTCCAGAATTTTAATTTCGGTGCATCCCTACTATATACTTAGCCAGTCACTGAAGTGTTAGGCCTACACCACATCAATGTTTGGCTTAGTATATAGTGATAGGGGTTGTACTGCAGTATTGTCAGTGTCTGGCTCAAAGTATAGGCACACATTGACGGTGGTACAGCGTAATCCCTAAGTATATAATGATAACAGTTATGCTGTACCACCGTCAATGTGTGCCTCAGTATATAATGATAACAATTTTGCTGTACCCCTGTCAATGTTTGCCTAACCATAGAAACTATGCAGTTTTAAAGTGTGTGTGTGGGGGGGGGCGCCACATACAGGATCTGCCACAGGTGCCAAATACTCTAGGTACGCCCCTGCATCATGCAGCAGTCAGACCCAATGGCCACTCCTCAGCTCTTTGTCCCACGTCTTAAAAGGGGTGGGATGAAGAGCTGAGGCACGGCTATTGGGCGGCGCGGTGCGTGCACGCCGGCTGCTTTAATTTCATTAGGCGCCGGTGGAGTGACTGCTATCAATGTCGCTCGCAGCCGCTTTGGTGGCGCAATGGGCCACTTGACTAGACTTGCCCCCCAGGCCTTAGGCTGCCAGCCCTCCCCTGGACAAAGGAACGGTATCCATGTAATCTCAGACCTGCTAGAAAAGCGCCTTTTAAACAGCTACAACTGTTCTATGCCAAGGCAAAGTCCTGCATCAGTGCTGGCTGCTATGAAATGCTAATAACCATGCTTTCTATGGTGAACATGATGTAGACTTTTAATGTCTCTGGCAGGACAAGTGCCAGGAAGACGTGTTGCAACCTGTAGGCCAAGCCTTTCATCAGCGCTGAGTGCGTTGGAGGGTGCCAACAATTTGTGGTGTGAGATCAAAAGGCTTATGAGATGGCAATCACGAAAAACAAGTACTCTTGGTCCTCCCACGTGTGTTCTGGAGCGCGTGTGTCACCTCTCTGATCTTCTTCTCCATTGGCTCCTGAATGGGAGAGGCTCCGTCAACCCAGAATAGTCTTTGGTGCTGTCTGTCACAGACATAGCATTGTCACAAGAAGAAAGAACTTTAAGAACACGTGCTTGACACGACTATTCTGCTAAACACTCTGGTGCCTGAGGGACTAGTTAACTAATCTTTGCAGTGGGGGTAACCAAGCCAAGACAGAGACAGAGCAGCGTGAATCATGAGCCAACTCAATAGACGGCACACCTTCCACCACCAGTCCAACTGAGAAGACCTGGTCAATGTGACAAAACCCGCACGCTCTTTTCATCTTAACACCACGAAAAGGAAAACAATCTTGAGTAATTGAGCAAGGTTTTTTTATGAGCTGGATCTTTTCTTTTTCTTTTGACAGTACTGTTGAAATGAAGGCAAAATAAAACACGTATAAAAACATAGAAATAAAAAGAGGAGAATGAATCAGATGTTTTGGAATATTACTTTTAGGTGACGCCACAGAGAAGGGCCCAGTTAACCAGTATGGGTTGGTCCCATAAGTTTTATTAAAGAGCTTGTGTTTACAAATGTCAACAGTCTCTTACATTTGTTGCCTTTTTTTATTTTAGTTTTTAGGAATTCTTCACAAGTTGATTGTTCTCAACAGATGAAGTACAGAGCGTAGCTCCAAATAATACTTTTCTAAGCAGGAATCATTGCCTCTTCACTGGAATAAAACACATATGGAATATGTAACTTAATTTTTCCGTGTTGTTTTTTGGGGGAGAATCTCTTGCTTTTTGATCATTTATAAGGGTCTTCTCATGTGCTTGCTCCACAGGACACACAAATAAATTCAAGCCTGGACTGGCAATCTGGCCCATCGGCAAATGCCCAGTATGCCACTGGCTGACAGCGCCGTGTACTTCCCTGATCCCACGGCACATGAGCATTTAAAAAGTAGTATGTACATATCCAGCCATCGAGCAGTCTGGTTGGAAGGTAGATCTGAAGCATGATACCGACTGACCGTAAACTACAAATGAATGGCCACAGTTCATAGCTACGTTCTGAGACTCTGAAAGTCTGTAAAGCCATCACACATGGTTAACTCTTAACACAATTGCATTAGTCAAATAGCTTGTGTTATGACACAATGCAAAGAAGGCACAATAAATTGGCTTCAGTAATTTCTGATGATGTGTTCTCTGCTCTAGGAATTGTATGCGTAACACTTTCAAATTTCATTTACTTTCTTCCCCGCTTCAGAGATTAGATATAGGAACATGGGTGCCATGCGTGTGTCTCACATGATACTTTGTAACACTCACTCGGGCTAAGGGTTGGCGGAAGAGAGTTTTGCCCACTGTGCTAATTTGATTTCAAGAACCTAAACTAACATTCACATCTAGCAAAAGACAACGCCAGGTCGTTGATACAATATTTCATTTCCAACTACATGCATTGTAGGATCATTGGCTGGGTTTTTCTGCCAAGTCCCTTTTGGGCAGTGTTCTTGTGCACTGGATATGACTTAAAAGGGTGTATGGATCATTTGTAGATTGTAAGCTTGCTTGAGCAATGCCAACTAACCAACATAATAATAATAATAATATTTTAAGGAGACCAACAAATACCTAAGATTTTGAATGATGATTCTTCCTTGTTGAATGTTGCAAGTTCTCCTCTGAAATCGGATATCTGCTTATAACAACATGCAAAAGATCAACATGTCCTTTGTCGGCTTGGCCTGTTTTCAAAGTAACCAAGAAGCTTTCCTACATTAGCACTTATCTATAAACCAGTGTTATGGACAGAGGGGATGAACCTGCAAAATTAATATAATTAAGAACCTCTTCTATGACTTTACCGGAGCATAAGAAGCATGTAGGACCTTCTAGTGGACTCCATCTCACAAGCTTCAAGGTTAAGACGCTCAAAAGTGAAATGAATAAAGAGCCTAGGAGAATCCAGGTCCCATTCATTTGTGGCTGATGGGCTTATATCTGTATTAGGGGAGGCATGAAGGCTAAATTGACCCCTAGACAATTATACTGCCGAGTGTCCACTAAAGGTGGCTGGAACTTTGAACCCCAACAACAAATAAAATACAAAATAAAAATAACCAATATTATGCAGTCATCTATATGAATGTCTACTACAACTAAACAATAGCTTCTAATAAATAATCCTAAGTAACAGTTAAAACATTTTGACGTATTGGCAGCTACCAGCTTGGTAAGGTCACATGTTATTATGGCTTTAATTGGAGATTTGGAACCCCATGTTGATTATCATTTTTCAAACAACAAAAAAGATGAAGGGTTCAAGGTATCTAAAGGTCTCAAGCTTTACAGAACTTCTTCTTGCCCAAAAAAAGAATAAAATCTTTAAGGAGAGAGGGCAGTCCTGGTAAGAACAAGATATGTTCCTGCCTTTGGCCAAATGCCTATAATAATTATGAGTCTGTATATCTCCGTATTCTGGTCACACCCATCAGTGCAAATGTGATAATTTTGGTAAAAAAAAAAACTAGTGTAGTAACCTTTTTCCTATAGCGTCACAATTTATTTTTAACTACTGCTCATCACACAAATCTGAACAATATGATGCTAAATCTGGCAGGTTTCTCCTCGATTTAAAGTTTGGTAGTTCCATGGGTTGGTCTTCAATTCCAACGAGAATTCAAATATTCTTGAGATAATAACCGTCTCTCAGTGCTGAATCAAAGCTACCTCCACCTAAAGAATCCTTTAAAAATGGCAGCTTGGAATATATTGATGATTTATGTCTGCTTATTTCTTGCCTGGGTGATACTATCTCGCTAGACTTGAGTTACTTTAATATCTAATTTATCGGCCAAATGGTATAGAGTCTTAAATATTAAATAACATTTTGAATCTGGCCTTTTTTTCTGGCAATTATTCAAGTACAGAAGCAAAGCTTTGCCTAAAAATTGCTTATGGCCCAAGACTTTTTTTCACTACTGATGAAGAAGGCATATATGTTGCCCCATATAATTGAATGCAAGTAAACCCATGGTCACCTAATTTCTTTTGTTCTTCCCATTGTGCCAAAATCCTTGTGCCATTTTGTTTGGAATCCTGTGATTTCCAGATGGAATCTCCGGGTTCATGAGTTAAGCCAAAAAAATTGAGCAGGGGGGCTTATGAAAGAAAAATATTTGTAATGCTGCAAAAACTCATCGGAAACATGCAAAAATCTCTATTCTACACTTCTTTTATTGTTAAATCTCTCTTTATTGTATCAAAAATGCCATCTAATTAAATGTTGCACGGATTTGAACTCTGTGAAGTTCTGCAGAAGCCGCAGCTTGGTCTTGATGCATTGATGACATTGGACAACCCAAGACTCTAGGACATGGAGTACATAGGATCATGGCATTGTATGACCCTCTCACGTGTATTCACTGTTCGTACGCTGGATTTGGGTAAGGGATGTGTGGGTTTAACACTCTGACTAAGCCTTTTACTCCAAATGAAATTAAAGATCACTTCCTTCCCCATCAGGTCCAGTCACTTTCTAATCATAGAGCCTGGAAAAGTTACAGGCGTCTCCCTTGGAAAGATGCCCAGCAATCTTTAATGTTAGGGTTTTGTCATATTCACAACTCTAGAGAGCTGATTATATTTTCTTTCTTCTGTATCCCTTTGGGTGCGTGTAACGTCTCATGGATCCAAGGCGCATGGAGAAGACTTGTTTAAACCACAGGATGCATCTCAAACTTGACCTACAACACCCTTTCCTATTATGTTATCCATACAGCTGTGTAAATGCCCCAGACTGCGGAGTGCATTGTGTGCGGGGAGAAGTCATAAAACTATTTTAGCAGCTAACAAAAGCCTTCATGCTACAAATTGGAAGTTAGCCACTGGCCACAACACCAGCTTTGCAAGGGGAAACACGCTTATCACATGCAATAATCAATACATTATATATATATATATATATATATATATATAACTATTACTCTTATTTTTATTATTATACAAATTGATGGCTAAACAGGGTTTGAACTTACAAAAACAAAAGCCCTGCTCAAATTGGCTTAAAATGAACTATCCCGAGCCAATTGAAGCAGTATTAAACCCCTCTGCCTTCAACGGACCCTTGGTTCTGCATTTAAAAATATTTGGGAATTAGCATTACAAAGTTGAGCATAATTGGCCTTTTTATCTTTCATTGATAAATTATTAGCGCATTGGCCTTTATATTTTTTTTAATAATATTTTGCAGTTTATACACTTTTAAGGCCAATACATTCTTTTTACCAAAATAATATTTTTACCAAAATAATATTTCTTTTTACCAAAATAATATTTTGCAGTTTATACACTTTTAAGGCCAATACATTCTTTTTACCAAAATGTTAGGGCAAAAACTGCAAATAATATACCGTATTTGCTCGATTATAAGACGACCCTGATTATAAGACGACCCCCCAAAATCTGAATATTAACTTAGGAAAAAAAGAAAAAGCCTGAATATAAGACGACCCTAAAGGAAAAAAGTTTTACCAGTAAATGTTAATTCATGTAAACTATTTTTTTAAATAAAAGCTATGATTGAGAAAAATATTTTTTTTTGTTTTTATTTCCTTGTATTTTCCAACCTGTCCCCCAGTTACGCACATCTGCCCCCAGGCTTGCCACACCAATATGGCACTGTGGCCCATGATATGCCTTTTAACCCTCTATATGCCACTGTGCCCCATGGTATGCCTTTTGACCCCCTATGTGCCACTCTGCCTCCAGAAATGCCTTATACCCCTATATCCCATTCTGGCATTTAGGGGGTTAAAATGCATATTATGGGGCAGAGTGGCATATAGGGGGGTATAAGGCATTTCAGGAGCCAGAGTGCTCTATTAAATGCCCCCTTAACGCCACTCTGCCTCCTGAAATGCCTTATACCTCCCTATATGCCACTCTGCCCCATAATATGCCTTTTAACCCCCTAAGTGCCAGAGTGGCATATAGGGGTATAAGGCATTCCAGAAATGCCCTATGCCCCCATTTAACACACACGCGCACACACACGCGCACACACACGCACACTTACCGGTGCTTCCAATTTCCTGCTGTATTGCCGGGCAGCGGGTTGACGTCTCCTTCCGCTGCAGCCGGAAGGCGGTGGAGTTGGCAGCGGGGGTTTGTCTGCGTCGGTCGTGCATACCTTCCCCGGCTGTCAGAGATCAGAGTTCCCCGCACCGATGCAGACAACCCCCGCTGCTAGCCACGCCTCCTTCTGGCTGCAGCGGACGTTGTCTACGCGGATCGCGGAGACGTCAACCCGCTGCCCCGGCAATACAGCAGGAAGCACCGGTAAGTGTGTGTGGGGGGGGAGACAGGAGGATCCAGGTCCCCTGCAGCGGTGCGGGGGATCTGGATCTTAGTCTCATAATCAGACCTCTATTTGAGGTCTGATTAGAAGACGACCCCGATTAGAAGACGAGGGTCTTATAATCGAGCAAATACGGTACATTATAAAAGAGTTGATTTTTATAGGTTGGATATTCTTTTTTGTTTACAATAGCCCTTTAAAGGGGGGGGGCTTTCGTAATTTTAAAAGTACCTGTTCAAAAAATGTAACGTTTTTATATGTTAAACCGTCTCTGGTGTTGGGGGAACAATAATGCACAACAATTCTCCTGTTATATCACTGGAATGTAATGAGAGGTCCTTACATAATATAAAAATTATCAAAATTGCTGAATTGTACAAATTTAGTACAGATTTGTATTAATTATGTAGAAATCTCAAGAACAAAGTAAAACAGACACTAATGTTAAAAGAACCATTACTTATATGGACCCTGTCGTTAATATTTTGCCCCCTTTCTAAGTTTCAATATAACCAAAATGGGATCATTTTGTGTGAAATTGTTTTATTTTTGTCCATTTGTTTTTGAAATTTAAAGTCTGTGTCGTGTGTTATCATAGTCCTCGCCAGACTCTTGACCGCTATGAAAAAACTCGAGACAATGCTACAAATTAATAAGAAAAGGGGGAAAGAACCAAGGTGAATCTTATAATACACTAGAAAAAGCAAGATTGAGTATAACAAACACTAAACCCAAAGAGGACACCATATAAGTACACATCATTTAGATACATTAAAAAGATATTTAATTTTCATGTTAATGTACCTTTAAAAAATATTCTGGAAAAAAAACAAAAAAAAAAAAAAACGGATGAATGAAAAAACTGCCCTAGGTCACTTATTAAAATTTTGTTTATTTTTATTTTGTTTTTGGTACCATTTTTTCACCGTAAATTATAAACAGAATTTTATTTTGCATCAAACTCTATCTGCATTGGGTGTGTATTTCCTAGCTTGGCACCGATTTCTAATTAACTAGAAATGTTTACTCCGCGACACTCTCAAAACCCCAGCATGAAGTGCAGAACAGATACTAGAACAGCAACCTCGATACACCTTCTCTGCAGTGATTTTCACAGCGTGTTTCAAAATCTAAATTAATTCGGAAACAGACGTTTTGCTTGTAATAAAGATTTTATGGGTCGAGTCCAAGGACAGGATAAATAGAGTCTGACTGATCACAGCGAGGGGAGAAGGGGGAACAGGGAATAAAATTAAAGGTATTTGATACAGTGAAGGGATTTAAACATGCACGGGGTAGGCATATGGCTCCTGAATCTAAGACGACTGATTAAGGTCTGAGTAGCTACAGCAGAAAAAATGGGCAAACTAGACGGGCCGAATGCTTCTTCAACATTGTACCGCTGTTCAAATTATCGCCAAGTTAAGCAATACGTTCATTTTAAATTATATCATATAATCTGCATCCACTACTTTCATTCCAAAGTGGTGATATTACATACAACAAAACTTATTTAGAGCCAGGATAGGTAATATTAACACCCAAGTCCCCCCTAGTTAACAGCTCAATCTACCCAATCCACAACCTAAAGGCCAACCAAGGTTTCATCCACCCCATGTCAACTCGGTCTCAAGCTGTAACTAGGGATCTTGATGTCTGATGCAAGGTCAGAGGTTGTGACCTGGGCTTCCATCAATTCTGTGAACTTCAAGGGGAAAACAGGGACATTGCCACCTGGGAAGCTCTAGTGTGCCCCTTGGGGCACTTGGGGGCAGCTGCCTTTCTTGCCCCATGGAAGTTATGGCCCTGACTCTTATTTAATGCCATGAACTAAAGCATGACTGAGTTAGAGGAATACCCTCCGGAGATGTCCCCCATCCACCTCTTGTTGTATTTGTTATGATAACACCGCTGCAAAGGGTATCATTACTCTTGGCACATGGAAAATATACAATAATCATAACAGTTGTCTGGTCACACGTAACGTTGAAACAAACCTCTCCCTCCCATTATCTGGAGAAAATAGATCTTATTGAACCCTTTAGGTGAATCTATTAAAGCTACATCCCTGAGAAGCACATGATTCACCCAGGGCTTGTCTTCTCATGAAGGTGGAGTGTCATAAACATTGATTATTATAATTATTTACTTCTGAACTTTCAATTTCTTAGTCAATTAACTTTGAAATCAAAGTGTGGCTTGCCAGGATTTCCGGTCAAATTATCATCAGTGTTCAAGAACAGTTTTACGGTAATTGTTGTTATTGTGGTTGGTACAAGGTTCCGATGCTCTACAAGTAAGTGAATGAGAAAGCAATCATCGAACAAGTGACAATATACAAATTAACCCCTGGCTATCATCATATACGTACTATCCACCTCTAGTTCTTATTGAAAGTTCTTTGTCCTGTTGTTTTTTCCATTGCTTGCTATATTTTGAGCACCTTTTAGAGTTAATTCTTGATTGTATAGCACCATTTACTGGGTCGACAATATTGTAGTTTCTAGTTTACTGATCTTTGGCTTAAACCATGTGCATGTTACAAGATACTTTACTTTATTATTTAAGGTAAGAGGGAGGTTGAAAAGCCAATGAGACCTAGAACTGAGCCTTTGCTTTTCTCCCATTGGCCAAACTCAGTACTAAGTGTGACCACTTGGTGGGCATCTGTCATTATTCAGGTCGGTCCAAGTCACTCCACCAAATAAATCAATATCATTAATAGTGTTATGTATTGGTAGTTCCTAGTGGTTTATATAGCATCTTCAAAATCTGCAGCGCTTTTGGACAGCGTCCCAAGAAGGATTTGCCCGGTGTGCCAGATGGCCAATGTCATATAGGACCTGTATCCAAAGTAGATCATTATTATTTATATACCCCACAGGCTGATAGTCCAGCCAACCAATATATTGACTTTATATGGTAGCATAATTACATATTGTGCATAGTGCTAGCCAGCACGTTCTACAGGCTAGCCCATGGTATGTAGAATCCATTGGTATTTTCATTTAAAAGGAAGCTATGGCAACCTCAAAATAATATTAAGAAAAACAATATGGAGGAAAAATTTCTACATGTTTTTTTACAATTATGTCCGCATGTGGGTCACATGCACAAGTGCTCCAGAAAAGCTGTCTCCTTCTATCTTCTATCTGCTCCACATATATTCTCCCAGACTGATGGCAAACAGGAGATAATTCCGTGGAGTGGAATGAATGAGCGAAAGTACGAGAATGGCAGATGCAGGTGGAGGAGTCGTCGTGGGCCAAGAGCTCACGTGAAGAGAAAATAAACGTGTTACGGCAACTCCTCACTCGTATAATGAACAGCTGGCACAGAGAAAGCACGATAGGGGCAGAAAGCAGCAAATCCTTGGACCAAGCTGTACTAATCCTCTACAAGTACTCATTTACTGCGTGGGTGAACTCTAACCAAGCAGCAAGAACAGGTTTAATTGATATCTTCCACTATAATTAAGCAATGTGTTTTCTTACCGAGGCTGTAAACAATAGATAATAAATAATAACCCACATTAGGGACAATATGGGAGAGGCTGCAACAAGTAGGATCAGCACAAAGCGTATGATCGCTTTTAAATGATGGACTTGTGTCGTTTCACTTTGTAACACTTTGCAATTGTTTCGGATACATATAACTGGTTTTAATTCACTATCGGAAAACATATCATAAAACCATAAGCACTGCTTATGTTATATTAATGTATCTCTTTTTGTATCTAATTTACCCTAGTTCCATCTAGTTCGTTCTTAAAAGCTTCCATACACTACCTGTGATGTCCAACTCCATGAGTGGTGGATCCCAACCCTTGCCATTACTTCTCTGCTCAAGATGGAATCTTGGCTCCTCTAGTTGTAATAAGTTGTAATAGTTGTAATAAGGAGCCTCTTGTTATCTGCTCTGTCCATATGGAGAACATTGCCTTTGCAAGGGCCTAATGCCCCTTAGGCAGCCCTACAAAAAAAAAAATCTATTTTAGCTAAAAGCTCTCCCTAACCGAAATTACCTTTTTTTAATTTTGGAGCTTGTCTTTGTACTCTCTTCTACTTGTCATTTTTGTGAATTGGTGCCTAGACTTGGACTGCATATTCCAAGTAAGGTTTAACTAATGCCTTGCATAAAGACATAATCATATTTATGCCTTGAAGGAAAAACAATTTTTCTGATGATCGGTAGACCTCGAACGTCAGTAAAGCAAGAAGCACACGTCAACCCAGCCAGGTAATGCAGAAGCAGAAGTGAATAATAGTCATAAACTTATGTAACATTGCTAAGCAGGAGTGCTTCTTTTCCATGAAGTTCACACCACGCTGCTGACTTGGCTACTTTTAGGGGAATAAATGTAGGGGTTGAAGGATGTTATTTTTCAAAGTGCATTTTCAGAACTCCGTAGAGCTGTCATCCACTGAAAAACATTTTAGAGGAGGTATTTGTTTTCTATAGGTTTGGTGAATGCATATTAAAGCACTTACAAGGTGCTTTAATAATTACTTTTTGTTAAGGAGGCTGCTTGGAACACTGGAGTAATATGTTTATTAAAACACGCTATATTTACAGCTTGAATCCTGGGAGTTGTAGTTCAGTAACATCTGGAGATCTCCTTCTCGGCTCCTCCTCCTCTATAAGGGGACACCATGGCGAAATATATAGTAATTATTGTAACTTTTTCTCCTGGCATAAGGTGGGTTATGTGTATAAGCGTGTTTTGGGGTATATTTGTAATAACATTTCAAAAAATAACAGTGAGTTTCAGGCGGTCAAAGCTTCTGCTTGAATCAAGGAGCATCATGTCAAGACATTCAACATCAAATACTTTATTCACCCTGAGCGAATTCCAACAAACCGTGACTAATATGTTTTTTTTTTACACCGTCATTAGTAGAAAAGGGTGCAGTATGTCAAAGCGAGGGTGTCTTTGCAGGTGATGTATTAACCCACCGGTTTCTAAGATGAAATAAGGAAATACGGTTATTCCTATCTTGGGCTGCGAAAAGAATGCGTAACTAACAATGTCACTTTTGCACAATCTGGCTGCAACGTAGCAACCAAACAGAAGAAAACACCGGCCTTTATCAGAGCCGAGCGCACAAGTTCCATTGGCTATTGAAGATTAGCCACAATACAGCTGTGGTTGACTCACGATAATGGTCAGATTAAATATGGGACTACGGCAAAAAAAAAAAAAAAGCAGATTTCCAGAGTTTTTTTATAAACTGTAACATTTATACAAATGCCTTCCTATAAAAGATGTTTGGCTATAAGGTGTTTTATAGGGCAGCGTATAACTGATTGGGTATACGTCACATCAGCAGTTTGTCCACTTTCTCCAGGTTTTTATGGGCCTGTTCTCTGAAAAATTACTAACAGTCTGTATGGAGTCCATTGCTCGAAAGAGCCTTTAGACATCAATGAAACATCTTTATAGTTGTAGAAGTGAAGAGCAGGACTGTCTCCAATAGGATAAAAGTGACAATTTCCTTCTTCTTCTGTCTGCAGGAGTAGATGGGGAAAGGATTGGTGGAATAGTTCCATAAACATAAAGGTTTTGATGGCACCCATGAGGCTTAAACTTCCACTCTTCTTCATATCCACTAGAAAGATCTCAACAGAGTGATGACAAATATAGTTATCATTAAGGAGCAATTGTGACCCCCAAAAGATCCTAGCAAGAATTTCTCCCCCCATATATCCCAACATTGGCAGATGGCAAGACACGTAATCAGAACTAGATCATCTTTCTGCAAATAGTTTTAGACAAAATGTGGGCAGTCAAATAAAAAATATCAAAATGTAAAGTTTTGCATTTGAGAAAAGAAAATAAGCATTCCAGTTAAACTTTAAATGACTGCTTATAGGAGGAACTCTCTATGGAGCAGGAGTTGACTATCCAGCAGTCCAAAATCTCAGACAGGTGCAGTAAATTCAAACAAGTTTTTATGCTCTATTAAAATGAAAATGAGTATATAAACGCACACTAGCACACATATTTACTAACACATTCTCACAATCTATTAAGTATCTATTTTCTTTACCACATTGGGGCAATATTGAATAAAAGTACCACTGGAGATTGTGCCTTCTTTTTGAGTCGGTTTGAACTTGATGGCCTCTGTGTCTTTTCTAACTAGAGTATCTATATAATGATATATCTGTTTTCCTGATACAGTAAACTGAACGAAAACTGCATTGAGCGAGAGACATATAGCGTGCCAAGGGGTATGTATCACCATATGATGCATAGAACACTGAAGCTGGAAAGGTTCCCACTGGCTGAGAAACAGAACAAGGTTTATTCCCAGTTGACTTTTGGAAACTTGGTTTCAGTGATCTGCAGAGGTTCACGTGTCAGTACAGGTGAGTTGCCCCCGTCCCCAGAATGTCCTCAGGGCTTTGAGTCACCCCACCACCAACCGAGAACACAAACTATTTCTCTTGATCTGAAAAAAAAAATGCAGAGATGTTGTAACAGGTTAAAATAGAGTATTTCAAGAGCATAAGCAAGGAATCACCATGAACATAGGAAGTACAAGAGATTTGAATAATGTTTCCTGGGATACCCTACTCACCATTTTCCCAACATCCTCCTATTCCAGTTCCTGCAATCTTACCCAAGGAAATGTCTCGAGAGAACCTTGCTGAGCTTTGTGTCTCGATAAAGAAGATTCATTCACAGCTCAACCTTATGCATTGATGGAAATACGGTCGATGGAATGTGGACTGGACATTAGCTACAAAGAGGACCAAGGTTATCATTAATGCTAAACTTCAGATTTTGGGAATTTAAGACTTTCAAACCATCACTTCCTTAGTACTGCAAACATTATTCCTTTCTCCCCCCCCCCCAGCACTAATCTCTCCTGCCTTTTAATGTATCTCTTGTTGCCTTCCTTCTTTCCTCTTTCTCTATTTTCTCTCTTTCCATGATCCAAACATGGTGCATTTTAGCTGCATCAACAGCATGAAGATTCTAACTGACCAAAAAAGTAGCAAGTTTAATACATCATGACACATGTGACATAATAGCCCAGGCTAGATGGTGTCACAGACCTGATGCTTAGTCTTTAATGTGTACTCAAGCAAGGAAAGCAAGTTACACTTACTCTTCATATCCGAATGACTGGATCCATGTCCGTCACTATGTAACAATGTACAGTTCACTTTACATTTAATGAAGTCGCAGATGCTTATAAAAAGTCATACTTTTTGGTATTCAACTTTAATTAGCAAACAAGTGAGTCTAACCAGGCCCTTAAAAGTTCGGCTTCAAAGGACAACAAACTAAGTTCTGTATTTATAGGAACTCTTAAGATGTATAAAGTCAATGACACATACTACTTGCCTCTGAATTACCAGACACTTTAATAATATATATTACGGTTATATAATAATATATTTACGGTCTGGATGGAATTTCCAATAGAAAATCTAAATGATTTGTATTTTACATATGGCCGATTTCTTACATTTTCAGCACATAAAACAAACATATTCCATTTAAAAAGAATGAAAAGTGATTTGGAGGTAGTCCTGAAGAACTACAAGTCCCATGATGCTATTACCCTGTCCCAGCTCATTGGTATTGTAATTCTGGGCCATCCTTGGTTAGAACTAATTGGTGGTCACACCTGTTGTAATTAGTGGACGTTGAATAATGAGCTTTTGAGAGCGCCGTGTAATACGGACTTTCTGTATAACAGTTGCGTTACCGCTCAGGGTGTTGGCCGTTGACTTTCTTTCAGTTAATTAGGCCTATTGGTTAATATCAGAAAGTGACAGTTAAAGGCACACTTTCACTGCTAGAATACCAGATTCTGGTATTTTTTCTTGTACAAAACGGGTCACTATGGGGGTTATACATAAACATTTTAAATAATGGGGTTATCTCTATAGCAACAAATGGAATTGCCCAGTTAACAGAAATTCTCCATTGGGCGATATGATGATAAAATCCCTTTTGTTCTTGTACTTGTGCAACCAAATTCTTTTCTATACACAACTCATGTGTCCTACTCGCAAAGTCCTAAATGTGGTGTAATCATGGAGAACAAAGGAAGGTTCCTGCTGACTACCATGATTATATACATTCCAACTATATATGTTCCTATATCCATCATGGAATTATAGATCTTAGGTTATCCCCATTACATGGGTCTTAATTGGTGTTTCTTGTTTGCGTGAAACATGCTTTTTCATTTCTACCTTCATGCAGGGTTTAGCCTTCAACCCATTGGCAAACTAGTCTACTGGCCATGCTATGTTACCAGAATCAGCAAAGGGGTTGGGGCTTTTAGAAATGCTTGTATCATATTGGGAAGAATATGGGATTAGACAAATAAATTGACAAGAGTTTTCCTTTATGGGACAGTTCACTGCCCTGAACAGCCTCATCAACCATGAATGCATATTAAAATACTTTGTGAGTATTGTGTAAAGTCTATTTGGGTTAAATAAAAAGTAATTTACATAGTAACATTAATATGAGGGCGGAATTGTACCTGTAACCGTGGTTTCTTCGGAATACTTTGTTCTTCTTGTGTACCCTACACTAGTATTTCTCTGTAGAGTCTGCTGCTACTTAAGGAAGGTAGGCTAAAATCCCACGGTATGGCACAACATCGGTGGAACGCTTAATTAATTAGTAACCTTAAGGAAAACAGAGATTTTATTTCCTTTAGCTTCATTTTTTAATCCAATCCAATACAATGTATCATCTTTCAGGGGATCGGGATTTTGATAAGATGGATATTTTATCACCTGCCAGTGATCTAAATCTTACTCAGGCGTCATAAGGAAGTTGGGTGAAATCCCACATGCGACATTTAGCAATCCATATTGCGCATTGCATTGCAAGTGCATTGATTTATCCATTCAAAAGAAGAAGAAATGACAAATAAGCTAGCAGACTAACTATCTGCCCAGGCCTTTGTTATTGCTGTGACTTTTTTAGTACACTTTAATGTTTAATGGGCAAAGTTCTAAAAGTGGAGCAGTTACCATGGAATCCAACCAAATGTTTATTCCAATTACTCCGCAGTTATTGCAATAGATCTGTTCATTATAAATGTATCCCATTGCATTTAATGACATGACATGAAATCAGGACAGCACCTGCTTTAGACAATCCAAGTCAGAGAACTTCAGCACATCATCAGCTTCTACCAAACACCTGTCCAATGCTTGTTCATCTGGCCTGGCTCGATTCCATTACGCTCGCAGTCTTAAAATGCTATTTACAGCCACGTTAAATACAAGGAATGTATTAGTGAATGGGGCATCCTCTTTGCCAACACCCAAAATGCTACTTGGTTTTTGCAAGTTCTTGGATTAAACGTCTAGTGAAGCTGAACATTGTGTGTACAAAGGAGATGGGTGCAGCTCCCGAGGAGAGGAGCTTATAAATATAAAAGGAACTCTTGGGGAATATGTATTTTCACGCAGAGAAACATTCTGTAATAATCTTATGAATACGATAATTTTTAATATCAGGGGAAGTTGAATGCCATTTATTTAGGACTCTATGACCATTCATGGTTTGTGGGCAAAAAAAAAAAAAATCTTCAAAAAGTGGAAACCGAATGTTGACACGTGAGACTTTTTAAGGTTTTACTTGCCAGAGCTAGCTATGGGTGAGTTTCATAAGCTGATATATTTTCCAGAATGTCAGGGATCACCGCGACGTTTAGCCTTTAAGCTGGCATTAAGGTTTTTTAACCCAACGGTTATGGCATTGCAAGCTCTTAACCTGCAGCTCTACGCTTAGATTTGTGCATCGGCTGGGTTCATTTAACTTTTACAAGCAAACTTAAATAATGTTTTTCTTCCAAATCACTTATATAGTCCGACGTTACTTTATGCACCTGTCCGGAGACCATCATTTAACTCTGTTGGTTATATAGGCTAAAAGGTGCTGACTCGGCAATAGCACAAGACTCACAAGACACTTGGTGATGGAATGTATGGAAAATTCACAGGGATCAGCTGAGGTCCCCGACTGCCCTGAACTTGGGGTGATTACTGCTTATTAAGAATGTCCAATACCTAATGGCATATCTAATGTAACAATATAATGTGAAACGTGACAATGATTCAGCTGGAGCTCACAACCTTGGTCATTAATGTTACCAATGGCTTGTAATGTAATAGATATCGAAATGATATTATTAGTTTTCACTAAGAAGGCAATGTTTGGAAAAAGTTTTCCAAAAGAGCAATGAGAACTAAAAAAAAATGTAGGTTCTTAAAAATTTCAGTATTAAGTTTCCAAAAGAAAAAAACTCTGCAAAAAATTTCTTATTTTTAAGGTATAATTTCTTTCAGTAATGTTAAGCTCCAGTAAGTAGCACAGAACAGAGAATTAACTGTGTTTTCATGGATTTACAAATCTTTGGTGTCTTTTGTTAATTATTAAAGAGAATGTCTGCCACTGTAAGAGTCATTAGAGAAAGATGTCTGAAGCTGAAGCAGTAAGCAGCTTTAGTAAGATTGTCTGGGTTGGATTTCCACAAGCAAGATAGTATTATGCCTAGGGGTGCTTTTGAACAAGGGACATTAAGGCTCGTGTAATAGCGTTGAATTTCCAAAGGGTTGAATACCAGCTGCGTTAACTAAATTGAACAAAGTGACATGGAATAAACTCACAACGTTATCCCATAACCTCTCTACTTGGACAGGTTTCTTCTCAATGCTTAGGAAATTGGTTAAGCAGTAATAGAATTTGAGATGGTCATGGGGACCTGACATAGCATCCGGGGGTAGTAATAAAAAATTGGCATGTAGCAATCTACAGGGTGTGAGATCCAGTTTGGGTTAATGAAGACCCAAATATAAAGCATAACGGAAAAGACCCCCTACCTGCTACCTCGAGTTATCCCTAAAAGCCGTTTGTTCTCTTTTAGCTTGGAACAATGATACTTTTATTGTTTGTTAATGTATATTAGAGAAGAAGTGATTGTTACTGATTACATTTGTAAATTTTACAACAAATTTTAGAATCTCAAAATGTAAACACTGATAGCGTTTTAAATGTTACCACCTAGATTTATTTAAACCTTTTTTTTTTTAATTATTATATAGATATGAAAATGAATGATATTTCTAAACTATACAAAATACAAGACGACCATGCACACAAAATATTACATGTTTATTTTACAAACTGTATCAATGAATTAATAATCTGTGAAAGATGAAAATGTGTTTTTTTGTTGTGTTTGTGGGGTTATTTTTGTGACACCGATCTGTCTGCACATTAAGCCTCAGACATATTATCTAACGAAATAAAGAAAGAAAGATAGATATTTCGGCGGTGTTAATAAGCTTTTCCTGCAGCAAAGTGGATACGTTTCAGTTAATACTCTTCATTTGCCTAATCCAGTCTCTGAGTCACATTTAATAACAGCCGAAATTGTTTTTCCTCTTTTTTTTTTTCTCAGCTAATTAGAAATCAGTTTTCATGACCAAGATCCTTTGCATGAGATAAGGGGAGCGGGGAATCCCATTGCCAATGTTAAATGGAGTCCACATTTATCTATTGGCAAAAAAACACAAAAAACAAAGAAAAATCAATTACATTTGGAATATTCAGTGCCAATAGTTACACTTTTTTGTTGCGAAACAGATTGTTCTGCAGAACAAATGGTTATCCCCCAGACCCCCTTCCTTAGATCAATGAACAATCCTATGAGAGTATGTTTTATAATTATTATAATTTTTAGCATTGGTGTTTTTTGGTATTTTTCGTCATGCACAGGCGATTAAGAAGAAAAATGTGCTAAATATTTCACATTCCAGAACCATAATTTTCTGTTTTGGGTAAGTGTAGATCGTAATGCGTAACATGTAGGCCAGCAGCTACAGTGTTGCTGATTTACGACTAGTGTCCCCTCTAAGATACAGCCCCAAAAAGGGCCCGAACCACTTTGAGCTATTAGCTAAACTTCAGAGTGAGCGTTTTTAGTGCTGTTGTACTTGAAGGGAAGGTTGACTTCAACACCATTGGCCTTTAACAAACCCAGCAAGCAATGAGGTAATAGGGTCACGTCATGATGTCAAACACAAATAGTCAGACTGGGTAATGTTTCGAAAATCCCAGAGTGAATGTATAAATCAGATTCCGCTTCTAATTACCTGGCTCCCCATTTGGTGGATGTTATTCCCATTGTAGTATTGTTTTGTTTGCTGGTTATGGAAATTCTCAGGACCTGCCAGTAATGCGATGGAATCCGCGGAAGCTCAAACTTGACACGTGAGGAAAAAAAACACAAAATATGTTTTTGCTGGAAATATGCTTTCACACGTGGTGCTGAAGGGGACTTTCAAGAATTATTGAATTTTCCATGAGCTGAAAGGCAATTGGTTTGAGTGTTCCCCGGGGACCTTCCCCTCTTCTCTTACACGTAGCTTTTTCCGTCACACGCGTGTTGATTTAGAATGAGTGGCTAAACCCGAGTGTGGAACGTACAGCATGTGTGTAAAGGAAGAGACAGGTCACACACACCAGCCATAAGCCTGCCCTTCCCTCCACTAGATATTGAAGCAGAATTACTATAGATTATGACAATGGGTTCTTTGTCCCAAAGGGCCACACGGTTTTGCGCCCCTTTAATAAGCGGCCTCGACTTGAGAGATGGAGAGGTGGGATCGGCACTCTTGATGTAAGGGGACCAGATTTCTGAATGGTTCAATGATACGATTCCAAGAAGTAATAAGCTAAAGAGCTGGAAGAATACATTGTATTTGGTTAAATTAAAAATAATCGATATCAATGAAGTTTAATCACAACTTTTTCTGAGATGCAAAGATAACATAAAAAAAATGTTTATCACATTAAATATATCACAGATGTTATTTATAAGGGTGCTAGTCAATAAAATATACCGGCTCGTGGACATTTCCATAATTTTTTTAGAAAATACCTTAAATGGTGCTCCAAACAAACAAAAAAATGACAGATGACATAAAAGGACCAAACTTTCAGGAGATCTCCTCTTAAAATAGAGGGACGCGGTTGCCCCATTCTGATATCACAGATCTCTCGTTTTCCATTAAAGTCCTGAGGCTGCTCAGGTATGATGTCATACACTCACGGCCATAGTCAATGATGCAAAAGGACCAATCAAAGAAAAAAATGGCAATGGAGTCCGGGGCTCACTTTTTCTCCAAAGGTGTCAAAGCAGTTAATAACTGAAAAACACACAGATAATAAATGAGATGTTCCAATTCACAAGAAACAATCATCTTAATAAAACGATAAAGGGTTAATGAGAGAGGAGATCGCAAACATCGGAGGAGCTTTCTGACGCAGAAACATAGATTTCACTAGAACCATTTGGCTCCTCTAGTCTACCCATGTTTCCTCGTCTAAGACTCAGATCTTAATGATCTTAATGAAGAACCCAAAGTGGTTTAGTGATTACTACATTCTTATTCAATCAATTTTAGCTATGCAGCTTGAAATTTATAATCCAAGTGAAAAATCGCAAGTATAAAAAACACCTAAAAATTGGGTAGCGTCCTAAGAATTTTATTGTTAAATTATGTTCAGTGCTGTAATTCAAGATAACAGACTTATCAATCAAACTCAACCATTGCTGTTGCCTGATAAGAAATAGCTAATAGCTCATATGGAAACTTTGCCCAAGCTTGCAAGACAGAACAATTTATGGTATAACTCAAAAGGTTGACCCCTCAAAAAAAAAAAAAAAACATTGTTGGGTATGGAGATCACCAGCGTAACATGAACACTGCCTCCTCCTGCAAATGTTGTCGAGGGGGGCAAATCACAATGTTTGTGACCCTACCATTAATTTGGGGATCTAAGGGGGTATTCTTACCTGCTGCACAGGTGTGCTTCTGGTGTTATAATATGTAACAAACAAACTCGGTGTTTCAGTTTTGGAAACCAAATAAGTGGGTAAGACATTGTTCATGCTTCTGGTTATAAATAATTACAAAAGTCATTAGTGAAAGAGCCGGCATCATAGGGCCCCCTTTGACCAAAAGGCCTGGAGGCCTCTTGAAGACCTGGGTACCCCGGCACCACAGAGGCTACACCAGACTATGTTACTGCCTCTGGGCATGATTAGGTAAAAACTCATTAAGTTAGGGATTTTTTTTTGTAATTTTCATAGCCTTTAACTTATTTTGTAGTAAAAGGTCACCTTAAGAATATGTTATCTGAATATTTCATTTTGTCAACAATATTGATGTTGCACTCATGCATAAAACGCTAAATATATTTTTTCGTGAAAAGTCCACAAAAGCCAAGTTTGTCCAAAATGAACCACACTACCGAACCAATTCATCGGACTCCGAGGCTTCGCTATCTTCCAAAATCACAATCCAAAATTTGTGACACTGTGATTGTGTTCATACAATAGATTTTGTGACACAGAGTTACGTTACCCAATGTCCTGGAATTCCGTATGCATAATTAATTGAGTCTGAGCTTGCATTGTTGACAGAATCTATGTTGTGATCTCATTGTTTTGTGGACAAAATTAGATTCTGCGAGAAGATCAAATTCCGATAGAAGTATTGTTGACAAACAACAGCAAAATGTGAGTTATTCTAGAAAGAACACATTAAAAGGCAATATCAAAAATGTACCAACAGGTGTACATCTAGAATTTCCTTTTCTTATCAATTTTTTATTTCGTAAAGGTAAACAAAAAAAATCATAATTGAAGGTAATGCCAAGACTGGCTTGACTAGAGGTTGAGTCGAAAACATTTGAAATTTTACCTGTTTTAGATAAAATGATGTTATTCTATTTGTACCCACGTATTTTTTAATCTTCTGTTAATCGTTAAGTAGTAAGAATGATCTTATTGTTTGCTGATAAGCTAACCATCAGCAGTCATTGCGTCATAACCAAGATTATACACATTATAATACATTATAATGCCCCGAAAGAGAGATGCTTATCAGCGTTACTAGCCCCCTGCCAAGACTGGAAGCCATGGAGGTTCATGCTGATGTTGAGAATTGACAGGAGCTAGAAATATCCCAGCCCCGGGGGTCTGAAAGGTATTTGCATAATGACCTCATGACAAAAAAAGTGGTAAATAAGCTAAGCAAGACCCTTTGTCAAGACCCATGTCTGCAACTAAACAGCGGCACCACCAAAACAGGTTTAATATCACCCAATAAAATGTAATGCAATTAAAGGATCATGATAACATTCCGCCCGGAGGGAGATCAGCACTAATATTCCGAGTTGGTGTTATATTCCTCACTGAGTTAGGGAAAAAGACAAAAAAAATAATAATAGCCCCAAACAAAAGGAATGATACCTTTATGAACAAAAGAATGGGTCGGCACAACAGCAAATTAAAAATTCCCACTTCACACGGACGTTAATCAGCAAGTTCACGGGTTAGCACGTTAAAAAAAGGAATCTCACGCCACCAAAAATGGGATTTAACACTTTTAGACCTAACTCAATGATGATTTAAGGAAAGACGTGTCAAGGTCATTGGGGTTTCTTTAAACATTTAAGGTTTGGATAAAGCTCTTTCTCCTGAATTCTGTAAATTGATTAATGAATACAATGGATGTGTCACAATGTAATGGGTGGATGGGCCTATAACGTGGAGACATCACAACAGAAATTTGCTTAAGTCTTCTGGACCATAATTCCAAAGGGACTTTAACTCATATATTGGAATGGAAATGGTATTTAATGATTTGTTGGTCTTAGAAGCGACACCAAACATGATGTGCTTTTTAGAACAAAAAGTTAGAAATCCTGTAAAAAAAAAACTGGCCTCCAGTTGAACAGCCAAGTTAAAGACACTGGAAAAGATGTTTTGACCAAGAAACAAAGTTCAAAGACTTTACAAATGCTCAATGTGGAACGGATGATTTAAATTCATCATTAAAGAATTAATGCAATATTTTCTTTTCCACGGTATGGATGGTTAAGTTTAGGAATCCACTGTCAAATCAAATAGTCAAAAAGTGCACTCAAAACTTTCGAGAAAAAAATGGGGGATACTCTTCAAATCATATATATATATATATATATATATATATATATATATATATATATATATAGAATGAAAAACAACAATTAAGCAGATATTGCTAAAATAAAGCAAACATTTAGAAATGCTAAACTTCTGTTGGCTTAAGAGAAATGATTACAGGTACCAGGGAAGGCCAGGCTTAATTGACTTTATTTAAAGTACATTAACTATGTTTTATCATTCTAAAATGAAGAAAAATCTGTGTTCTATTACAAGACATTCACAACCTCGACAGAACAGATTATTGCCACCAGCGCTTGAAGTCTGAGTGTGTTCTGAATCATTTTACAGAAACTTGTACCAGGAAGCTGGGGTATTCAACGTGGAAAGAAATTGTTTTTATCAAATGATCTTAATTGAGATGATTATCTCACCTGTAGCGTTCAGATCAAAGTCATTTAGGGAACCCTTTTAGTTGAAAGTCCCAGAGGGCTTTATGTTTAAATGGCAATAATTTATGAACACAAATGAACCTCACCCATCATCTCTCCCAGACGTTCTTTTTTTCCTTTTAAACCAAAAACAATACAACCTCTCTATTATTATTATTATTTATTGTTTTATATAGCGCCATCAAATTCCGTAGCGCTGTACAATGGGTAGATAGGACAAAACAAGTAGTATGACATAACAAATTGACTTACAGAGACAACAGGTGAGGAGGGCCCGGCTCAAAGGAACTTACAATCTACTTTGAGTTAATTATCTACTAAATGTATTTGTTGCCCCGATGGTTTGCAAATATTACTAAATACAACTAATTCTGATATTTTGTATACGGTTAAATTTATAATCTGAGAGGTGCATAAACTATTTTATTAATAAATCCTTTTTTTCTTATTAAACCAAATTAATAAAATTAGATACCAAAGAGCAAAATGTGGAGCAGACACGATGGGCGCCAACGTAATATTGTTTCCTACAGGTGTCTCCAAATTTAGCCCATAGCACTGAAGATACCGCAGTTTTGCTTTGATCATATATCTATATCTATATATATATATATATTTATATTTATATAGATAGATAGATAGATAGATAGATAGATAGATAGATAGAGATATATATATATAGATGTATATATATAGATATAGATATATACATATATATATATATATATCATCTCTAGCAGAATTATGGAGTTAAGTGTGCACTAGGCTAACTAATGACATCATTGAAATTTCACTTAACGCAAGTGGGAGGGGCTAAACATTAATGCCATAAAATTCCTCCCCGAGTCTATTGCTCTTTTGCTGACTGCATATGTTCATCCAGTGCCGTAACATAAAAATGGGACTCTGCTTCCATCTTCTTCGAAGGCCCACTTCTAATTTGTTCATCCTTGGATGTGAAAGTCTGTGTCTCTGCGCATGCACAAAATCGGTATTCACTTGCGTGCTGTGATATTATGGAGCAATAAATGCAAGGTGACAATGTTGCAGCTAAATAAACCATTGGTATGATAACAAACACTTTGGACATAGCTGGTAATAAATAACTACATAAGTAATGAGCGTACCTGGGAACTTCCCAAGGTAGGCTACCTGGGGCACTCCGTCTTCTGGGGGTGTGTCTTCATGAAGGAGCAGGGCTAGTTGCATATAGGGGTGGGGCCAGCTGTATCCCAGGCAGCCTTTAGTGGGCGGGGAGTGAGCATAAAGTGGGTGGGGCGTGACCAAATGCCGCTCCCCTGGCCGGTAAATGAAGAAACTGATCCAGAGACCCAGGAAAGCAGGGCTTCATCAGGAGACTCAGAGTCAAACCTGGAGAGTTCCAATATAATCCTTACCGCCATCTTCAAAAGGCCCGCTTCATCAAGAAACCGCGGGGCTCCTGCACACATGACTCTCCGGGGAGCGAGTGTTGAGTGGGATTATATCAAACTATCTGATAAATGCATACTATGTCTGACAGAATGTGCACAATTCACAGAACTACTGCAAGGCAAGCTGCAAATGTCTGTTTCATTGCTTCCGATGCACCAGCCTCTACGAAAGATACAGAAACCACAACCTTTGCAGAAATGACAATAAGACATAATACTTTTTGGCCTCTGTAAACATTGTTACAAGATTTTCCCTATTGTCCATTTTGCTTGTGCATCCATGGAGCAGGACGGGATCTCCACCCCAACCCAACATCCCCTGAAATTTGCCCCCCATAGAACCTTTGATCATGTTTGGGGGGTTGGGGTTTGTATTTACCCCTGTAAACTTGGAAGCATTTCAAGAGATCCTCATGCCACCTTACAAGTTGGTGGAATTCTCGAGTGGTGCTAAAGGTGGGATCTTTGGTCAAGGTTTATGTGGCCTACGCGTCGAGCATCAGTCTATCAGTCTCAGAGCTGCTACGATCTGTCTCTTTCAGGTGCACGCAAAGCCTGTCTGAGTCAGGCAAGTGAGACACTTCCAAAGAATGCATGGAGCAACCTGACAGAAGATTGGTATCGCTTTGAAGAAAAAAAGCGACTCCACCCTGGAGGAGACGTACAGAATTCAGGCTCAACAGAAACTCAGATTTGCATGGTAGCTTTTCCAGCTTTCCCTGAGCCATCATCATTTATCTCCTAAAGGGATATCGGCGGCGCTAAGCACGCCACTGCAAGCTCCCGCTTACCAGGCCAAAAGAAATATTGATATTTACGTTTCTGCCCACTGACTTTGAATTAATCAGATAGATGAAACATTTTATCATGCGCGTAAGCTTATGGGTTGTGAAACAACTACGTGTGAAGCAGAAAAAAATTAATTATTATTTTATTTATATGCTTATAATAATAATAATAATTTAATACTGTGGCTTGTTTTACCGTGCAGCTGGCACGCTCATCTGATCTGTCAGAAGTGATGACATCACTGATGTACGTATGATGTATGAATGCTGATTATGTTTCCCCATTGGAGATGTTAAGGCAGGGTTGAGTTTCTAAATGAAAGCTAGCAGAATATCAAGATCCTTGCTTGATCACCGATGCCCCATGCACACGATGGTCTAATACATGCAGAGAAGCTTACAAGAATTTCTATTTGGAATTCTGGAAACCCTTGCCAGGTTGGCCCTAAAAAGGGAAATGCTATTAGGCTGTCGCTACCCCAAATTATGCATTTTTCTATACGGGTACCCAGTTAAAGGAGCCATCTGGTACCCTAGATAAGGACCATCTCTTTCGTTCGGTGATGCCAGACAAAAAAAAAACCCATAAAGCTACTCCTGTAACAAACAAATAAAAAGACCGTTTCACAACAGCCGGCCAATTATAGAAATGTATATAAAGTCAAGCTTTTCTTGGTAAAGGAAATAAGGGTAATCCTGCTGCAGAATTGCACAATTATTACAACTAAACAAAACATTAAAATGTTCGGAAACATTTGTGAAGCACATTTCCCTCTGAGGTCATTTTTTTAACCCATGGCATATTGCCCTCATTCAGTCCATTACATGGGGGCTAAAAAAAATGGTTCTCAGTCCGATCCCTTTCATTGGAGCCAGGAGAAAATCTAATGGAGTTCTGCTTATCACTAGAAAAGTAAGAAAGTTACTTTTATTCTCTGGCAAAATGCCTCAGAAATGTATCAATTAAGTTTTAATTTATTGTAAGTTTGGTTTACTTCAGCCCGACCGTGCCTCGCGCTTGACGAGATAATTATACGTTCACATGGAGAATAAATGTAAGCAGTTAATTTATGGAGCGAATCCTTGCGGCGTGATCCATGTGATCTGATACAAGAACAAATTATTCAAATGGCTATAATTGGGGAACCGATATCCAAAATGCAGACCACTCACAGAGACTGCTGCCAAATACATGCAAACGGGAGAGCGGGGTTCTAGAGCACACAACTTTGCAGCAGCTGGAAAGTGATCTCATTAACACACGACCCTAAACGATGACAGCGATTTCTTGCACGCTATGGATCCAAAGATTGGAAAGTAGCATAAAATCCAGTAGGATCTCCATGCTGTTTGGACCATTCCATCGGTTATGGTGTTAGGACCATGTTTGGACCAGAATCACTTTTTTCTTACATTATCCCCAACATCTTAATGCAGCCTTCAGTCACCTGATTTTTTTTCAAATGAAAATGATCTTGATTAAGGGTTTATTCACTAAGCTGTGAATTTTGGTGCAATGAAATGTTTTATCTTACTGCCATAGCAATGCATCATGAAGGGCACACACACACTCACACACACACACACACTCACACACAGACTCGCACACACCCACACTCACACTGTCACACACACACTCAAACACACTCTCTCACACACTCACACACACACACTCAGCTTCAATGAAGTTAGCAAAATGCTCGTTACAGCTGCTGTGAAAGATAACTTTACAAAGGATAGTATCTTCTCTGTAAAAAACTCTTTGTTTCCACGGGAACCGACAGCGTGCAACTGGACAGAAAGCTTCGTTGTCCAATTGTTGTACAGCACTCCAAGGCGCTCTATAGCCTACTCTGCTGAATGTAACACCTTCCCAGAAAAAATTTAAATTTTTTTAAAATTCATAATTTGTATGAATAAAAGCAGGCATTGGTAGAAACAGAGGAAGCTTCCTAAGGTTAATTAAACCTTCCGGAGAAAGAATAAAATGACAGATCCGCTAAGATTTCATCGTGTAACGAGCTATTAATGTTTTGTCAAAATGGAACTAAACCTTTAAAGTGAAAAATAAATTATTTTATTGCAATTTTAAATTTTCATTGTAGTGCCTAAAAGAGGATATCCTGAGTTTTTTTTTTAATATTTTAATGAAAATCGCTCCTTTCTAAGGCCGGTCCTTGTAAAATCCAAGCTAAGCCATGTAACTTAAAGTTTCATCAAACATGCCGTCAATTAGTTGTTACTCATGCAGCAACAACATGCATATCCATCAAGCGACGTCCCATCCTCCTGCTTGTTGTTGATGTATTTGTCATCAACAATAATTAACACAACTGGAAATACAGAGAAGTTATTAAACGCGATTGCAAAATGTCCTAGTTGTGTAATATTTCTTAAAAAAAGCGGCGGATCAGCTGTTTGGGCCAAATGGGATTGACATGTGAAGGAAATAAATAAAGACTAAACTATAATCAAGGTGCCTCTATTAAAAGGTTTAAAGAGAAGATCTTTCATCTTTTCATGACATTCGTCCAACATGGATAATGGAACGTGTAAAGAATGAGCTCTGGAGCTGATACTATACATGGAAACCACTGGGAATATGGGATATGGGATGATTGATAAACTGGGACTCCTGGGCTGGCCATATGTACACAGCTATCGAGCTCCCCTAGGACTGATTGCCAGTTCATGTGTGAAATGCGTCGGGAGCACAAATGAATGCTCTTCCCCTGGCCGGTGCTCATTCATGCGTAAGGTTGATTCCCTGCAGTTGTAACGTCACGATTTCATTCTTCTCCTGGAAATCTCACTTGGACGTTTCCTAATTTGCATTGTTCCCAAACAAAAAAAGAGGGAAGCCCTAAATATATACCTGATTTGGACCCCTGAAGACAGGGATTGCTAACTATTCATCATAAAATCTAGTGCTGTATATATACAGTAATGTAGGTTGAGTTAACAAAAACTTGGTTTTATCTTCCAATTCATTTTCTTTATCCACGGGCCTGGAGGCCGCCATTGTTGTCAGTCATGTGATATTTTCGGTGACTTTCCCTGCCCAGACACCACACTGAGCTGATGCTTTGTGGCAATGCTAATGAAGTCGGTTCCTTCATTGACTTTCATTAGTCAAAGTGTCCAGCTGGGTAATTAAGACTGAGTCATTCTATTGCACATCACATGCTGTGTTTATATAAGATAACACCTATAATATATTATATTATGCAAACACTAGAACCATTTGTTAAAAAGAAAACAGCACAATATTTTTAAAAATGTACCTTTAATCTGATATTAGTAGTATAAAAAAGAGTGCAACTACAACCCCCATGACTTTAATGCATCCTTCCAATTAGCCAAGTCCAGGCTTATGATAACGTGAATGACTTACTGAGAATCATGGGATTTGTAGTTCGAAAACAACCTAAAGGTTAACTTAAGAGGTTCCCTCAAAGACAATTCTATTATTTGAGCCTGAGTATAAATTTCTATTTTAATGATAGTAATAATATATATATATATATATATATATATATATACACACTTGCCAAAGTACTGGATCGCTAGCCATGGAAGGGTTAATACGGTATATTTCCACGGTTCTGGCTGCACTATGGCCCGGCAGCCTGCTTGCTGTGTGGTGTGGTGAGGCTACTGTTGATTTTGGCATTCAGTCACCGACACACCTGTTGTTTAAACTATACAGTGAAGGATTCCGCTCAAAAATGATATTTATTGTGTTTGTAATAGCAAAGCACACAGAGATATAAACTGCATGTTACACGGTGTTAACCGAGCAGCAACGAGAGGCATGGCGCTGCTGTCAGACTTTAGGAAATGCACTAACATGCCAACCATTTCAACCAAATCATGATCCCGGGAGGAGAGGGTTCTTCTATTCTCCTTTACTGATTATATCGATCCAAAGTCCCTGAATGTGTGAATAATCGCGAGTCTATAAAACATCTCTGCCTTTAAAATCCTAAACCGTCTACTCTGCTGAATTCAACTGTTTTGTAACTGAATGCAGCATTAGAAGCATCATTGCTGGCACAGTTGAAAACCATACCCAGAAATAATCATTTCATCAAGTTTTGCCTCATTCATAACTTATGCCGGGATCACTTAATTGTCATGTGACACAAAAGCAGACACTGGTAAGCGAATACAGTAGAGACTTTAAAAAAAAAAGGGTCCTCGAAACATTCTGTGATGGTTTTTATGCGATTAAACCTTTGGAGAAGAGAATAAAATGACGGATCAGTCAAGGGTTATTTGTTTTTAATAAACTAGAGAGTGTCAATAATATTTTGGCTAAGTGGAACAGCACCTTTAAAGTATCTACATAAGGGACACCATGTAAGTTTAAAGGGACCTCTCAGCTATCATATGCATTAAAGTGCCTACGATGGCCGGAGCTCCTATCTTGCGGAACTCTGAAGAACCAAACATTCTATGGACTTCCTTTCATTCCAACCCAGGACAGAAGCTCCATCCGGGGGTTAAAGACGTTCTGCTGAGTTCAGCGGCAGACGTTGGTTGCCTGATAGCGTTAAAATTCAACACGCTGTCAAAAGGACACCGCCGAGACGCAGTCACTCAGTACATTGAGATAAGGCCTTATCCGTCGATCGAGCAGATCTGAAAATATCCTTCTACCCAAACAAACAATATCGGCTGATATGGCTTTGTTAAAATTAGCACTAAACAGAAAATTCCGCCATGTATTAAAATAAAATGATAAAATATTTTCACTAACGATAGGTGGCGGTCGTCACTCCTCCTAAAGAGTTAAAAACCAGTATAAATAAGTTAGGGTTTCATTAGAATGGCACCGGACAATCTGTGCTCTGTACCAGGGCTTATTTAAATATAATAACTCGTAATAACACCATGATGTTCCTTGAAATCCCGTTGGTAACATATCTATCCAAAAATGAGTATTGTGTACACACAACTATGGTTAAAAGCCAAAAGGTGTGTTGTAACAGCAACTATACATATGCAGTAACAATACGACATGTCAAATAAGTAACAGCAAACACGCTACCTTCTATACATATGACATACAAAGCACCTGCACAGAATTCTCAGTGTGTATCAGAAAAGCTCCCAGCATTTCTATTACCATTACCAGATTAAAAATATATTTTTTTCACATATTGTGCAATTTTCTTGCAGTTTTTGTATAATAGAATGTTTTCAGACAGCTGCATATTAGCCATTTGTATGAGTTTTCTGAACATAATCTACTAGACAAACACCCTGACGACTCCTTACCACACTGCCTGTGGGAAACGATAGAATGGCTCAGTCTTATTCACCAAACTGTTGAGCTTCAGGTCTGCAGATGAAGCAAGATTATTTAAACAAATGAGATAAAACCAGGGTTTTTTGGACAATGCTGACATTACTGTATACAGAGCTGGATTTTATGCCCAAATATCTTTTCCATGGGACATTAAGGACATTATTAACCCCTTAAGGACAATGGGTTGTCCTTAAACCCATTAAAAACAATGCATTGTGAGCCCGTACATGTACAGGCTTTGTCATGAAGGGGTTAAAGTGGGTCTGTACAGTTTACCATACTATATAAACCTGACAAGTGCTGCTTTTCTAAGTGTTTACTCCGCTTTGGTGGAAGATGCCTTGGCAAGGATACAGTGAGCAGCAAGGAAATTATATGAAAACAGGGAACTAATTAATGGGTAAACGTTGCTGTCTTTTCCACGGATCTCCGCCTGTCTGAAGACACCAACTATCTCCAAAATAATTGTGCTCATTGACAAAAACAAAACCTACACGTTTTAGCAAATGAACTTAATTCTTTGGCTCCCCCGTCGCAGTAACAGGTCAGTAGAACCAGTCTTGGGGTGATTCCAGAAAGTCACTGTTGAGGATTACCAAATTGGTGGTTGTTGGGACTGGTTGTATTTTAAGATCTTAAGGGGAAGAAATGGAACGCTCGATAAACCAAGGAGTTCTTAAACAATGACTTTGCATCAGCCCTTGTTTGGCTGGAGGTCCTATTTATGAGGACACTAAACATCTTCTGGTCTCCTTTATACATACTGAGTAAGCTATTCCATTTTCATAGTGTTGAATATCCAAGTGGCTACAGGGGGCATGGATGAGGCTACCACCTCATGACAACTTAACATCAAATGACCCACATAAAGGTAATAATATTATGGAGGAGGGCATCCTATAGGTGATATTTTGGGGGCTCCCTAAAAAGTCTATTATAAAACAGTGTATGGAATGTAAAGCTGGGGAAATGTCCCCAACTCATCTTCTGCATGGACCAGGAAGACGTGTCTGTAAAGCTGGAATAAAAAAAGATGATCGTCTGTGAGCTGCTTCCAATACATGAATATATATTGTACTTACTTTCTTTGAAAGATAACAGCTGCCATATATATTCATATACATTTAGTCCATGTCTGCCTCGTGTTAGTAGGACCTACAGGCTATAGCATGCCTCTCATTTGCTCTGCTGTGATCCAGAGTACGGATTCCCCATCTCAACTGCCCTTTCTATCCAACCCTTCATGCCTTGAATCAAGGTCAGTATAACTCCTGATGCAGATGACCTGGTAAATTTCAATCTACTCCTTCTACTCCTTCCACTTATACCGCCATTCTCAGGTCATTGAACAAGCAAAAATCATCGTGCGGTGTTCGTGACAATGGCGGCTGTTCGTCTTTTTTTTATTTTTATTCTAACAAAAGAATCGAAACCCACCATCTAATCAGTGATGTTTCTCCAAGACCACGTTTAATTGCGTGTCAAAAGCGATAAATGTTTCGGACAGTGGCCAGCAGTTTGGACTCCAAGAGACGCAGCGCATTAAAGCAGCCAATTTCACTACATCTGCTAATCTGTGTTTTCCTGTAGCAGTGAAAGTTAGAGGAAACGAGAAAAAAAAAAAAAAAGATTGTGCTAGCGAGATTCAAAGGAAGAAAAGCCAACGGGCCCAAAGGTTTGTTTTATGTTTTTTTTTGTTTTTTTTTTTGTCTTGTTCAGGAAATTTACCCCATCTCCTTTTCCCGTTTGGCTGGGCCGCTTGTTCACTCCGGATCTGGATTTGCGTAGGCAACGTTAAATATAGCAGGGGTATATAAAGAGAGCTAGAGAGTTCCACGGACCATAACAGTGTGAAAGGCTACCAGATAACACAGAAATACTTCAACACCGTTCAGTCTAAACACAGACGAGAAACACGGCTACTTAATGGCCGTAGGGTTAATACAGAGCATTGCGGGATTCTCATATGGAGCGATCCCCGTCGATAACAAGATGCTTGCACTTATACTATAAATTAAAAGGACACCAGATTCTAATTGGAACTCAGAGCCATTTAGATTGAAATCCATCAAGTTCAATCATTCTACCTATTCTTTCTCCTTTTATTCCAAAAAAAGGCAAAAAACCTCAGATATGGTTTGTGATCCCACAAGCCTTTGGCAGGACTCAGATTGGGACCTAATTCAACAAATTCAGCACATAATTCAAAGAGGGTCCGACGGAGGGGTAAGGAGGACAGCTGCTACATTGGATTCTCCAATATGAATATTTCACGTTTCCGGCTTATTGCGTGTTTTACTTACATTTCCACATATTTGTCATCCTAAAATACTCACAGAGGCCCTTAAATATCTTTGTGTTTAACTCAAGTTTCGCTAATCAAGTCAAAAGAATTATTCAATGATGTAAAAATTTCATTTGCAGAAATCGCCAGATTTAGTAAGTAAATAGTAAAGTAGCCATTTTTATTACCCCACGCCATGCCCGCCATTTAAAATGTAAATGCCCCAAAATTCAACACTTCTGCCTGTGTATGAGTTATACACGCTGCCTGTCTTCTAATTTCCAATTTTTTGGGGGGTTTGGTGTCTACATACAAAGACACCACGTCGGACGGGAACCTCCGCTGTGGCCGAGAGGCAACCCTGCCGCAGTTCCTTAAAATAGTCTGTTTACTTGCAACAAGGATATAAACTCTGTTAGGAAACCCTCGGATCTTCCTTCCTCTGCTGTTTGAAACCTTTGCTCCAGGTTCCACCAAAGTCAAGTTTCTTAGGTGCCCTGATAAGATACCTTATCTGCTCTTTCTACAAACCATATGTACTTACAGCGGAGAAATGAGGCTTCCCCTGGATTTTACTGCCTGGAATAGGAAGGTAATCAGTCCCTGAAAACCACAAGCCAGCCGGGATATGCGCTCTCGGGCACTCCAGCTGTTGTGGACTACAACTCTCAGCGATGGTTGACCCGGGGGGATGGGGGATGGGGCACAACCTGAATGCCAGGACACGGAAAATTAAAAAAAAAAGACGTCACAGAAATAAGAACCAAAATTGGAGAAATTACGAGATAAATGAGAAAAAATGGAGCTTGATTCCATTTGTAGAAGAGACCTGCGACGTCCTGAAACCTAATGCCACTTTGTATCTTTTCCTACATTGGGCCAATAAAAGTCATCAACTTTGACTTAAGACCCATTTTCTTTTGGGTAATATAGCGGGAGGGGGGTCATGCTTACAATAATATATACGAGTGCCATACCACGACTTGAGATGTAGCAGACGTGGTGCCACCACTTAGGAAGCGGTGGTTCGTTTAGTTGGGTTTAGTAAAATGTATATGTAATACGTGCCACATTTTGATTTAAACGTTGCAAATTGTTTTATAAATTTGCAAAATATTAAGACTTTTCAATATTTCTGTCAATTGCTCTATTTTTCCCCCCCAGGCGTGTTGAAGTTCAGCCATGAGAAATGGGATCCAGAAGTCACGAGGCTGCCTCATATACCGCCACACTTCTATCGTATTCAACACAGTCAACCACTATCTAAAAGCAGCGTCCAGCCCGGAGCTGGATATGCTCAGCCCCCCCCAAAAAAATGTCATCAAACACTTACGTCATCAGGTGGCCGCTGCCCTTAAAGTGCCAGGGTCGCCCTGTCATCCCCCGCCTGGCCCTGCCACGTGGTGTACTATTCTTCATTGGTGGGGCTGCATGGGACACTGGCGTGTGCCCTAAGGTCCGTAATGAAAACCAGTATCTAATTCTTACCGGTGCATGATTGTGTTGTCTGGATCCTTTTAAACAACACAATATCACTAAAAATGGTTAATTAATTGAATTCTTCCGCTTTCTATATAGCATTATGTATGGGTTACGGGGTTACGGGGGATATAATGTGCATAGGAAGAGCTCACAGAACGTCTAGAAAGTGCTAGTGCCAAACTCATTAAGTATTCAAATATAATACAATCAGGGCCGGCCCAAGGCAAAATGCCGCCTGGGGCGAATTTTAAAATGCCGCCCCCCCCCCCCCTTATCTACCCTTCCTCTCCCTCCGTTCCCCCCCCCTTGTACTTACCTTTCAGCAGTCCTGCGGCGAGTCTCCCTGTTTGAGGAAATCTTCCGGCACTCAGCATTACAAGCCGGCACCGAGACCGAACAGGAAGACTCGCCGCAGAGGAGAGAGAGAGGGCCGCCGAGCGGGTACTGACAGCTTGGTAAGCGAAAACCACTCGCTTTTTTTTTTTAAAAAAAGGGCTTGGGGCGGCAAAGTGCCGCCCCTTCAAAAGTGCCGCCTGGAGCGGTTGCCCCACTTGGCTCCATTGTCGGGCCGGCCCTGAATACAATACATTGATGAAATAAACATCTCTTAACCGTACCCGGCAGGGGGTCTGAGGGATACATAACAAATTGCAAAAGACATTGAGGAGACAAGCAGACCACAGATGCCTAAAACCTTGTTTGGGACATAATGATAGATAGATAGATAGATAGATAGATAGATAGATAGATAGATAGATAGATAGATAGATGGATAGATAGATGGATAGATAGAGGGATAGATAGAGGGATGGATAGATAGATAGATAGATAGATAGATAGATAGATAGATAGATAGATGATAGATAGATAGATAGATAGATAGATAGATAGATAGATGGATAGATAGAGGGATAGATAGATAGATAGATAGATAGATAGATAGATAGATAGATGATAGATAGATAGATAGATAGATAGATAGATAGATAGATAGATAGATAATAGATAGACGGATAGATAGATAGATAGATAGATAGATAGATAGATAGATAGATAGATGATAGATAATAGATAGATAGATAGATAGATAGATAGATAGATAGATAGATAGATAGATGATAGATAGATTGTAGTCTATAAATGTCAAAACAAGACAATTCTATAGCGACCTGGTTCCCAACAGTTAAGTCAATTAATTAGGATGTCATTTCATTAAACGGCCTTTCTTTCATTTACTAATCACCCTTTGGTGCCATGTAAACAATAGGCAGCATATTCCTGGCTGATCTCTGTACACAAGGTGCCAACTTCCACATTGTTGTGTGTTAGACGTTGTCACCTGTGCCCAGGTGTCGTCCTGCGCAGACAGCAGGAAGTTTCTGTAAATCCTTGTTGGCTTTATGGTTTCATCAGCATCCCCCCTCCCTGTTAATTGCAACATTTGTTTGTTCATTATTTATCCTCTTAAAGTTATTATGGAATGAAATCAGCCAATCCACCACCATATTTATTATTATTATTATTAATTATTATTATAGAATCTGACGGCAGATCAAACTTTATTAGTCCATCCCAGACCTTAATCAGTCGTTGGTCTCATCTAAGATTCAGGATAACTTTATGCCTATTCCATGCATGTTTAAATTCACGTTCTTTGTTAACCTCTACCACTTCTTTTGGGTGGCTTTTCCATTTATCTATCACCCTCTCAGTAAAGTAAAAGTTCCTTGCATTTCATCTAAGCCTCTGACCCTGAAGTTTTAGATCATGGCCTCTTGTTCTTACATTTCTCCTCCTCTGAAATAAACTTCCCTTCTTTGTTAAATCCCTTTAAATATTTAAATGTCTCTATCACCCCCCCCCCCCCCCATTGATTTACCGGTATATAGCGCCACCATATTCCGCAAAGCTGTACAATGGGTAAGCAGGGCATAACAGTGCATCATATATTTCCAATTGGATTTACAGAAACAAAAGGTAAGGTGGGCCCTGCTCAAAGGAGCTTACAATCTAGAAAATGTTTGATTTGTATTTATGTATTTTTGTCTTTTTTATGATTGTAACAGACTACTGGAAACTTTAATGCAAAAGAAACTTTTAGAAGCCAGATCACAGAAGGCTCAATAATGAGACCAATGACTGCCCTCTCAGGCAGTGTATATATCAGAGATAATCCCAATTAAGTCAGTAAACAAACCTTATATATTTACCTCTGGATAACAATCATGATGACAAAAGATACTTGTTACTGATTAACTTTTACTAAGCCTACACACCTCATTAATCTGGGCCCCTGGACCCTACTGTTTGGCTGTCAGAGTGATTGCTGTCTGATGCCCAGTAAATGCTCCTGGATAGAGGGTAATTTAGTGACCCAGGCCACAAAGACCTGTCCAAACGTGTGATTTTTTTTGTTTGTTTGTTTGTTTTTTTGTTAATGCTTATTGGGTTGTTTTCTTTTTATTTGTGTATTTATTGATTTTGTGCATATTAAACTATGGTATAAAAGCATCAAAAAGGTTAACACACTTCACACCCTCTAAGAATGTGGCGGTGGGGGGGGGGTTAACCATTGAAATAAACAATAATTGTGGTTTCTTGGATGGAGGGGGAAAACAGTCTATGGTTCAATTACTTCTAGGTTCTGCATTTAAAAAAAAAACGAAATACTTTTCTTTTGCACTTCTGGCACGCAGTGGGTTAACTGCCTTCAGATTTGTTAGTGACTTGGGGGCATTTCTTTTTCTGAGAAAACCTAAAAAAAAGGTCATATAAAAAAATGCAACAATTAATGCAACAATTAATTGCAGAAACCCAAATAAGAAAAGTGTAATTGTAAACCCTCTGGAAAATATAATTTATGTGCTGATCAGATTAATTCCCGAATATTGATTTTGGTTTATAAATCGACAGATATCACGAGGTAACCAGTTGCATGCCCTGCTGTGGGCAACAGTCCTAGCCAGGTCCTTTGACTCACCTGTTTAACCCTTCCCAGCCTACACTCCTACCTAGGTACATAGACTCCATGTTTAACCCTTTCCAGTCTGCACTCCTATCCAGGTACCTTGACTCACTGTTTAACCCTTTCTAGTCTACACTCCCAGACAGGTACATAAACTCTGTTTAACTCTTTCCGATCTACACTCCTAGCCAAGTACCTTGACTCCCCGTTTAACCTTTTCCAATCTACACTTCTATCAAGGTGCATTGACCATCTGTTTAACCCTTTCCAGTCTACACTCCTAGCCAGGTACTTTAACCCTTTTCCAGGCTGCTATTCACCCCTTTTGAAAATAATAATAACAACAACAACATAAAGTAAACCTGGAACCTCAAAATCCTCTTGGAATACAGAATCATTGCAAAAATATTTATCCTTCTAAATTCGACCATCATTGAAACGTAAACTTTCCAGCAATAATGTAATTAGTGGAAAATAAGTGCTATTTGCAGAGAAAAAAAAAAACATAACTTATACAGTTTGCCACCTGATTTATATTTTCCATTGCAATGACAGGGGGGTTACAGACCAAGAATACAAGATAAGCAGTCAAAACAAAATTATGGGGACAATATTTTCGGATCACACCACAGATGCACTGTACATACCCATTAATCTGGGATGGAAAGTATAGGATACAATATTCACAGTATCCACAGAAACTTTCCACTTCCCAAACTGATACTTACAACCGATTAACCCTTTACAGAGCTGATCACAGGAGTGAATAAACCTATATACACAGAGAATCTATGGCAGGACATACTGTAGGTTATAGCAGAGAAGTTATGGAGGGATATTTTTGTTTTATTTGGTGGAGAGATAATAATAAAAAAAAAAATATGTGAGACAGCTCTTCTTAGAAGTAGTTGAGTAAGGAGCAGACAGGATAAGGCTTATCTTCCCTTCACAAGTTGAACGGTCAAAATGAAATGGCATTCTCAGTATCAGTTGTCACGGAGCCAAATTAATTTTGACCCCAGGGGTTTATGGAACTTTTTTTTTTTTTTTTTTTTGCTTTTTAAAGGTTACAAATAACCTTATGACAGCCAGATGTTTGTACAACGAACTCCTCTAGCACCGAAAAGGTTAATCCATTCCATACGATTTGTGTGCAGCGCCTTGTTCCTCCGCGACGGCAGGGAAGGGGTTAATTCGAAAATAGAACCAATTTTTTTTGTTGTTGTCGTTTGTTTAACTGATAATCTTGATGAGCTTGTTAACATTTGTATGGGGGATTTTGTTGTGGTAGGAAAGCCCCAGAAATTATATATTGAATTCAGAACAGCCTGGAGGGAGCTATTAACACCTTGTGTGCCAGGAGGAGTTGCAAGAGTCAGCGTTTTCAGGTCCAAAAATCGAACTCCTTTTATTAAATAAAGATGAAATGGTTGTTTGCGAATGTTCATGAAAAATGCAACAAATGTCGGTTGTTATAATGTTTTCGCTCCATGCATATACCCATGCAGCATAAATATCGCCTACACAAACCGTAGAGCAGCATGACTGTGTACATTGACAATAATAACCAATCCTATACGTTAAAAGCCAAAAAAATGTTTATCCGATTACTAAAAGACCCCCTAAACCCATATATCCACCAGTATCCCATAACCCATAACTAGTGCATTAGTAATATACACTTAATTTAACGAAATTCGTGATTCAACAAATACAGAGTTTTTAAGCGCAACTTCTAGCTTCGCAAACATTTCTCCGGCATATGGATGGTTAATTCCTGATCGACCGTACATCGAGATAGTAATGTAAGGATTCCTTCCTGCACCCCTAGATTTTTATTGTGGTCGCCAACGTGTATGTCAAACGCATTACATTAACATAGGTAATGCTGGGAAAGGGTTAACGCCCATACCTGATTACTACTTTTGGGTGATCTGGTTTGGAAAAGACATAAATTAATACATAAACATATAGACATAATACATTCCTCCCACACTGAGAAATTGCTCTCCACCCCCTCTATCCAGACCAGGGAGCGCTAACTCCGGATTGTAGCTGTGACAAATCCAGTCTAATTGTTTGTTTTGGAATTATTATTTTTTTTAAATTGCATTTTTAAAAAAAATACTTTTAATTATTTTTCTTAATCCATACAGATCTATAATGCACTCTTTGATGAGATCACCATTAAAACAAAATGAAACAATTTTATCAAAATATTGCCAGAGTTATAAAAAACTATCCGCATTTGGTTTAAGGAATTTTATTTTATGCACATATACTCTCTAAAATTCGGGGAAAAAATAATAGCTATCGAATTTTTAATGAATTTATTTAAAAAAAAATACCCATAGGAGCTTTTAATTTAAATTACTGCTTTTCTTATTTGCTGTAACAGAAAACACATCTTTTTTTAATTTTTTCATTCATGGATATACACACAAGGTCACGACAACGTGTATTAAGTAGCTATCCCCTGTTTACCCAGGTAGGCACTAGCTTTACATGTAAAACATTACATGTGTGTGCTAACAGCAACCAGCTTGACATGTAAGCCTGGGGCTGTGGGCGTGGCTTCAATAAAATACTGCTCACTGTGTGTACAAATCAACAGCCAATCAACACGAGGTAACTTTCAGCCAATCAAATCAAGGCAGGGACCTTAACAAGGCTGCCAGAAGCCGACTTTCAGATTAGTTGTCTGAGAAAGTTTGTTGAGTTCTCATCTGCTTGGCTTTAACTCTCTGATCTCCTGCAAGCCTGGTGGCTTCTGTGCCAGGATGAGTGTGGCTTTTGAAAATCTACAGTCACTGGAAGACAAGCAGCTTGGGATGGTTTCGGTAAGTTTCGTATATTTCCAACTCAAGATTTGGGGGAAGAAAAAAAAAACCTAAAAAGCTTATTTTGCTGAAATTTGGAACTTTAATTTTATTTCTTTTTTTTTTTTTTTATTTATTTGTAGATTTATCCTGAATTGAGTCAGTTGTGGTTACATTTTGTTTTGACTGATTCCCAAGTAGTACTCGTACTGTAGAAAAGTTATAGAAGTAAAGTAAGAAAAACAAAGTCCCAGAGAGGATTTAGAGCTATTTGAACAGCAGACATTCTGTTTATTATATGCTTCAATCCATGACTATTGGTCTGAAGGAGAGTAACTAGTTTAACTGGTTCCTCCATAAGGCATATTCTCCCAGTGAGTTGTTTGGTTGCAATTAGACAGCTTTGGAAGGGATCACTTGGTGCCTCTGCTCAGATGCTTGTCTGTTTGGGGATTTCAGGAGTCCTCTGATCTAATAACTAATTTTCTTTTCTCTTGGTGGTTCTGCAGGAGATGACTATGGAGGACCTGAGACCTCTGCCTGATATGGGATATCCCATGACTGAGGCTTGTATCAAGAAGGAGGATGATGATCTGGGTAAATTTGTGGACTTGGACTTTATTTTGGCTCATACCACCAGCTCTCAGAATGGGGGTGCTTCAACCCAGGGCACCGCTTATCCTCTGCCTGAGACTCCTGAGAGTTGTAGTACCACTTACGACAGCGATGGATCCTACACTGCCAACCATAAATACGGAGGGGGGAACTTTGCTGGAAGCCCCCACCACAGCTATGTGGCAGAGCTGCTCACACCTGATGTTCCTTGTCTGGATATGTCTCCTGAATATGGACTTAAAACTGCCATGCACAACAGAAAGTACACTGAGCTTAGAGTATCTAGCATGGATGCCCCAGTTCACCTTTCAGTGGATCACCTGCAACACCTAGGACACAAGATCAAGAAGGAGCACCCTGAGCAGTCCTGCATGCTAAGCACACCATCTCCCACTTCTCCAAACTGCATGACTCCCGTGTTGGACCAGAAGATGGGTATGGTGCATGTGCAAATGCAAGGACATGCCTTCCCTCAGCATAGGTTGAGCCCTCCAGCACCCACTGAGGACATGCCACTCAATGACTGCCATATGATGACTGACATGCACTGCCTCTCAATCATGCCTATGGGCCAACACTACCAGATTGCATCCCCATACCCACCTCACTTTCCCAACCAGCCCCATGCACAGTTTCATGGACAGTTTGGGGTGTACAGAGACCCCATGAAGGTTCACCAAGCAATGCATGGGATGATTGTCACACCACCCTCTTCCCCTTTGTTAGAGTACTACCCTCCCATGAATCCGTCAGAAGACTGCAAACCAAAAAGGGGTCGTAGGTCTTGGGCCAGGAAGAGAACAGCCACTCACAACTGCGAGTACCCTGGATGTGGCAAGACCTACACAAAAAGCTCACACCTCAAAGCTCACATGCGCACCCATACAGGTAAGACAATCTCTAGTGTTCAGTACATTAAATGGGATCGAAAGGTTAGGAATGGAACCCCGAGGATTAATTTAGTGCCTCATGGGTTGAGTAAAAGTAGATTAAAAAAAAAAAAACTACTAAATTGAGTTAGATGAAAACGCTATTTGGCTGTCCATGCCTGGTTCACAGGTGCAATATCTGATCCACCGTAAAAGACTAATTAGTTATGTATAAGAGAAAAGTTTATATGCAACTTAACCTGTTGATATGATTATGAATTGGTGGTAATACATGTTACAAACTGAATACACCTATTAGTTACCCTATTAGAATAGTTTTTGTTTTGTGTTAATGCATATAATTTATATATTTTTCTATTCCCTCCAGGTGAAAAGCCATACCACTGTAACTGGGAAGGCTGTGGATGGAAATTCGCAAGGTCTGATGAACTCACTCGTCACTTTCGCAAACACACTGGCCATAGGCCTTTCCAGTGCCACCTGTGTGAGCGGGCGTTCTCCAGGTCTGATCATCTGGCCCTTCACATGAAGAGACACATGTAAAAGAAATGGCAACAAGAGACATGAAGGACAACTGTACATATCTACACACACTAATATATTGGAAAAAAAACTAGAGACTATTTATAGAGATGTTAATATTTTTTTTCTTATGGGAAATCTGTAAATAGAGTCTGTAAATTTTTAGTATTTAAGAAAAATAACACTTGACAAGTCAGGTTTATCTGCCACAAAAACAAATGTTATTTAAAAAGAGCTATGCTACATATACCCAGGGAATTTGTATTCTCTGCATTTGTACAACATCTGTAAATTTTAGCTTCTTGCATTTTTGTAAGGTGAATTGAAGTTGCTGGATAATCTGGAAGGCTACAGCTTTTTAATACACTCTAAAGTGCTTACATTTTTTTTGTTTTATTTCCCCAGTGCTCTTATAATAAGTGCAATTTACTGTCCATTCAGTGCATGTCACACTTTCTTGCTGAGAAATGGCGACGCCTAGTGGATATTTCGTGCACTGCAATGTAAAGCATTTAAAGTGGCCATTTTGCAAGTTTTTTTTATTTTATACACAAATTTGTATTCTTTTATCTGCCAGGATTATACTATTTTTTTTAATTTTTTTTTTTCCCTTTGGAAGGGACATTATGCTAGGTACTTTTGCAAATGCCATGTTCAACAAAATGTAAATATTTGTAAATAAAATATTATTTGTGAAACTTCTTGTGGTTGTCATTACAAATCCTGATCATCTTGTAACATTTTGAGTGCTAGGGGTTCATATGGCACCTTCTGGGTGCAATTCACTTAGTTTGATTACAAATATTACTGTAGTAGATGGTTAGTAACCAATGACTTAAACTCTTGACACTTAATGTACACATAAGAATCCACAACTTCCCCAGTCTGCAAGAGCTTGAAACCAAAAAGTGACCCCCTATTTTTTTCCCAAGCTTCTATGTGCTAAAATGTCAGGAGGGGGGAATTATACTTTTTTTATTTTATTAATATGCCACCTATGCGAGGGTTAAAATTGTTTGCCTAAATGAGAATAGAGGCTTTTACTTTTTAAATGTGTATCATTTGCAACTGATTGCATAGAAAAATGTAACAAAATATTTCAATACAAATCGGTGTAACAAATGAACCCCTATGTTCTAATAGCAGACTGAATGTTCAAAAGATAGAGTATATGTATGTCTTATGTTGAAAAAGGTCCCCAGTATGTTAGCCAAACAATATAAAAATCCCAAATACAGGACAAACAAAAATGTCACACAACGGAATACACATTTCTCGTGAATGAGTGGCTGATGTTCTCACTAACGTGTAATAAAAGTGGTCTTATCACCGTAGCAACCAAGGAAATCATGAAAACAAGACTATATTGAATGGTACCTTTACTGCTAGGATATCACCTAGACTGAACCACGGTTTGATTTACTAGATGTTCCCAAAACTCATTGTTTTAATGTATTTTACTTTACTTTACTGAGAGGGTGGTAGACAAGTGGAACAGCTTCCCAGCAGAAGTGGTAGAGGCTAATACATCGAGGAAAATTAAACATACATAGGATAGGCAAATGGCTCCTGAATCTAAGATGAGACCGACGACTGATTAAAGTCTGAATCTTTCTTCTGTGTTCGTATGATTCTACCCACATCAAATTAATAAATCTAAGCATTGTTTTATTTTTAGATACATAATTTTAACATATAGATAAATACACATATACAATAAATAACATAATAAAAACCAGTCTGTGGTGGTCAATTTCTGATAACGTCTATCCTTCCCCAAATTTTTTTGGATGTCCATGGCATCTAGTTATTTTTTTTTTTAACCTTGTCGGACACCTTTCTTTGTGATCATTCTATGGATCTAAACAATTATTTTTTACAGTAATGTTAATTTTTGGATAATACTTTGGGATACTACAAATAACATTTTGCAAAATTGTAACCAAAGCATATTCTATACATTCATACTATATACTTTCCCACTCTGTTTTATTTAGCCTTCATTATATGTTAAATCTCAAGAAATATTGGCACGGGCATAAATATGTATATAAAATACAGTATGAGGATTATATTTACTATTCAACTTTATTGTGAGCAAAAAAAAAAAGCAAACATCTTCACTAACAGGGTAGTAGGATGTGGAACAACCTTCCAGCAGAAGTGGTAGAGGCTAATACAGCGAGGGGATATAAACATGCATTGGATCGATATACAGCTGTCCTGAACATAAGACAGATAAGGTTTCAGGTTTTGCCAAAACTAGATGTTTCTATGTAAAATAAATTGAGATGTTATATAAGAGGCAATGGTTATATATGGGTTTAAAAATATATATTTTTAACATTTTTTTTCCGATTAATTTATGTCTGAAAAATTATTACAAAAAGAGCTTTTGAAAATGGCATTTGAGATGTAATTTTTGTTTCCGCAGCATGTTCCCAACGCGTTTTCCTGCATATTTGCAGCCACATCGAATAACCGCTTGTGATTGAAGTTATCGCTACGGACAGATACACAATGGATCTTTCTTGAGAGGAATTTAGCTTCTGCCAAAAAGATGTTCCTCTCTATCTGTCGGCTTTATTTATTGCTAGCTTGGCAAGTCCTGCAGCTTTTTCCTCTAAGGGAAGGGAGTGACATGAAGAGTAAAATAAAAAAAATGTAAAAAAAAATGCAATAACAAACATTCATAAAAAACAAACTAATCCTATGAGTCAGGGTAATTAGTCCATTTAAGAAGGCTGTTTTTCCACCTGATGCATATTGATGTGTGTTTTTACTTTAAATGGACATCCGGATCCTGAAATCATAGGTAGGTGGAACCAAAAAAAAAATCATCAATCTTCGGTACGTACAATTAAACTTAATTATCATTTAACCCCTTGGATAGCAGAGGGGTGTGCATGAAGGGTTAGGCAAACAAATGGTTAATAAAATGCAGACCGTGTATTTAAATGTTTGCTAAATCCCGCAAATTTTTGTGCATCTGTTCCTTATACAACATGATTAAGGATAACGATTATCTGCAAGTTATGGAAAAGGAATAAAAAAAAATATATATTATTATTATTATTAATAATAATACAAATTCAAATAATGCACTATGGCATAGTTTAACATTATTTAAGAATACAATTTTTTTATTTTTTTGGCAAAAAGACCAAAATAAATAAATAAATGAATAAATACATTTGCTGCGTTAAGCGTGACGTTGAGTGTGATGGTACTCATGAGAAGACAGCGATGTTCTACAATGGTTACCCCTGCACAAAGAATAGAAAATAGAATTTGATGGCAGATAAGATCCATCCGGCCCATCTAGTCTGCCTGAAGCCTTATTCGGCCCCTGTGTTTTGTGGAACTAGGCTCTGAAGCCACCATGTCCCCTTCTACTCCAACTGCTAAGACATTCAGCCCCTTTATAACCCCTTTCCCTGTTTCGGAAGCTCCTGATTTTTAACTCATCACTTTCAACAGGAAAGCTAAATTTTGCTACAATCTTAATTTCCGCATTTTGGGTAAAACCGGTCGGGTATGGTGCATGCGGAATCCCACTGAGATATTACATCTAAATTATAAGGGAGTGGCGCATTTGAGGACAGTGTTCCCCCGGCTGCTCCACCTAACTCCAGTGTCTCAATTATAGGCTTTTTATTTGCTGCAAAGAAAGCCTCATAAACACATTGCACAGATCTTCTAAAATTGTCACTTCCTGCCTTAAATCACACGGTAAATACCAGCACTCTTGTAAAAGTGCGTTATTTGCAATAATAATCATCTTACGCTGCACGCTTTATGTCATACTAGTCACCTATTAGCGGGGACCCTGCAGGGCAAACCTCAAGGCATCGGCACAGTAGGGGCAGATTAACTAAAAGAGCTGGGCTCATAATCACAATTTACAGCTGAAGTGTGACATTAATACGCAGAAGCTCAGGTTGGGCTGTGTGGAGGCAGATAGAAAACACATCGTCTCTTTCTCATATGGAATTGGGTGAAAATCAGGTACATCGCAGGAAAACTGATATTTATTGTAGTATGAATGATCTGGGCAGTCGCTTTAGCAATAGGAAGAAAGGTGGTTCTAAAAATATTAGAGCAAGAAGACATAATCTGAAACTAGAGGGGCGGAAGCTTAGATGTAATGCAAGGAAGTTTTATACATACATAAATATTTATATATATATATATTTATGTGTATATATATATATATATAGATATAGATATAGATATATATACATATATATATATATCTATATATATATAGATATATATATATATATAGATACAAACATATAAAAGCCCAATCTCCAGCTTTCTCAACAGTACCAACTAGCGGCATATGCTGTTGAGTGATGGAGCACACAAGGCACTCTTATTGCTCTGAATGTATACATTATTCAGCTAGTTAGTCATTTGTAACAAAATGTAGCACTATAGCGATAGCTGAATTCACTGATCACCCGTTATCAGCTTACTAATGGTATGGTCCATGCTCTAGATTTACATTATTCCATGAATGGTACACCCCTTCCGCTAACCTCTAACCATTCCATTGATGATACGATGTTTGTGCTAAGCTCTCAGGTAGTTAAGGTGAGTGTAGGAATCCCACATTATTCTGGACTGGTCTGCAGCGTTACGTGTCTCTATTTCTAGGGGCCAAATCCGTTGACACCAACTTGACCTATATTCTGAAGACATATCTTGCGTTATCTAAAACCTTCAATGTATTCCCATTCCCAGACTCTCTTCTAAAACTGGACATAAAGGGACTATTAATCAAAGTGCGAGCACCGAGAGGACGCATGTGAGGTTGTTTATATATAGCTGTATGTTTATGCGTCTGCTCTTTGTTTGTGCATGCACAATGTGTATCTCTTGCTTCCATGGCACAATGGGCTGTCACGTATCCGGTGGCACTAGAAAAGCTTGCTTTGTGGGGGAGTGCTGACGCAACCACAATCCAGGCCGAGTAATTAACGGCAGTAGCACTGGATTATGAAGAAGATCACAAGCTAGATTCAACTTGTCCTGCACAGACCAGTCCCAATTTCATAACCCAGCTGTCAGTTTGCCGTCTCTCCCAAATCCATCCTGAATTAGAGCACAATCTCTGCAGCGATGGGGCCGGCTGTTAAATAGAATGTTACGCCTGAATGAACCTCCAGATCACCGCTAAAATTATATGTATGTATATATATATATATATATATATATATATATTTATATATATAATGTATAATATAGTAGCCTTAAAAGAAATAGATTTTAGGGCAGACATACTGGACTGAAAGACTTTTAAAAGCCCACTGATCCTCGGAATGTTTGCAATATAGCAGAAGGTGGCATCAGAGGTGGACCTTGAATCCGTATCATATTGTAATGCAGGAAACACGTGTTCTTCTAGTGAGGGTTTACCCATTAAATGGAGAGCTGTGTTTGTACTCCCCTCGCTTCACTACTCACTTTGAATGGCTAGCAAGTTTCTTTTAGCAAAAATGGATGAGCTGGCCCTGTATAGTGTAAAATTCAATGGATTCTTCCTATAGCAGGAGCTCACTGGAGGTGGATCCATCATAATGGATAGTAAACTGAAGCAGATGACCCACGGCGTTCCAGTTGATTGCACTATTCCATTGGTAACTATGGTGATAAGACCTCACTGGCAATATTGCACAAGTATCAATTTTTCAACATAACCCCCCATGGTCTGAATCAACTTATGGTACTCAGTCATAACATGCATAACCAATAATTGCTAACAATACATATATAAATACTCCCAAACAATCTATACAATTTAGATATTGTTTATATAAATTATTTGTAGAATACATTGCCAAAGCCGGTTTTTCTGGCAAAGCAAAAAACACGACAAGCCTGGCTTATTGTTCTCGATATAGAATCATAAAAGAGGAAATCAATATTCTTCTACCAACTAAAAGCACATTTCCGCTCTGAAGTACTTCAAAGCGAGATCACAGACAATAACTGCCATCCTTTGTAAATGTGACATCTTAAATACACTTCTTAAATGTGTAAAACGGCAGATGAGGTCAGACATGAAAACATTGTTTATGATGTAATAAACAAGGGAACAGAGTTATTGAATCTTATTATAATTCGCAAGAATGATCAGTTTGTTACAAGTATCAGTGAGTCAGACTCCTGTTCTTTGAAGAAAAAAATAAATAAAACCTTTACACTTTCTGATGTGTAGATTTATTAGAGAGAGACCGCTAAGTATTTGAAACGAAAAACAGTAATTACTTATTTGATGATCATAATCCATGAACACTTACACCTTTGAAAATACTCAGCAGTGAACCGATTTATACCCCAGCAGTATAGCACCATGTAAAGACTTTGGGCCGGTTACAAAGACGTGAGAAAGAGGTCAGAAGGAGGTGTGAGATATTTAATTTGGGGGCATTTAGTATCATTTTTCCATTATCCTCAGCTCTGAGATTTTCTATGATAGAATACAGTACTGCGCTCTATCCACCGATACATTTACAATACACCTCTCACTTGATTGCGGCTACATATTACGTACACTTTGAGCTTTTGGATCCTAAGGAGAATTCTTCCAAGATATCCAGGCATTAAACGCACTACCTTATGCAACGCTAGCATAGCAGGCTACCAAAGCTCGCAAAGAGCTCATAAAGAGAACAAGACAAGGCTGCCCACTGCTATCTCTTCACTTTTTACGTCATTCTGTTTAAATAATGTCCAACCCAGTCCTAACAGCAAGTAATAGACTACAAACTAAACTTGTTAAAAACTATATTTCCCCATGTTCTCCATTCATTTCGTAATACTTCTCAATTTCAGAAGTCAAAATTCTGAGCACAGACTACAAAATATCATGTTGACCCTGCAATCATCTGCTGAAATAACACTGGATAATTCACTCCCGTCCTTCTGTATCTTCTCATTGGCAAGATAATTATTTTGAAAAAAAAACCTGAATTTTAAGACAAATGAGATCTCTTGCATTAGGACCAAAGCTCACGAAACATTTTAAGTGAAGGTTAGTGCATTAACACTTGTGGCCACTAGGTGGTGCCACAAATCCCTTCTGATAGAAGCTGTTTTTTATATGTTTTGAATAAATCCAAATTATTATTTATTGATTGATATAGAGCCATTATATTCCCGCAGTGCTGCATAATGGGTTAACAGGACGCAAGTAGTACATAACATTTTTGACTTATAAAAACAAAAGGTAAGGAGGGTCCTGCTGAAATGAGTTTACAACCTAGAGAATGGCAGGTTAATATGCATATATATGTACAGTATTTATGTGCTTGGGCTATATTATTCTGTTAACAATGTATATAACCTGTGTTTTAGTGAATGTTTTGTGTGTGTTTGTATAATGTATGTTTTAGTATTTGATCAATCATATGACGCATTTGCAGCATGCATATAGAAGTCAGATGGAAGGAGTAGAGGTGGGCATATACTTTTGCATGTTTTATAAAACAGGTGCATAATCGCATTTTATATCTAGCAGAGAAAACAGTTTCCACCCAAACTTTCTTTGGCCGGTTATACCACATGGCATTGCCCAAACAACATGCGCATCACTTTAGGAAACAGAGTCTTTCCATGTGTTGTGACATCAGAAGATATTTGTTAGTATATAGATATTATTATTATTTCTAACGTAGGAAGTATTAGCATGAAAATGAGTGAGATTATCAGTTATTGACTGGAACAAAATGTAACTTTTTTGCCCAGCTATGGGATGGAGGACCCAAACCCATAAGGGTTCAGCACTGCGGAAGCAGCCGGCACTTTATAAATAAATGTAATGTAATGTAATAAGGTGAAACCTGTTTTACTCAGCTCAGCTCCAGCTCAAGCCATGGGTTCAACGTGAATGAACCCAGTTTGAGTCCAGCACTACTCAACCAACTCTGGATTTCACATGGACAGAGATACATTAGTCTAACAGCCTTACTGAAGACCCACTCTATCACGAACGGCAGGCACTTTCCCATATTTCGGCTCTCAAGGTTTTCATCATTCACACCCTGCTCATTACACACAGCGAGTTCCAGCTGTGTGCACCAAGTTGTGGTTTTATAAGCCTCCTATTAATACCACTTATCGGCTGTTAAACAGTGACTGTGTTTGCGTTTGTTCTCTGCTAGAGCTGATGTGTAAGAGACTTGGACCTGTCCCAGTACCTTTCTTCCGACTGTGGATGTTTAAGTATCTAGACCTTAACAACCACATTCCTCTGTTTACTGGGAACATGTATTGCGTTAATGTTATTGGTGTTCTGAAGAACGCATTACTTACCCCTCAGTACCCCTGGTGGAGAAAGGGGGACCCATGGACCAAATTACACCTTGTCCTCTATTGTGTGTATTTCTACAAATAACTACCTACTGAATTAATGTTCTTTTAAATATAAATGCAACATTTATTATTAAACCTAAAGGATGTTATATGCTATGTGAAAGATCATACTAAACAGATTATAGGCATCTAAAAAATCCCTTACAAGCAATGTTCCATCTAATTTTTCTTAGGTGGTGTGCGCAGAAAATTTCTCTTGTGCAAAAATTTTACCAGAGCCAAAATTATGTGCGCACAATATCCGCACCACATAAAGTATCAAAAAAAATATATATATATGTTTTTTTATTGGGAAAAACTGTTGTGCGCACATTTTTTGGACGTGTGCGCTCCCAAAAAATGCTATGTGCGCGCGCACAATCGCACAGCTTAGAAGGAACACCGTTTACAAGGTATATAAAACAGAAAGTCCATCACGTATTACCTTGGGGCAGTCATCTTTTGGGCAAAGTTAACAGTCACTATATTATGGAGGCAATAGTAAAGATACTTAAGTATTTATAGGATTGTAAGTACAATTAGGGATGAGCTGAACACTTCTGAGACATTTAAGTTGACCCTTGCAGTCTCCGTATGGCACTCAACCCTTTACACCTTATAGTTTAATTTGACACTGTAAATATATATATATATATATATATATATATATATATATATATATATAAATATACACACACACACACAATACATATATATTCACTTCATAGGGAGAATGGGTAATCCTCCTTAATAGGTTATGAGGATTTACCAATGACAGTACAACATTTTTATTTCCTGCTGGAAACTTCCAGCATTTAGATCATAATCATTCTACAGCCAGGCACACATCCAGAACTGTGCCAGATCGGTGTCATGGAATAATTAGCAACCTCTGAGCCACGACCTTTTGTCCCATTCACTCAGGGTTTCCTGCCACCTGCAGTCCTGGTGACTAAGGGCTATATCCGACGAACAGTGGGTCGCAACTCTTTCCAGAGCCAGCCGTGACGACAATTTATCTTTCCTAGTAGGTCCATATATATTTTTTTTGTCGCCTGCGCAGACACTCAGCAGTGCTGCCTGATGTGAGGAGGAACGCAAACAAGCAATATTTCTAAGCGAAACAATGCTCGGTTGGCTTTACTGATCCCTGAAAAGAAGCGGCCATCTGGCAAATGGGGATAATGCCAGGTGGGCCGCTGGTCCATAGCACGTGGCCAGCGAGTGCTGCAGCGTGTGGCCAGCAGGTCGTGAGCAGAACAAATGTAACGTGCCATTGGTGGCTCTTTCGACATTAGGTGGCGGCTGTCCTTAAAGTGCCAGGTCTGTCTCGTCATCGCCAGACCGACCCTGCTAAAAAGAATATGGATCGTTATAAACTTTTAAATACCTTTAGGTTCCCAACATTTGAAAAGTAATATTATGGACATTTTACATCGAGGTCACCGCTCTTACCCATAAGCAGGCATGTTTAGTATTGTGCAACCAGCAGAAAATTCATTCTAGAGTGTACTTGTGTAAAAAGGCAAACATCGTAACATGAAGACACCACTTAAAAAAAACCATGTACCACTACAGCAAATACTAATAAAACAAATACAGGGAAGTAAGCATTATATAAATATTAATATATCTGGATGATTTGTATCGTTATTACACACAGAAGTAATGATATCCTGTTGAATATATTGGGGAAAACATTTAGCTTTAAGAACAAGCAGATATTTAAATCCTGGGACATTGGGTCGAACTAGGAACTACTTCTTGAAAGACTAGACAGTTACTGATGATCTACCACCATTACACCTAAGTATGGGATGGAGAAGAAATCACCGACCAGAACAGCTTTAAGTCTTTAAAGTTGGATAAACCTCTACATTTTGGGGAAATCACTAACGATTAACCTGTATGCCATTGGCGACAAACTGGAGGTTGGCTCTGTTGGATGTAGCCTTTAATTCGAAGACTTTTATATGGTCCTCATCCTGTTATTCGCTGAAATGTAGGAGAAGTAGCACAGGAGCAATTAATCACTTAGTCAATCCAAAGACTTTGGCACAGCCAACACTCTGATGTTTATAGTAGATATATTTTAATCTGTACAATTTAGGATTAGTTCCACACTTATCTCCCAATATTTGATGTACTAACTTTGACAATATTTGTTTAAGACTTGCTATGCCAAAGAGATCTCCACCTATTTCTGAAAAAGGTTGTTCTGTGAAAGTTCAGGTTTAGGATTACAATACATCCCCGGCGGGCTGTGCCACTCGCAGTAAGGGTGAGAGATAGATTATAAAGAAGTGTGATGGTTACAGCCCGATGGCTTCGTGCTTAAACCTAAAGCAAGAGACGTCATCTGAACCAGGAAGGAAAACTTGTACAAGAACAGACAAAACATGTAAATATATTATTATTAAGCTATTCATTCAGTCTTTCACTCATGTCCCTTGGAAGTTGTAGTAGATGACTATTCTAACCGGGCATATCATATTGTGATGTATTTGCCCAGTTTGTAAGCAGCTGGAGATCGTCTCTGTTGCTCACATTTCTTTTCCATCATGACTGTGCCTCAAAGTAAGATCCATAAAGATATGGTTTGATGAGATTGGTGTGGAGGAACTCAAGTGGCCGCACAAAGCTCTGACCTAAACACCATTGAACACCTTTGGGATGAATTAGAATGACGATTGCGAGCCAGACCTCCAACATATGCTTTTTTTTGGCTGAATGGGTACCAATTACCACAGGCACACTGCAAGATCTTGTGGGAGGCTACTCTTGAAGACTGGAGTCCGGGTTGGCCACAAACAGGCCCTACCAATGCCATGGTTTTGGAATGGGGTGTCCAACAAGTTGATTTCTAACGCACGCTCTGGGTATCAACCTAATTGGCAGCAGAATAATAGATATTGCTATTACCCAATCCAAAGTACTAATTTTATCGACCTCAGAAAGAAGAAGGGCTGAACCTGCTGGAATTTTAACCTGTGACCCCAAGGTTGAAACAGGTTCTGCATTCAGGGCGTTTACCAACCGGCTTTTATATAGGTGTTATATATATATAGTTTATATGCAGAGAATATATGTATATAAGCGGTGTGTAAATTGTTGGCGCTATATTAAAGATAATAATAATAATAATAATAATAATAATAATAATGTACATACCTTACAAACATATACAAGAAAAAAGAATACCTACTCTTGGCAGATAATATTTAACATCATTTACTCAGTTTCAAAAATAGCTGCATAGTATGTTATTCTTCCCATACCATAATGCAAATACCGCTATGTACAATATATACCATACCAATATATAGAATCCAGTATCATTTTTTTCTTTGAGAATTTACAGTCATTTTTTAACGTGTTCACAATTCTATTACGTATAAACATGTAACATTCTCTATAATACTGACAGTATTCACAACAGTGAAATGTCATGGAACAAGATATCCCAAACTGTATCCAGATCAACCAGGAAGGAACCGCCAAATGCAGCTTTGTCATGCACGAGCGCAGTAAAGATTTAGGCTGCCTGTGTATAAGCCTCAGTTTACTGGTGTGATAAGATTCGGTAGCAATGGAAGGACACTATCTCTGCTATCATTACAAAGTGATTGCTACCACCTCACCCTCTGCAAACGTTTGTTTTAAACACCTGAGTCCACTCACATTGCGTGCAATAATCATTTCCAAACTCTCCGCTCTTACCTCTCGGTATTACGCATTCATTAGTCATTTACTGGGACGAAGCCATCACTGATGGTCCTGTGTGCGCCAACGCATGTTAAAATGTATCTGTCACTACATTGTGGAGTTTAAAGGGGCTGTTCCGCTTACTTTCTAATATGCTGAGCCTTAGTACATTTGTAATAAACCTTAGTACATTTGTAATTGTGTTTTATTCCTACAAAGGTTTAATTACATAAACCAACACTGAGGCTCTCATATTTGTGTCAAATGACCATTCATTTATAACAGCAAAAAAACAAGAATGATGTAAAAACTTGACGATTATTCATGGACATTTGCCAGCACTAAAAATTACATTTCTAATACTGCGTTTATTTATCTATTTAAAGGTGTATACAGATAAAAACAACATGTACGGATTAGAATCCCACTTTATCTGTAAACATCTTGGAACAGCCTTCTAAACTGCCGGTTGTCACGATTATATGATACCCCCCCCCCCCCCATTAAATTATTCCTCCATATTTGCTACATTGCCATCCCTCTTTTGGTGGTGGCTAACCCTTTGTAAATGTTAGGGGAGAAACAAAATAACTCAGACATTATTATTATTATGCTTGTTCCTCCAGATTTTAGGGTTTTGGGTTTGTATATTTTTTAGGTAAAATAGTCCCTTACTTTTAAACCAAAGGAGTCAAATTTCTGCGGGTAATAATTGAATAGAACGGAATGTTTCTTTACTGTATACATTGTGCAAAGTTGAAAGTGTTTTTTTCCACCATTGCTACCGATGGTAGCAATTCCTATAATTGGACCACTGCATTGGTCACCATGGTTATAAAACTGTTTATTTTTTGGGGTTTTTTATATTGCACCAGAACTAATGGCAATACATAACCCGCGATGTGTATGAATTAGATATTATACAGAAGGTCCAGGCAAGGTATGACATGAACACAGGTCATAAACTAAACAGATGAAACTTTAAGATTAGATTAAAGTTCTGTAAATATTAGGGATTAAGATCTTTTAGATATGGTTTATCTCCTTTCATTGCCTTAATATTTAATTTAATTCTTTGCTTTTGAGTTTTCTATTTTAGAGATTATTGTCTTTTTATTAATATTTTTGTTAGTAACTTTACTAACACAAACTATCAATTCTATCTTGATTTTTTTATATTCTTTTGGTTATGTACATTTTTATTATTTTGCACATAAACATCTTTTTGCATTTCATTCCATTTAATACAATAATAATCAGAATAATGTGATACCTCTGTTTTTTCCATTGTGTTGTATGATGGAGCTACCAACTTGACGCTACACCATATCTTTAGTGCGCAGTTAACTAAAACAACACAGAATACATTCTGTGCTTGGGCTCTGGGTAGAATTCCAGTGGAATCTTCACTGCAGGAATGAAAAAAAGTTTAAATGAAATGTCCTGCTATGAATACATAAAGATGGAGAATTAACAGAGTAAATTTAGAGTAGATATAAACCATTGTTATATGAAGCTGCTTCCAGTACCTGTCTTCCTATCTATTCCCCGTATAATCCATTCATTCATCCCAATATTTACCGTTGGATCAATGTGCGTCCTTCTGTAAGGTATTCGTCTGTTTTATCTTTACTATTTGTCTTTAATGCAGAATTCTCCAGCTTAAATCCCCATTACGCTAACTGAAAGGTCAGGGGAGATGCCTAAGGTTACAATCATCAGTCTTCTATTCATGAGCCGAGGACACTTCCCAGGCTGGTACCCCAAACAAGGATAACGCTACTCCTTTATCAAACATGTAGAAGAAGCCAAAAAAAACAATGATAAAGAAAACAAGCACATGTGCAGGTTATGTAAGTTTGAGTTGTGAGTGTGGGAGATCTGGATTTTTGTATAAAATTGGCTCAGCCTTCTCTTGCTTTTCTACTAATATGCTCAACATGGGTGGATTAAAACATAATTATCTACTTCAGATTTTTAGTTTATGTATTTAGTATATACTGGCTATAGACGTTCTTAGTTTAAAAACACTAAAATCAAATTTTTCGTTTTGTTTTTGGCCTATTTGTTTTCGGACAAGGAATTTCGTTTCCTGTCCTTTCTTTTTGGAGGAAATTCCGGGGGGCTTTTTCCATTAAGAAATTAAATTAGTTGTCACTCTCATTCAGCAAATGAGTGGCAAGAAAATGCTAACTCTACTGAATAGAAAAAAATGTTCCCCAAAGCCTTTTTTAAAAGAATTTTACTAAACCACAAAAGCCAATTTCATCTCTATGCATTAAAGTAACTGAGGCTGGAAAGATGATTGGTTATTCAAAGGAATTCAATCTCGCTTGTTTTGGGGGTACAATATTATTTTCAATGAACATCTTTCTGGAGTGTGGGAATGGGGTCATAATGTTTTGTTCACCTGGGACAAACCGCAGGCGGCAAATAAAGAAAAGCTCTCTATTAAAACGAGTGACACTCAGTATCATTTATCAATGATCAGGTCAGTAACATAATCTTTCATTGTATCCACTCAATGGAGCGTCTTAACTATAAGTTCAGGAAATGCACACGGTTCCTGTATACGAATAATACACGATGCAGTTCTTGACGCTCACATTACACCGATATTCTGGTGTGAAAGGTTATTCCATGAAAACGCAGTGGAGAAAAAAATTCTGGCAAAAGAAAGTATTTTGGATACAATATTTACCATTTTAAGCGCTGGAGAAGATCTATGTATAATAAAGAATTCTTACAATGATATGATATAGGAGTTAACTGTAAGCTAGACCCATAAGCTAGCTTTGGGGATAAAGCCCACAGCAAGCTTTAACAGAATAATACGGACTCTTAATGAGGATCACCCACAAACATTTTTAATGCTAGTACCAGATAAAATATATATTGTGTTTCGTTTTGGAGTTTTTGCATAGTATAATGTTTCAGGCAGCTTTGTGTTGGCCATTTGCTGTTCTCTGAGCCCAATCTAAAAGTCAAACACTTCGTATCATACTGCATTGTGGTAAATAATAGAATGGCTCAGTCTCAATTACCCAGTTTGTCACACTGACTAATGAAAGTCTATGGAGGAAAGAATGTCATCGTACAAGCAGTATTTGCATTACCATAAACAACCTGCTTAGTGTGACGGACCAGAAAAGGTAATCCAAAATATCATCCACTGACAACAAAGGCGGCCTCCTGGTCTGCATATAAAGGTAGTTTATTGGAACAGGTTAGAAAGTTTACATCCTGACTGGTGATTTTTGTCCACTTACTTGGTGGGCATTAGGGGCTATGGACCAAGGCCGAATGCACATTGTAATTAAAATATTGCATAATCCTATACAGAAAATCTATTTTTTAGGCATGCAGGCACGTTTCTTGATTGCATATAATCCATCCATTATGAAGCATAGCCTATTACGCAGTTGAGAGATGAGATAAATCAAATTGTAATAAATGCTTCCATAATTGCATGTTACCAGTCATAGTACTTTGTTATATTGGGTACAAGTCTGCGTAAGCTTTTGATTCCAGGAAACTATAAAGTAGGTCTTGTAAAGGACCTAATAATCCAATTCTTACAACCACCAGATGAACTTCCCAGGGTTGGCTTTTGGGGATGTGGCTTCATCCTGGTGGCAGAGTTACTTCCATGTAGGCGCAGGGCTAGCCCCAGCTAGGCATTAATAGGCAGTAAGTAGGCAGCGAGCAGACACCGTGTAAGGAATGGGTGAGACCATGCATTGCTCCTCTTCCCAGTAATTGAAGAAACTGACCAAGAGAACGTAGGTAAAACCCAACAGGTTCATGGGTATGCATATAACCCTGTTTATAGTAGATAGTCCTAAGAGCTATTTCCACAAATCCTCTAAGGGGTAGGTAAGCTATCACAATACAACAGTAGTTTTGGAATTCAGGAGCAAGGACGTATTGTGGGCACATTCTCTGAATCACCTTGCCCATGACTCCCATCATTACACACCTTACCAACTAATTTAGTAGTTACACTGTCAAGTTCCTAATGTGGAAAACCAGGGTAAAAGGGGGTCTCACGCAAGATTATATGGTACAATGTCATGTGCAGTGACCTACAAGGTACATTATGACACCTACAACCCATACTGTTGTGCCAGTCAATATACATTACTGTACAAATATTTTAGGCAGGAAGAAACAATACTGTTAAGCAAGACTGTGTTCAAAAGTAGACATGTTAATAGTTTGTTTTTATCATTTAATAAAGAGGAAAGTGAGTGAACAGAAGAAAAATCTAAACCAAATCAATATGTGGTGTTGCACCCTTTCCCTTAAAACAGCATCAATTCTTCTAGGTATGCTTACAAAATTCAGGAGTTTTGTAGGTATATAGTAGTGCATGATTAGTAATTATACCCAACAGGTGATAATGATCATCAATTTAATATACAGGTTGAGACACAATCATTAACTGGAACAGAAACAGTTGTGTGGGAGGAATAAAACTGGGTGAGGAAAAGCCAAACTCACTAACAAAGTCAGGTTGCTGAAGACGGTTTAATGTCAAAAGTCGAAAATCATGGTAAGACTGAGCACAGCAACAAGGCACGAGGTAGTTATAGTGCATCAGCAAGGCCTCTCCCAGGCAGAAACTTCAATGCAGACAGGCGCTTCCAGATGTTCTATCCAAGATCTCTGGAAGCAGCACAAAGAAACAATGTTGATTACCGTAGACACAGTGGTCAGCCAAGAAAACTTAGCGCAGTAAAAGAAACACACATGGTGCTTACTTCCCTTTGAAATCAGAAAATGTCCAGCAGTGCCATCAGCTCAACAGTGGCAAAAACAGTGGGACCCTGGTACACCCATCAACTGTCCGGAGGAGTTGTGCCAGAAGTGGTCACGTGACCAAGAAACAAGGCCAGGTTTGCATGTATCTCTTAAACCCATTGTGCTACGTTTGTCTCTTTGGAAATCACCCTCTGTACTTACAACATAAAATATAATAAAATACTTCTCAAAAAAAAAAAAAAAGAAAGAAACAAAGCCAAGTGACAAATTGTTCACTGAAGGGCTGGAGAGCGGTACACGATTCATTGTTTGCAGGTAAAAGTGAAGAGGGGTAGAAGTTCCTTGCAGGTTTGGGGCTGTATTTCTGCAGATGGAGTTGGTGATTTGGTCAGAATTGTCTCCTCGATGCCGAGAATTACAGGGCCGTACTTATCCATCATGCAATACCATCAGGGAGACATCTGAATGGCCCCAAAAATATTAATTCTACAGCATGGCAATGATCCCAAACATACAGCCAAAGTCATTAAGAGCTATCTATAGCCTAAAAAAGAACAAGGAGTCCTGAAGGTGATGGTATGACCCCACAGATCTGAACATCATCGAGTTACATGAGGAGAGAGAAGCTCTGAAAGCATTTTTTTTACATCTGTCTAAAACTGAACAGCTTGTGAGGAAAACTATTTGACCGAATTTTGGGGTATATCACCAAGCCAGAGATTTTCGCCTAGGCTGAACCTTCGATTCACTGATATTAGCGTCTTGAAATCATTTGGCGAGTGTTTTGTATAATGAATACAGACACTGTATTGTATTGTAAAGGTTAGAAGCCATCACATCGACAAACAAAATTGCATAAAGGCAACATACACATCATGTTGAAACCCGAGTGAAAATGTTGAGATAAATAACATATGGATAAAACAAGATGTCACTTGAACTAACTTGCTACTGCTTATAACCCAGAGCTATTTGCTTCAATATATGGAACTCAACTGGCAGATATATTTTTGGAAAACGTTCTGTCTACTTGCCAAGTGACCCAATTACAAAACCTTGTTATGTAGATTCCAGATTGTACAGCAGATTCAAAACAAATATTTAGGAGTGTTTGCCCTATACTCTTAGCCACATGTATGTCCCAAATAATTCCCATTCGTTATTACTTTTTTTAGCGGAAAGTAGATGTTTTGCCGATTACTCACTTTCCAAAACTGATCTGTTGCAACTCCTCCCTTCCGTTGAAGTTACTTTCAAAGTTACTATATTAATTTCTCCCTTTAAAGAACTTGTGCCAAAAACATAATGCATATGCATACACGTAAACCACAAGTGTTTTTGTGTGGCTATTGCAGATTTAACCGGGGTAGGAGGTTCCCATGACATCGCAAATTGGATGAACTATGTAAACAAATTTAAATATCTACACAATCAGACAATTTATTTTGCCACTAATAGAAAGCAAGAACGATGGGAATGGAGCATAAAGCAGATTAATAAAATAGTATTTATTACTTCTACCAAAGGGACTATATTTGGATGAGATGTTAGCCATTTTTTCTTGACAATACCGAATAAGTGTCCAACATGTGACCATTATAACAAAGAAACATCCACTACTTCAAACGAGCTTACAGTCTATAGTCATCAACATTTGCTTGAAGAAAATGTTAAAGGACCAAACAGTTATCATAAGAATTAAACTGCATATGACCGCGGGCCGCTTTAATCAAATTATACCCTGTTGCTGCGCCGTACACACTAGATGGGGTGTAATGCCATACTTCTACTAAAACAATTTAGGAATAAAAGTACACATTTCAACAAGAATTTTAACACCTATGCCTCAGGAATCTTTTTTGTTTTAAACTGCGAGGGAACCTTCGGTCACTAAACAATCAGTATTCTCCCCTTCTGAAGTGGATGCTGAACAGCAGTCCCACCGCAGAAAAAAGTTACAGGAGCAGGACAGGTCAGATCCCAGAATAGGTAGTCCAGATAGAGCCAGACAAAATCAGTGTAGATTAAGCAGGCCAAAGTCATAAACGGTAGGTTAATCGGGCAAAAATGGTTAGGGTGGCACAAGCTACAAGGATACAGGGGGTCAAGGATCAGGACATAGGAAACAAGCAACCGAGTACACTCATTCATGCAGGTAATGTTTGTTACAAATCAAACCCCCCCCCCCCCATTGCTGGATCTTGCAGATGGAGAGATGCCTGTCACCCAGAGACTGCTGCCTGCCGTCTGGGAACCCCCTCGACAGAACGTCTACTGCTAGGAAGCAGAGGTTCTCCGCAAACTGGCTGCAAAGTTAGGTACTGATAGATGCGTAGTTGGCCTCTTGGGTCAAGCTGGCGAACTGCATTTCCATTACATAGCTGGCACTCAAAAACATAATTTTCTCAGGTTGGTTCATTAAAATGCATAGGTTGTGAGGTTGTGTAATTCTCAACCCCACGGATAAACTCGGAAGCTTAAAGAACATGAGGGGGGAATCCTGATCACCTACAGACATTCAAGCAAACTCTATTGAAGCATTTCCCTACTATGTGTCAGGGATTCTATTTTTACTAAAAGCATTTGATCTTCAGTTATTTAAGTGTTTTCAGTGTCCTGGCTTTACTGTCTTTAAGTAAAATTCTTGTGTTGTGGACGGAATGTGATTCATATACAAATACGCTTTCTGCCTCTTTCTTTGCCAACCTAAGGATTAACACAGATCAGAACCCGACGGTTCAGATCTGAACACAGAAGCAGTATCATCCCTATTGCTCTCACAAGAGCGACAGTGGCTGGATGTCAATTATTTGGCATATTTCAATGGCACACGATGCCAAAATCATGGTTTAGCCACTGCCCAGAGCTGTTATATCTGGGAATTAGTACAGGAGGTTGTCAATACCAGTCCCAGCATGTTTCGGCACATTGAGCAGGAGATTGCTGGCTGTTTTATGTTGGCACTGGTCCCTCGATCTTGCCTAGAAGGTATTATTAACATTATTGCACATAATATAATAATAATAATAATAATCAAGCTGTACAAAAAAAATGAGTCAGCTGGACCACACTCCGGTCTGTTCCACAACTGACAGCAGAACCAGACTGGCTGACATAACACAGATAGGATTAAACATAGAATGTGGCCGTAGATAAGAACTAGTTCTAGAACACATTTGGTCTGCCTAATTTTTTGATACCTCAAAGTCTTCTAAAATGAGTTCAACGGGCTACCTCTAGCCATAAACTTTAGGTCTACGATACAGGTTTAATTTGGGAAAAAGAAAAAGCAATAACACTGGCAAATTAGATAAATTATATACCCATATAACTATCATACCTTTCAAACCTATGTGATGAGAAACCCTACTTGTTTCCTTTGCCAACAGCTGTTGATGGGCAACATGCCATGATGCCACATAAACATGTTATAGCGTTACATATAACTCAGCTGCCATCAGGGGAGATCCTCTGATCTTCCTAACCATCCCATGATCACCACTGGAAAAAAAAAAACCAGACATTATTGGTAATACTGCCATACCACTGGATCTACACGTATTTTAGCTGCTATTGATCCCTGTGCGTCAACTTTAGTAAACCATATAATTTTGTAGAATCAATTAAGTATACTATGATTTCAACGTGATCTCCCTTTATTATTAAAACATTTGAATTTGTTACATTAAAAAAGAAAATGACGCCCCCTTGTGTATGAAGTGTGGATCAGATATAGAGGGTTCAACGTGTGACCTAATAGCCCACAAGTCATAGCTGCAACTAAGAGGAAGGACGTCAACAAATCAGGTAAACTAACAAAAAATATACGAAACCCCCTTCATCAGGAGATAAAGTATCTGTATTAACAGCTGAGAGTATAACCTTATATCAATAATAAATTAGCACGTATCCTAGTGGGAGCAGCAACGGAAAAGGATCCACTACTAGAATATGGACCTTTTATAATGCAGCACTGATGACGAGTGTTTGAGGTTCTTACAAGCAGGTTATCTGGAGAAAACTTCCAGCAGTTAACGCTGGAGGACGTAGTACTACGTCCTATTGCTTTAAGAAACAGTGGGGCGAAATCCCTGCTGGTGTACGGGAGATCAGCATGTCCACCAAACTTTACTTTGCTTAGCAAGGAATCTCTTTTTCCTCTCACCATAGAGTATGACCCTGTTAAATTATAAAAACATAGAATAAAATTCCAAATATCTCGGTGCGCACTCATAGCACTGCACTCAGGGGAGAACTGGCACCTTTTTGCCCAAGTGCCCCCCAATGTGCATACACTCACTCACCTGGAGCCTGTCTTAGCCATGCTCACATGTTGTGTGAGTGGTCTTGACACTGTTGCAGGGTTAGGTAGCGTTACTTTATGTGACCCCCCCATTGTGTTTTCTCCCCTGTACCATAATGGACCAGCACAATGGGCAATTGCCCCTTCCCCCCCGACCCCCAGTTTGCACTAAGGGGGCAGAACTGCACGACACAGCCTGTACAGGGGACACTACACCCGTGTCACAGTTCTGCAAGGCACGGTACAACAAAGTACAGTCTTTTGTGAAGCCCTCTCGTCATTATATTATAGGTGTAACGGGTTCCATAGCCATTGCACAGCTCAGAAACCCCTACCTTCCCCACCGAGCCGGCTACTCAGTTGCCATGGAACCAGCCGCCGCCCGGATATCCCTTGGTGCACTGGAGAAAAGCTTCCGCTTTTGGAACGCTAGTATCGCGCGTACCGGAATTGTGTCGGCGGATGTTTACAGTGCCGGACCGTACGGTGTAAGAGCGGCTGGATGTTTTGGGAAACGAATCCCGATGTAAGGGAGTCCTAGCGAGTTAACCGTTCACAGTGCTCGGCTGAGGTGAGTGCTAGCGGGTACCGGGGGGTTGTTCATATGGCCCGGAAATTGTGAGGAGACTGGAGGCCATTAAGATGTCGTCTCTTCACGGCGATGAATGGAAGGGGGTCTCCTATGACAAAACATCCAGGTAGCGTAGAAACGTAGAGTTTATCACCCAAATGTATGAATGAAAACAGCAAAAGCAAAAAGATGGGTATTAGAAGACTAATGACGTAGTGAGACAGTAAAGGCTTTTCTTAGTTTGTGGCAGGGGGGTAGGAGATGACAGGGTGATGTGGAGAGAAGGTGAGCGAGTTACAAATACTTGAGGTAGAGTGATTGAGTGACATCATATATTTTTTATAGAGCGCCGGCAGTTTCTTTAACGCTGCTACAGTAGCCGAGAATCCAAAATTAAGAAGAACATTAAAAACCACCAATATACAAACTTAATAGTAATGGAAAACACTCAAGACAAACTCGTAGAGAAGGGGAAGAGGGCCCTGCCCCCGTGAGCGCGCGCTCTTTTTACGTAGATGTCAAATAATTCCTTTGCTATTTATTTTGCAGGCAACAAACCAGAGTAAGACTACTATATCGGCGTAATCCGGAGCACACAGCCGAGGTAAGCATATTAATCTGTATTTTTAGTAATTATATTGGGATTGTTGAAGACAACAAGATGAATTTTCTTCTATATTGGAATGCTCAATTAAATGTATATAAAGTTATTCATATCATGCTCTAAATTGTTCTTACCTGTATTGGCAACTTGTAGCTAGGTGACATGTAAATATAAAACGAAGATCTTTTTTGTACTGTGATATAAAAATTCATCATTAATCATTTATATTTACGGCAAAGAATTTACCGGCCAGTAAAGTACAATAGGATACAATTTGACCAATTGAAAAAAAAGATGTATCGTTTCAACCATTCCACAAACCCGTATTAGTTGCTTCAGAAGAAGGCAAAAAATAAAACCCCATGGAGACAGTAATGTCACCTAAAAGGGGAAAAAATCCTTCTTGACTCCAAGGCAGTCGGACTCACCCTGGATCAACATTAACTTTTCTATTTTTACACCTGATAAACCTGTGTGCAAATGTTTTTTGAATATATTAATCGAATTGACCGGAACAACTTCAGATGGCAGTCTATTCCATAGTTTAACTGCCCTAACAGTAAAGAAACCTTCTCTGTTTAAGACGAAAGCTCCTTTCTTCCAATCTTAAGAGAGATGTCAACAATTTTAACACCTGGGATGTATTTTCTTTTAACACAATGCGGGAATTTAAGAGTGGACGCAATAGTTATAAGGCTATCCTGAACATAAGTGGGCAGAAAGAGTGGCTTGGTTGGAGCCAAATATCACATGTTTGCTGACAAATTCTAATTTTTATTTACAGGCGTAGCCATGACTACCGGAGCAGATGTTCGTGATATTTTGGAGCTGGGGGGAGGTGATTCGGAGAGCACTGGAATCATCAGTAAAAAAGACATAATAAATGCAGATAAGGTGAAGTTCCTGGAATTGTCATCATTTGTTACCGTATTTGATCAACCACTCAAGTATCCGTTATTGAAATATTACAATGCCACCTAGTATACTGTTTCTTTTTTGTCTCTGGTAGTATAAGGTATGATGGAAAGTATTAATTATCATCATTACTTTAAACAAACTTGTTTACCTTGCAGAAAAAATCTAAGAAATCATCCGAAACTCTGACTTTTAAAAGACCAGAAGGGATGCATCGAGAAGTGTACGCTCTCCTCTACTCAGACAAAAAGTAAGCGGAGATCGTTGTGGCAGGCGGTAAAATTTCTTTGTACCTTGCATACCAACAACTGAGAAATTGATTCTGATATTTACGGGGTCATGTAATATCATGGGTGACCCCACCGTACTAGCATTGAAGACAGCCTGAGGCCTCACAAGATGAGTGAGTTGTGTGTATCTAAGTATTTTAGGGTGTGTTAGTGTGTGTGACGGCGTGTCTTTGTCAGAACTATACTATTTCCCTGCAACCAGCGAGTTTTTAACATTTCCCTATTGGTCGTTCTCACCGGAGCTGCACCAAGAGAGGGATTTTTAAATTTTTAAATTAAAGTATGCTTTCTTTTTTGTGTTCTTTTTAATGGGTGTAGGTCTTAGAACTTATTTGGTCTCCATGCATCTATATATTTAGAGACAGTGTTATTTTGTTTATATTGTCTGATTGTATGGGGCTTTCACATGAATAGTATAGCTGTGTTTGGCAACTTTAATATAACAATTCAGGTGCAGTACATACAGGATATCTCTGATTTTGCACCTACTGGTCTGTGTTCAGCGTACGTTCTTTGTGTCTTGCTGCAGAGATGCTCCCCCTCTACTGCCAAGCGACACGACCCAAGGTTACCGCACAGTGAAGGCAAAGCTGGGCTGTAAGAAAGTGCGTCCCTGGAAGTGGATGCCTTTCACTAACCCTGCTAGGAAGGACGGGGCCATATTCTATCACTGGCGGCGGGCATCGGAGGAGGGAAAAGATTATCCCTTTGCCAGGTTTAACAAGGTAATTTTAGTCCATCCTAATTCTCTGTTATAATTTTTACCTTGGAATTGATTATTCACATTGTTATCAGAATAACACTATTAAGTCTGAGACCTGTCACTCCAATCTAATTTTCTGTTATGGAGAATACATGCTTAAAGCTTTGATAATTTATTATGTTTCATAAGGCATGATTTCTGTGTTTCTTCAACAATACAATAACATCTAGTATATAATGCACAAGCAGTGTTTAAAAGATACTAGAGAGAAAAAAAAACGCTGAGTTTAGTTTTTGTACATAACCCTTTATGGGTATCTATCAGCTAAGGTCGTGACTATTTTTATTACCCCCTCGAATAGAAGGCTGGTCCGGGACCGGATCTTAATGGCTGATGGTAATCGTGAAGATCTTGTGACAAGCTGGATGTTTTCATTTTCTTACTGTAGATGCACACATACAAAACTACAAAATTAGGATTTGGGAAATTACAGATCCATTCTCATAGTTGCTCCTGGTACATGCTATAATTTACACGGCACCTGATTGAGCACATGGGGGTATGAAAGCCATAAAATCTGAATCTGATCTTTTATATTTGTACTGTGTATAATATTTGATCATTGGAAATAGTTTTCATGATCCATAAAATGGTATTGCATCATGTCTATCCAGACAGCTAATCAGATTTATGGTTTTAGTCTTGTCAAGTTGCTGGTAGCACACCTCTTGATTCAGATCAATGCCCAGGTTGGTTGAGAAAAGAAATGGTGGGATACGGTGGTTTCATGCTTGGTGGATCAAACAAAAATATACTGTATGCAAATCCGTTTAATAGGGACATACCCACCATCATATCATTACATCATATTCCTATACATTTATTATTCATAAGGCGCCAGCAGATTCCGTAAAGCTGTTACAATAGACGGCAGTGAAAATAGTGAACGTAAAGTAAAAACACATTTAATCATAATAGTAAAGAAGGAGAAGATGGCCCTGCTCGTTTGAACTAACAATCTGTTTGGTGGTTGAGGGGAAAGTGGGACAGTAGGAGAGGACTGTGTGGATGAGGGTGAGCTGACTGTAGCGAGGGCGATATGGAGAACTCTGTGTTGATCTTGCAGGTGGGTAAGGTGGATGGCTTCTGTAGGTTGCTACTTGAGGGTATTGTTGGGGGGGGGGTTGTAAACTCAACACAACTCCTGCTGCCTGTGACCACGTGATATATTCAACACAAGTCAGATTTAGATTTAACAAGACCCCCTATGTACCCAACCAGAAATTACTCCATTTAATTCCAGTGGGAACTCTTCCTTGCCGCTGATCATTGGCGATACAAAGGGACCACAGAGGGCAAAGAAAATCTAGATATTTACTTTATGTCCCTTTAAAAAAAAAAGTTTTTTTTCCCACCCTGGTATTTCATCCAGCGGTTAAGCCGATGCATTTAGTACTCCGGCTGCCTTCCACTCACAAACTTTCTGACAGGTGCTATCCATAGTCAGCCAAATATCTGAAACCCCCCACTAGTTACCCTCCCTTCTTCGAGGATTCTAATCTTGCACCCCCTCCAGGGGATGAAATGAAACATATCCACACATGTGACAGTTCAGGGCTCCGAGGAGTCTTGCTGCAGTTCTTAAGCTGTGAGTGGAACAAACACAGATGCTTGCACTGAATATGTATGTTCTGTGGGCTCACGGGGGGTGTGAGATGTTTGCTGTGAGAGGTGTAGTTTTTACTTCCTAATCAATTAATTTTTTTTCTTTCAATGGTAGCGACTGAGAATCAGGCAAGGTCACAGAGTCTGTGTACATCACACAGAGACATAGTCTGTTTGATGAGATTTGCCATCTGAAAACATTCTTTAACCATTAATGAAAAAACCTTCTATCCTTAACACGCGTTAAGGACAACTTGCTATTCTTATATGAGGATGCGATGCTTTGACTATAACGGGTAAACGTCCTGTGTACATTGAAGAATTAACTATAGCGCCGTATGCAGTAATGTAGTTTAGCGGTGAAGAGCTGATTCTGTTTCATTAAGTTTAAACAAACCCCCATAATCAGCCGACCGGGCGACGGCCATTGTTGTCAGCCATGTGATATTTTGTGTGATTTTTTCCCCGCTCAAATACCACCCTGAACTGATTTTTAATGGCACTGCTCATGAAGTCCGTTCCACTATAGACTTTCATTAGTCAGGGTGTCTTGCTCGATGATTAGGACTGAACTGTTCTATTGTTTATCACAAGGCATTACGATAAGGAGTCTGGATGTATGTCTAGTATAATGAGTTTAGCAGAGCTAGAATTAGGCAGCTGTCTGAATATATTATATATTATCTACAAACTATAACTATCTTAAAACAAAAAAAAACCAATACACTAATTTCGATTGCAGAACATATGTAATTCTGCCTTCAAAGTTCTTTTATGTTTTTTATTTTTTCACCATTCTCTTACCCTTTCATTAATAGACAGTACAGGTCCCGGTATATTCAGAACAGGAGTATCAAATGTACTTACATGACGACGGTTGGACTAAAGCTGAGACAGACCATCTATTTGACCTTTGTCGGCGTTTTGACCTTCGCTTCATTGTCATCCACGATCGGTATGATCACCAACAGTTCAAGGTCAGACATTCAACATCAAGTTATTCACTCTTAAAAGCATACTATGTATTAAAATGGTAATGCATTGTAACAGTTTATTTACACACAAAAAATGTCCTATTATACACGCAAGATCTACAATGTAAACAAAGTAAAAATTATGCAAAAGTGGGAAAAACCAAAATGTTCTGTTTAACAAATTTGTAACAAGGCTTCATTGAACAACGAAGGATTTTTTTTGCTGTCATCTTTTTACCCTGTTGTGTGTGTATATCAATATAGATATATATATCTATATAGATATATATAGATTATATATATATAATCTAAAAGTAGTGAAGCCAGCACTCACGGTCTTCAATAATGCTTCATTTTTATTTGCAAGATGCCAAGATGTCAACGTTTCAGTCCACCTTTGACATCTTGGCATCTTGCAAATAAAATGAAGCATTATTGAAGACCGTGAGTGCTGGCTTCACTACTTCTAGATTATTGTTACTTTGCTATCCGCCAAGCACCGGGCGCCATGTTTTTTGAACTAGGAATCTAGTATTTGTCACCTTTTTTATCTTTAGGTAGGAGTGCGGGGCTATTTTTTTTTTTTTTTAATCTAAATAAATATATAATCCTACTAAATATATTAGGGCATGTGTCAAATGATTGGACACAAATTACATGTTCAGCAGGGCTTTATTGCCCAAGTTGCTCAATGAGATTTGTTTTCTTTTACAGAAAAGATCGGCTGAAGATCTGAAAGACCGTTACTATAGCATATATGCCAAGCTGGCAAATATTCGAGCTACTCCAGGGACTGATCTTAAAATACCTGTGTTTGACGCTGGACACGAGAGGAGGAGGAAGGAGCAGCTGGAGAGATTATACAGCAGGACGCCTGAACAGGTGTGTTCTATGCCTATGTTAAAATTTGTCTTTACCAATATAATTATCCCCTAACCCCTTGTTTTTAGGATCTGTGTCAGGTGTTTAAAAGTGTGGGAGATTCTTTGAAACTTTGGAGAATCTCAAGCCATGCTTTACTGTGTTGAGTCGCAAATAACGTCATAGATAACCTGTCTCAGGAGCTCTGCTTTTAATGCTCAAGTGAAATACTTGGGAGGTTGAGATGTGCCAAGTGGCCCTGCGCTATTAGGCATTTGTAATAAATACCTAATTTGGTGTTTTTTGTGCATAGAAGTTTACTTTGAGTGTAGAGTAGAAACTTCACGTCCTGCAGGAAATTATAAGTTCTATAAAAATCATTGCTGCGACTAAGAAAGTTCTCTGATGACTAAAATTTGTTATAGAATTCTGTTTCTGATCTCAGTAATTATCTGACCAGTGGTTAAAGTGTCAACATGTAAATAAATCCTTACAATGTACAAACTAAAAGACATTCCAACTCGCGTTATCTCCAAAGCTTAATACGGTTTGTACGGCTTGAGGAAAGAAAAAATATTCTGCTCAACATAATAATGAATTCCCTTACCCCATACACCTTCGCTAATCAGAGTGAAACGTTCTGTGTTTTAGCACAATCCAGTTAGACACATATACCTAATATGCACGTTAACATAAACTTGTTCCGACGTTTGTCCGCAGGGCAGAATAACCCTTTCATGGTATAGGAAGTAGATAGATTGTTTTCACAAATCTGATAGAACGAAAGAACCCCGGATACTGAAAGATTCCCAAGCTTTCTGTTCCTTTTTAAGTAGATGTTATAAGTGTTTTCCATTTGCTCATCGTGCCTCATGACCCCGCTTCTACGATTCCACGTAGAAAACTGAAGTTCAAAGTTATGTGAACTCTCTTAGGTTTGAAGTTTGTGTTTTTTCACTGCTTTTCTCACTGGTGCCGTTCCTGATCTCACGCTGTAAAGCAAGAAGGAGTATACAGATCAGGAAGGTGATCTCACTATTCTACACCCATCATACCTCACGGTCTTCTTTAAAGTGTACGTGTTATGCCCTCAGAGCTCCTTTGCCTCTGTGAAATTGGTTCCTAAGCTGGCTTTCACACCGGGGGCCTAACCATGTGTAGCCAAATATTCCGCCTCCTATTCAGACCACTTTCTCACTTAATATACAGCCTGGACACTAATTCATTATGTAATATAACGGGACAGTTGTTGGTATATGCATACATGTCATAGAGCTGCTGATTTTTTTTCTTTTGTTTATCAAAGGAAATTTTGTCGCAAGCTACCAATTACCATCTTCTATAGATGCCCCCCACTGATTCCATTATTAAATTTAATTGTATCTGTCCGATTTGATGACATCATTGCTGTGCAATAAATGTCATTGTTTTTTTTACTATTCATTTACGTTACAGTCGAATCACCTGCGGCACTAAACGTTTGGTTAAAGTTCCTTTTAATGTGGGTAATATTAAAGGAATGGAGTTGGAACCAGGAAACTTTCAGAGTTTCAGAATGTGAAAGCTCCCATACAAAAATGAGACGCTGAATTTGTAGGGAAGGGGGTAAGAATAAAGTGCTGTTTCGTGTCCACTAGATGGAAGCATTAGCATGCTTCGGCCATCCAGTCTGTTTCTCTGGATAATTCTCTTTCCGCCTGCAGGTGTCAGAAGAAGAGTATCTTATCCAGGAACTGCGGAAAATCGAGAGCAGAAAGAAGGAACGGGAAAAGAAAGCCCAGGACCTGCAGAAACTCATCACCGCGGCCGATACCACCACGGAGCTCCGCCGAGCAGAACGGAAAGCCACCAAAAAGAAGTTGCCGCAGAAAAAGGAAACTGAGAAACCTGTAAGTGCAACCCTCAAGATAAAGTTACGCATACGGCTTCTGGGAGTTCACACACAATGCCGTTGCATGCTTCATGAGCACATCGAAAATGTTAGCAGCCAGTTTCTGAATAAAACCATGTTAAGAAGACCCGTGATTTCAACAGGGACAGTGTAGGACTTTACGGTTTAGCCCTGGACAATATCGTTACTAAAGTCCTTGTGTGATATTTCTTTCTGCTATCAGCGTCACATCCCAAAAATAAATATTTACTAAGAATCTGACACGATTTGACAAAATATAAGGGGAATGATGCTGGACATTCTGAAATTCTCAGGATTTCACAAATGTACAATTCAAAGCAATTTGTAAAGGAGAACCTTCACATTCAAGATAAAACTGTAACTGAAGCCAGTACTAAAACATATTTCACGTGTCTTAATATTATCTTTATCTAAATATTCACGTAAAAGGTATTGTCAGGGTTTTTCATGAAAATGTCCCTGTATTACCCATGATCCCTCAGTGAAGATTGCATAGGAATCCTGCTATCCGCTTAAGGAGAAAGCTGCCAGTTATCCCTTATTTTCTCTCCAAAATAACAAAACTCACATGATTTATCTAATACAAGCATCTGAGAACAACTGTGTAGTCCTTCAATAAACGTATAATCACAAATATCCTTAGGACAGCGCTGCTTTATTAAACACGATGGCTCCTAAGTACAGCACAATAAAAAAAAATAAAAATGGTAATGGAAAACCACATGATTAATATGGTGTAAAAATTAGGATTATGAAAAATAATCCGTTCCTTTTAAATCGTATTTAGGACTTTTTACATGCAGCATGTGCCCTTCTTTGTGAAATTGTAAACCGATATATACTGATAACAAGAAAAAACCATAGTGTTTGTAGGAGAAAATGTAAATTGTGTGTGGCCTTCCGTCTAACCACGTTTTAATTGTATTTATTTGTTTTTGCAATTAACTAGCATTAACACCTCCTAGGTATATAGATACGATTTCATGCTGATGGGTCCTGCGTAAAACCAATGACAGGTGTCAGCCCACCCTTGTGTCGGCTGCATGCAAAGTTACCTTTCTCATCGGTCTGTTTACGCTCAGGGGGTCATCGGGAAACCTTGAATCAATAGCAAGGACGCTGCGTCTCCCCAGAGCTGCTTTTCTTGCTGTTTAATAGTCGTGATCAAACAGCCGTCGAGCTGAGTAACGATAGGCTGCTTAGAGACAGAACTTTGCAAGACGTTTCCCGAGTTATAAGACATCAAGCTGTCCTAGGAAAGCACGAAATATGAATATAGCGCAACTCGGATATTTACTGTTGTACTGGTTGTAATGGGACTCAGCTCCTCAGAAGAACAAACATTGGGGTTGCAAAGAAATGTAGAGATAAAACCAACCCCCAATATATGCAGATCGTACCCTTAACAAGAGAATCGGGGATCTGAACGTTTTATAGGTAATAGAATACAAAAGGCAAAATAGTGTAGCCATCAAACCCTTTTTTTCTCTTTTCTATTATATTTTTTCCTATTTTTATCTATATTTTAAGCTTCCTGCTGTCACATTACCACGCAGTCCCTTATTCTACCCTATTATCATGATGCTATTAAGCAAGAGCATCCAACACATTCAGAAACTTTATTTCATGATCTGTCATGCCTACAGCCGTCTCTGCCTTTCTCCTCTCCTATACATAACATGTTTACATCATTACTTGTGTGTGATTAGTGATTATTGTTCATGTGCTTTTCATGGCATAATCCGCACAATCATCCTATACGTTTTCACAAAATCATTTGGCCCTTTTGTTCCTAAAATTAGCGCTTCTCGCAGCGATCCGTAGTTCACACTCCGGCTAGGACGTACCTTTACCCCATACTGCTTTAAAGGCATGTTCATAACACGCTGCGCCATTGCAGTAATATATATAATGTCATGACATGCCGATTTCCACGGGAACATGGGATTATGATTTGCCGGAGAATGCGATACTCCAAGTGATGTTTGACAACCTTGGTTCATTACAGCGTGTAACGCCGTGCGAGAGCGATACTTTGTCATGAGTGCAATAGAGTCGGAGTGTCACCTAGTACTGTTTCAAGGTAGGGAGTTAAAACTTGTTGAGGAACTGGAGATATATATATATTTTTAATTTCCCAATAATGACACTTGTTACTGTCAAGATTTGTTCTCCACGCCAATCCAAGACGTGTGCGTTACTTGGCATAGAAAAATCATCGCCAACCTGCATATTGTGATTACTCCAGACTTAAAACTCTGATGTTTTTATGCGGGGCTTGTGTTCGGATTAAATAAATGAGGCTCCATGGAATCGTATTGAGATTTAAGTCCCCCCATCACTCAGGAGAGCCTCCAATTCGTCCCAGGGCTGTAAGGGACCGGTCACGATGGTAGCTCGTCAGCGAACAAACACATTGACGTTTCAAAACGTGAAGCCATCATTACATTGGACGCAAATACAAGGGTAATATTTAGTGTGTTTTACCACTGCCCGATTGGACTTTGTCTGCTAAGTTTGTAATTAGCCTATTTTGTGTGTCCCTGATCAATCTGTTGGTTATTACCAGTTTTAAGTCAAAATATTATTTTATTTTTAACAGTGTAGAATGTGATGGCATAAATTGTTGGCCTATTGTGAATCCTCACATGTTTCGTTTTTATCTCACTCTGAAACAATTGAAATTCCTTTGGTGTCCTTTTTTTACTTTTGGTTTATTAACTGTGTTGTTTTTTGTTTCGTTATATAATTTCCAGGCCGTACCAGAGACCGCTGGGATACGGTTTCCTGATTTCAAGTCTGCGGGTGTAACGTTGCGCAGTCAGAGGGTAAGTCGTGTTCATGGCATGGGTTTAGAATTTATTTTTTTTGTGCCCGTCCTAATGCTCTGGTTTGCGAGGGCGAGGTTTCGGGTTCTCCCAGTCTGTTTTCTTTCCAATGTAACAACAAAGCAGTTCACAACAGGCACCCTTTTTTCATATCTGTAACTCATTATTAGAGTAGCGTTATGGCATTTTTGAGAGTTATTATACAATGACATAGATTCTCTGTTGGACTACAGCTCCCACCATGCTCAGCCAGTGTTGGTGTCCTATATCATGGATTTTTCTGTTGCTTCTGGGGAAGGTGGCTGTCACGTCCTCCAGTGAACTAGAACCTCTTTACTTGCTGGGTTACATTAACAGCACGATTTTTCATGTCGGGATTAACCCTTACATTTGCCGTTTTAAGTGGTCAGAAGTAACCAGGTGTCGGCCAGAAAGGGGAAGCTTGTCGGTTTGCAGCGTTAGAGATCCGTGCATAGCTGGTAAGCAGGTCGCTGGTCACTGATAATTCCTGGTCTCAGTCCTGTATTTAAAGGGACCGTTACTCTATCATGTGCATTTGTTGGCTGGGGTGTCTCTTTAAGTCTCTTCACAGTACGACAGCAAACAGAACGGCAGAACTGAGGCTTGGTGTAATGAAGTAGGTAGAACAGGAGAATAGTTAGATCTAGTTCAGTAGCTCAAAATTACATCCATTCACAAGAATAAGGGATGATTTGTATCTTTCTGACAAAGACAGGCATAGCTGGTGTATTCTGGGAAGGTGAAAGTATTTGGAAGAGAGACGGTGTTAGACCGGTAGTTGTTAATTTATTTATTTTTGAACGGACATTGCCTAATTAATGATGAACACCGCTAGATGCGCGCGAGGTAATGGGTGCCGCTTGGCCATATCCTCCTGCTTTCTGTGAGTAAAGAGTCTGGTAATGAGGGGATCTGAGTTTGATACAATGTTGGTGTCCTGATGTTAGCAATTTAGTGACTTAGTTTGGAATTTACTGATAATTCTTACTTGTGCAGTCATCAAGGATTGCATGAGTAGAGCCCCTTCGCCTTCGCATCACGTTTTATTCCACAAAGGAACAGTTTTGATCTTGAAAGATGACAGTTTCATCCACTAACTGAGGGAGGGATGATCTTAGTTATTGATTTATGTGCTGAAATCTAGTGTTTTATAGGAGCTCTAAACATTAGTACCTGGTATGAACCTTGGTTAATATTTATCAGTTACCCTAATTGTTGAGTTAAGGTGTTTCTGTTTTATTTTTTGTTTGGCATTCTGCATTAACCCCTTAATGTCAAAGCCATGTATGGGCTCAAAATGCATTGTTTTCAATGGGTTTAGGGACCGCCCATTGTCCTTAAGGGGTTAAAGGGCAAAAAACTACAAAGCCCACCATTCCCAACCAGAGAGTTTTAAGAACCCTTGACATTTAATTGTTCTGCTTGTAAAATCCACCATGTGTATATGGTAACTAGATTATTTTTAAAACGGGGAGTTTTATAACATTGCACTCTAAATACAGACATTAATATGTAGTGGGTCCCCCATTTGCAACTATAACAGCTTTCACTCTTCTGGGAAGGCTATCCTCTTCACCATACCAGCAATGCTCTGCTTCCAACACGGTTGGACGAGCCTGGTGTGGAGGAACTTGATCGGCCGTACAGAGCCCTGACCTTAAGCCCAGCGAACACCTTTGGGATAAACTGGAACAGAGATTGCGTGCCGGGCGTCTCGCCCAACATCAATGCCCGACGACTGGGTCAGAGCATCTCCAAAACTGCAGCTCTTGTTGGGTGTTCCCGGGCTGCAGTGGTCAGTACCTATCAAAAGTGGTCCAAGGAAGGAAAAGCGGTGAATCAGAGACATGATCATGGGTGGCCAAGGCTCATTGATGCACGTGCTGAGGGGGCGAAGGCCGGCCTGTATGTTCACATCCAACAGACGAGCTGCTGTAGCTCAAATTGATAAAAAAGGTTACTGCTGGTTTTGATAGAGAGGGGTCAGAACACGCAGAGCATCGCAGTTTGTTGCGTATGGGACCTCGTAGCCACAGATCAGTCAGGGAGCCCACGCTGACCCCTGTCCATTGCCAAGAGGCACCTACAATGGGCACGTGAGCATAAGAACTTGGACCACGGAGCAATGGAAGAAAGTGGCTGGTCTGATTAATCACGTTTTCTTTTACATCACATGGATGGCCGGGTGCGTCGCTTACCCGGAGAACACGCGGCACCCGGATGCACTTCGGGAAGAAGCCGGTGGAGACAGTGTGATGCTTTGTGCGGTGTTCTGCTGGGAAATTTTGGGTCCTGCCATTCATGTGGATGTTACTTTGACACATACCACCTACCCAAACATTGTTGCAGACCATGTACACCCTTTCATGGACACGGTATTCCCTGATGGCCTCTTTCAGCAGGATAACGCTCCCTGCCACAAAACAAAAATGGTTCAGGAATGGTTTGAGGAACACGATGAGTTCAAGGTGTTGACTTGACCTCCGAATTCCCCGGATCCGTGCTGGACAAACAAGTCCGATCCATGGAGTCCTCATCTCGCAACTTACAGGACTAGAAGGACCTGCTGCTAACGTCTTGGTGTCAGATATGACAGCACACCTTCAGAGGACTAGCAGAGTCCATGCCTCGAAGGTCAGGGCTGTTTTAGCAATATTAGGCCGGTGGTCGTAATGTTATGGCTGATCGGTGTATATATATGGTATTTTGATACACTTTTTCCTTTTTGATTGCGTTACTGTCCATTCTCCTCATGCTCTTAACAAAGTAACTATTCTCTCCTTTACTAATCAATACTGCGTTCTGTTTACTTTGTTAGGAGACACAATTTTCCTTTTTAAACCACAACATATCTCTGATATTTTTTTAGCATGATAGATGCAATTACTTTAGATAAGTAATCTTTATTTTTCTTTCTTTCTTTATTGATTGCACTGTGGGCATCTGTGAGAGATAAACTGATATAAATCTTTGTTCGCTTATTAATGCCCAAATGTGGTGGTAACATTCCGATAGAATACAAATTGTTAGTATTTGCAGGTCCTGAGCAAACCTTAGGGTTGAGCAACCTTACCTGCCTCGTTAATGGTGTCCAGAGAGGGCTTTAAATTGCTTGAGAGTCTCATTTGGGTTAAAACGCAAAGCAGTCCCACTGAGTCAGCTCCTTGGCAAGCAATATAGCCGTGAAAAACATAGATAACTCACCTAACTTGGGGTACTTGGACATAGTGCCATATAGTGTGATGGAATCCCTAATATTTATGCCCCAGATAGGGGGATCTGGTGTGCTGGGGAAGGAGTGTATGTTCTCCACTTGCGCAGCTCACAGCGTCACACGAGAGAAGCCGAAGAGGAGACGGAAAGGCTCTACGGACTACAGGAGAGATCAGACACTTCCTGCCCCCCCCCCCAGGCATGAATATCCGTTATATGGGGGGGGCATATTTCGTATAAGGAATACTCAACCTGTATTACTTTTGGTGGAGATGAGGCTTCAAAAATATCCCAGCTTCGGGCCCACAAAAGATCTCCTGATCTTCTCCCACCAAAAGCTTAACATTCTTTGTACTTCGGGATGACCTTAAATGTACTCTTTGATTATATGTAATCCCATATGTGTGTAAAATGTCACTTTTGGGTAAACCTAGAAAGTGACGGCAGATGAGAACCATCCCACCCATCTATTCTCCCCAACGAAAATGGGCAAAATGTTGCTAATTTTGTTTCTTGACGAAGGACGTCACCCTATGGGGCAATCCTCAGTAGATTTATGTTTAAGTGGTAGTTGGTGAACACCACATCCCAAAAACCAGTGGATGCTACCCTTTCTGGACTCAGTAGCATTAAATAAACCCTACACCGCCAGCAACTTTATCTTATTCAACTTATTATTCTCGCGCACCTCTGTTGCTAATATCAATGTTGAGGAATCCATCCCCCCCCCTCTTAATTAAGCAACGTCTTCGCGTGTTCCAATGTCTCCCATGTGTGCGCAGTTCATGCAGTTTAAGGAGTTGTTTATTGCAAGGCCAGGGGAACCGTAGTCCCTAAATCAAAAGAGACGTCTGTGTAATTATGCGTGTGAGTTAGACTCCCCTAGAGGACTGTGGGGAAAAGATGGCAAGGGTTGGATGCCGTCCAAAATATATTAACCTTAAAAAAAAAACAAAAAAAAAAAACAAGTACAAGGGGGGGGGGGGGGGGGGAAGCCAGCTAATCAATTTCTGTAGCAAAAGTTACGGTTTACCAGCTCCATGGCAAGGAACGTCCCTAAAAATATAGTGAGAGTACAGGTGATGGAATTATTATAGTTGGCGGAGCTGTCTTTGGTCAATTAAGAAGCCTACAGAGACTTGTCAGGATATCTTCTGCCAGAGAATCACCAGCCAAGAAGAGACGCGTATAACGGCTTCCTAGAGACAAGACGCGGTTGTAGACGGCTACAGTGACACCCGTGTAAAATGCTTACGCTCTGATTTTTTTGAGGAGCCGTGTCTGAAGATCACACGTTACTACTCATCAAACTATACGCCAAGGCCAAAAAAAAGCACACGACACAAGGAGATTAATCGAACGGAACGCATAAAGACGGCTCTTTAATAAAAATCTTGCTGAAACAAATTTGGCTAAAACCCCGTTCATTTTGTAGAGTACAAATATACATATTTCAGATTACTTTGGGGGGGGGGGGTATTCGGCACAAATATGCACAAGATTAAAGTAAAGGTCTGGACATTTTTGGTCCATTTTGAAAGTAAGGAATCTTCGTGTATTTTAGTAATTTTAGTTTGCGTAGCAGGGCCTGTCCGTAAACCTCAGGACGGGTATGACAAACACAGGCGAGGTTATCTCTAAAATACTTTTCAAAAGTAATGTTCACCAATTATTTAGTGCGGCTTTTTAATATCTGTTCAGAAATTATTTGTGTACGCAACCCAATAAAGTAATCTTTTTACTAAACATTTTGCTAATATAGAAGAAAAAGAAAATGTGTATATGTCTGTATGTGTGGATGTCATGTTTGTAAATTACAATTTTTTCACTTAAAATTACATATATATATATATTTCAAGTGAAAAAGTAGTAATTTACAAATAAAACATCCAAAGACTAGTGGATATATCCCTAGTTTGAACATTCCACCTCACTGACTCCAACAAACATTATTAGGATTACAGAGGTTGGGTCCTTGTATCCCTCTGATTAATGCTCCAATGTGAAGCTAGACAACGGTTTGGGTTCAATTGGTTGTTTTCGTGGAAAAAAGAAAACCTTTTTGACAATTATGTTACAGCTAGAAATTTCCCTAATGGGCAATTAGCCTTTGAAACTTAAACTTGGATTATGAACACAACGTGCCATTAGGAGTGATACGGGAGTGATGGGAGTGATAAACGGCCTCTGTAAGCCTATGAAGAGATTCCATTAAAAATCAGCCATTTCCAGCTACAGTAATCATTTTAAAACATTAACCCCGTCTGCTGTTTTTCCGCATCCATTTCACGTTATTTTAATGGGCAAAATTTGACCCCAAACTTTTGAATGGTAGCGTAAATAAACCACTCGATTTCTTACGTGTACATACTTTGTTGCTTTTAAATTTAGGTAATAAAAGTGGTTTTTTTGTATTGTTGATTTTGGTGCAGAGGCGCCGTGTTTTCGCAGCATTCTCTAGGCTTGGGGGTCTCGGTTGATGTTACAGGACCCGAGGAGTTAATTATTCCCTCCTACCACCACCCCGCTGGCCACCTCGGTCCGCCGTCCTGTAACGACGCTTCTAAATGTGTTTAGCTAACGGAGCTTACCTAACAGATTATGAGCGCTCTGTGAGTAATAGACTCCTCATTTACTTTTAATACATTTTGCATGGAGAGCAATCAACCTTCATCACTCTTTAAGATGAATCGCCATCCCCGGCTAAATTTTAAAGATATTAGTCCGACAGCAGCCACATAAATCATAACATTTTTCTTAATGATGGTAAAATTAAAATATACTCTGCTTCCCGGGACCCAATGAAGTCTTTCCGCGCGGAAGAGAGGGCAGTGTGCAAAAAAAGAAGAAAAATTAGTGGAAAGATTAATTGATTATATTTACAGGGCAGAGAGCGAAGCCCACTAGAAACGTGATTAGGGTGGGGGTTTTTTTCCACTTCTTTGAGAATAATCTGTGTTTTACATCGAAGATCTACACATAGCTGGCTCTCCAGAGTATCGCTGGGTCCTTTGTTGACATAAATATGATTGCTAAGGACCAAATCAATTGAAATCATATCCGAGCCCCCGGGGGTATTATTCTGGTGGCTGTAATTCTCGCTGGATTACCTGTTACCTCCACGTGGGGAGGAATGACAAGGGGTGGGGGCAATTGCCGTCTTGGGACGCTCTGCCTTTACAATGTTGTGTGTTTGTTTTGTTGCAGTTCCATACATAGCCACCAGGGTGACCGCATTACTCTGCCTTTCTACCCCAACTAGATCCTTTCTGTGATCCTTTCATGGGCTTTCGTGCACTGTGTGTGTGTGTATTGCCTACCAAATATGTTTGTAGCCGCTTGGCTGTCCTAGGATGAATGTTGCCAGCGTTTCTCATGTTTTTTAGTGCGATTTTCTTCATACGAAGGCTCCCTCAGACCTCCACGAGGATTTGGTGCTTTCTGGCGGTAACGGGGCCAACCATTTTTTTATTTTTTTTTGTATAGTTTTAGAGTGAGGGTTTTACAGGCGCATCTCTCGTGTAGATTTAAACCTTTGCGATACTCAGTGCTCTACATTCTCCACCTTGTAGCACGAGTTCCGCTTCCTATTGAACGCCTCAAGTGAAATATAAACCCACGAGTATTAAAAAATAAAAATCCCCATGACCTACCGCCCGGTTAGTGGCCACTTACGTCCCTCGCACGGGCTCCTGATAATTATTCGCACGGAGTTAGTCCGCTGAATTTCGTTTAAATCAAAAGGCCAGTAAGTCGCTGCGAAAAGGCGAGGAAGCTGAATCCGAGGCTCGGTCGACCGCGGTCTTGTGATGATGTGAAAATTTAAGCTGCGCCGTTACCTGTGATCTTTGCGATGAAATTCAATAGGTAACAAGTCCCCGTTAAACGATGCTGGGGTTTTTTTTTTTCTCTTATTCTTTCTAAAGTCTTATTTTTTTTTTTTTAATGAGTACTCGTAATTCGCTTCGCCCCACTTTCCTCGTCTGGCTCCTGCTGCTTTCTGCTCTGCCGGCTAACTCCTTGGTCCTTTCTTTTGTGGGTTTTCGGCCACACTTCTGTGCGCCGACTTACTTCTCGGCTCTTTGTTATATCACCCGCTAAATGAATCCCTACTGCTCTGGGGCTCCTCCGGTTAAAAAGAAGACGGAGAAAAAAAAAACAATAGAAGTGAAGAACATTTTGGCCCAGAAGGATTTAAAAACCCAGCTAAATAGGAACAAGAAATCAAACGGGGCATTTCACATTACATGCTATAGCTTAAACCTTTTCATCTTCCTCCCTCCGCAGGAAGTTGTTTTATGAAAACAGAAAAGGTGAACTTTATCCTTCTCCTCTTTCTTAGTCGTTTGGTTACAGCGGAGAACTGCAAAACCAAATGGATTGCGGCATCTTTTCAATGAGATTCGCACAAACCCTTCCAGATAAAATACGAGCCCCTGGTGTCGTCAACTTTTTTTCTCTTTTCTCCTTTTTTTTCCCCCCTATCTCTTTTTTTCCTCTTTTTTTTTTTTTTTTTGTTTTTTTTTTTTTACTCTACGGTTCCCCTTTCTGTACAATGTAACAAAACAAAAAAAGAGATCTATCTACCTTTTGAACTGTGAATCTGTGAGCGAAGGCTAACCGAGAGCTGTGTGGCTCTCTTTTTACCTTTGTGTTTGCAGATGAAACTGCCGAGCTCAGTTGGACAGAAGAAGATTAAAGCCCTGGATCAGATGCTAACGGAACTGGCAGTAGGTGAGTATGGAAAAAAAAAATAAAAAAGGGGGCATCTGAAGTGGGGAAGGGGGACGAGAAGGAGGAAAATGCACACAGAGAGCTCTTTTGTAGTCCCAACGGGCTACATATTTTTTATTCTTCCACTAATACAGAGGATGTTTGATAACGGTTGTACATAGAGATTTTAAAATAACATCTTTGTGTTTTTTAAAAAAAAACGGTTCTTGAACGCATATAAAAGATGCATAGGGCTTTTTTAACCTAATTCAGGCAGGAAAAGCTAATGTTTAAAGGAGTATTTAGGAATAAAAGAACTACCATGCAATACGCCTACGTCGCCCTTTTTGGTTGATTAAATTGGTATTTTTTGGAGAAAATATGCACTATTTTTGGCCTTTTTTGTGCTCCATCCATCCTAATTGAGTCCTTGTGTAAACAGGACAGCTGGGCGAAGGTCGTTCAGGTTCTTCTGCTTAGTCCCATCTAATTAATTATTGCCCAGCTGTAAGAAACGGTATCGCACATCGAATGAAATGAAGTATTTGTGGTGCTTTCTCATAACCTCTCTCTTATAACCTGCGGAGAAAGTGACTGATGTCTCGCGGGTTCTGTCCGAGGGATGATTCACTAATCATTTACTGATAATCATCTGATAATCCTCCACCAGACAGATTTGCCAAAGAATCCATATGCACTGGAGGATTATGGGAGTTGTAGTTCATCCACAGCAGCAGCTCCCCACCTTCTGATTTATATATAAAACAAACCTCTCAAGCTTTTTAAGAGTAGCTTAAGACTTTAGTTTAAACACAGTCTGCTATCTGTGTGTTCCGTTAGAAATCAGAGGTAATTAGGCATGTCTGATCCACGATTCCTTCTCGTTCTTTCCCTCCCATAGATTTGAACCCAATGCCAACCGAAGAGATTGTACAGATGTTTAATGAGCTGAGGAGTGATCTGGTGCTGTTGTACGAGCTGAAGCAGGCTTTCTCCAACTGTGAATACGAACTTCAAATGCTGCGCCATCGCTTTGAAGCGCTGTCCAAAACGGGTAGCACCGGCACAGCCGCCAGTGTGGACGGGTCTGTGGGTGACAGCCAGACCGTCCTCGGTACGGAAGAGATTAAAACAGAAGCAAAAGATCCCATCATAGACGTTGTTGGAGCTCCATTGACACCTAATTCGGTAAGTCGATGAGTGATCGGTTTAAGAAACAATACACAGAAGAAGAAAAAAAACCCAGTAACCAAATTGTGGGGTTTTTTTGTATTTTATTGTTTTATAAGGAAAATTGTAGTTCGTTGTACAAATATTGCTACTTACAGTTACATTGTAGAGAAATTACGGTGTTTTGGAAATATAGGATAAAGAGAGCCATGCTCGGCTATTTTCACCCGATCAGTAAAAATAAAATAAAAAATGATATTTACATCATGGAGCAACCCCGCAGGAAACCTTCCGTGACATCGGTCAGACAAGAGCGTCAAATGACTGCGTATGTACGAATGTATGTACATGTACAGAGCGTAAAGGCGAAAAGATGTTTAGGCCGCAAATGATATAATATGATTTCTAATTGAAACCCCATAGGATGTTACTAGGGAGGGAAGCGGGGATATCAGAAATATAGAATTTATAACAAATGAATTCATTGACTATTCCCATTTATTTTTTTTTAAAAACACAAACCTGTACATTGTTTTTGTTTCCTTATTTTTGATCACTGCGGTTATTTTATTTATTTATTATATTAGCATACATTGAAATAGTAGACTCCTTGTAGTGATTCCAAAGACAGTATTCTGTCACCTGCAACCTTAACACAGGAACCTCTAACTCATAGACCACACATTATACCCCAGTAACACATTGTGATACCCCAGTAACACGTTATATACCCGGTCATCTGACCTCCCTGCCAATAATGCCATTTAAAAAAATAATCCGCAGCTTGCTGGCATCTGCCTGAGCCGCTTCCCGTATTTAGATACACGATACCTGTACGTCTACTCGGATGTAGAAGCTCGATAATGTTCTTCTTACTTTAAAAAGAAATGCAGAATGTGCTGCGATTTAGCCGGAGATTGAAAGCACTTTATCTGTCGGCCGCAGAGGGACAGACGTTAATCTGGACTTGTGGGGTTGGTCATCGTTGGCTTGGCTTGGCTTTAAGGAGCCCCTTGAAAGAAAAAGAAAAAATATTCACTGCATTTTTTTTTCATACAATTCTTACAAAAATGGGTTTAGTTACGCCGAGATAACTACAAATGAGCTTACTATAAGATTCTTGTTCCCCGCTCTTGACACGAGAACCTGGTATTTGTGTTGCGCAAGTCTGGGGAAGGACTTTTATTTTAGTACGGGGCGAATGGGCGCTCACCCCGTATCGACCGTGGCAAAGGTTTACGCCGGAAACGTTTGTCCCGTGACTCCGACGACCCGTCACACACCATGTGATCGATGCAAGGATTTCTCTGTAGCAGAGCTGAATCCATTTGCATGTTAATTCCTAAAGCCTTGTACATCATCGCTTTATTTCTGCAAAATATCGATGAGAACCGGTGACATCATTTTGTAATTTATTTCCCACTGTAATCTGTTTAATCTTTAAAATCTCCCTGATCGGGTGAATCGTTATTATTTTCTGGTCCGTTTTAAAGTTTGATGTTGTGCTTCGAGCCTCTGTAACGAGGACCTTGATCATAGAGAGGGTAAAATTGGGAAACCGCCACCAGCATGGAATTAGCTTGTGGACAGGTTTTAAAGGGTTGATAAGAACTTGCGGAATGAATAACGCCATCACAGGAGCGCTGTTATTATTTATCCCAGACTGCCCCAGCGTGTAAAAACATCACACGAGTTTCCATTACAACAAGAATAGCTCCGTGGTGGGTATGTTCTATCTGCCCAATGTTAAAATATCAAGGCCCCTGCGCTTTTAGACCTGAGGCTGAGGCACAGGGGCTCATAGTGATTTAATACAGAATAATTGGGGGCATGCAGGCTGTACCCCCAAGCCCTCAAAGGCTAATGCTTCGGCTTGTGATTTGCGTAACACTGCTGTAGACCCCAAAACCACCTACTGTTCATGCAACCATGAATTATGTATTATTCTGACATAAACGTTTCACGCAGGTTCTATATGTTGCCCTTTGCCAACATAACTGTTTCTTCTTCCTCATTGTGCAATACCACCCCTACTGGGAGGCCCATCTTCGAAACAATGATATTTAAGTATATTTTCCCAGATCTGGCCACTCCGGTTGTCTTCCCTGTAATTAGGTCTGGGAGATATAACCTAAGCGATGCGGGGAATCAGGAGTGCGATACAAGCATGAAGCAGCGCGGCGCTCTCATGGTTAACATCACCTGGTCTTTGACATATTTCAAAGAAGTATAATCAAGTTAATTTACTGCAAGGCAAATTCATTACCTAAAGGAGGACCCATGTTAAATACAGCGCTGACCTTTACCGGCTGATTACACAAAGACGACACAATTAGATTAGTTCAAGACAAAAGGTCAGGCGCATTCACACTGTGACCGTTTTACACTACCTTGGAACAGAAAACCCACAAATGGCCGGAGGGACGCTGGCATCTCGCTCTCCGCTTGTCCTTTTTTCCTTCTACCGCTGCTTGGGGTTCTTCTGAAGCCAAACAGGCCGGCATTAGTTTGGGGGCTTCACATGCGCTCGTAGCAGCATTTCTTTTGTTCTTTTGTGTGGCTTTTTCACGTCTGTGACTCCCGTTGCATTATAGGTACTGTTCTTGAGGTTGTATTCACTAACCTGGTGTGTTTGTGGGCTGTTACGGCTAATCGAAACCAATTCTCTGACTTCACTGTTCATTATAAAAAGGTAAACTGAAGCGAGCTCCCGCAAGAAGGGCCAAGCCGGCCCTATATAATACCTTAGTTAAATCAATGGGATCTCTTCCAAGGAGTCTCCCCGCATAGGACAGGGCAAGGGTACCAAAATCCGGGCCTCGAGGGCCATAACAATTCTGCATGTGCCGGCATGAGCGGCCCAAACAAAGTCATAGGAACGGATTAGATCTCTTTAGCTAAATCCAGGCCTGGTTTTGGACTTTGACTACCGGGCCGCATCGTGGCTGATGTAGGGCCAACTCGACGCTTCTTGCCGAAGATACTTGCCAGGATGGGCCCTTGAAAGCGCGCAGTGAAGTCGGTGAGCCCAAATGGTTGCCAATAAACTTGTGATTTTCTGTGTAATGATTAACTGGCCCTGAATAGTAAATAGCATTGATTCTTGATACACTCGAGTCCATTCTTCTTTGAGCCCACCGCTGGGAGCCTTTGTGTACTCTACATAATGGTAAATTTTGGTTGAAATTTTAATAGAAGCTGATTTAACGGGTCACACTGAGACTTTCTGGCTCATTAGCGGTTTCATATCCCCAGTTATGGATGCCTGTGGCTCCTGTCTTTGTGCCATTTATTCTATGGATCCCATTCCCTTTTAACTCAATAACCTAATCTCTCCTTTGTTACATGGGGTGTTATTTGGGGGTAAAATGTAAAATATGTACCTGTTGCCACCGCCTCAGCTCCAACTAAATTCCCCTGAGCCCGAGTGACCCCATGAGGGAGACTTAAGGTCTTGCAGAGACGAAGCCCAACTTGGAGCAAATTAGTTCCATGCCGAAGTTCGGCCAGCTACTCCAGAATAGAACGGCTTTTGATTCCCTAAACTCGTACTGCAGTCATCCATCTCTAATGAGTTGGCTGTCCCAGAATGCCTCACACCACAGGCCTTTGTTCCGTTCTCAGAAGTCAGCCCACTAATGGGCAAAAGAAAGAGACCTCCAGTCTATGAAGTCTGAGGCTCCGAGTCAGAATTAGATGACTTTTAAGCTTTCTTCGGCTGCACTCCCGCTGACTCCCTGCTTTCTGAGCTGATTTGAAACCTACGAGTTACATTGTTAACATCAAATGGGAAAAAAATCTTTCATTTCCGAAAGGAGTAAGATTGTATGAATAAAGAGACAAAATGTGTGTATAGATATAATCATTTTACTGTGATTTTGTGTGTGTGTAATATATATATATATTTATTAACAGACAGTACGAGGGCCTTGTTTAATAATAAAAAAAAAAAAAAAAAAAATCACATTTAATGTTTATACATTTTTTTTTTACGTTGAACATTGTTGAATGATTGTCGCTATGACGTAGGACCAACTCCTCCAATCTCCTGGCAGGTGACGGGTTAAAAAGTAATGTAAACGTCTTGCCGGGGGGGGGGGGGGGGGCTCTCGCGAAGTCGAAGGCCCCGGCGATATATAAATTTGATCATCTGACACATTTGAAAAATGAACCATATCCTTTAATGTCGTCCGTCTTATGAATATTAGCAAACACTTGAGTCTCGTTCACGCTGTGACGCGCGATTCCTTTGTTTTAGCCGCTTAATGAGTGGAAGGCAATGAAGAATGGCCATTTATACACATAATTAAAGACAGTGATCCATTACGTTCTCGTCCCGGCTCCTGCCTGTTAGCCGCCTTCCTTTGTATGAGAAAACGGATCCTGTTTAGGAATTTAAATGTCAATGACAGCTGTCAGTGTAGTCTGCGCGGCACATGGCTCGCCTGCTGATGCCCAAAGGGTTAATCGAATAATACCAATTCCCAGCTACGAGGTTTTATTTCCGCGGGATGCTGGGAATATATTTGTCATGTAAATAAGTGCTGGAAGTTTGAAAGGAAAGGCCGCCCAGGTAAGCTATTAGAATCTTTTCCGTTTGCTGGTGATGATTCTCTGCGGCGGGGGGGCTGCCCGGCTTCTGTAACGAAAAGATTTTAAGGCGCGTAGACGAGGTGCAGTTAACGTCGTCGCGGCGGGAGGAAGGACGTGCTTTACCGGCTGTACTTTCTTGTAACAGGGGCTGCAGAGACCGCGTTCATGAGGACGCTCTGCCGAGAGACCGACTGTCCCAGTGGCCGTAATTGCCGTCTTATAAAGAAACGCGTTCTCTTCTGAGTTTTGAGACGAGATCACAATCAAGCATTTGTAGTATTATTACGAAAGCATTTATATTGAAATAAACCTACAAAACCGCCATCATCTCTTACCTTTACAGTGTGTGTTGGAATATAGGCACGAACGTTCAAAAGTTTGGGGTCACTCATGAAAACAAGGACATTTCTAGCTGTAACATAATTGCAAGAAGGGTTTCTAACGATCAATTAGCCTTTTAAACGTAAACTTGGATTAGCGAACACAACCTGCCATTGGAACACAGGAGTGATGGGAGTGATGGGAGTGTTTAAAGGGCCTCTGTACGCCTATGAAGAGATTCCACTAAAAATCATGTGTTTTCAGCTACAATAGTCACTTACAACATTAACACTGATTTTCTGATCCATTTCATGTCAATGGACAAAATTTGCTTTTTTTTTTTCAAAAAGAACATTTGTAAGGGACCCAAACTATTATACGTTAGTGTGTATATGTTGAGTATACACCATAAAAGCTATATAGAAACAAGCCGAGGGGGTGCGCTGCCTCTTGCCCCTAGCAGGGATGGTGTTGGGGAATGATGACCTTCTCCCACGTGCGGTGGCAGCTGCATCACCTCTGCACGTCAGACACTCTGATCAGCAGACTTTATTAATGAAAGAGGTTATTGCTATCGTAATAAGTTAAAAAAATATTATTAATTGAGCAGCAAACGTGAATCCCGAATACTTTATAAGTAAACTTCTTTGATTAGTTGAGTAAACAGAATTCCAGGTATAAACAGCAAAGTTTTGAAGGTTCGCCCATTCGCATGCAAATGCCATCATCTTATTATGCAAATGAGACCCATGCGATCCACCAGAAGGAAATTAATGTCGTGCTGCTTGTCGCTAAAAAGCTTAAAGAAAATCCTTCCATGACTTGCAGAAAACAAGGGCAGGATTTTTAAGAGCAACGCCTGAAACTCTGCTGCTCAAAAAGTACTTTAGAACTGGGAATATATATATAAAATACGCTTTTTCTTTACTTAATTAACCTCAATTACAAAACTACAACTTTGCGGCTTTGCTGTTTCAGAGGTTTTAAGCAGGGATTTGCGTAACCGATATGTCTAAATATATACTGCTCTTTAAGGTTGGGTTGGGGGGCAGATGCCATTTGATGTACTTTGTTACCAGGGTAAAAAAAGAACATTATAACAATAACTAGTTTGATATCTAAACGCTGTAATGGGATAAAAATGTATGGAAAATGTTGCATGTCACAACATAGGACTCCGCTATAAAGTGAAGCCACGGGAATTATATATGCAGACCTTTTATTTTTTTGTCCTATACCATGGAATTCTTTATTCTTGCTTAAGAAAGGTGTAGTTCAAACAATTATTTTTAGAATATTGTTACATTTTTTGGCCCTTTTGCCGATGAACATAATGCGCTTTTGATATTATTTTGGATGTAGCAAACTACATTTCTGCCGATTCCTCTTGATTTCTGTGATCATTTGTATAAATCCATAACATTTTCTTTTACCTTATTTCGCTCTCTACAGAGGAAACGCAGGGAATCGGCTTCCAGTTCCTCGTCCGTGAAGAAGATGAAGAAGCCTTGAGTTTCTCCAGTGTCTGCGAGATTGTGAGAAAAGTTGGATCGGCTTCACAGACAATCCAGTTGTTGGATTCAAACCAGAAAGGCCTGGGGTTGTTTGTGACATTCTAGATGATGTGTTCTAGATTTGTGTTTTGTTTCAGTTTTTTTTTTTTGTTTTGTTTTTTTATTATATATAATTGTGCTTTGACATTAAGGTTACTGTGAAAATACAAAAAAAACAACATTATTTGTGGTGTGGCTCCTGTGACGGACTGATGAATATCCTACATACTGAACCAAAGGCCGTTTTGGACTTTCTTCTGAAGGACACTGTGTTTTTCTACATAAAACATCATATTGAGGATCAGAGGAATAATATTCTGAAATCCAAAATCAATCTAGTAATACGGGTTATTGTTCTATAGGCTTCTCGTCGGTATTGTGCTCCAGTGAGACCCGGTGAATAAGCAATGCCATCATGTGTAAAGTGTTCTGTGATCTCACCGGTTAAAGTGAAATATTTTTCTAAATCATCTTAACCTATTTATCGCTTTCTGAGGTAGGTGTAGAGTCCAGAAGGAATTCTGGTCAGATTATCTAAAGTAACCAAGCAGTTGTGAGGAATGAGGTTCACAGTTGATGTTCAGGGCTCCCCTTCGTGAATGTTTGCAGAAGACGTGAATGAAAGAGACTGTTCACTGTGTAGCTGGTGGCATAGGCTGCTTGTAAAGGTTTAAGATGACAAATGTACATTTCTGGGTAAAATATGGAATAGCAGGAGATGCACAGAAGTGACAAACACACCAACTCCATAGAAGACACAGAGCTTTGTAGATCCTCGGCATCACAGTACTGTATGAACATAAGGACGTCGATACGGTGGAGCTTCTACTGACCTGAGACAGCTGGCCAAAAAAAGTCAATAGCAGAGCCCCTTCCTGCTGAACCAACAAAGAGACAGCAGAGACCATCTTTATCTGTATGTTTGTGAAGGAGCTTAATGTCTATTTCTAAAACTACACTGTTGTACAGGGTGATTTTTTTTTACCCTTTAATAAGTTATTGGAAAAAAAAAAACCCTGCTACAAATTATAGCCATTTTTAATTGTGTAATTTTATTTGAAAGATAATTATTTAGTTGATCAATCTCATAATGGGAATTCATTTCAAAAAAATATCTATATATTGGGGATTCCATCACAATAAATAGCCATAAACTGCTTTGCCGGCCATTACGTCAAACTGCCCAAGTTTAGTGAGCCCTAATTATTCACGGCTATAATGCTTACAAGGAGCTGAATCAGTGGGACTGCAGTTTAACTCACTGAGACGCTCAAGCATTTTAAAGCCTTCTCTGGACACCATTAATGAGGCTCCCGTGTGGAAGGTGAGATGCTTAACCGCAAGGTTTGCTCAGAACCTGCATCAGGGACAAGCACTCTGAATAAGCAGAGTCATGTTTGAGTGCCCACTCCCCCCACATATTACACCATCTAAAACTCCCTTTATCTGGAGGCTGCCATTTGTACCAGCCGTGTGATATTTTGGGTGACTTTCCTGCCCAAAACACCACACTGCGCACTTTGACACTGCTAATGGTCATCATAGGTAACAATCCTAGGTTTAGCTGAAGAATCAGATTTTTTTCCTCCATCAGAAAGAGTTAATACCCCCGTGGATATGAGTTAGTCTCCCTCCTCATAAATAGGATGAGAAAAGTAAACAGCTGTGATGAGATTGCTGTTGAAATGATTTACATGCATGCACACACACAGCATTCATACACTCTCCAGCTCATTAGCACTCAATCTTACAGGCATAACTGGTCATCAATACATTGTGACACCTCCTATGATTTATGCACCTGACCTGGCTGCTAAAGGTCAGCGGACATGTTGCTTTTTTTGTTACTTAATTACATCTCAACATGAAGCATGAAAACTAATCCGACCTTTTGATCCATAATGAGCAAACATCTCTGATTCCTGAAGAAATGACAGAATTTACACAGTATGTAGACCAGGTTACATGGAAGGGTAGTCAGTACTGGGATGTGCATTTCAGGAAGGGGAGGTTTGTGAAACACTTTTAAAGTGTAACTTTATACCATCGAGTGCAATATTTTTTAACCTAATCATACTAGTTAAAGAAAAACTTCAGCCATCAGAAGCTCACCCTTTATAATGCAGAGCAGTGCAGACAACTCAACCAAGAACAGGCAGCAACTTAATAGCCGCCCCACTGGGTAGCATCTAACATTTTCCTCATTTGGGCAAGAGAAGAGAAATCTCCATCAACATATCAGTCTGACAGTGCTACGGAGTTTGATGGCGCTATATAAAACAATAAATAATAATAATCCCACTCCAGGTGTATGTTTCAGTGTTCATGAGCCTCATTACTGGGGTGTAAATGGTATCCCTATAGCCACAAATCAGCAAGCACTTTTATACTTGAGGTGAACCCCAAGAGATCCCCAAAGGGAGAAAGTGAATGCAAAGAAGTATGAGAATGAGTTAAATCTGAATTTGCTGGGTGCCGATAATTCACATAAATAAGCCAGTTATATGGGAAGCAAACAGCTTACATATGCCTAATAATTATTATACAATTAATTAGCAGCATACATCGAGGGATTCATGTATGCACAAAGAAGCCTTTGGCGGGGCGATAGGACCCCTTCTGCACTGCAGGGGATTAAGGGGCCCGTGTTACACAAGCCATGCAACTAACGGCACAAAAACCTGTCTCTTTGGTAAGTATGGTAAGTATAGTTTAGCTTCTATAATTACGAGTCCCAGTTCCCATATTTTTACAAACACGTCACCTCTGCGCAGAAATCAAATTATTGATGGCATTGTTGCGTTGAATCAGATGGGTTTTGCACAGGAAATATTCTGGCGTAAGAATCCTTGTAATTGCCAGACATTCCGCGGCTGTATCTTCTAACTTGTAGCCAGTTCTGTTCTTCACTTTATCAGTAGCTGCCCACAGCGGCCGCTTCTGCTCCGACACAATCAATACTGTGTACAAATGGCCGAGCAGAACTCGGCCTGGATTATATTTCCAGACACTTCACCTGCTTGACAGAGTAAAAGACGCGGCTTTTGTTCCCCCGCTGAAATTCAGAAACACTCCACAACACACGTCAGGCCTGTCGTGTTTTCTCCTTGACATGTCTACCGGCTTGTTAACAATTTGAAAGGCAGAAATGGAAACAGAGAATGAGAGAAAGGGGAGCGCTTGGAAGACTCTGCCAAAGAAGAGGTGGCTTTTCTGGAGCTGGAGGCTCTGTGATAATACAAGTCCCCAGAGCCGGCTGTGTAATAGCGTCACATCACTGGATGTCCCGTTCTTGGTCAATGATAAAGCGCAGGGGGTCAGCATTTAAACTACTGCATTTTGTAAGTTGCCACATTTCAATCTGCTGTTCCACAATTCCCAAACCTTTCCGATCAATAATACTCAAAACATGTTAACCTGTGTCTCGTTCGTAATATTTGCAGGGAGTTGGCTTTATGTGGTTAAACATCGAGAGGAAAATAATATAACAAATTTGCTCAGTTTTATACAAGTGCAATAGTTATGTGTCATAGTTGCAAAAGTGGAACAGCACCTTTAATGTTGCTTACAGCAATTAATTCATTGTTAATCAGAAGAAGACATAATCTTTCATACTAACCAGAGAAACAAATGGTGTAACACAAAAAAAGTTATTCAACTTCTATAGCTAGTTCGACTTTCTCTAAACTTTTTATTATCTATATTGGTTAAAAAAAAATAAAAAGTTGGAGGTCCCGAAGCTGTGGGTCTCCCTAGAGAATTCTTTTATGTTGCATCACATTTTGGCGGTTCCTTGGCTGCCGGCCCACCTTCGGCACCTATCGCCGCCGACCCACCCCACGATATCGGCTTCATTGCGTGTCTTGATGAAGTTGGCCTCCCGGGCCTTCTCACGACCTCGCCCAGTCCGTTGTTTCCCATCACACATAATCCTGCTTTACCACTCAAACTCACCTTAGGGCTCTCAGCGCACAGCTCAAGGTTAAACATATCAGACTGCATCTGCTTCTTCAGGGTGCGGAATTCCGACCCCTGAGGGACTTTCTCCGGCAGGCTCCTTTCAGCTTACCTTTTTACACCACCAACTTAAACACTACGCCTCCACTCTTTTACCGAACGCCCATCTTACCAGGCCGCTGACCAACTTTGAAAAACTCTGTGTATCACCTACTGAGCCGTCCCACCTTCTTTCCCATATTTACGCACTATTGATTGACGAATTCTGTACCGGTACACCGTTTGTCCTCAGCCTCTGGGAAAGGGACTTGTCCATCCAGCTCACGGAGCCTGAATGGGATCAAATATTTCTGCTCACACACAAGGGGTCTATCTCCAGCAAGGTTCAGGAGTGCTCCTTTAAGCTGCTGTCGCGCTGGTACAAGGTCCCACGGGATTTGCACCATTATTTGCCCCAAATATCCCCGCTGTGTCCTCCTTTGGCTCCTATAAACGGTCCCTGTCCTTACAACTGATCCAAGCCGCGAAGTCCGTCATCCCCGGATTTTGGAAAACCCCGGGTCCTCCCCCCATCGGTGCCTGCTTTTCTAGGGTTAACTACACCTACCTCATGGAAGATTTAGTGGCCGTTTCCAGGGGGAGGGAGTACAAAAACAACCTCAAGTGGCTTCCGTGGACGGCCTTTATTTCTTCTCCTCGTATGATTGACCTGGGTTTCGGTACTCCTTTGCGGTCCTAATACCCCTACCATCTTTCCTATCATCATTCCCCCCATCCATCGGGGCCCATGTCGTTGTTATCGTCTTCCATCTGTAGTGCTCACTTGCATGACTTCTTTTAACCGAGATACCTCCGGTAGTTTGGCTGTGCAGTGTATTTGTTTTGTTTTGTTTTCTTCTTCCGTTTGTTTTCATGTTTGTTCGGTTCTCTTCTTATTGCAATTGTACATTGTAATTTTGCGGCCCCTACCGCACCTCGATTTCTCCTCTGCTCTTTGTTCCTTACCTGTGCATGTACTGTAATTGATGACCCTGGCATGCTGTTCAACTCAGGACCCCATCAGGTTTCAATTGTCATGTTTACTGTATGATATTCTCCCACGGGTCCTTGGTCGCACATTTTTCAACTCTGTATTATGTTGCGCATATTATACAATGTTGCCACTGTGTGTATCTACTCTGTCAGTATGCATATTTTCAATAAAGGAGAATTGACTAAAAAAAAAAAGTTGAGGAATATGTGCCTGCGCGGTCAGCGTCTCTAGAAAACTAAGCCTAGTCTAGAAAGCTTTGGGCAGATTTTGGAATCCTGTAAACGCGTAAACATCTGCATTTCATGTTACCGGACCCCGATGAGAAAAAGAACAAAACTGTTTCCAAAATTATACGAGTTGTTAGTTTTTAAAGGTTAGAAATAAAAAAAACAGCACAAAGTCGGTAACACCGGGAGCCGGAGAAGCACGCCGACTCCAGGGCTGCCAAATTAAATTTGGTATGTCCCATATTTCAGGAAGGCAAACGATTATCAAAGGATTTGCTGTATTGATTTGACGCTTCAGCTAAAAAGCTCTTTTTCCTGCAGCACAAATTGTCTCTGAGAAGCAGGTTTCATAAATGACAAAACCAGCAGTGAATTATTAAAGCCCCAGCAGAGAAGGCAGGTCCGCGCTCAAGAGGAAAAGTCAGAACTTCTACATTTCTAGACTACATTGTATCAACTCATACAAAGTCCCGCAAACCATGAAGTATGACAGTGACAAGACTAAGGGCCAAGTTAAGCGCTAGGCATACCTAGCCAGCTGCCAGGGGCACCGTTATCAGGGGGGGCTGGGCAGTGGGGCATACTTTGGAGACAGATCCAAAGTGGTGTCACATTTACAGTAGGCAGACCGCCCCTCTTTCCTCTGCTGACGCCCCTCTTTCCTCTGCTGATTTTTAGAAGCTTTGATTGTTGGGCTCTACAGCCCTAAAAGTAACAATAATGTTTAGATGAAACTGCAAGGTAAAGAAGAAAGTATAAACTAAACAGTGTAAATGTACAATAATTGTGTAAAACTGTAATGCTAAATGGAAGGCAAACACTTGATGTGGGGGCGATGTCAAGAGAGTATTCTTGCTTGGGGGTCCATAAACAATTAGCATCTACAAATATATTTAGACGATATATAGAAGAAAGGACATTTTGAGGACTGCCGAATGACTGATCCATATCGCAGTTAGCAGGAATGTAGCATGTGTTCAAGGCATTCATATTTACTGTCGTTCTGTTCCGTAGCGTTGAGCCAGTCATGATGTCAAACTTTTGCACCAAACGTACCTTTTCCTGGTGGTTAGGAATATCGAACGCAGAACCAAAGGACCCTTATGAAGACATTACCGCCCGGTTAACATTTTACATTGATTGTGTTCAGTTAAGCTGTAAAGGAACCTGAACACTTTCTATAGCTCTATGTTGTGTATTGGATTCTGCACAAATATTAATGACCCTCTGCTGTGATAAATGATCTCTTTATGCACAGGTCCCCTACCCTTGGCCTGCCGATGTAATTGCCTCTAATGGCTTGCTCCTTTGTTTCAAATACTCCAAACAGAAGGTCACGCTGTGTGGTAAAGTAACTCGCTTCCAAGCTGCACGGCGACCGGTCCATCATCGTGACATGGATATCAGAGGCTGGCAGATGGAGGGCTGACAAGTCTCTCCATCTTTCAGGTGCCGGTTGGTGGAGTGGAAAACTGAGCTGGGGGATCCGCTACTCTTGGGTGCTTTGAAGATCCATTATATTCCCCATTGAATGTAACCCTGTATTGTGATTTTATAGCTTTGGTTTTACCCTCCACGAGTCGAGACCACTCATGGAAAATTCAATATCTAATATATATATTTTTTATTTTTTTTGCCTTAAGATTAATAACGGCTTTGCTCACATTAATAATATTGTTATATATGTTTTGTTAGACCATAAGGCTTTAATTCAGGCCTTTTGTGCAGCGTGAGACTCAATAGGTATACACCTATTTCGTTGACACCCCTTCTAGTGTTAACATTGATCACGAGTTCTTGAACGATAGCGTACACGCTCTGCTACATTCCGGTTCCGACACGTATTTGACTAGCGCCTTCAATTTTACAACATTCTGCCTTCTCATCAACTTATAGGTGTTTGCGTTGCATTGGGTGCTTATCCTGATAGAGAAGCACTTTAAGGTTGATTTTACGCTGTAGACCCCCATAAAATGTTGGGGGCCGAGTGCAGGGGTTTTGGAGAAACAATATAAAAATTAGCTCACAGTCACAGAATGACCAGAGCTCTAAACCAAATAACTCTGTGTGTACAGATATGCCGAGACAAAAAACAGTACATGTAGCCGTATTTCATGGTATCTTACACTGTGATACACCTAATGTTATCGATCCGTATATAACTCATCACCATCATTATTTTCCCCTTTAACCCCTTAACGTCCATTGCCGGGTCAGGCACGTCATGCAAAACGGTCACTTAACGACCTATGACGTGCCTGACACGTCATCAGACTTAAACAAGCTTAGAAAGTGATCAATGATCACGATGATCACGATGTCGAGGCATTCAGCAACACCGAGATCGGCATGATGGGCCATGTCTGGCCCCTCCCCGGGGCGTCAACAGCCGCCATACATTGTATGGCGGCGGACGCCCGTTTTAAAAGCGTTTAGGAGGCGATCAACGATCACCTCCTAAACTTCAATGGTGTCGCTGGAATGCCTCGATCAGGAGGCATCCAGCGACACCAAACACTTACCTCTTGATGGACTGTGACCGCTCCGGAGAGCGGTCACAGCCGCAGCTGCACGCAGTCTTCACCATCCGCAAGATGGCGGCGGTCCGGGAAAAAAATAATAAAGTTGAAAAAATTCGCTAGACAGTCTCCTGACCTTCTAGAGAACTCTGGCTCCACTTGCTGGTTGAATACAGGTACTGCATTCAACCATACAAGTCAATGGAGGCCAGCTTTCTAATCACTATGTGATTAGTAAAATATTTAAAAAAAAAAAGGAAAAAAATTAAAAAGAAAAAAAAGAAAAAAAGAAAAAGCTTAAAAAAAACATGGTAACATTTAAAAATTATTATGCTTTAGAGGAACTATCCAGTTCCAGCAAAATGTAAAAAAAAAGTCCAAAAAGAGTAAAATAAATAAAATAAAAAAATAAAGTTTATTATTATGAGCAAGTGCTAAAATTAGCGCTGTATCTTCCCAAAAATCCTGACGTGGAAAAATTTAAATAAAAGCATTTCAAATACCCAAGGGGTGTCTAATTTAAAAAAATGAATGGTTTGATGGGGTAAATTGGAGTGGCCGGGCTCAAAGATAGGGCATAGGCACAGACTGACCGAAATGGGGAAAAAAAAAAGCGCACTTCCAAAATGTGGCATTTTAACCTCAAACACCAGACAAACCCATACATGTGGGGTATGAATGAACTCGGGAGATGTTCCTGAACACATATTAGGGAGTTGTTTGATAGTGACGTATACCTGGAGCTATAAATTTATACCCAAAGTACAATTTGTGTGAAAAAAAAAATAAAAAAAAATACTACCACAAAGTGTGGCAAAGGCTGGTGGTAGAATCTGATGCATGGAAAGGGTTAAATACTACCATTTTAAGTACCTTGGGGTGTCTAGTTTTCAAAAATATATGGTTTTATGAGGTAAATTGTAGTGGCCAGGCTCAAAGATAGGGCATAGGCACAGACTGACCAAAATAGGGGAAAAAAAGCGCACTTCCCAAATGTGGCCTTTTAACCCCAAACAGCAGTCAAACCCATGCATGGGTGGTATCACTGTACTCGAGAGATGTTATTGAACACATATTAGGGTGTTGTTTGATAGTGACGTATACCTGGAGCTATAAATGTATACCCAAAGTACAATTTGTGTAAAAAAAAATACCAAAAAAATACTAACACAAAGTGTGGCAAAGGCTGGTGGTAGAATCTTATGCATGGAAAGGGTTAAAATACTAGCATTTGAAATACCTTGGGGTGTCTAGTTTTCAAAAATATATGATTTGATGGGGTAAATTGCATTGGCCGGCTTCAAAGATACCCGAAATGGCACATGGGGGGAAGAATTACCAGATTTGGAAAAAATGGTTTTGAAATAGCAAAACGCTACCTGTACTTAATGCTCCATAACGTGCAGAAAAAAGCAAAAAAACATAAAAACATTGGGTATTTCTAAACTCAGGACAAATAGTAGAATATATTTAGTAGGTTTTTTCATTAGCTTTTTTGGATGAGTAAAAGATTTTTGGGGTAAAAGTCAGAAAATGTGGGGTTTTTTTACATTTTTCATCATATTTTATTATTTTTTTTATGGGAAATTAGATAATATGATTAAAACAATGGTATCTGAAGAAAGCCCTTCTTGTCCTGAAAAAACAACATATAATTTGTGTGGGTTCACTAAATGAGTGAAGAGAAAATTACATCTAAACACGAACACCGCAAAAGTATTAAAACAGCCTCGGTCCCAATGGTACAATAGGTAAAACACAGCCTGGTCCTTAAGGGGTTAAACAAAGCTTTAGTATGTGGTGTTTATATGTAGTGATAACTACAGATGTCAAATACAAAGCAAATAACAGGTGTGTGTGTGTGTGTATATATATATATATATATATATATATATATATATATATATATACACACACACATAAGGGGGTAGTAGAAGCATTATTAAACACTCATCTACAGACACCAGACAAGCCAGAAGGCTTGTTTTTCCCTCAGAAATCTCACGGTGCTGCCACAACCACAAGGGATTCTGGGTAGGCGCATGCAAATAAGGTCAACAATTATCAACTTTTGCTTCTATATCCACTTTATACATGGATCCCTTGAAAGTAATTGCCCGCTCTTTAATAATACTTCTGCTACCCCTTAAATTTAAGTGGAGGGGTTTTCCCATCACCTTTACCCACCATAACTTATGTAATGGTATTTCTTGGCTACCCCAAGCCTCAAGCCAGTATCACATCCTCATGCTGATGAGTCCCATTAAGGATAAAACAGCTAACAAGTGGTGATCTGGCTACTGCATCTCTTACCCGAGTTTTGACTAAAGGCTGTCCTGTATGGCAGGCAATTACTTTCAAGGGATCCATGTATAAAGTGGATATAGAGGTGAAGGTGAACATTGTTGATCTTATTTGCATGCACCTACCCAGAATAAAATGTGGTAGTGGCAGCACCATGAGATTTCTGAGGGAAAAACAGGCCTTCTGGTTTGTCTGGTGTCTGTAGATGAGTGTTTAATAATACTTCTACTACCCCTTAAATTTAAGTGCAAGGGTTTCCATATATACCAAAATATACCACCTAGCTAAACGCCTCAGTGATCCTAAATGTGCGCAGGACTATATTGTGTTTAAAAAAAAAACAAAAAAAAAAAAACGACACCAAGAACCATAGCAGCGCATTTTATAGGGTCCGTGTGGAAGTCCATGTCTTACTATATTTTTAATAGTTAAAAAAAAAAAAATGAACATTTGTAGTTGTTGCAGTCCCTTAAAGCGATGTCTGTTTCAATGATCAAGTACGCATTTTTTTATCCACTTCTTATTTATTTTTTATTTTTCTTGTTTATTTTGTATGTTTTTTTTGTTTGCTTTTTTTTCTGGAGTAACAACACCCACCGTGCATTCAATGTAACAGTAAGAACAGCTTCTTAACACTCCAGTTTCTTTTGTTTTTTTGTTCGGGATGCAGATCACTGTACCTTTTGCTGCATCTAGAAAATTGTAAGTTTTCTGTAGGGTTATCAGCGAAGAGCAGGAGGCTAATGAAGGGAGGTTCAGAGAAGAAGGGGCACAACCAGTTTGATGATTCGAGGGGGGAAGGCTAATATTACCTGTAGGGCCTTCGATGGAAGATACTGCAACATATGGATGTCTCCCTATTCAGGGAAGGCTGCAATATACAGGCAATGAATTGATGAGCCTTGGCAGCAGGCTCTATCTCCATTTGCTAGCTAACCACCTTCCCCTATTGTGAAAATGGTCAGGAATTGACATTAATTCACTTGGACTTCAATGGAAAATGATATTATGCGGCGATCAGATGAACGCATAGGTTTTGATGATCTTGTTAGAGGTAAAGGAGCTAAACACATAATGATTCCCTGTATATCAATGGGAGACATTATTGAGATCACCGGTCATATTTGTAGGTCAGAATGTCCATGAACATGAAATATATGAAGATCAATATAGGTCAATCAATTGAATTCTATCTATATGTTCTATAGGTTTCGCACGTCTTTTCCTTCCATAGGTATATATGGATATACAGCAAGACTCCAGACCTTCAAGAACCCTACTTGGCCAGGGACAAATAGATGTTGACTGAGTCTGTAGGTGAAGGGGTAGATTGTCAGGGTCATAGAGCATGGAGCTATTTCATATTCTCCACTGACTTGATGACAGGTTTTCCTTGGTACAAAGAGTCTTCGTGATGGGCTGTGAAACAGTAATTTGAAGGGTCTCTTAACTCTTAGATCTTGTACCGACAGCAATTGTTGGGAGCCGATTTTAGAATCTCAATTCAAACAGAGTCTTCCTACTATAAAATGGTAAAGTCGAGACGGATGGCTGCATGCTCACAAACGAACAACACTAAAAAAGCTCAACATAACCTTTCTTTAGGAAGATGAAAACACTCGCACGTAAAGGAAACCGGGAGGGAAGTTTTGTGTTTTTGGGAAAATACAAATGAATGAAACCTTCCGCCTTCATCACACTAAATACACTCTTCTACAATGATTTTATTAAACATAATTGAAAACCAGCAGAGATGGCCGCCCTGCAGATATCAACCCAGGAATTAAACAAATACAAACTCCAATCGAATAGTTTTGTAATACAGCAACGCATTGTATGCATGACCGATAAATATTAGCCTGGAGTGAATATGATATAAACCAACACTTTTACCAAATACTGTGTACCGCCCGACCAAGGGCTGTGCCGGGGCCGGATCGTTACAAAGCCGGTACCGTTATATCTGAGTAGGACGCAGAATCCTTGTTCTATCAATCCTGCTGGTCCGTGGACTCTTGGAAAACTAACTTCCCTGGCAATACCTGCGAAGCACCTGCAAGTAACGTTAGTAACTCAAACTAAAGGTTAATGAGACAGTTTTGTCTTAGTCCAGTGAAAAATACCGTTCACATCGACTTTTAGGTTTCCTAAACACTTGGTTGGTTGTAGAAAAAAATATCACGCTTGAGGCTGTTACAACGCATTTCACGGGTCTGAAAAAGTTGTTTTTTTGTACCTGCAAACATCATTTAGGAAGGCCTTCCCGACAAATGGAAGTATCGCATGTTACTAGGGGCATTTAACAATATCTGAGAAATTTGTGGGTCCAGCATTACACCCAGCAACGCTGTATGGCCCTGAATCAATATATGGGAAATATAACTAAAAGCACAGAAGGGAAGCAAGAACGGATTGTTATCCGGAAGCACGGTGAAGAAACACTTGTAGAGCACCGACAGCTCTTATTTCGGGTGCTCAGAAAGCAAAAGCTGGCCAAATAAAAAACATGCGGTTCAAGACGAAAGCAGGTAAGATAACTAAATACAGTATCAAAAATCAAGTGAAACGTAATCGTCCCCAAAGCTGAGCCTACCAACGGGGTCTGCCCTGCCTGGATATGTTGACATATCGTATACTATGCTATATGTAGCAAAGCATGAGTGGGCAGGCACTAGAATGAGACACCCCCCTAATGCAAATGACAGAATATTTTTCTTTTCTTCACTCTATTAACATATCCACTCGGTAACCTCTCAGCTACACTACCCTATGCTAGCATTTCCAACTAAAGTTCAGCTCATGCTGTGATACATCCAAAACGGTTGGTTTTGTCCCATTTGGGCTTTCTAACTAAAAAAAAAAGAAAACAATTTAAAAACTTGGACATGATGAGCAAATTAAGAAAATGTAGAGTGAGGTCACAGTTCTACATATCTTGTTCCTCCCCAGCCGACCTTTCTTAATCATCCAATAACGCAATAGGCAAGGCAGGGAAAGCATATGGTATGGATGGGGGTTCTATATGATTTATGGAGTAGACAGAGTAAGGTGGAGTTGGCAAGGGACACAGACACGTACATAACAGATTTTTTTTGTGGTGGGTATATACAGTGTTGGTCTTTCTTTCCAATCTCAGTCGCTCCATGACAGTCAAGCCGTTGTGCCCCTTCACCTTGACTCCTGTCTCCTATCTGTCCTCCCATGCGGTTACACGATAAGGGAAGTGCTACATGCAGCCTCCTGCCCCGCTCCCACCCTGCAGCCCTCCCCTGACCACATCAGATGCGTCTGGAGGTCTGCTTGAAGATGAAGCCTCTGTGAGCCAACGTCTTCATGATGTTAGCAATGTTCCTGCAGTCATCTGAAAGACATAGAGAGAAAAAAAAAACCATTGTTGAAACATTGTATAAAAGACCGGCCTCTGTGATCTTCTGCATAGTGCATAGCTGTTAGCCGTCTCGTACCGGCCATCTCGCACATCACGGCAGCGCCCTTTACCCTCTCGATCTGCTCCTGGATGCTCCAATGTGCGTCGCGTGACAATGTGCGAGTGTGAAAACGTGCGCCTGTGCGGATCCGGCCGACAGCTGCACTTATTTAACTCAACAGCCACTGGCCTTAAAGTGCTGCCTCATCCCCAGTCCGGGCCTGGTTTCCAGACTTATTATTATCTTTTCTTTATATAGCGCTTAATAAAATACATATATTCAAGGGGTCTGACAGGACCAGAATTGACAGACTAAGACAAACCGATACATTAGGTGGAGAGAGCCCTGCTCGCAAGCTTACAATCCTGAGGGAAACATCGAGATTCCGGGCATTTCATCTCACTGATTTAACAATGCATTGTACTGGACTTTATACACATGCTTCGTATGAAGTTAATAGAATGGTATACTATTATTACACGAGAAACGCTACGCAGAACAGCTCTGGACCTCCCTTCACAGCCCGGTGTGACACCGGCTCCGACGCCAACTCCGCAACCGCTCACCTATACATTGTAAACCCCAACAAATGCATAAAATATCTTCGAGGACACAGAGGTAACATATATTAACCTTTATCCTCCAGCAAGCAAAAGGTTCCTGCAAGCCATTTATCTTCAAGTCTCTCTGAGCTCCCTTACGAAACCCACATGAGCCGCGTATGGAACTTTCCGAACATAAACTGGCAGGAACGTCCGCTGCATTACAGGGGGGTCCAGGACAAGTTAAAGATATCATTATTATATATTATTATATATTATAGTGCCGCACTCTCACCGCTCACAAACGAGAACATTCAAGAGGTCGTGACTTTGAAAAGGTTACGCCATGTAGTTCTCTCCGTTAAATAAAGGGTACTACGGCCCGGATGTGGGGCTTAAAGAGAACAGGCAGGGCTGTTACTTAGTAAACAGGCTGGGCAGCCGCAAGCTTTAAAATAGAAGCCGGACTTTAAATTGATTCTCGCCGTCTATATTTCATGTTGGAAATTGGCTTGTAAATCCATGTTTTGATCTATGGGAAGCGTCTCCTTAAGAAAAAGCAAAAGTAAATGTGTAATTTCTCCCATGACAGAACACAGCAGAGCCGGCCATCCTTCTTCCCTCTCCCCTCCGTTTTGGGACAGCTGTGTTCTGTCGGATTACCGCTTTTTCTTCCTCGCCCCCACGCCTTGATGTCTCCATTTCATTACGCCGCGGCCATTTATCAAGCTGTTACCGTAAGGGTGACTTTGCCAACTTGCGCGTGTGGCAGGCGGCGAGGCAGTGCCATGGAAGGAGAGAGGCAGCGGAGGGGGGTCCTGAATTTTAAGCATGGGGGGGTAGGTTGGGGAGGGTAAAGTAAAAAAGGGAAGATAGGAGAGAAGGGGGGAAAATGAAAATGAATGTTCGGAGGTAGAGCAGGCTGTATTGCTACTGATGTGTAAATGATAAAGAAGACCCGACATCCATCTCTTGCTGTAAACCTGCAGAGTGCTTTATAATCAAGCCCAGGCGGTAATAATGTGAAATTAGGTCTCTCTATCAAAGGGGGAGGCCTTTTAATCACGGCTTAAAGGGTGCGAGCGCTGTTTATCATAATTGAACTGTATCTGGGCTAATTGTGGCCATATTTCACTGTCTAGGAGAGACAAGCGCTGTCTGAGAGCAAAGAGAACCGGCAGAGGCTGTGGTTTTGGCTGAAGGGGACCTATCGATGGAGATACTTATACCCCCGAGCGATGCCGAGCAGCCTTCCAACAACCGGTTACTGATTTTCGGGGTTCAAAACGCCATCTCGTAAAATGAGTTAAACCACGGAAGAGGAAATGTTCTGGCCCTGCTAGGAACCCTACGGCACCTACCTGGGTCTAACCTCTTTTTTTGCCACAATGCTTTCAGTATTATTATGAGGTAATGTTTTATATAGCACCATCATATTCCGTAGCGTTGTACAACGGGTAGCTGGGTTTGTCACAGCACCTGTCTCTAGTACTTAGTACACGATATTTCACCGCATGCACCCCATCTCCGCTTCCCGGCTGCTTGTCACGTCTTGGGTCAGGGTGCGCTCGATAATCATGTTAGGCTTGTGACCCGGGTAATAATCATTTCTGGAAAACACAGTAACCAGGACACTTCTGCCGTGTAATTATGATTGCCTTTTAGTTACCGTATTTGCTCGATTATAAGACGACCCTGATTATAAGACGACCCCCAAAATCTGAATATTAACTTAGGAAAAAAAGAAAAAGCCTGAATATAAGACGACCCTAAAGGAAAAAAGTTTTACCAGTAAATGTTAATTCATCTAAACTTTTTTTTTTAAATAAAAGCTATGATTGAGAAAAATATTTTTTTTGTTTTTATTTCCTTGTATTTTCCAACCTGTCCCCCAGTTACGCACATCTGCCCCCAGGCTTGCCACACCAATATGGCACTGTGGCCCATGATATGCCTTTTAACCCTCTATATGCCACTGTGCCCCATGGTATGCCTTTTGACCCCCTATGTGCCACTCTGCCTCCAGAAATGCCTTATACCCCTATATCCCATTGTGGCATTTAGGGGGTTAAAATGCATATTATGGGGCAGAGTGGCATATAGGGAGGTATAAGGCATTTCAGGAGGCAGAGTGGCGTTAAGGGGGCATTTAATAGAGCACTCTGCAGAGTGGCATATAGGGGTATAAGGCATTCCAGAAATGCCCTATGCCCCCATTTAACACACACACGCACACACACTTACCGGTGCTTCCAATTTCCTGCTGTATTGCCGGGGCAGCGGGTTGACGTCTCCTTCCGCTGCAGCCGGAAGGAGGTGGAGTTGGCAGCGGGGGTTTGTCTGCGTCCGTCGCGCATACCTTCCCCGGCTGTCAGAGATCAGAGTTCCCCGCACCGGTGCCGCACTCTGATCTCTGACAGTCGGGGAAGGTATCCGCGACGGACGCAGACAGCCCCCGCTGCTAGCCACACCTCCTTCCGGCTGCAGCGAACGTTGTCTACGCGGATCGCGTAGACGTCAACCCGCTGCCCCGGCAACACAGCAGGAAGCACCGGTAAGTGTGTGTGTGGGGGGGGGGAGACAGGAAGATCCAGGTCCCCTGCAGCGGTGCGGGGGATCTGGATCTTAGTCTCATAATCAGACCTCTATTTGAGGTCTGATTAGAAGACGACCCCGATTAGAAGACGAGGGGTATTTTTCAGAGCATTTGCTCTGAAAAAAACCTCGTCTTATAAACGAGCAAATACGGTATTTTTTGATCAACCTGCCAGTAAAACACTGTTCATGTGCAATCCTGCAACCAGATCCACATATTTTATTATATTACAAAATCACTGAAATAACATTTTAAAGGAAAACAGAACTCCGTCACCTTCCGGATGTAGGAATTAAAGAATAGCCTCTCCTCCTTCCCTTGATGGGTTAACAGAGCTAATAGTTGTTGCAGTACTGGTCCCAGCGTCAGATATTACGTTTTTGATACCCTTTAAAATGAGCAACATTGTATTAACTTTTAAAGACCTTTTATTCAGAGAAGGAAAGGACCCTTTAAGGATATTTGACTCGGCATCTTATTCTATGAATTCAATCATTAAATACGATCACAAAAGGTTACAATTTAATTCAAATTCCTGTTTTCACACATATCACAGAAATAGGTGATTAGGTGACTTCTACAAATTCAACCCGACCGAACCCGACAACGTATGTTGGCCTAAACGGCGCGCCACAGACTTCATTGTATACATCAGGCAGAAGTCATGTAGAAGCGATTGTGTACATAAGCATAAGAGTGCCGGTATAGAGCGAGGTTAAGGAGGACAGTCTGGTGGAAACGTGAAGTTAAGGTCACCTAGAGAGGAAAAAAAAAAAAAAACTTTTAATTAAACTTAAAGCTCTCTCGGTTGCCCGGGGGCAATGCATTCCAGGTCTAGTTAAATTTTCGCATATGACATAGCCCCGCAGCTCCGGGAGCAGCATGAGAAGTAATTTCAGTAATTTTTAGCTAATGGACAGGGTTATGTCCCCAATAACTTAGCAATGAATTGGACTGTACAGTTCGTGGGATCATCCCTCTGCGCTGACAGCGACTGCTTCCCATTACATCGTGAAGACTTCGCTGCTGCAGGGGCTGCGGAGGAGACGGAGGGTCAACGCAGGCATTAACTCTTCATAATGGGCAAATCCGTATCGCCTTCTCCAACCAGCGACAACGAGTGAAATGGCAAAAAAATACAAAAACCAGAAGGGGGAGATTTAAGATCTCCCCGAAGGGGAACGTTCGTAAATAGGCTCCTGCCTTTCATGCTGCGCTGTACGGACACATCTCTGGTAAAATCTTTGAAGATTAATATCGATTAACACATCCCGACTGCGAAAATCAATGTCAAAATTTAAAGGGCAGTTCACACTAAACAGGCCCATCAGATATTGGTGGATTTTTAGATTTATAGGCTGAATGTTATTGCATGGTCATATCTAAAGATATTTTCGATCTTAATTTACAAGTTCCATGAGTAAGGTCCTAATGAATGGCTACATATAGGTTGGTGTGCTGGGAGAAACTATGAGTACCCAGTCTCACCAGTACACCTGCTAACTGGAATAAGTAACCGAAAATATTTATAAAGGACGGAGTAATAAGGTTCCTGGTGACTGTTCTGTGTATTAATGTGGTCCAGTTAGCTTTACTGGTAATTCCAATGCATTATAATTCACCCGTGAAACGTATCATGTGCAGGAATCTAGTAGATTAAAGCTTTGAACAGACTGTCCTGGTGGTCACGGCGGCTATTCAGAGTCTCTTATGCTATTAGCGGCTAAAAGTAATTCCGCGAGACACGCAGACGAAAGAGAACGAGAGCGAGACAGACCAGAAACGCGACATTCTCACGTAGGTGAGTGACGGGGATTAGCAGCGGCTGAAGGATTACATGCTGACCCACGGTAGCCAGCGTGAACCTCCATATCATCAGCCTCCAAGCTAATCGATGATATATATGGCGTCGATGGCAGGGAAATGATCAGTACAGAGTAAAGTCACCGTCCTACATGCTTGGTGGGAAAAATGAATTGATAGATGAATTGAAATGAAATAAATTATGTGTAGAGCCAATCAAACAGTTCCTGTACTAGGAAGGGTTAACCAGAGTTTTAGTACAGGAACTGTTTGTCTATATTTTTGAGTTCCCCAACTGGGAAACTTTAGGGCATTTTCACCAACATGACATATTTTCCATCGCTGTGTATTGTTGCCCCGCAGTCTTTATCGGGGATGCCATCCAAAACCAAGATTACGACGCTCTAAATCAATTAGAGACACAGATTTCCATCAGCGGCAAAGTAAACACACTTATTACGATTATCCCCACATTAAAAAAACAAAAAACGATAAGAGACAAAATCATAAGAGCAACAAAGGACGCGCTGCTAATATGCAATTACAGCGTGGCATTGATTTTCCCGTGTAATCCGCTGCGACTGATTTAATAAGACATTATGGGCCGGGCTCACGGGCCGGCACCAGAGGGGGCTTTATAAACTCTAATCAAAAAAAACAAAAACAGATAAAACAATGCTTTCCTTGATCTCTAATTTCCATTAGGATTGCAGCATATTGCTAAACATCTATAGGCCTCCAAAGGCCTGGCTGAGGGTTATGTGAACTGCAGTCTATATAAAAGTTGGAGGATCACAGCTAGCCCAGTAAACCTTTCGTGAGTTGGGTGCCGAGCTTTTGGACTGGGAATTTCTATATGTTACTCCATAAGATTACTGCACAGTAAAAAGTGTTTTATGGGTAAAGAAAGTTTTCATTTTGAATTTTATTTTTTTACATTTTCAGCGTTTTAGGTAAAGTATGAAAACGAAATCTTCTACACTATTCTAATTTATTCTAGCTGCGGTGTAATCTGGTAAAATATCCGATGTCCTCGCCAAAGCACATGTAGGATGAAGATTGAGGAACAACAGGAAAAATAACTGTTTACGAAATTCATCAAAAATTTTATTAATTGAATTTACCAAATATTATTATTATTACGTACGTTACAATATTGAGTTTATTCAGTCAGCGGGGCGGAATACCGCAGTATGTCAGTATAAAGACCAGATTTTATTTTCGGTTCCCCGTATATTTTTATGCTCTACTCCGAGTTTCATTTGGACTTTGGGAATCCTGAGACAGACATGGCCAAGGAAACATGGCGTATTTATTAGGATCCGAGCCTGTTTATCTATCCTTTTAACGGCCCCTCGAGGGTTTTTCTAACGAGTGCCATTCTTATATTGCTAAAATACATATTTATTCAGATCTTAAAACAGCCTTTTAAATGTCAGCTTGCGGTTCCCCTGCTCGTGGCACTCCATCGCAACGATGCGGGAAAGGCTCCTCTATAATATCATATATAAACATCAATCATACACTAAATAATCTAAATTATAACAATAATTACCAAAAAAACACAAATCAGAGTTCAAAAGTGATTGCCATAAAATAACTGTCCTCCATTATCACTCTGTAACCCTGGGCTGACCCAGCGCCTTTATAGAACGGCACTAAATCAATTCTGTCTTATTATTACAATATCAATAGGCAATATTCCTACAATAAACTCATTGATTTTTCGATACAGTCTATCTGACTCGGGGAGCGCCCGGTAAAGAGGGACTTACAGCTTCATTCTCTACAGATCTTTATTTCCACCTTCATTTCAGATTCGGGAAAGATAAAACCTAAAAAATGAGGCAGGAGGCAGTTTATATTCATTTGGCCTATTGAATATAAAGTAATATGTTTATGTAGGACATTGAGCTAATGTGATAATCCGTCCGTGTATGAGGGAGAAATCTACTTAGCAGGTATGTCAGTCTGACAAGAAAAATGTGCACATAAAACGAGGAATACATCGAAGCGAGGGAGCGTGCGAGAAAGGACGGCTTCGGTGCTTGCGGACGCAACTCATAGAGAACCAGATCGGCTCCGGGGACAATGGTCAGATTTCTGCCTTCTGTGCCCAAAATCAGAGCGTTTATTGCATTTATATCCTATCTAATAAATCGTACATAAAGTACTAAACCCCGTGTTATCCTATATAAAAGGAGGAAGAAGGAGAGAGAGAGAGAGAGAGAGAGAGAGAGAGAGAGAGAGAGGATTCTCCGCTGTTACTGTATTAAGATATCGCTCAATTTGTGTCTGTAAATGAGGAACAGAGATGCTCTTAGTTATTATTAAAATATGTCGTTTTATTCAAAAAGAAAAAGCAGATGCAAAGCAAACGGTAACTCAACGAAGCAGCGAACAAAGCAAGCCTAGAGGAGTTCTTACAAAGTAGAGGAATTTCTGAAGAACGTCCAGTTCCTTCTTCACAAGGAACGAGAAGGTAAATCGAGCCACATTATACCCAAGAACACGGCAAAAAGTTTGCAAATTAAAAAACTATTGTACTATTTGTTTAGGATTCTAAAGTGACAGAAGCTACATTTTTGTAATAAGCCGTTAAGGATTAGAAGGACGTTAATTGTTTCGGTTGCGTCCTTCAGAAGGTCTTCACCATGGTTGGTCTCTGGTGGACAGGTGGTACACAAAATCACAACGATGACCCGCGTATCACCGCCGCATCGATACTCTATAGTAGGTGTCAATAAATTGCTAGATATCAATGTCGGATGAGGCGTCGTTACATAATAAACAGCTTCATCAAAATACTCTTAATGCCGAAGGGGTGAAAGCCGAGCACAGATAGGAATTAGAAGTCACTGGAGCATTTGGGTGGCTGGGAATGTGTTCATTTGGTGGTGACCTGGCCTGCACCTGGGCTTCCAGCACAAAGACAGATCGCAGGCAGCCCCGAGGCTGAGCAGGTCCATATTTAAGCTGTCCCCATGCTTTATGGTCCGTACCCGCGGCGAGCCTCAGAGGGATGAGATGCGATCCGTCAGTGTTAAAATGGCAGATTTCTGTAAATGAATAATACCGCTGCCTGTTCTACGCAATGCTTCCCTGAGCACGGGACGAACCCCCTCCGCTTCCTCCTTCAACCACTCCGTTCGGTTTGGAACCGAACTTAGCAAACCGATCGGATCAGACACGCAAAGAATCGCAGGCTTCCTCGGCTTAAACTTAAAAGGTTTATAGAAAATATTTCTTCTCATGGTGAGAAGAGTCGGTGTAGGTGAAACACGTGTGAAACAGGAGCTCGCAAGAGTTTAGGTGACAATTTAAAGGAGCCGTGACATGTAAAAAGACAACCAGAGGTGTGCACGCTATCCACAGATCTAGAAAATTATTCACAAGACCCTTTATGCGACCGACGCATTACGCCAGCAGTTCTTATCATATTGTATTATTTTACATGAAAAGCACTTATTAGGACAGTCCTTAAATGATAAACATTTTCAAGATTTAACATTGTGATTTAGAGCCAATTACATACAACATAAAGGTAAAAACGTCCCAATGCAAACAAAACGTGGGGAGGGGGACAGCGACCACAAGTCCCACTCTCACCAAGTTACCCTAACTCTACAGCTGTGGTTGAACAGGATTTTGGCTACAAGTCAAATATGTCTGGTTAAGCAAAAAAAGCACAAACCCTGAACCCATATTAGCCATCGTTTGCCCCTAATCGCCTAAATAGTATGTTTGCTATTATAAAACCTATCCTGAAATAAATCAGTGTAGAAAAACAGCTTTGCTGAAAAAGTGAAAACAGTCAGACCGGTTATTAGTATTTATAATCCTGCTCTCTTGCCATAACTTCTTCTCCTTACATCATAAAACAGACAGAAAAACATCTGTTTGATGACTCGAAGAACCATGAAAATGAACTTCAGAAAGTACTGCTGCTTTAACGCGAGAGCTTCGCTGGGATGGAACAGATGGATTAATAGCAAATTATGATATTAAGACTACCCTGGATCCACTTGCAGCTTCTTCTAGAGACAGTCGCTAATGAGAATAATAATAAGATTAACCGCGAGCATTAAACTGGCCCCCGCAGTACGATAGAATACTAAGAGAATCATCTGTTTCTACAGATAGGGAAAGGTGCTGCATTTAGATTACTGTAACATAAATCAGTCGTTGCAAAGGCCTGGGTGGGAGCAAAAAACCCCCCCTCTATGCCTGTACTGAACGAGATAACAGCAGAAACAATGTGGCAACATGTTAACAGACATTTATAGGCTATTATTAATAAGCGATGCATCAGATAGGGGCCGAGGTACAAACGCTACACAGTGTTTTCTGCAACGGCACAATGTTATCTGCCTCGTCGCTTGTAATAAAAAGCTTGCATTCCGGCCAAACGGGTCAAATCCACAGCTCTTTGGAAACAGGTCTCCATATAACACTGAAACATGTCACATAACTATAACTAAACAAGTCACATAACTATAACTAAACATGTCACATAACTATAACTAAACAAGTCACATAACTATAACTAAACATGTCACATAACTATAACTAAACATGTCACATAACTATAACTAAACATGTCACATAACTATAACTAAACAAGTCACATAACTATAACTAAACATGTCACATAACTATAACTAAACATGTCACATAACTATAACTAAACATGTCACATAACTATAACTAAACATGTCACATAACTATAACTAAACATGTCACATTATAACTGCTCCATCTATTATAGGCAATTCATCTGTTAACCTAAACGCTCATATTCATCTGTTGATCATCACCGCTTTATACATAACGAATGCATTCTTAATTAGATTTCTTTGCGTTTCTGTGGTTTATATACATTCTTTATAAGTGGGAGCGCCGCTATTCGCATCACTAGTGACTGCATAGCACAAAGACAAAATAAGTTAAACGCTCCTCAAAATAAACAATTGATCCAAGCGCCACGCAGTAGAAGACGTCAACATGTGTTAATAACGGAGTGCGATTACCGTGCTTTAGAACAGACGTGGACAGTGCTGAAGAACTACAACTCTCAGGATTCTTTGACAGCCGTTGGTGAAGGATCATGAAGGAGATGCAGTTGACCTTCCACTGGAGAGCCACAGGCTGTGTGTGTGTTATACTGGCGTCTAAAGGGTTAAGTGACTGTAAGCTCACTTGGTTGCACAACTTTTTCTCCTCAAGGCGATGCTGACAATCACAAGCTGAATATTAAGAATACGTTACCTCATTATCCCCAATTACATCTTTGCCTCACACCTCATTTCTTTTCCTAGGGAGGAAAATTAGTTTTCTATTGACTTCACTTTGGCGGTTCGCTCATCTGGTGGTGGACAAAGCCGAGAACAAGAAGTTTCATTTCGAGAGCATTCTAATTGTGCAATTAATAATCATTTTGCCAATTCTTCTAACACCCCCCCCCCCAAGTCCTGCCTCCCTGCAAACACAGGAGCATGCAGTCAATGGGCTCGATGACTTCTGTTTTTTTATCTGTTTTACTTTAAACTGTGTGCTTTAACTGCCATCATATATACTAATATATAACCCCCACCTTATATACCGCAGTGTATCATTATTTCAATATGCAGCCCTGCGGAATATGGCGGCGCTATACAGGTATCTCAATATATCACAACCCAAATCTGCCAACCCTCTTTAATACATCTATTAATGAATGCTTTATAAAAGCGCCAACAGATTCTGCGGCTTCATTATAGAAACGGTAGGAACCTAGAATTTAACTGCAGATCAAAACCATTCGGTCCCACCAGTCCGCCCATTAATTCCGCCGTAAAGAGTCTTAACCGGCCTTTGGTCATAAAAAGAGACAAAAGATGTAGAGGGCGCTGGTCTTTCCGCCTTACAATTGGAATGAGTTACTTTATAGTAAAGTAAAACCCTAGATGAATGTCAGCTGGCCGTCCCCAGTGAGAAGGGCTGAGCTGGCCCTGCACAGTGTATAGTGAAATCGCTGACACTTCCCACGCTAAGTTCACGTTATAAAGGACCAGCTTGAGAAGCCCACTAGGGTCGACCCTCCATAAATTCATGAAGTCAATGTTTCACTTTTGCTTTAGTGCATATAGAATACTTCATTGATCTCAGGCTGGTTGGAAAACTCCGGAGACGCACATTTTACTAAACGTGACAAAGCAGCAGGTTTAGCCCAGAACAGAGAGCTTGGAACATTTCTAAAATAAGAGGCTCAGCGTCTTGCGTTTTTCAGCTGTCTGCCCTGATTGCGTCTTATCAGTCAGTACAATTGCTTCCTTTATGTCAAGCAGGAGAGAGAGTTTTACAAGTCCTTATGCAAACAGATGGGTCCTTGTCTTGGACACCTTCCAGGAGGACCGGGTGTGAGTAACCGGCTCTGTAATAAACAACATATCGACCGGTCTTCACAGTAACACTGGCATCTCCTGTAAATTGCTCACAATGAGAGGGGCAGATGCATTAGCAGACGCTATTAACCCTGTGACCTAAATGAGCCTCTCTAATACCAATGTTACAATTCACAAAACCGGATCTTGCTCATCTCACCCAGAAACGCTATCCCATGAATGCAGAAAAAACTCCTTGATTTGATCTCTTTACCGGAGTGGCGAGATGCCTCAGACCTCTCCGTGGATTGCTGGTTGTGAAGCTATGAATGTGGGAGAAGAACCTGATTTACAGCGTTCTGATTTTGGATAAAGACGTGCGGGCGGGTACAGGCTATATTCTGGCTAATTTGCTCTATTCAATACTAAGCCCATAAATAACTGTTACTGGCCAAAACGGTTATTCACATCCTTGTACCTAATCCAGGAATTATTAATTCTGGTGTGACGTAATAAAAGTGGTGCAATCACCATGGAAACCAAGAGAATGTCCTGGACTTCTTAAACACCTAATCCTCACTCACGGAGAAACAGTCCCGAATCCCTCCATCTTTCCTCCCTCTTTTCTAGGAACTATAGCCCTAAAATCCACTGTAATGTATATTTACAATTATGAAAATAAAATACAGTATTCTCATTCTAAATGCCCAATTCTGTTATATAATAGCCTAAACATCTCACATAGTGTTCGTAAAACCCTAGCCACAGCCCTTTAAGGCTGAAGGACCCTTCTTGTGTTATTTGAAATGCTGGGAGACAGCAGGCATTCGATAAAGTTCTCTTATCTTTTTGTTCATTTATAACAATGTTTCTGGACCACGCAGGGTCCCTTTGGAGTGGATTTGAAGACCGGTACTGCAATGTCTTATTTACAATTGGTCCGTGCCAAAATGCACCTAAAAGGGGAAAACAGATAACCCTTCTATATGACTTTACAATCATCCTCCAACCATGATAACATTGTGCTTCATGTATCAAGGACCATCCTGATGTAAAGTGATAAATGTGGAGGTATGAGCTGCATTGGTTTTCATTGCGATCACTCAAAAATCTGATCCCTTATGTCTCAATGTAAATATATTTTAAACACTAAGATATTCTCCTCGTTAGGGGAAGTTCATAGTATTGTTTTTGTGCAGGGTTCCATGTCTGTACAAATGTTTAATATGTAACCAGGGATAGATTGAATGATACGACTTAGTATAAAGTATAAAGACAGCAAGTGGAGTGTTTTCTAAACCTGACCCAATAATCGGGTGTGCTATTCATTTAATCGGTGTGAGCCATAAGCGCAGGTTGTAGGGTCCTTATGAAAACCTTCTAAACGTATTGAAAATGTCTCTTTTAAAATAAAAAAATAAAAAAAAAAAAACACAAAAAGGGAGGAAAATGGGACCCAAGCACGGAATGAACCAGCCCCTTTATTAGGCAGGCTGATTTCTTATCCAGTAACAAGCTCATTCAGAATAATTAGCGTAGTTTACGTAATAATGAAATTATGGAAATAGAGACCACTTATTCAAACAAGTCACCATTACCATATTTTTAAATATTAGACTTAATTAGAGTTTATCACTTGGAAGAACACTGGGAGGCCCGGGGTACGTCGCTCTGTTTTCTTGTGTCTGGGTGCATATGCATGAAACAGTCATAACGTGTTTATTAAGAGCGGATAAGAAGGGCATAATGATGTGTTTGGAAATTAGTGCTATCATACATTTAATGCTATGCACTCCTGTAGGCAAAAAAGCATTCAAATGACTCAATTATATATCCATTATCCTGGCACGATTAAGCGCGGCAGGCTGGCTCTTTTACCCTTTACACTTTCTATCATGGAGGAACTTCAGTCCACTTAGAGCCAGATAATAAAACACTAAACTTGTTAAGGATTAAAAACAAATCAAGGGGAGGGCGACAAGTCTGATGTCGGATTGTATTGTATGGGGTAGGATAAGGCAATATTGGGGCGAGTAGAGTAATGATAGAATACTTTATTGGTAAGGGGGGGGTGGGATTTGGTCATAAATCACAGTAATTAAGTTAACATGAAAATCAACTTTTGCATTGAGCTAAATGACTGCATTTGCATATCTGATGTTAACTTAAAAGGAGTGAAGAAAGAATGGGGGATAAGGGCAATATGAATGCTGAACATTGAAAGAATGATAAATTAGAGGGAGATCAGAGGAAACGGGGCGCTTTAAAGGCTATGGTAATGAGAGAAGCATCCAAAATAATAATAAAAAGTAGCAATTCGGATGCAAATTTTACATGGGGAGGGACATTCCTTTGGTCGCTATGTTGACGTTTCAGCTTATACCATTTTGAACCAGACATGCGCTTGCTTAGTTAAGATGGCATTTTGCTTACTCCCAGCCAGCCTCACCCACAAAGTGCGCATGTAACACATTTTTGCACTCTTCATATATGTTACCTTGTTCTTCCCCTTATTGCCAAAAAAAAAAAAAAAAACAAACAACGAAAAAGTGCTTGAAAAGCGCTCCAAATGTGATAGGCCCACAGTGGAGACCAGATCCCATTCTTCCTCTTCCGGGCTACTCTCCCAAGTCAAAGATATGCAGCCCCTTCCATCCATGGCCAAAGCCTAAGGAGGGCTGGATCGTCTAGGATCCCTCTCCACAATGGTGAGCCCCACCAAAGTCTTGCAGAGCGAAACATGGAACGCCAGCCTCAGCCCATAGCTAAACATTTCTCAGTCCATCCACAAACAGAAGGTGCATGGAGGGTCCAGGCTTCTTCTTCATGCTATTATCCACCCAGCAGTAAAGTGTCCCTACACACAGCCGCGTCGAAGGGGCATCTCTTTCTCACTGTCTATGTACACTGGGTCTGCACGTCCCATCACTCTTATCAGTACCAGTAACTGGGTTTGTGAGATGCGTTACTTTGGGGAATAAAATAAATTTTTAGGTGGAAAAGCCAAACATTATGCCTAAAATTGCATTCAAATGGCACCACAGATTTTGTTGTAGGGAGAACAGCTGCTACTGATTATTGGAATTCTGATACATTTATCAATACACCATGTGCCAGGACTTTTTTCCGTTTCTACCATACACTTAGTTTAACAGCTCATCAGAATTTCAAATTGCCGTTTCTCAAAGATGCTGACATGACATTAAAATGCATGTGGAAATACTTTTTTGACCCCCACCCCCAAAAAAAAATAATTCTAATGTAGTAGAATCAAGTTTTGTAGCTGGATTCTAATACCTGACACACATTTATCTCAGGTTATTTGTGGTTTATTTATATTATTTTTAAACCAAGGATGGACATTTGACATGTAAATCTTGATATTAGTTAAAACCTAACGTATTTAATGCATGTATACCTAAAAGTACAGCTTTACCGAGGTGAGCGTTAACGATGGACAATGCTAAGCTATTAGTCTGGAGAAAATGGATAACAAGTACCGTAGGATAATGAGGCCAACAAGAAACAGACAGGACCAGTCAGGACCCAGGCAGGCTAGATCGTGTGCCACGGGGGTTAAAGGAAGCAGCAGGGTACATGGAGGAGCTGACAACAAAATAAATACAGGGGCAATGAGGCTACCTTAGCATGGAAAGCAGGAGGAGGTTAGGAAAATCTGAAAATAGAGAGGAAAAAAAAAAGGCTACAAAGGGACGGTAGGAAGAGAGATGGGCAGAATAAGGCAGCCATCTATTATGGTGAATAACTAATCTGAGAATTTATGATGCTGGTTTTCCGTTACCACACAATTTATATTACAGAAGGAAATTAAGGGGAGCGGGGAGAGAGGCTGGGTGACCATCTTTCTGCGTTACTGCTTGTCTGCCATTTGCAAATCATTATTAATTGAGGCCGGGGAGGCTTGTTCAGCAGGGGCAGTGGGCCCGGACACCGCCAACAGACACATATCTCTTCATCAAGACCCGAGCCTCGTGTCGGGCTCAGCCAATTACCCCTCCCTGATTGGGCTCATATAAGGAAAGGAGGGGATTCTCCGGCCCCTGTCTTCTTAACAAATTAAAGAATAAATAGAATTTCCACACGTGGGGTGGAGAGGACCGGGGAGGCGGTAATGAAAAACAATATATCACAATCAACCGGACAGCTCTATTCATACGCAGACGGGATCAGTTCCCCCTTTATCTGCACATCCTGAATGATAGGTCCGGGTCTAAGCTTGTTGGCGGCCCCCTGGACCACTAACCAGAAAGGATACAAACTGAATTTTAGAGCTTTACACCAAGTCTGTTTGGTGATTAAGCAGTCGCTTTCGTGTAACACATTAGATGAGCAGCGGTATAATTAGAAACGCTGTAAGAACATTCAGCATGATCTTATATTAAGGCAGTAAACTCATGCATAGCATTATGTATCTTCCTAATTGCACTTACGTTGGACAGTGTAGCACATCCATTATTAACGGAATTATATATAAAAAGGAATAAAGAAATCAGCTTCACACAAATCAATTAATTCCAGATACTCGAGTTCACGGTGGCCCTGCCTAGAACACAACCCTGATACATTCTGCGGTACAATGAAGGAAAAAGGCTACGTGAGCTGTCATAGGACTCTCTCGGAATGGGCACCGGACACTAAAATATGGACTTCCAGTATGTTTGCATGATTATGGGTATAGTATGATTTGGAGCAGATGAAGAAGTTGCATTTTCTAGCTAAGGGATAACAGCTCCTAAAATTCTACTGATGCCAATATTAATAACTTTTTAATCAACTTTATAGATTTCAAAGTATTATAAGCGGTATCATAAATTCTACAAACATATATATATACATACATACACATATATATATATATATATATCAGGGGTCGACAAATTCGATTTGGATCTTGCAGCCAGCCATAAAATAAAGGAGCCAGCTTTTTTTTCTTCCCCAATAATGTTTTTATTTTCCTTTATTACCCCCCTGATCTGCAGTTAAAGGCAGTTGGGGCAATACAACATAAAACACACCTTTTGTCAGCTCTGCACCATTTTTTCATGACATGGGGTGTATTTTGCACCATAAAGACCCAAGCTTGTACATTTAACCATTATTCTTAAGCATGCTAACACCATATAGCAACAGGCGCTAACATCTTATGCTCACAAACACTAACATTTTATATCTGACATACACACTCATAATGCCATACACAACATCACACTCTTATACACACGCAAACATACACTCACACACTATATAATAATACACACGCTAACACTACAATTCTTTAGACACAGACTCTGGCACTACACATTTACACATATAGACACTGACTCTGACACTATAATATACATACACACTCACTACTCAGGGAGACCTACTGCCTATCTTCTGCCATTGTAAATCCGGCACCCTACGCTTTCCTCCAGGGCGCATAACATGCATTACGTGCCCCCGCAGAAAGTGTATAGTGCCGGATACATTTTTGGATGGGTACCTCTTAGTTCCTAATTTTCCTACTATGAGTTACGTGTAGTAAATCCAGTGTTCACCACGGCTGCCTTTGCCAGAGCAGGCACAGAGTAGGTGGAATGGCACCTTTAACAGTAAGAAGTAGTCACCCGATGCAAGGACAGGGCACTAAAACACTTGTCAATTGTCACATCAATGCAAAAGACTTCTTAAATACTTCTGTTATTATTTAATTAGTCGAAGCATGAGATCTGTGTAACATACACATTATATATATATCTATATCTATATATATAGATAGATAGATATAAGCAATACAAAACCTACTTTCATAATGTTTTAACATCAAATACCTAAAAACAGGTATCTGAAAACTGTATCCCAACCGAGAGGGTAATCTATCTAGTCCTAACCTCTCACCAACTCTTGGCCTTCGTCACAACCTCTGACACGTTCGGTATCCTTCACCCCCTCCCCTTAAATTTGGACCTTTGTATATTTTTACTTGACGATTGCGTCCGTTTTCTAACCACCATCTATTTTAATTGTACGGTGGGAGTCTCCATTTGTAAAATATGTCAAGGATAGATTAGTTGCTAATGGCTCAATTCCTTCAAAGTGTAAATCAATTGGCTGGATTGGTACAGTCTATCTGTCTCCGTGTCAAATTCAGTCTCTTTAATAGCTAAGGGGTTAATGTATCATTGCTCTTTAAGAATTGACCACTGTTTCTACCTGGGTGAAGCTAATGGGAAATTTCTCCAGAAGCATCTATCATGTCATATGTCCCGTTCCTGTACTAGTACCTCTCAAACCTATTTATAAAGCTATTAATAAGCGAGTAAAATATGTAACCTTCTCAAGCTCATCACCAACATCAAAAGCAGATTATATTTTAAATGGATGAAGGAAGAAAAAAAAAAAAGTATCGGTTCCAACTGGTAAATGTATATTACTCTACAATAATTGGAACCTAAAATATTCAAGTAACTAATTACGCTTCTATCTGATCTTATTTAATATTAATTCTACCCAAAAAACAGACATACCTACGTGTTATGTATGAGATGTGACATAGAAGCGTTCATCTAGCGCACTACATAAAACTTTCATGATAGTTAAATCAGAAAGCATAGATAACCGTATTAACAAAATTATGCAAAACTGGTTAAAAAAACATTTAAAAAAGCAGAGCTATAAATGATACGGGAGAAGTAAACGGTTCTCATAAGCACGGGGAATTAAAGCTAAGAGAATTCACTGGAAGGCGCTATCCGATCACCCCTTCGGTCTTCTAGGGTTCTAAGACTCTCCAAAAAAAAATCTCATTTGGCTGCACCTGCGGTGGTAAGTCAAAAGTCATAACATAATTCATGTTTCTACCTTTTAAACATGAATCAAAAAAGTAGCAGAGCAGCACTCAAAGCAGAGAGGTACATTTTTAGTGGGTTTGAGCCAAGAACTAAAAACTTATTTTTGCGGAAGGCCAGCTCCCTTTATCTCACAGGGAGACTGGCCTATTTTTAAACACTTGCTCCAAATCACTCGTTCAAGCCTTTGTCTCCTTTCTGCTGGAGACAGATCAAACTGGCTCTTCCCTCAGTTGTCCTTTCTCCCCCGGAGAGCGTGGATTGGCGCGGGGGAATCTGTGACACAAAGACGGGCCTTTGAAAGTCTGGCAAACGGCTTTATTAAAAGAGTTATGGAAACTCATTTAAAGTCAGTAGGAGAGGCAGCGGGAAGCTGTGCCCCAGAAAGTCAACGGAATCCAAAAGAACAACTAGAAGGGGCGGTTTACCTGGGCAACTTTTGCATCGACGCGGGGTAGAAGGACCGGGTTTAGCCATTGTTCTGTCTAATACTATTTGCTAAAAGTTGAAAACGGTCATTTTGAATGGCTGCGTTCTAAATCTGGTTGCTTCTATGCACGTGTTAATCAATAATGACCAGGAAAAAAATATTTGTAGCAGTATATAAAGAATTAAGAAGTTTTGATAGAAAGCTATTGAGCTGAGAAAATAGCAACCTTGAAGACGCGCAGCAAAAAGTACACTTCAGGAGGCCCTAAGAACGAAGACAAGTGTTACCTCCCGCGCTATAATATTTAATTGGGGACTCCAATGCTTGGCCATGTAACCTCCCTGCCTAGGTCCTTCCCTGATCCCTCCACTCCCTGGCCCCATATGGCTAGCTGATCCTCCTTAACTGCAGGGAGGGCAGTCCTGGAAAATTCCCAGTTATTACAACGTAGCCATCATCATGAAGACTATAAAAGAATTGGTGCAACTAAATATCATATCAAGGGTTCTACACTTTTCCCTTTATATGTGGAATTTAGCTCTTTAACTCAAATGCACATTAAAAATTAATCGGAAAAAAAAAATTGTGTTTCCCCTTCGTGGTCTCCCATCATCCTTTTCTGGGGCTTCACTGTCCAAAGAGGGAACCCACTGAAGTCTTCAAGGAGGACCAAACGGCACAGTCCACCCTCCTCTCCACCATCACTTCAGAGATCTTGCTCCATTGTTACATTTCCAGAGAAAAAGCAGAAGGTGATCACATAAAACACCACCAACACATTTCCAATAAAACAAACAAAGGTGTGCAAAGTGACATAACGGACCCAACTCATGGCTGGTGTGTAATAAATGGTATCACTTCACTCACCAGCCACAGGTTGTGGCATAATTGGGAGAAGGAACAGAAGTAAAAAGGGGTACATGGAGGGGTCCAGAGTGCATTCAGCGCTCTCAAAACACAGCAATTTGGGTGGATAGTGCCCCAGTCGACCAAACCGAGTGGCTCAGAGAGTAGCTCGGGCTCTATGACCTGCTAAGCCAGGGAACCAAGCTGTCCCTCTCTCAAGATCTACAAGATCTTAGCCGAAAGGCAGATAATGCACACAAAAAATTGTAAAATAATTTCCCTATTATGGGACTTAAACCTCTACCTTTCCCCCCCCAAAACCCCAGATCCCTAAACCAATAGCATCTTTAAAGTTACGGTGGCCTTCAGATATCTCTGACAATGAAGACATTCTGCTGCAGGGAGAGAAAGGAGGATTTGGGAAGAAAATTAAAGCTTGTACCATCTCATCATCCCATTAACAGGATGTTTTACTTCAGATCATTAAATATGTATATCTTATTACATGCCTTGTTAGAGTATTGAGTTCCATTGACTGATAATAAATTCTGAGCCTCATTTCAGCTATAAAGTTATCTGGAGGTGATGAAAGCTCAATAACCTAGCCATGCACATAATATGAGAGAAGCTTAAAAAAGATCATTACCTTATATGTCAAAATTAAAAGTGAAATACGGTTTATTAACATTGGTTTTGTGCTCGCGCTCATCGAGTTTTGTGATGCGCTTAAGCAGCAAAAAAACTAAACACAACTAAACACAGGGAATTGGACGGTTGATGTTTAACCAACTCGCAATAAATAGGGCTGTACGCTGTGCCCTAAAACGCCCAGATTTTAGAAACCAAACTGTATAAGTAACACTTAGCACTGCCTCCAATGCATTTTACTGAATGAAAATAAATGCATTCATTCGCTTCTACCAGAGTTGGATAATGAGACTTTCTTTGACTTTAATGGAAGCTCTGCTCACGTATATGAGAAATGAGCACTAATGCGCATGAATGTAAATGCAGACAAGGAAGGCAGGAAACTCTTGTGCATATTAATACTCATCATGCCAGGAGCGTTTCCTTACCCCAAGAGCATGAAAAATATAATGAATATAAATAATAAATATCGAGTAAACAGAATACATACACAATGTATCAGCAAAACAGTTTTGGACAGGTCAGGTTCTTCAGAGCAGCACATCCCTGCTAAGAATGCCTGAATGTTAATAAATTACTAGTTTACTGAACACATCAAAGACGTGAGTAATTTTATTCAGAAACTGCCCCGGCTAATTTTTTTTTATTTTTTTTTGTAAAATATTTTCCATGTAATAAGAAGAAGGTCGGAGGCGTTTAAACTCTCCGATTAGGGTAGTTTCCATGAGGTCCTTTTAAGTCAGCCTAAGCTGAACTCTCAATGTATGAACTTGCAGATCAATGGTATGTATCAAGTTTAAAGTGAATCCTGGCTTCATATGTTTCAATGGCACTCAACGTCGACCCCCCCCCCGGACAGCATTTCTTTTAGGGCTGCCTTTCCTTTGCAGACAAACAAGGTGACTAGCATTCAGGGGCACATGGATCGATACTGTAACATAGATCTGCTTCAGGAAAACCAATCGCAGATCAGATTAAAACTGACTTGCTCTTGTATCTTTACAGGGTCCCTGGCTACAATGGAATTGGCAAGCAATCCAAAGGAAAAGGGAGGGGGGGGTACAACAAAAGGAGAATAAAAAAGGGCTGCAGACAGTTGAAAAGCCTGCTAATGCCCCATGCCACGGACATTTTAATCTGTGACAGCCTGAGGATTTGCTGAAATCTATTATCACGTTTCTCCGTCTCCCGCTCTGATAAAGGCTCTTTCTAATCTGTGTGCTGGAGGTATCGGACAAATGCATTAGTCTAACAACTTTTTTGACGCCTGTCGGAGGAGGTAGTGGCGTCGGGAACAATAACGCTATGAGAGGTTTCTCTGGTCATACGCGAGAATGCAATATTATATTGTGAAATAAAATGTTGCAGGACATTCCCTTAATTATAAGAATTTACTGCCCAGAAACTGTAGTGCAAACCCTGGTATTTATTGTTAAAAGTTTAAGATGAAGGAAAATAATGTTATTTTATCTGCAAAAAAAAATAAAAATAAAAAAGGGGGGGGATAAAAGAAATTCTAAACTAAGATTAAGAATCAATTTATAAAATCGTCAAACCAGATGTTTTCTAATGAACTTGGCAGGGACAGCCTAACAACACAGATGTGTCGATTTAAATCGGTTCAAACATGAATGTTGTACAGCGCTACAGAATATGATGGTGCTATATAAAAGATTACTATTAATATGTGCAGAGAACAGAGGGGCCAAGCTGACCAATAATAATGCATTCATCAATGTCTCGATATATAAAATGCATAAAGCCAACTTCCGATCATGGAGCACTTGCTGTCCCCTCACTAGGGCTGGCCCTTCATAATATAGTTATAGTTGGAGTGGAGAAAAGTATTGAATTGAGTTGAGTTTAAGTTTTATCACAATTCAACTGCAACTCACTGTTAAGTAAATAAATCCCTTAACCCTAAAGTATGAATCCTCATTTACTTGGCACAAAATGCAGGATAAGCAAAGTGCCAACATGATATGGCACCAAGAATCCAGTTGAATCACATATATTAAAAAATGCAATGTTAACATATGGACCCACAATAATAACCAAACAAAGTCAACCACAGAGACAAGTAAATGACTGGAAGGTTATGAACAGAGAAGTAATGTTTCCGAGCGAACCTCTCATGTTGCATATTCCAAACACTAACTTCTACGGTGCCTGTCATCTATTGTGTGAAATTTAAGCTTTTTGTTGCCGTCTGATGTACCTCATCACTACCCAATGAGCCAGTGTCATCTAAATTAATGAGTTTTTAGCGAGACACCGTGAAGCTTTATTGCAGTACTGCTTTATAAATGAATTTTCTCCTTGACACTCTTGCCAAGACAAGCATTGCCAATCTGGGCTTAGCAGGTCTTTCAATTCAGCAATTGCTGACCTCCGCTCCTCACCAACCGGCAAAAAAAGATGTGAAGACCCTGTATGGATGATAATACTGGCTCACCCTATTTCCTCTTTCCACTGGGCTTCAGTATTGATCAGTACACGCAAACACTGCCTTATGAGGTTATTGAGATCGATATCCCCAGAAGAACAAGGGGCAGCCACCAGTCACACCATGGGTATTCTCATGGAAGACTGGCTTCTCAATTTAGCTGTAGATGGGCTTTAAAGAAGCATCGCTTGGTTATCTGTGACACTTGTTGTGCTTCTGTGGCTTGAGATCAGTTCTTTGCGATAGTGTCAGAGTCACAAGGGACAGTGATAAATGACTGGCCGCTACTATTTCAATTCCCTTCAGCTACTGCCAACCTGTCTTGTACATATAATGTATCAGCAACTCTCAAGTTGACAATACACCATTCTCTTAGTATCATCGCCAAGATAGCTCTCATACTTGAGTTGACGCTGTCAGTAATCTGCTTGTAGATTTCAGCACAGATGCCCAAAGGACGCGGAGACATTACGTTTAAATAACTGGTCCTGCATTATTGGCACAGAGCACGCAACATACGGCTACCTGAGGCTCATGGGATATGTAGTTCAAAACAGCCAGCGTGCCAAACTTTCACGGTCACTGCGTTGAGGCATAACTTCTCTACTTGAGAAAATACGTTTTGGGAGAGTTACTGCCCTGCTGTGTTAAAACAATGCCTACCACTAGCCCCAGCTGTAACAAAACAGAGGAAAACAATCAAATGAAGACAAAAGTATGGTTTGATGAACACGTGTTAAGACACATCAGATGTACTTGATGCCTCTTTAAGAATCCAGACGTGAACAGATCAATTTCACCTACTAGTTCTTTCATCTGATATTCATTAAGAATATTACACCTGCAGATATGCAGATATCATCCATTATCACATGCGTAGTAAAGTGGAAATACATACTCCGTAGTCACCGCATTCAAGCAGTAGTAAGGGATAGAATAGAGAAGGCTTTCACAAAAATCTATTCAAAAGTTGTGGTTTTATTTATTTTGATGATTCTGTTGCAAAAGACACTGGCACTGAAGGGGTAAATGGTAAAATCGAAAAGTAATGCTTCTCGCACTGCTTCCCAGAGTGGGGTAAAATAAATCCATGTTATGTTAGATTACATTAGCCTGACATGGTTTGGCACTAAAGGGTCGACGCTGTTTCTCTCTTTTCCCTTCTGTCTCGAGGGATAAAAGGAAATTTAGACTCTGCTCGCAGGAGATACCGGTTACAAACAGCACCCGTGGAACATTAATTATAGTAATTTAACTGGGTAACACTAACTGCAGTCAGTATAACGCCATCAGTACTTTCGCGGCTATAACACACTCCTTAAAAAGACATTTGGCCACTGACAACCGAGAAAGTGAGTTGTGAAGGAGACTGGGTTAAAATGTTGACAGACATATACATTTCACATTTTCTGGGTGTAAAAACTTCTGGAAGAAGCTCTAACCAGGTCTGGGACAGTAGCTTCATCCAACATATGAGCATTAAACGTTAATTGCAACATTCATACAATTTAAATAGTGATTCTTCAGCGTTGCCCAAGACGTTCTCCTCCGGTCCTGTTGTATCCTGAACTGGAACCACTGGGAATTTATGGAGAAAACCGAAGACCAGACACAGACTTTCTACCTTTACTAAAGTGTAAGTTGAAGAACCCGTACCTATTTGAATATCTTATCCCCAAAGGAATTCATGCAAAACGTTCTTCATTTAAGTAGCACCTAAGGGGACACGGTAGCTGTAGCTCTACCAGACGCCCGGCTGATGTTTTAAGGATCCTGAAAGATGCAGAAGAAGCCATCCCACTAGAGTGCATTACCATTTAAATTGAAAGTTTCCTTTGAGAAAACATGGACAACAAATGAAGTGTCTAGTGAACGGTCAACGAGTGAAGCCGTGCAAAAGGTTCAAAGAAATTTCCAAGAGAAATGTTACTGGGGATTACTAGTTAGTGAAAAATACTCATCATGTACACTTACAGTATACCTGGAAGCAAAGGCTACCATTTAAAAATGTGATCTTTATTGTATCGGAATGGGTGTTAAATTATGTTAAATGTTATACTCACTATTGGTAGGATACACCAAATATAAACTGGGCCATTTAACCACAATGCAGGGTTAAGTAACTTTAAAGTGTATACAATATGATATATGAGACAGGGAGAAGAACACTTCTGTCTCAAGGAGTTCATAATCTAAATGTATAGGATTGAGCTGTACAAACAGGTGTTAGGTTACTATTTTTTATTTTTTTTTTAGTTAATATTTAATTAATGGACCAGTAACTTGTTGCTTTGAAAACCTCCTATGGGGTGGCAATCGAAGGCTTAAGTAGCACAACCCTGAATAAAGTGCTATCTCTTTGGGCTTATCTGCTCTGCTTTACATCAATGGGTTAAATTCCAGCTGCCTTATGAACAATGATTAATTTCACAAAAAAAAAAAAATGTATTTCAGATTTCATATCTTAAACAGAATCTTTGGATCCTTCAATTACTGAAAAAACAATAGAACCACAAAAGTGATATATAGGAGTATAAAGCAAGTTACACCAAACTTCAATTTCCTGTAATAAAACTCCAGAGGGAATCTGTCTTTCCCAATGCTCACTAATTCACTCAAGTGATCTGTATTTTTTTTTCTCTATTTGTATTTTGGCAGTATTTCACAATATTCCATGAAAAATTACTTAAGAATTGGAAATGTGCAATAACTATTCTCTGCCCCCATCATTCGGATGAGTATCTTCAGCTTGTTGTTTAATAATTAATGCATTGTGAAAACAACAATTTGTTTTCTGAGCCCGTTTTCAACCTTTAAATAAATGGAAGTGTCTTGTAATCCAATATTATGGCAAATTTAAACAGATTTATTATTGAAAAGTATTATTGATCTGGAATCACTGTGTATTTTTTCTTAATAAATGCTCCTGTTAGAAATGGACATTATTTACGCAGCGCTTAGACTGTAAGCTCTACGGGGCAGGGTCATCATTTCCTAATGTTCTTATAAGCAGGGTGGTCCCATACCAAACGGCAGACAATAGTAATCTTTATGTACTAATATGTGCACTTATTGTATCACCCCTTTTTTATTATGACTCTAAATACATCAATTAGTGCTTAATAAATATAAATCTACATAGAGCTACATATATAGCTACACAAATCATTCACTGTATGTTAGTTGTTATATGAAGAATATGCTTTATTGTGTGGTCTGAACACAGAAAATAAAAATAATATGGAATAGATAATTCTATAGGTAAAACCATAAAAAATAACTGTAGGACAAATTGAACCATATTTAAAACAGAACGTTAAATGATAAAAAAATGTTGGAATGGATCAGTCCACATGGAATGAAAACAGTCAAGTGGGTCGACAACAAAAAGGTAACCAAAAAGGCACCAAATACACAGTTGTATGTGTTAAAACGGAAGGGTTTCAGTCCATGAGGAAGGCACGGTCCGTACTGTATGTCAAACCGAAGGACATTCGCCTGCGCGTCTCTCTCTCACTCACAGAGCTGCAGGAGCCTCGGGGCACAATCCACCTACATCCAATCTTTACTTTGCTACACATGTTTCCTTTCCAGCAATGGATTATTTGTTATCATCAAATTACCCCTCTGATAAGATAGAGTGGATGTGATAGCAAACACAGCATTCCCCATGCTAGGAGCCATCACCCCCCCCCCAACTCCATCTCCAACAACATCAGGCAAAGCACTCATACAGTGAACAGGCAGCAGCATTTTATTCAAATGTCAGCAGGAGGAGGCGATTAGAGAGGGGAGAAAGAGATAGCCGCCGGCTGCCATGTTTTCTTGCATCTGTCTTGACAGTAACTGACAGGTCTGGCCTAGCAGAAGGCCAGCATGCACGTACCTGGACCCAGCAAGCGCACGCTGTGATCTACGGCTGTTTCATGTACACTGCGGCCGGTGGTTTGATACATTTAGCATCATACAGACGCCTGACCGGATCGTCCACAGTGAGACTCTAACGCACTTATCATACCTGCCAACGGTTTAAGTACCCAGAGGGACGTGTATGTTTTAGGGAGTGTGCCTAGAAGCATGACCTATCGATTGCAATCATGTGACGGAGAAGAAGAAGAAAAAAACCCAATACAATTTAATTTATTTACTTTTGCCACTTTTAGGACTTGTGTGATGCACTCCTACACACAGAAGGCGTCTGCTACAAAGGCCAGCAAGACGTTTCTTTCTTAACACTCTTTCTTTAGAATATTAATTAATCCCCGAGTCTCACCAACAGGCAGAACTCACTGCTTAGGGACCTAATAATAAGAAATAATACCGAATCTGACATTAAAGAGATCTACCTGGGAAACATTTTAGTTACACGGGTTAGCAGATAACAAGACAGCAGCCGATACAATTACAGGAAAATGACATCACGTCTGCAGAAGGACGGACTCTGGATACACTTGGTTTTAAGGGATACGATTTAGCATGTGGTATGGTAATGGGCAGCTTTGTAGGTTTGACCGAGGATTTTACTCCGAATTATGGAGGACACAGGGAGCTAGTATGAGGACTGACAGGAGCACAGGCCATGCCAGACCCGTGGCCCTTGAGTGCCAGTGGGGTGTTCAACCCATTGAGTTCACTCATCTGGCACTAAACAGCGGAGGATGAGAAATTAGTGAAGTGAGAGAAGAGAAAGGTTGTAGCCCCAGGAGGATGATCTTTCTGCACAGGCTGGCACCCACAACACTAATGTATTCTAACAAATACAGACTATAATTATTCACAATATTAGAATTGGATTTACAGGAGCAGGTGATGCATGTATCACCATAATAATTACCAGCATTGGTGTGAATTCAAGCCAAGTAAAGTGGCCCACGAAGACGCTGTTATAACAGAGAAACATACACAGTGTATAAGTATCGGCTTTATGACACACAGCGCTGCTGTAAAGGTGCTGAATGCATAAATAGAGGACTTGAGCTGGGACACCAAACTGAGTCTAGAAAGTACTTTTAAACAAGAGCTATTTAAGGTTTATGTTACAATTCAACCAAAGGGGGGGGGGGGGGGGAGTTATCCAACTCAGCCGCTCCTATTTCAACTGTTGATACCGCAAGGGACGCCAATGCATTTTGGTCCCCAGTAAGAGCAACACTGTTGAGACTAGACAGTCCTCTGGAAGGGACCAATGATTTATTGTTATAAACAATAGTCTCTCAAGGGTGTTGGAGAAGACTCATTTTTATTAAGTCCTTTTCTCGTAATGTCATTCCTACAAAGAAACTTCTCTTTGTAAATATTTCATTAGAAAGCAAAACCACTTAAGGGCCACTCCACACAATCCCAACTCATTTGAATATTGCTTGAGCAGTTCTAAGGAAGCTACTTATAATTTATCAGGTTTGTTTACTTGCCGTTAACAAGTAGAGTCCAACCTGCTTGGCTAAACTGGGAATGAGAATGTAAATCAAAGTGACACCTCTCGCTTCCTGGTGATGAGAAAGTTTGATTGCAAGGACTAGCTTTAACCCCCATGACTAATGAAGAGATCTGTCCATTTATTGAAGAGCCAGACTGTAGTATGGTTTTTTCCCCGGTCCCTTTACCCTCTTTTCTTTATTTATAAAACACCAAATGTTACTTATGATCCGTTCGGTGTGCAAAATGACAAATTTAGAGGGTATTCTGACCTGCATTACACAGAATGTGATGGCGTTCAACTAATTTTTCCAGATTTAAAGACTCAGACCTTAATTAGGTCCTCATTCCCCCAATTACACATAAACGGCAACACAAGCAAAAGTATCTAGTTGAGGTCCATAATAATGGCCACGCTCAATTAATGAGGATGTTAATATGCAAGATACAAGCATTTTGTATTTTGGAAGGGTTTCAAAAAGTGTATGACTGGCCTCTATTACTACTGTCCGTCACTGCTTATACTGATTCCAAATATGATTGTTGTGGATGTAAGTACCCGATTTATTTGATATTGTTGTAAGCGGTTGCAGTTCATTCAGCGTTTGTCTTACCATAAGATACACTTAAGGGTATCAGCTATAATTTGTCATCAAATCCTTAGTACAAATAAATCAAGCGACCGGACGAGTATCCCAAAAGGCAGATTAAGATAACCAACCTCCTGAAGTAACGAACAACATCTACCATTAGATAAGAGAACATAGCAGAGGTAGGTAATAATTGCCTGGAACAAATAGCTGTTATGAAGAGCGTTCTAGAATGGCAAAACGCCTTGTATCACCATGTCTGTGTTCCAGCAGGCAGCCTTGTAATGAACGCACCGCCTGATTTATGGAGTGGAAGAAGTTTTTACGCATTGGCCCATTAAGACAGACGGCCTTGTTTACCGCTAGGCCATCCAGCTGACGGTACCCTTTGCGAGATGGGAGAGCCTGGCTATTGCTCTTTGCGATAGACATCTCATTAAGGGTTACAGCGAACGAGGAACATGAGATCTATACTTCATGAGTCCTCTGGGAGGCTTTTACCATTTTTAATAAGCGGGCCGGGTTATCAAACCTCCAATCTGGCGACCTTCTTCAATAGTCAATGGATCTCCCAGTGTGTGTACAGTGCAACGAGGCCTTATCTGCGCAGTTTATTATAGTGGCACAGGGTTACAAGGAAAGAAAAGAGTACAGGGAAACAATTCACGCACATATGATATTAGTGCACGGCTGTGTGACAGACCTCTAGGTCGGCCTTATCTGCTTGAATTGCTGACCAGTGACTGGTGTAATGTATAAAACAAGGTCCGCTGTACCATCCTGATATTGTCACAAGCTGCTAATTAGTATGGCGTTCTGAGCATTGATTATCCATCTGCTTATCTAAAGGACCCCATGTTTATTTGTGTTACAATGTGTTATTAGGACAATACGCTGACACAGTGGGGGTATTATTTAAAAAGGGGTAACGCTTTAAAAAAGTTACCACTGTATCAACCGCTGGACTGGTCCAATCAGAAAACTCTGTGCCAGAAGATTTTTTTCCCTAACCCTAACCCTCCAATAAATAATCCTAATATACTGTTGCTTGTCAATAAGTACAACTTAAACTCAAGTTGCTAGCAAGTAATTCGATCATTTCATTTGTAAAAAGTTTTGTCAGCTTATCAAGGTTGTAATTCCAGATCTTCAAATTACAAACAGTGCTGTATAATTTGTTTAAACAATCCTCGGTCAAATCTCCCACAGCAGCAAAAGGGTTAATTAGAGTCAGTTGTGTGATTTATGTAACACTAGTGATATGCACTAATGTGTCTGTTGGTTGTTTGTTTTTTTTTTGCTGTGAGCTGCATTATTTATCCACTGGTGATATGTACATTTCACTCAGAGGGGCAGCCTCTTGGCAGCTTTGGCTTTCAAATTACTTGCATCTATCACTTCATCGCTCGTAGGTCAGAGGCACAATACCGACTTAATGATTGTGTTCTACAAGCTACAAATCTGTCACTGCTCTTTCCTGAAAAACAAGCATTCTTTGGAACAACACAGCACAGAGAGCTTGGCTAAGCGCCTTATCAGCGAGATTCTGGAATAATCATGAATGATATAAGCGGCCGACCAGCTCTTTAGTAAAGTTGATTGGACTGATAAAATATTTGGGAGCATATTAACTAAATGGAATGTTGATGGCCATGAGGTGTGATCATTCTCTATGAAAACTTACTATGCATGCACCCCCCACACACACACTCCGATCCCCAGGTACGTCATCTATCCGAATTTGCCCGATCGTTTGACCACGTTCGGCGGCGCTTCAGTTTAAAGCGTCTCCAAGCAGTCAGAAACCCGTTGCCAGACCTCCCCGAGTGAACTCGAATCCAGCATTAAGGCCCATCAGATTCACTTGAGGAAGATGAGTGCTGGTTGCCAATTAATTACCGTATTAAAGAGACAATTTACCTGCTTTAGTAGATGAAGCTCTTAGTGGCCACCATGATCAGACTGCCTATGGTTAAGGCTTGAAGTCCTTTTACATTAGCAGGACTTATCACACTAAGCCCACTAACCAATACTACCTGCCACAATGTGTGATGCTGTAAGGTAGTTATTTCATAACTAGTGAAATAGTTGCCTAAAGAAGAAAAAAAAAAAAAAAAAAGTATTTTTCCTTCTAAAAGTTTTAGATAATCAAATTGGACATCATCCAAGCATTTCCATTACATTCCCATCCGTCTAAATCTGCCAGAGCTCCAGCCTCCTCGACTTAAACCAGGAGATAAACTAAATAAATCTGGCTATTGGACACAAAGATAAGACAGGCGCGTGGTCAGACAAAACGGCGTTTTATAGGCAAAAACCATACAGGGCACACAATCCATACAGCGAACAATACATTTTATACTATATGTAAAACACGCAGCTTTGTGGGAGAGCGCGTCCAATTATCTAAGGAAGGGATAAAAGGCAAAAAGTCTATTTTTAAATGAAATGGTTTTTAATCCAGCTAAAGATGACAGGCCCACAGTCTTGTGCCTTCACAAAGCCTTCTGTATCTGATTTTCCTATGGTAACTTTGTTCCCAAAGCTCCTGTAGCTCATTAACATGCGCAGGCCAGCGGAGCCATGACTTGGGAGTGAGCCCAAAGGCGGTGGCATAGACTTGGACAATTGATGAATGCATCTGTCCAGGGCTTTGACACTTTGATGTAGGGCAGCCTTGTAGATGTATAGATTTTCCAAGCTGACCAATCTCCTTATTACACAGACAAGAAAACTGTATTTATATAATGCGGTCTGAATATATATATTTTTTTTACCAAATTTAAAATAAGAACATTTCTAATGGTAAATGTTCAGTTAGCCACAATATTCATTTGCACTGCGACATAAGGATTTCTCTAATAATTCTCTGGGTTTTATACTTCCCTAGGCAGCGGAGATGTATTTGGCCACCCCACTCACCTCCATGAAGCCATTCCCACAGGTATGTTAACAGGTCTTTAACTTAAGTTGTAACGGCTCGCTCATTTATCTAAAGATCAGGTCAGTTCTGAGGCTCTCAGGTTGAACTACGGAGAGCAAATACAAGATCTGGCAAATTATTTAGAGTTTTTAAGCCGAGTTACCTTCAAGTTCAATGGGGGATTCACCTGCGCAGCTTAATTTAGTAGCTACTTTGTATGTGCAGACGGTAGCTGTACTCTGCTGCTCTCCATAGGTCTGCCAGAGTCGGCCAGATAATTAGTGCGAGGAAAGTAAGCATATCATTGTGAAATTCCCCAAATATTGAAAAGTGTTGGGTTATTTTTGGCTGCACATTTAAAACCACGAATGATAAAAGACAAAGCACACTTTTGATAAAGCAGCAGCTCCAGTTAATATGTTTTTTTTGAGAGGTTATCGGTTTTTGTAGGCCGTCTTCATGCATTACTTGGGTCTAATCACATACAGAATGTGGAATTAAGCTGTAAAATGAAAGACAGTATCCATTGGGCATAAGGAATGGTTGCTCCATAGCCAGAAGAAAACGTAAAAAAAAAAACTTTGCAATCTAGACGATCGTTGTATTGTCCCGTAAGAAGTGTAGGTAACCAGTCCCCAACAGTCTGATATTTTAACGATTGAAATACTATCTACGAGAACCACAGTAGATGTCGCACACACCTGTGGTACTTTAAGGGTTAAAACGTCTAATATGGTTAAAAAGTGAACAGAATTCCCAAATTTGGGGAGTTTGGTTGGTTCTGACTCTTAAAAGGACCCCAACAGTCCAGCTGTAAGCCAGTTTGTCATGGTTGGTCTTCAAGGTCTTATCTGTCAAACTCTGAGACCTCAGTATCTGGTCCCAAACTGCACCTAATTATTTACTCAAGAGTTAACGTTTAATGATCTCTTGCGAGGCTTTCTAATGATCTTCTGTCCACCTCCTTCTTAATATAATTATTGTCCAAGGTTAGATCTGCTTGTGTACAAATATTAAAGGTCTACAGAACAGCACACAGAAAATGCCGTAAGGTTACACAACTATTTTAACTTAAAAAAATAACTCCTTAAAGCTGTTTATTACAAAGGGTTAAACTGCGCAAAATAAACGAACGTGAAAAACCCCTCGCTGAAGGTCTGGTGTTCTTAAAAATTTATTACTCTGTTGCAACATGAAAAATAAGACAGAGAAGTAATCATTAGTATAACCATAACTCCCCGTGCAATAGTCACACTTGTAAATTGAGATTTATGATTGCAGCTGCCAATATTTCAGCACGGCGAGGGCAGAGGAAAGGCAGAGGAAAGGCTGAGAGGCTCAGCATGCTTCTGCTACAGGCCCGGCACGCTTACAGTTTATAACAATCGTTCAGGATTATTGCGATGAATAATACACAATGAGCTGGCAGTGAGCAACTATTGGATGTCAGAGGTTCAGGCAAACATCTGAATAAGTAATATTTTTGCATCTATGTTTTCGGGATGGTACACTCCGGAGGGAGGTGGTCATTCCATGCAATGGGAACTAAATTACACACGCATTTTTTATTCATCCCACCCTCGTTGTTCTAGGTCTGCACCACTGGTATTTCACTGCTTAAATATTAGCTCATGGGGTTTAGAGTCCAACGTTCTGACATCTCTTATCCCCAGAAGTTAGAATAGGAATGAGAAATCAAGCATTGCGAAGTGACTTAGTGTGTAAAAAAAAAAAAGCACCTACAAAATTCCCAGGATCCAATAAATCAATTGGACACGAGATAACACGGTTTTCACCGAATTTGGCAATGCACTTGCGATACATTTGGAAACGCAGCGTTTCGAGTCCCTTTAAAGGGTTAATCACCCCCCCCACCCATTGCGGGTACATTCGGGGTGCAGCTGCCCTCTTTGAAGCAGATGAGCGAGCGGATTTGGGCGCCTGTTCCTTCTGCCTTCGTACACCTTGCCGTTCTGCGGAGAAGCAGAGATCAGCTCCAATTAATGCCGCTCCCAGTGGTCAAGCTTCATTACCTCCCCTTCTTCATGAGAGCCATCAGCGGGGGCCTGTATGATTCTACTAATTAGCCTCACTCCGCTTATCATTCCCATTTTCTCCCCGAGACGCATGGCTTATTGACGGACGGCTTCATCTCCAGCTGAAACAATGCATTCCCTTCTGTGTCTGTCTCACTTAATGCTGTCATCACAGCTATTATGAAATTGGGGTTTCATTTACAGACTAATTAAACATTACAGCTTCTTCACAATTACAACACGGGGATGAGGAGGTAACTAATTACTTAAGAAATGAGCTAACATTTATCTCACACATTCTAACCCCCCCCCTTCTCTCTCTCGCCTTCTCAACAATCAGGATTAAAAGGCTGTTGTTAAACGGATGGGTAAGAGCAGAGACGAGATGATCTGTATTGAAATTCACAGCCTCTGGAGGCCTCGGACATGTAAAACCAGCACAGCCTCCCTATAACACATAAGCCCACATGTAGCAATTTCCATTACTGTACAGAGTTGACCCATGTACATCGAAAAATTATTAATTGTAGGCCAGCATGGGAAATACCAGCATGGGAATTAAGATCCATCACAGCTTGATCAGCCAAGTGACTAGGGTGGCCGTTAGGTCCGCTGTTAGCCGGTTCATATGGGGCATGAGAAAAAACGTGTACATGATAACACCCGGACTTCTTGTATCTCTCTGCTCAAATATTAGCACTTTATCTCTCTCAATTATTACAGCAAGAACAATACTCCAGACGGCTTCTAGTCAACTTCACAACAGTAGCTGGATTGAAACGTTACCACGTGGTGGAATAGACGCGTAAAACGGTTTTACGTGCATTTTGTTGTTTAGGATCAGGTGGAGTCCTGCTCGGGCACCAAGAATTAGAGTTTTCACGAACACGAGGATTATCCGGTCATACACAGACACAAAGAGGGACATTACTCTATTTACCAACGCGTTACACATCACTATCCTTCAAAGAGTGCTCACGTAGACGCAAGTATAACTTGTAGAAAATTAATCTTTGAAGAAGTAGCAACTCGTACTGCAATGGTGCATTACTTGTGCACATGCTAAATAAACTTATGAGGAGGATTAATGTATCTCCCCCCCCCCCCAAAAAAAATGCCCCTTTCCTATTAAAGTGAGAACACTGCTTTCATCTACAAGAAGAAAAGATTTTCTGCAGAGAGTTTGATAATTGCCTGACCGGCGCAAAAAAAAACGATTAGAAAAAGAAATTGGTTAAATTCGGTAGTCTTGGCACATTTTACCAAAGTTCTCAACGTTCTTAAATTAAAACAGCCATTTAGATTTGTTTTGATTATTCTGATTTTTAGATCACATATAGTATCGAAAGAAATAAAATAAACAACGCAGAACGTGCACCCAGTAAAAGCATTCTACACTATGGGAGGCACAAGCAGGATAATAAGAGAACTAAAGAAAAAATAAAATGCCATATGCTAAGAATAAGAGAGAAGGAGAGAAAGTTGGGGGTCCAACCAATTAGTCCATAATTTACGATCATTAGCTCCAGAAAATCACACTCATAGAACACCGACACAAAAAGTGGATTTAAATATTCTAGAAGCTGTGATGGAGAGAGATACCCACAAATTATTAACACAAAAAAATAACGTATAATTTGTATTCCTTTAAGGTGGTAAAATTTTTAATATAGACCGCTGTTTTGTTTTAGTCTTTGAAATGCAACTGAATGACCAGAGATCAGGAAGATTTTGGAAGGAGTAGATGTTTATGTGCATGCATTTCGCTCATCAGCCTAGGATAGTAAACAATGGACCGACCGTCAACTTGGGAAACAAGGTATCGGTGAAGGACGGGATACAGTAGAAGGGGGAGGATGCCGAGCAACAGATTCTAATCATTGTACCTACTCTTTCACACTCCTCAGTTTGTCTCTCACAAAAAATGCAGCTTGTCTGCAGCTGAAATTGCTTAGAACTTCGATATCAAACAACCCAGCGATTATTCTGCAAGAACATAATTGAGCTGACCCCTGACCTCCACCTTCAATCAGCGCAGTATAACTATCTCGTTTTAGCTTAGCACACACACACCCCTCTGCTAACTAGCAGCCGTCTGCTCATTAGGAGCTGGGCTATACGCTCCCAGAGTGCCGGCCGGCCGTGAATGGCTCGATCGGAGTGATGGAAAGTACCAACGCATCTGATCGGCCAACTCTCAGCCTCCGGTGGTTGAGGGGGAGACGGCTGTGTGCCGCAAAACACCAGGTCTCAAAAGGTCTCCTATTTGCACAGCATTTATTACCCCATTGCCCTCCCAAATAAATTAACACATACATTTTATGCTGACATATCTGGGTCCAGCCCAGAGTAATTAGCTACGATGGGGGACCTGACAATCGTACCGACAGTCATACTTCAATTACTGGTCACTCAACACTTTACGCATCTGACTTGTCAATGAATAGCTTCTGAAATTAGAAAGGATGATGCTAATTGGGCAGCCAGTGAATTTTGTGACAACCTGGTTCCAAAAGAACCTTCTTACACAACTCCCACCAAATCTATTGGGATGCTATAAATATTTTAGTTTTCACGCCGGAAAAAAAAAAAGTGGGTAAATAAAGGGGCATTATATTTAGCTGCCAATTAAACCTCTTATATCATTGATTATGTTTTGTTGTCTGACCTGTTAACGTGCGAGGCGCTGCTGGAGCTTAATTCACAAAGAAATCAGCATCATTAACTAAATCCTATGGAAGGGCAAGCATAGCGCGTGGCTAATAACAGGAATACTTGTGCATGTTAACGTTACAACTATGTGCTCCCAGACATCAAAGAGATGGGAAGCTATGCATCTTCATCGCGAGATTCTCATCAAAATCTTAAATAGGTCCTTTATGCCTCGATACGTACACACCTGCCACCTCCTGCCGCTCATAACGCCAAACATAAAATCAAGCGACATCTAGTGGACAGAAGGGAAAACTGCAATCCCCATAATGTGAACTCCATGCCTTAAAACAAAAAAGAAATCGCAAATTCCACACTTGTTTTATCCTACCACTTGAATCCATTGTGTGTATCCCAGGACTATAAGGACTAACGTTGCTACTTGGGATGGATAAATTATCCTGAGCTATTAGTTAGCAGCTGCTTGTGGAAGGGCAACCGGACTATGTTCTGTTTTTGCTTTAAATGGAAAACGGCATGTGTACGTAAAGGATCATTTGTTCAAATGGGCTGGAATCTAAAATATTATTTGCTGTGTGAATTAATTTGCATTTGTGGAATTCTGGGATGCCATGAAAACATTATGTCCTTGGGATTCCATGTTAGAATCAGGATTTTCACGTATGGTAATCAGATATAAAACTAAAATAAGTACAATAGATCTAGAGCACAACAGACTTCAGGTCCAATAAATCGACAATGAAGAAGCCCAAGATATAAAATTATTAATTTCTGTGACTGTTTAAAAATACGTTCGTTATTATCACGGAACAAAAACATGTTGCGATACTGTATGTATGTCTGACCTAGAGTTAACTCTCGGTATGTATGCTATCAGGTTATTAATATTAACACTTGGTTATTAAAGCCTAACCTTCGATTTTAAAGACATTGTTCTAGTTGGCGTTTTGCACATATCAGCTCCTGGCGGTAATGTTGGAGCCAGCTGTTGAGATCAGGTATAAGAAACATTATCCTCTACAACCTTTACCACGCTCAGAACCTTTATAATAAGCAACCGGAAGGTTAGAATAATACATTATCTGTTTCACTGGGTCCTTTGAGAGTTCTGTGACCTCTGGTTGGGTGTCCATAACAAAATGTCATATGTGAAGAGCTCCCTAGGAGATCACATACCTGGCTGGTTTATACACATTTCTCTTTGTCCCATTCCTCCTGCCGGTCATACTCTCCAAGTTCATTATCTTGATCAGATCTTTCACCACAGAGGAGAAAAAGGGCCGCCACCAATTAAAAGATATTTTTTTTTTTTTAGCTCCTACATTCCATGTAAAACATGTTAAAGTAGGTGAACATCTTCAAGTCCAGCTTAATCAAGGAAGCCTCCAGCAGACAAGGAGGCAGAAGGTCACCGAGCTGAACAGAAGCTCTCGTTAACGTCGTGTTAAGGGAGGATCTAGCCACAGGAGCATCGGGTAAGCCGGCAACAAGGCCAACTGGTTCCCGGCAGGCTCCTTAATTTAACTCCACATGTAGGTGCAAAGAGTTGTTACTGGTGGTGCTTGCAAGGAGACTGCCACTTAATTTGTATGGTTTTATTAGTCCTGCTGGTGCTTACCTTGCTGTACACAAAAGCACAGAGGACAATTTCTGTTTAACTAGCTTGGGCCAGCGGAAGGCAATGTAATTCGGCTAGCTTAGGTTTTCACGTGGGGTTAGGAACAGTATCACCCCCTAACCCAATACAAAGTCAATCTCATACAATTAATTAACAATATGCAATAGCAAAAGTACATCACTATTGATTGAAGATTTGAAAAAAAAAATGTATTTAGAAATTATTCTTCACTAATAGACCAGAGATAGTAACAAAAGTTACATGCCCGATGGGGCAAGACCAGTGTAAAACACAACCTATGACAGTAGGAGTTTGCAATATGTTGCTAATTGTCCCGGCAAAGAATGGGTTTTAACCGAGAAGGTGAACTACAAGTCTCAGAAATGAGTTGTTGTCCAAAACAAAGCAGAGGTTTCGACGCGTCACAGGTCAACGTCTGAATACTGCGTTACTGTGCGAAACGGGCAACAGACTGTTGATGAAATGTAACATCTGTTAGAATCGCACTGTATATACAGGTCATTCTTATTGTTTCCTCGCACTCCATGTCTCACCTTGAACTACCATTGGTAGGAACGACTCGTGAATATTGATAAAGCGGAAGCTTTCCTGATGTTTTCTCCAAGTACATGCCTGCCCGCCTGACCATCTATGTGAGAAGGAATACGAAAGTGGAAACATGTATCCCTGCCAGGGGGCACTGCTATACGGCAGGTAACCTTCAGCTCATAGAAGTTTATGAAAGCATTCCTAACAAAACTGAGGAGCAAGTAAGATTTTAGATCTCTCAGCAAGTAGAAAAATGGTTAGATAAGACAGGACAGTCACTACCAGCCATAAGATTCCTTACATGTTCTTAATATTAACTCTGGCCCATACAACATGTACCCAACATTAAGCTCAAGATTCTTGGCTATGAACGATGCTCAAAGCTGTCATTATAGCCGAACAGCATTTTATGGTTACATATCGGCTCCCTATGTTGGTAAGCCATGTTAAGAAATCTTGACTTGTTACTAAAGTCTTCTACTGGAAATTATACAAATTAAATAAATAACCTTTTCCCAATGGTTGCTATCCTAAGGTCTACAGCACAGGACAAGCCAAATGTTGGCTGAGAGTAATAAGTGTGATACAAACACAGATTCAGGGCCAAGACGGCTCAACCTTGATTTGAGGGCATCATTTGCAGGCGATGAAGAGGTTAATATGTGTTTTAGCCTCTCTGGGATCGCAGAGAGAAATAGTATGTAGACGGAGAGGGATTTGGGGGAGGTGAAGGGACCGGCGTGAAGTGCAGGGTCATCAGCAATTGCACACCCTACAGCCTTCACTCCAAAGCTGGTCTGTCTGCAAGTAATAATTTGGCTGACATTGATTTGCCTGTGTGTGCAAGCACCGGGGTGACAGGAGATAGGAAGCAGACAGCAACAGATCAATGAGAGCTACAGCTGTAACAGCGCTTCTTAACACTTTCACATGCAAATCAATCGCTAGCAAAGGGTTAACCCATTGAGCTAAGATTCCAAACGTCCACATTTACAGACAGCACCTGATATTAATACGGCTTTCTAACGCACACATTTCTTTAACCAGGCACCAGAAAAGGGGTTAACCAGGTTGCCATATGCTGAGTACCATAAAGGACAAAGTAACAGAGGAACCATAAATATCCTATATGTCATAACTCAGTAGTATCCCCCTTTAGGAACGCCAATCCCTCTACAGGACCCAAATCTCTGTGCCCCCGAAATTTCGGTCTTTACTACACCTGAAATCCCTCTCTTCTAGGAGCTCAGAACGTTTGCTAGGTGTGAAGGTGTCTCAGGGTTCTACAGCCCAAAAAGTCACAATAATGTGTATAGAAACATCGCAAAATATGTGCGTTAATTACATTTGTGTAAACAGATTATTCAGATTTTAACTCAGTTACTCAGATATCTAAACAGCTGTTAATAGGACACAAAGCAATATAACAAGTGTTGGTAAAGCCCTAGCCACACATTGACAGAACCCAAAACACAGGGAGGTATGGGTGGGTAACATGGAAAGGTTGAATAGCAATGTATTTATCTACAGTGTCCCCCTCAATGGCTGGGATATAACGCCACGTCCCGGCATATAAACAAGCGGCGCACCATCTGGGAACGGCATGCCATGGAGGAACTACTGGCTTGGCACAGTCCTCCATAATATAAATGGACCTGTTGGCATTGAGCAGCACCCAACCAGGGAGACTGATTACCCAATTAGTTGGTCTGATCATAGTTTGGTGGCAAAGGGACCAGAAGACCGATGGCTTTCCCCAAACATATATATAGCTTGGACAGTTTCATACACAATATGATAAAGGTGGCCACATCCATTTTAAGATTGCAGTTTCTGGATGAGGATCACAATAGTTGCACAGTTGCTTTCCAACGTCAGTTTTTGATCAAAGGCTACACAATCCAGCTAGAACAATTTGCTCTCTCCTTTTCTGTTATCCGAGCTTGTTTGTGAATCCTCCGAGATTGGGACAGCTCTGTGGAACTCTCGATTGTTTTCACACATACAAATGACTCTACAGAAACTTACATGACAGCACTTAGTACAGATAACTATCTGCACCATCTAACGCTCCACAACCTCTCCTTATGGTCACTAGTCAGCGCGGTTCATTAAAAGCAATCTTTGCATATAAACTGAAGGGTTAAGGGTTCATTTATTTTCGTGTCGCTGTAAGGGCGAGACACACTGACCAGGAAGGGCAGGACACTTTATTTAAAACGACAGGGTTTACGATTCAACCTCCCTTGTGTCATTTTGACGGTTTTTCTTTTTTTTTTGAACATAGATGCAAAGAGCAGAGAGAGATATGGCTCCATTTGTTAATCTTCCTCCCCAAGCAGACAGGTATCCTAATTATCTCATAGATACACTCCTACACAGAGGAGAGATAGTGGAAGCATTAAAGGATGCAGAGGTGGAGAGGGAGAGGGGGCAGGAGGAGGTGCTGTCAGGTTTCTTTACGCCTTTTCAAGTCGTCTTAGCGGTGCTGTCATCCCAGCTGTGGCACATCTCAGGCTAGTTAATTAGAATCATGTCACCAAGTTAATGTGCTCTGACTGGACTCTGATGGACTATTGTCCCTCCTGCCTACATATCTCATGGCGGCCTCTTCCTCCTCGGCTTTGTGTTTTGTAGAGCCAGAGATAACAGATTATGCCTAAGTCACTTCGGTTACGGATACCCAAGGACTGGGGTTTGATTAAGTGTGGGATCGTTTGCCATCGTCGCTTGGTATCCACACCATAGTTTTCCCAACTTAAATCTCACAATGTTGTTTTTTTTTAGGGTTTATGTTTGGCACTTATGTAACTCTTTTAAGATATTTTAAGTTCACTTGTATTACATTTCAATTTATTAAGGTTTGGCTTCATTCTGGAGTGATCTGTGGCCCTCATATAGACATTAGGCTGTTCAGATACATATTTACACATTTAGCGGGAACTGCGGAGCTCAGAACTGCACCGGTATATTTAAGGCAAGTGAGCTTAACCCTGAATCACCTGTGACAGGGAGAAGCGGTGACATCTGCTTCTCCCTGTAGCTACCCGAGACCAACACTATGTAACAGCTACAATGTTACAGCGATTTATCTTTGTACCCACGAGCTTCTGCATACAACGGGCGCTCCTAAAGCTCCTCTGCACTTCCTTATTAAAGGTTTGCAAAAGCTTGACGTATCAAAGGCTCCCAAACATGGAACCCAAACATCTTCTGGCTCATGTATGCTCATTCCGGGAGCTTGCTGAGACCACATTGACAATCAGCTGTATCACCTCTGGCCCCTACAAAACCTGGCAAACATTCACCAACAGCAGAGATAATGAGACCAGAGAAAACTGTGTGCAGAAACGACAAAATCTCTCTTTTAACCTTTTCCCTGCGGGACAGAGGAGATCTTGCCACAAACATATTGGCAGTTTAACAGAGGATAATCATTTTACGAACCTTGGAAAGTCGGCACAAAATGTTTAATTGCTTTTAATTGGAAATGACCACCTAATCTGATTATGACCAAAGTGGTCTACATTTCGCAGGCAAAGTTCTTAAACAAATTAACAGCAGAAAGTTTCTGGGAGGTAGTGAGCTGTTAAAATATGGTCACTTGCAAACTCCCCCCCCCCCCCCCCCCCCTCCACCAGTAGCCAGGGAAGAGATACATCTATACGTTCCTATATAAAAATAATACATAAAGCTAAGCATCAGCAGTAGCATTTTTAAAAAACTGACTTTCAGACTATTCATGTGCTGGTGAAGAACAACAAAGTAAAAACTCAAATACCACGGACTAGTCGACATGATATGTGCCGATATGGTGAATCACTGATGTGGCCACAATATAAGTCCTTGTGTACCCAACGTATCTAGTTATGTGAACTGAGAGTCCGAGGCTGCTAGCCCATTAAGGGCTACATGGCTGTTTTGGTTTTTTTTACAATTTTAGTGGCTCACTGACCAACCGATTTATCAATCTAATAGAAATATATGAGGTAAATATGAACATTCCACAAAGATATTGTGATGAGTTCTACTTAGAATGATGATGGCTGGGAAGGACATTTAAGGTAATACTGATAAAGCAAATAACATAAGACCAAATCCTTGGGTACGACGAAGAACTAGACTAAGGACAGGTAGTGGTTCTAGCTTTGGAGGTTGGGAGGGGTATCCCGTATGTCACAAGAGCTGTTCCTAGGTGAAAGATCTCTGCATCACTTGCAAAAAGGTCACCAATGCTTCCAGATTGCGTTTTCCAGCTCATGCACTTAGCAAAAATGTGTTTTCCTCCTTCTCGTTCCTTGCGGGGTTTCCTCTGAAACAAATAAATAGAGATCCGTGCACAGAAAGAGGAAGGCAGGAGGCTTGGAGGCCATGCCTCTCGTCAGACCTGCTCCTGTCTCCTCGGTGGTGAAAGCTCTCCCCGGTAGTTAATTAGAATTGTGTCACTAAGTGAATGCAGCTCTGCCTGTGCTCTGACAGACGCTCACCTCTGACACAGGGGGTCCAGGAGACAATCCACATCAAACTACTGCAGTGTGACCCTTTTAACACAAAGAGTAAACTCGCAGCACATCCAGTTGAAGCTCATTAAAACTGTCTACTCTCCGAGCATCCCATTAACCTCTTCGTTCAAAAACAAAAAAAACACAAGCTATTTCTCTTCGTTCTCTGCAGAGCCTAATTAATAAAATGTATTGGTAACAATATTGCACAATGACCTTCTTCTGTCTCTGGTTTCAATGAAAGCCTAAACAATGGCAAAGAGTAGAGCAAATCCAGGTAGCGAGCAGAGTAGCTTGCTTCCAGTGATAAAGGGTTAAATAAACTCTTACCCAACGGTACCCTTCACCCCTAAACTGGCATGCATGACAATATGAAACATGTACTTTTGTGCTTCTCACAAGAATGATCTCATCTTAACAAGGATGACCATATATTGGCACTATGACACACTTCAAGAACATTTGCCTTGTAATATGGGACTCTTTGGGGTTCATTTACCAAATGTCGGGTTGGTTCACGTGTTTGCTTTTTAAAAAGTACTACTATTGTGAGCTGGATTACAAATGAAATTTATAAAATGAACTATTTCAATGACTTTTCCTGCAGGGTAAAGTTTTCAGGATTCCTCAAACTCTCAGATCCAAGGGAGCCTCGATTAAACACGGAGCATTTGTGCAAGATGTGAAACTCTTTGTAATTAGTCACTGGTAGTTTCCTGCGAGTTAATGAGTTCAGATACACTGAAGTAACACAGGAAATGACATCATAGCAACTTGTTGATCTCATAACAACTCATTCCCTCTTTTCCAATCACAAATAGCCGCTTGTTACTCCAAACAAGGACACAGAGCCGTCCCATTACCTGTATTCTAAGTAACACATGTGAAGTAAACAGCAGGACCCCTGAAAACATTGATTTCCATGGAAACTGAACCCCTGAAGACCACTGGCTCAGGAATTCTCTCTGTGGCCCAGTGTCTGATCTTTAGCAGCAGGGTGATCTAGTAGGATCACCAACTTTTTTGGTTTTAAGGCAAATTGTAACTATGAATTTATGTCTACTGAAATATCTAAGGCCATATATAGGTTTCCTAAAGCTAAACTACTAAACAGGTGGTGAAGCATTTGTGCCAACACCCTACAGTATATTTGTAACACGTAGAGATTGCTTACACGGTTGTGTGATGTAGCCAACAAAAGGAACTGCTGTCTTGGTTCCAGCAGAAATCCTTAACATGATGTATTGGAGTCATTATACTAAGAAGCTTAGAACGAATACAGTCTACTCTATTTTGTACATCCCTGACATATTGATCCCTCCTCTAAATGACTCTGGTGTTCTTCTTTGAAGCAAGTGACCAGGAATGTTCAGTAGACGTTTCTACGCGGTCCAACGCTAACCCCATCTCTGTTCTGCAAGAAAAGTCTGAGACTTAAGTGACTTCTTTTCCACTGCACGAGACAAATAGACACCATGGTGCTTCCTCTTCGAGTTGAACGCTCTTGACATTTTATCTGAGAACCTAGTGCCATCTGGTCCCTCTTTCAACTAACAAGTGTTATCGTGACCTGATCTGTAGACGGTATGAGGTGTAATTCAATCCAGCACCAAAACAAGCTGGAGACAATGTCATTGTTTTCTGTTTATTGGGCAAAAATGTTGCCTATGTTTTGACATAATATTTTTAACTCTGAAAACAACCAAATTACTAAACCCTGCTGGACTATGTTTCTCCTGCCAAATAAATGCTGTATCAGTGACCTGATTTTCTAGCCGCTGGCTGTTTGTGTCAAATCACAATGCCTGCCACTGCCCCTAGACACACGCGCACACCCTGGAAGAAATATTGTGCCGTATGCCATGCTCTGATGCTACGAGCGGTGTCTATGTGGATCCATCTTCCTCCTTTCAGGAAGAACAAATGGCTCTTTTATCCATTGCTTTAATCTCTTCTCTGGCTCATGATGTCATTACCCATTATTCCCTTTCGCCTAAATGAATCCTATACTTACATCATCTGGCCCTGACATGAGAAAAGTCTCCAAAGTACCGCACTGAGACATAATGCCCAAATCCATCAACGGTCCCATCTCTACAATGAGTTTATTTATCTTAGTGTTATTCATTTGTCTCTGAGAAAGTTAGTGCGACTCGGGCCAAAAAAAACACAAAAAAAAAAAAACCGAACATTTTTTTCTCCTTTACAATTAATTCAGAAAAAATAACAAATATCCCAAATATTCAAAGAGAATAATAACCTATATGAATGATGTCAAAAGTGCAGTGGGTAAAAAAAAAAAAAAAAAGTACAGACAGGCCAACGAAAAAAAACACAAAAACTTATTTCAGTTCCACCTTACAAGGGTGTTTTTCAATATATAATACTTAGTGTATCGGATCGTCTTCTAGTTTCCTCAGACTCTGGAAGGTCAGTAAGAAGCCCTACAGAAATTATTGGGGCTGTATGAATAAAATGTAATAATAATAATAATTATAACAGAAATAATGCTGGTATACCCAAATCATTAAATGGGCAACTGTGAGTATTTTTATATTTCAGATTCAGTTCCAGTGAAATCCAAGTAGTGTTTTGGTCTGAAACGCTGCTCGGTTACCAACCCTCCCGGTGACACAGATTGATTCGCTGTAAGTAAGAATTGACAAGTGTCTGTATATATACTGACACTGGAAGCATGAATTTCCCCGTAAAGATTTGTCCGACTGCCGCTTCCTCGCGAATAGGTTTGGTCCTTGTTGAATTTTTGGGAGAACAGCCATTTTAAGGCACTACTGATTAATGTAAAGGATTTTTGTGGGGGACACATTCAATTTAAGAAGCAACCGTAGAACCTGCGTTCCCATTTGGGCATAAAGCATTAATTCAGTATGTATTCTTCTGGATTAAATTGTTCAGATGATAAAAGCAGGGGGCTACATTACTAAAACGCGAGTGACACGCGCCGCGGCTTGTTTGCACTCGGTAAGATAACGATGGACCACCTTGTTTGCATCTTCTGGGTTTCATCTAAGGCGTAGGAGAAACAGAGAAACTCTAAAAGTGTTGCTATCAGCTGTGGTTCCCTGAGATAAGACAATCCAAGAGTGTGAACACTTCATAACTCGGCGTCGCCAAAGAACTCAATTTGAGGGGACGATATTACTCATTTCTTGGATACATTAACTGCATGAAGTATCAATTAAACCATTGATTGCAGGAGTGCTGGGAACTCTTAGCGTGTAATGGGCTGTATCCCAAGCTGCGGAATGGAGGTAAGAGACACTCACGGATGCCTTGCAGAGTGCTGGGGCTGACAGATGATTGATATTATGACTCAATTATAACTGGAAACCCCCATAACTGCCGCCTAAGGATGAAAGGCTGGGTCAGGCGGGTCGGGATTTGAACCTATGACCAGGACTTTTACAGGAGCCGTTCCAGGCAAAGCCCTGAGCCAGCATCGCAAGCTCCCCGACTAAGAGTACTATGGTATCCAACCCATCAAGTAAACTGGGGTATCTCACAGCGTTACAAGAGAGAATGGGATGACTGAGAACGACATCCACAGATTCTTTCACGTGTACCTTATCTAAGGCTGTAAACTCGTCTCCGCAGGGCGCTCTTAACTTTGTTTCTGTAAGTCCAAACTGTTATGTGATCCACCACTTATGTCCTATTTACTCATTGTACAACGCTGCAGAACATGACAGTGCTATATAAATCAATAATAATAATAAACAATACTAATACTCAAGCTTCTATTAAAAAAATTCAAACATACAAAAGTATATGTAAAAGATGTTTTGGCGTTCCTGTAGTGCAGCACAGAGCACTTCTCTTAAAGGAAGGGGTTAATTAAATCTCCTCGAACCCCACCAAAAAATAAATAAAATAATGGGTTATTTTTGGCGATTTATGTTATGAAGCGCCTAACAGGTGTCTGATTTTAATTTACATCATGGCTTGGAGATATATCTTCATTATATTCAGGCTGGATGGGTAAACATCTTTAATAATTACACGTGCATCTATCTTTCTGCCACCTAGACACAAAGGATAAGCAACAGACGTGAATGCTTCAGCAGGGGTGTATTCACTAAACCATAAACGAGACGATGGATTTAATCTCACCGTCACTGCATTACGGAGGGCCGGCTGCAGTAGACGTCCCCTGCCAAATGGCTGAGTTCCCCCCCTACAGTCCTGTAAAGTTATGTGAAAAACACGTCCGACTATAGAACTATTCAGCCCTCACAGGAGAAACTTGCTGGCGGGGCTGGACCTGCTATACAGGCAGTCTACAGGTAGTCTCTATATGTAGCTGTCTCGGGTCGCTCAACTGACCACTGGTTTTTCTCATACTTCAAAAAGCATCTGATTATAAGAATCATCAGAGACCTTGTTTGCCTAAGGCACTAACAACTGGGAATTCTGAGTGTTTGCCATAATCTCAGGGTCACGCGGTCTACAGCTGACTCATTCCTATTCTACACCTCTGTGGTCTTATCTAAGACTCCCTTTTGCTACTGGTATGTTATTGCTGATATCCCTGCTTGACTGCAGGTGATTCTAAGTGTACCATTAAATAATAACTGCTTAGAATCTTCATCACGTGCTATAAATATTAAAGGGTAAATATTTTCACATTTATAAAGTTCCAACTTATGTTAGCGACCACAGGCCCGGCCCTGCTCACTGAGGTTGGCCTTCCATAATTTATACTGAAGTCTGATCTCATGGTTTAGTAAATAGTAGGGGAAGGGATAGGAAAAATGCCTTAAACAGTATTAAAAATTTCTTAAAAATAAAAATTGGGCACATTTTGAGCTGAAATCTGCTAAATAAATTTAAAGCCACACACACACTGCAAAAATATAAACACTTGCTGTGGAAGGTAAGTATTGAAATGACATCAGCAGCATCGGCATTATAATTCCCCGATATATACAAAATTCTGTTTTTTATAATATCAGTTTAACAATTTGTCGATTTATTCAGCCCAATGGCACAGAATAGACCTCGATAAGGAACAGGAGCCAAAACTAGTGTTTATTTACATAGAGCAAAGACAAGGATACTTGCGGGACCGAAAACCGCTGTGTTTTCTTTGGAATTTTTTTTTCCTTATAAATTCTGTCTTTAGAAACAAGCAAGACTTAAAATAATACATTAAGGCTGCCGAGGTGAGGGTGGAATCCTTAATGAAGGGCTGAAGAAACAATTTAATCTTGATGTGCTCAGCTGAACCCCTCTGTATTCTCCCACTTCTGATTTACTGTTGATTTCAGACAAGTGGGAAACGCAGCGAGAGAAAATGTAGGGAAATTATGTATATGATTGCAGTTCTTGTTAAGAATCTGTTTCCAGCCCTCGGTGCAGCTCCTCCAGGGCTGTCCCCACACGCCACTAAAATGAATGCCCACTCAAAGCAGAAACCAAATTTTAATGCAGCGCCTGTCAATAACTCTCAGAGAGCCATCCCTCAGAACGGTCTCACTAATTAAATGCTGCTGAGATTTAAATAATTCATCTCCTTAACGTGTATTGATCTCAGAGTTTTGTGGTTAGAGGCTGAGAACACAAATTAACCCCTTCACGCATAACTAAATCAGCCTCGTACAGATGCAGAGAATAATTATCATGGCTGGGTAGATGGAATGTGTCCAAACATGGTGGCCGGTTTGAAAACTATAGGCTCAGCTAAATAGAGACTTGATATATTAATATGAGCGGCAGTATAGTTAGTTCCAAGGTATATTTATATAGTTCTGCAGGCGCAGTCTGTATGATGGAGTCCACCAATCACAGAACTACGTGTCTTTCTTTTAACGCTTACTCTGGTTGCCTTATGCATCATAGATCACGGTAGTAACTGCGGTCTCGGGACAGTTACAATGTTTCCAAGTGCCTGCGGCTTTCTACTAGATGTCTTGGACAATTACAATGCAGCATCCGTTTCCATTGTCCAATGTTACAAATCAATCGGTGAACATTATGGCAGACAATTTCAGACAGAACTTTGATTACTGTAATACCCCAAAAAAAGAATACCTAAATACTACTTATGAGTTTAACCTGTCCAGTCCTACTTTCATGTTAAATCCATTACTGGGGTCCTTCTTGGACTCCATTGTAGTGTAGTCAGTTACTGGGGTTAGAAAATGAGACTTCTGGCTCTACTGAAACCAAAATGCATTTGTATGAAAACATCTTACACATGTTCAGTAGCACTGCCATTCTACTCAATTGCAGCAGGAGTGACACCTGAGGATGAGGGCGATGGTGGGTTTAGGTGGAAAGCCCATGGGAAGAGGAGACCAGAAGAGTAAGGGCACTGGGTCAATGATGACGTAGTCTTTGAACAAGCTGAGGATTAGCCTGTGGGAGTCTTAGACAATGATGTGTTCCCTACTGAGGATGTGGTGGCTCCTCACAAACCACAAAGCCTCCTTAACCAACACCTTCGGCATCAGGCTTCTTCAATGCCCCCTCTATTTGAGTTCCTAGAAAAAAGTCTATATGAAAAAGAGTGATGGGAGCTGTTAAGATACCCCATTTGCTTTGCGTTAAATATGGCCCAGACGCCCACTGAATTCAATGGCAGCTCCTACTGACTTCAATGGCAGCGCTATTGAGAACTGGCGGGGAGTATGATACTAGTGAGGGATGAAGTTACATGAGACAGAAGGCTCATTTTATAACGCCAATAACTAAAGAAGGCATGCTCCCTTTTGCATACATTAAAATGCCTGAAACTCCCCAAAATGATAGCTTATAAGTGGAGAAAAAACACTTACCTATCCCGCTGTGAGGCCTCCCTATGTGCTGCAGACTCAAACCCTTGTTCATATCTAGGAGCCCATTCTTAGGCCAGGTGCCCATCGCGAAGCTGTATGCCTAGAGGAAGGACACAAGCACAACATTGTTAGCTTTTTACATAAAAAATCTTTGTGTACCAGATAATGTATCATTTCACATTATACAAGATACATGTTTTCTGGGTTTATTTCGGTACCCTGAAATATCTGAAGGTATGTACTTTTGTAACAAAATAACCTATTACTTATAATTTGATGGGAACACTGTAATATTGAGCTGACAACCGTAATGCACCATTTCCAGTCGAGTTCTAACGTAGATGTAATATATAATACAATATATACATGAATTGTTTAATGGAGGGGCCAGGGAACAGTCCCTGCCACTTTAAGGCCAGCTGCCTTCAACACATTTCCGAATCACCACTGAATACTGAAGTATATATTTATATATTCCGATGTGCTTTAAGTAGGGTAGTTTATGGTACAGAAATAACTTTACCTGTTGATGCAGAAATCCTTAATATAATTATTACTTATATTACTTAATATATACGTAATAATTATACTTAATATAATTTTCACTTATAGCAATATGAGTGGCTCCTATTGATATCTGAAGTCTGGTAATATGATTTTAAACCCATTTCAACGTTATAAAGTAAAACCCCCGTAGTATAAAGGAAAATAAAGGGTGTTTCGGTATACCATTGCATTGTAAAACATATTTTCAAACACGAGCGCCCTACATACCCAGGGGTATGACCTTTACTCGCTAATCATGTTTACAAGAAGCAGCCTTTACATGCTGTCGGTGTCATGAAAAATGTAATGCTTGTAGGTCGCTTCTAACACATAAGTGGGATGAAAAGCGTCTAAAACAGGTTTCTGGAACTGACAATTTGCCGCAAAGCAGCTCACACCAGTCTAATTGTAAAGAAACCACGTTATGTCGTGTAATGAGCGTACTAGGACTAGTTTACCTACGAGCACACCGTAAATAGTCGTACGCGCTTGGTATAGAAATCACTAAGTATATTGAATTGCAGACGCATCTTAAAAATGATAATAAAACACATTCCCCTTTATGCTTCGCAGTTAAAAGTATCTGTATATTTTAAATGTCAGATCTAATTTGCACATGAAACATGTAAATGGTTATGTAAAATACGGCACATTCTTTTTTTCCCCCCCTGTAATTTGATTATTTTTCATATCAATGCCTACCAGTCGCTAACTGCCCCAATGATTGAATTATTGAACACATTCATATAGCACGCAATGGAGAGCGAACAATACTACATTTCCTGTATACCGTTTCAGCTGGCATACAAACTAATGTGAACATGTTGTTGATAAATAAGTATTGCAAAAGGTTTTTCATTTTAATAGGAGAACCCTAATCCCAACAGATTTGTAACTAAATGGAGCATTAGGAACATCATTCCCAGAACAGATGAATGGGCAAAAGTATTTATATATATATACACATATATATATATATATATATACACACATATATACATAAAATCATAATACACAGTCCCATGGAAAAATATTTTTGTGCTGTATACAGTAGCGATGTTTAGCATTCAAGACAACTTGGTCTCATTTCATTTGTTACAATAAACGTCTTATCTACAGACTTGGAGGCTACCAATATCATGATATTTTAGGTAGCCGATTCTTTATGGCAATGCAAATAAAGTATCCCGAATAGTCAGTATCCTTAATAGTCAGAGTGTCCCACTGGGTGATTCAGACTGAGCCATTCGGAAACCAATGTGCTGACTGTTGCACATAGTCTTTGTGACTTTACGAGCAGAGGGGGTCATGGCTCAGTTGGGGGGTTTCACCGATCTCCCCTATAGTATGTGTAAATAATAATAATAATAATAATTTGAAGTGTGCCATTGAGAGAGGCTCACATAACATTTGAGGCTGATTAATGTATACTTTACATTACTTAAATGACAAAATACATGGTACATATCCCTTATCATCATTTTGGAACATAAAGATCAAATGTTTGTGCATTCATGGGAATACTTTGAAAAATAAATGCATCTTCTACAGGGTAGCCGGGATTACGACATGAAAACATGATCTGATAGCATCTAACTCCTCAAGTGCCTCCTCGCCATTAAGATCATATCTGACATTTCTACAGCCAACATGTCTCTGTTGATTGATCATAATAAAATCATCGTTTTTATGCGTCTCCAGGGGGTGATAAGTTAAGTGTGACAAGGAGGGTCCCGCAGCCTCCCAATTCCTGTCTAGCTCATTTCCCTGTAGTCTTCCTTCGTGTTCGCTTTTAAATTGCTTAGCTCTGGACCGGTATGTCTGATGTTCAAAGAACGGGACAAATTATGCACATGGAAAAAAATACATATCTACAAGCAAACTGCAATTAAAGCAGAGCAAGGCGTCGTGGGAGAAGGGATGTTACAGTTCTTAAAAGAACAGATAAAGTAAACAGAAAATAAGCAAGAGCAGGGGTTGCTAAATCCGCGTAGAACCTAGGATCCGGTATTACGGATTTTAGAAGCCCGGACGGGGGTGTACATTTCTATAAATTAAAGGGGCCAACCACATAATTGTTTTTGGAGAAGTGACTTTGCTGGTTTGTAGGAATTTGAGCAATTCTATTACAGTAAGTGAGCTTCCGTTTCTAGTCTACTTGACGTTCACTCAAGTTGTATGTTGTCACAGCTTACCTCTTAGTAATACCGGTAAAATGTTTAAGCACATGCTCCAGCCATGTTTAATGCATACGATAACTATGTTGTCCATATAAGTAGAACACCCCCCCCCCCCATAGGCACTTGCGCTTTTTCCACTATCTTCCATGTAGGAAAAGTTTCTAGCCAAAGGCATCTCCCCGCGCATGATATACTAACTGCCTGCATCAGACAGGAGTCAATTCAGACCCCCCACACACACACGCAAGGAAAGCGCTCCCATTGATCTCTAATGGGACACTTTCCTGCCACTGACTGGCTGCTTCAAGCAGCCAATCAGTGGCTTGAATCATGGAGGAGAAGGGGAGCCCATGGAGGAGAAGGGCAGCAGCTTCTACTTCAGGTAAGTTATTCATTTTTGAAGAATGCATACTAAAGTACTCTTTAGTGGGGCTGCCAAGCAAGTAACGAAAAACCTGCAAAAAAAAATAAACATAAAATTATCAGATAAAAATCTTGCTCTGAATATGCAGCATTTTGTTTTATCGTTAAGCAAAATGATTGTAACCTTTCCGTTATATTATCTGTGCTGCCGTACACATGTATACCATCGGCAGAGACAGAGCGCTGCGTATGAAGACATCGGATTGGCTGGAGAAGCTCTTGTAATTTATAACCTAATAACACAATATTTCCTGTCTCTTAGTTTCTTTTTAGCACATAATTAAGTGCTAGTGTACGCAACCACTTTCTGCAGCCATCTCGCTTCAATCTTAGCCAAACATGCTGCTCTGCGGATAATTAATAGATAACAGTGCTAATCCTATTGGGAGATGATTAGCAATTAAAACTCCTAATTAAGTCTGTGCATAATTCACTGAAATTACAGTTTATGTACACAAAGGGGAGTTTGTTTGCTTTTGTCTGGCCTTTGTACAAATATGTGTTGATATCTTTATTGTTCATTATTTTCCCCGAAGCCAAGACCTCAGTCTGTTGTACATCAGGGCTGCGTTGGACAATTTGTATGTGATCCTGGAGCAGATGTTCAGTCCCGAGAAGCGGAGACCGGCAGATAGCCTCTTAGGTCTTTTTGTTAGGAAAACACGTGTAAATGTTTTTACAGATTAATTTCAGTTTATTTGTACTATAATAACGCAATGTCACCCACAAGGGTCTAAAGGATTACTGTCCAAATCATCGCAAACTACTGCTATCCTACAATTTCCTTCCCCCCACCCAAGATAATCTTTTTTTGGAAAAAATATCTATTACTTTCCAAACTGCTGTGTATATTGGCATGCATGGCCAGGATGATTCCTCCTTATTTAGCTTTTCACCTTTAGGGGCAGTTAATTGGCCCCGGAAACTCTAGGACGGTGGCATACCTCTCAACATCTCGAATGGCCAAAGAGCCATGGATGGGGAAGGGTTTCACTGAGATTTTAAGTGACTTTGTGACCTATTGATGGCTATTTAAATAATGGCACAGGGCATGCATAAAAGATGACTGTCTGCTTTACATAAATTTATAAATCTTTTTGTTTTTATTACTGTGAAATTGAGGGCTCTAGAACCCTATGATACGCTCATACTTCGCAAACATTGTGAACTCCTAGAAAAGACAAACATCAGGGGAGGAAAGAGGAAAAGAAAGGGACCGTCCCTTGTAAGGAAGGACACTTGAAGGTGTATGGAGAAGGTATGAACTACATACCTTTGATGGTTCATACACATCTGGATGTGATCATTCGAGGTTCCTGGGACTACCGTTTCTGCTGTTCAGGTTTGGTGGGATAAAATAAAGTCACTTTTAAAAACACATTAAAAGACTTAATTTGCATCGTTTTATTTGACATCAATTTTAGCGCTTGTGCACGAGCCACTTTAAATTTCATGTTGCAGGAGAGTGTCTGATATTTCAACTCAAAGACACTAACGTAATAAGCCATTGGCAGGCTGAGAACCTCCTGACGCCACGGCCTGTTCTGTAGGATTCCAAAATGTTGGGCTGTTCTTGATGCGACGGCCTGAAAGTGGACGAATATGGAGCTCTTCTTCCGGGAATATGATGCTGGCGGTAACAGTTAATTTATCTTAGAGATGATAATAACTCAGGCACTGTAGGGAATGCGTGCAGTGTGTCACCGCACACAGCTTAATTTACGTTAACCCTTCAAGGTCATTGTTTTGTATAAGCAGAGTCCAGGAACTCGCCAGCCATCCAGTGACTGGCCCCACCACTGAAGGTCAAGTAGGCCCGTGTTATGCATATTCAAAGCTGCCGGCAGGATCGATTGGCTTTTAATTGTTTTTTTCCTGGGTTTTGGAAGGAAGTGCCAGGGGCATTGATCAGTTCCAGACGAGGCTGTTCACACTTAAAGCGAGATAAGGAGAAAGAGGGTGTGGAATGAAGATAGGAAAAGATTATCAGCTCGGAGAGGTGGGGGGGTAGAGTAATCCTTAAAACTACAGAACATTGCATATAAACCGACGATATACATAAAGGGGAAAGTGACATATATGTGAATTACACCGATAACGTGGAATTGTCAAATAGAAGTCTTCTGCGGGAGAACAGGCCCGTGCCATATAAATCATTATTACACGCATTTTGTCGAGCTTCTGACTGGGGTAAAATTATAAAGTGATAATCAATAGCTTTTAATGGTTTCATTTATTGTTCTAATATATTTTTACAGGAGGCAAATTAAACAATATTTCTAAGCCCTCTGTGGAATATAGCTTTATCCACCGACTTTACTATATTGGTTAACCTGACTGAACATTGGTCAACCAATGCTAATATTGGCTAGCCTATGCCTTCTTATATGGATGGAAAGGTTATCTATAGGACTTTAGCAAAGTTTCTCCTTTTTTAATGGGAAAAAGAATAGTTCACTTTAACTCTTATTGCAGAACGTTCTCCTTCCCACTGAATCCCACCCAGAGTCCGAACACATCTCAGAAGTGAAAGTGTGAGCAAGGATTAACTTGGCCTTGGAGGCCAATCTTGACCTCCTTCCTATCGGTCACAAAAACCCCAGAAAACACAAAAAAGCATTTACACGAATGTACGGTCTGAAACGTTTAGCGCCCAAATCCTTTGTGTAATGAATATTACATATAGAAGGTAAGTGAGGTGCTTTAATGGCAACATTAAATGGTCAGAAATTCAATTTATCAACACAAATAATGAAATCTTCTCCGTCAGCCTCAGGAAAAGAAAGCTGCCGTGATTTAAGGTTGGAGGCAATGGGAGAAAGAACAGGGGAGGACGACGCATAAAGTGTGTTTACTCATGCAAAGAAAAAAATATTTAAGTGATGTAGAGGCGGCAGATTGCTGTAACTAGTGAAGAATAACACAGCGCGCTTTTCTGTCAAATCACACTGGAATTTCAGTAATAGATTCTCAGCCTGACACTCCATTCGATTCGAAGGTGATCCGGCTTTATCCCAACCCATCAAATATTAAACACCAGTATTAGCCGATCTGCCGTCGCTTTCCCCCCAGCTTACGACGCTTCTTTTATATTATTCATCCGGCCCTGGCTTCAGTCACTCTAATATTCTCAATGTTATCTAAACATGCCTTAATACACTTGGGTTCTTATCAATTTTCTTTTGTAAAACCAAGGGAAATAGGGGGAGTGGGTAGTTAAAAAAAGTATTAGCTCTTTTTCCTTGTTATTATGATTATTCTCATGGTTATATTCTGGCTTTTCAATTTCTGTGCATGGGAAGCTTAGAGGTGCTGGAGACGTGTGGGGAGGGTGAGCGGAATGGTGGAAGAGAACAGGGAACAGACAAGCCAAGTTGACGGATGCCTTTCAACAAGGGCAGTCTAGCTTGTCAAAGCCTGAGTGGGAGATGAATTGGCATATCTATTCAGGCTGCCTGAGGATGTCATGCAATACAGTTTAATATTCCCAGATAAAGCACCCGGAGCTATCACTATCCTGACACCAGAGTTATTTGTCCCTGCTTTTCCGCATGTTCTCCCCTCTCCATGAGCGCCTCACCCCTCTACTCCAGCGAGTATCTTAATGTTCTAATGACCTTCTACATAAGGAAAGTCCTGGGTTAGGTCATAATCATATCTTTCCATTCTAACCTCAGTTACAAGAAAGATTCTAAACAACCAAATGAAAAAAAAAAAAAATGTAGCAAAGCTACAACGAATATAAACAGAACTTAGAATTTCGGCTAATTATCCAACGCCACTAATGGTACGAGATGAGGGTCTCGCTAATACTGGTGTAATTTCAAAGCCAGACAAATATTTAAGAGCAAACATGAGTATGTCTGGGAGCCAGGAAAATATACTCTAAAAACGTTAGCTAATAACAGTAAAACCCCAAGGGCCACATGTCTACTAGAATTTGTGATGCCACCTCTAGATTTATTCACCTGACACTAAGAAGCGCTTCAATATCTTGCACCCATCGATCCCCAAGTTGTAGAATAAGGAAACTTAGTTAGATAATCATCTTTCGCTCAGAACATGTATAGAAATAACACTGTGTAAATAAAATACTGTACATTATCCATATTCCTATTTTAGTTACTTAAAAAGCTCACTACGTCACCGAAAAAGTCTTGGTAAAAATGCCACAACAAACCACACTAAAAGTATCCCATTTTCTTCCGGTTGAAATGTTGTGAGGTATGATGCGGAGTAGTATTTTTATGTGGGGACATGGGGATATATTTGGCTGTAATATAATGTACCTGTGTACCATCAGCAGAAGATTGCAATCACATTATACTACAGCATGGCATGGGACAGGGAAGGATGGGGTTGGCGATGTTGATGTGGGGGTCACCTATACACACACTTGACTTTCGAAATCGTTACTATAACAAAGAATTTCCATTAAGCAGACGTTTCACATCCGCAGAGTTACCTGTGAAGTGCACCTATTGTAAAACCTCAGGTATTATACCCACAATTACAGGAATGCTATACAGAAAAGCCATGTTACGCTCCGCAAGTCCTAAAATAGGGAGTATCATATACGTGTTTTTACACAAAATTCTAAGGGTGACTTTCCTGTATTTACATTGATTAAAATCCACGAAGTCAGTAACTGTCAGTATTTGTTAAAAGCACGCAAAGCGCAATGGTTTTGCGTTAAAGGGAAAGCCTGCTGCTTCCGACACCGATGACAGGGCTGTGCATTAAATTCCTGTCCTAGCGGAACGTCGGTGCCCAAGGGAAACTGTCCCTGATCCCCGGATCACGCGCCATTAGTTTAGTGCCCATCCATCTGTGGGTATGCCAGCAATTTCGCTGTTCCCAGCACCCCGCCCCCCCCCCATATGCACTCCTTTACCCTCCCGCAGTCTCGTTCACCCTCCCCTCTAGTGTCAGGGAGCTTTTCCATTAGTCCCTTTAATATTCTGACTCCCTGCACAGGCTGCCATTACATTCAAACACTGATCGCCCTGTGAAATTACTTCGCTAAAATGGAATTGTGTATAATCAGCCGGCTCCATGCACTGTCAGTCCCATCACAAACAGCCAGTAAAGCAGGCTTACAGCTGGATTTAACAGCTGCTACAAGTGTACGCTTCTTTTATACAAAAAATATCTATATATATATATCTATATATCTATATATATATATAGGCTAAATACATACAACTAATTGTTTTAATCTGTTACAATATCATTTGTTTGCCAAACGTGAATAAGGAACCTTTTAACTTTATTCTTGCTCCAAAAAATTTTGATCTAAACTGAAATACAGAAACACACTAAACAATGTAGCGGCGTGTTAAGGTTTGACCACAGCTACATCGCCTGCAGTTCTAGAATATCTGCAAATCTGTAAATGATGGGATGCGTAGAGGGAAGAGCCACATAATATCTCTAATGACAGCAGGGAGGTTCCCCCGACAAACACGCGTTAACATGCACATCTGTACATACAAGGCTAAGATCTTATAGACGCATGGCTATGTGGTTGATGGATAATCATGGTGCGTATGGCTAAACTGGCAGCTTAAGATTTGAATAGATTTACCTGAGTTTAAAGTAAATATATATTGTGAAATATCAAAAACTGGGGCAGCTCTCACAGGTGTTGTAGGTCTCTTCTCTAGAAAGTGGACCAAGAGCAGTGACCACCGAACTCAATCAATAATTCACACCCTTTATCTAAAGAACCACAATCAGCTGTGGAAGTGACATCTTATTAGGGCATATAAGTAGCTCGAACGTTGAAGCCTTCTAAAGTGTAGAGAAGACAACAAACTGGACAGTAGTTGTTTCATGAAACACCAGCAGGTTAGAGTTGGAACATAAATCACAAGTAACGGAACATAAGTGGTAAAAGGATGGTATGGCTTGTATTTATGGGCAGGCCTTTCTCACGTAAGCTCAAGGGCATTAAACCCTGACAAACAATTTACCCAATGATACAAGTGACTAAGAGAACAGCATAAAGAAAGGCGAGATACGTACATGCATTTTTCAACGTAAGGGTGACACCAGATCCGAAGAGATGACCTGAGCGGACTAATATGTGAACAGACAGAACAATCCTTCCCTGAGAATTACTACTTCGGGCATTCACAAGAAGTTCATCAGGTTCATTAATCACCAGAGATCCTGCCAAGGTCAACGCACCGTTAGCTTCTGGGTCACTCAACTCAAGAGGCTGCACGGAAGGCCAAAAGCTCCTGAAAGAACAAGGAGGCCATTGCTCTTCATAATTTAGCACCTTACTGGCATCCTTAATTCTTTTGTCTAAATGTCTTGTGGTAGTTTTTTCAATTATGTCATTTATAGATCTATAAAACTGCAACAATATAATAAAAAAAAAAGAGTTCTAACAACCAAATAATTCAGACCTCCCAACATTTCAATACCTTTGTTTGGGGTGGGAGGGATTGTTAAAGATGGGGCTAGGGGTAGAGTTTTACCAAGACTTTTTGTCTAAGTTTATGACCTATAGATATTTATGTAACTGAGTAAGGCATTCATCTATTTTATTCACACAGTTTTATTGATAAATACATTTCCACTGTTTCTGAGCACATTGTGACTTTTAGGGGTGTAGAAGGACACCTGAGGGGGGATGGGTATTGGAGTCCCAAAGAGGGACTGTTCCTCCTAAAGAAGGACATTTGGGGGGGGAATGAATATTCCAAAATAAGGTACGTGCCAAAAGCTACTGAAAGTGTATAGCTGCCAAACCTCGTACCATTGATCCAGTAACACATTTACCTGCGTACTCTTGCATATAACATGACAAATTACACCTGGGACCTGATCCCTTTTTCTAATAATGTTGTTTATTGACGTTATTATTAAATAGCTGTCGTTTCTCATTCACAGACCAAACAATCTTTACCAAGAAGGGAAGCCTTGCAAGCTTTCTTTAAAACGTCAACCACGGCGGGTTCCGTACCAAATGCATAGACATAAAACAAACAAAAAAATCAGGGTGCCGTGCGTTTCCGCTTTAGAACATCTCGGCAAATCAATCATCATGAACTTTGTTCTGATGCCACAATGCGGAGGTAAACTGGGGGGTTTGCCAGTATATACAATTTGTTCTATTTGTATTCTCCAACTAATGGGATGGGGTTTATGTTTTGCAGCACCCATTTAAGGTGCAATGCCTTTATTACGTATTTTATTTTGTATTTAGTATCTTGCAGACACAAAATGCCAGCCTCCTCTTGGAATTCTATGTGATATAGGATATGTTACATGGTAAGCGCATCTCCATATTTTAGAAAGAGGGCACACATGGAAGATGTGGTGAGCTGGGATTGCACACAGGGAAACGTAAACATAAAGTAGGATATGATTAATCTGGAGCCGGGTGTTAAGTCTCGTACCGTGGAAGTATTGATTTCCTAACACAAATGCTTTGTCAGACCTTCAAATGGGAAGAAGGATCAAAGTCAAGTTATCCCGGTGCTTGTTATTCCGCCAATCTCATTTAGCTAAACATTTTAGCGGCACAATGAACCGGAGGCACTCAAGCAGCTAACACCCTGGCCAGCATCGGTAATGTATGGGGCTTCTCCAAACAAATAGAAAACTTAAAAAAAAAAAAAAAAAAAAAAGTTGAGAAAGCCAGACAAGCAGCACAATATTATTTCACAGCATGCATTAAATACAATGCAGGAAGAAGACTGCCTTGGTACCATTTGAAATGGTTGTCCATTTTTAACACTCATGTCCATGCAATAAAATAGTGCATTAAATCTCAAATACAGCCAAAACGATTAAACTGAAAATAAACAACAAGCACAAGCTATTGACCGGATACTCATTAAGTTCTTCTAAAAGATGTCCCCCACTTTGAGGAAACAATACATTTATAAAAGTATCTATGCTTATAGTCCCTGGATGCATTCTAAAGCAGGGATATAAATGAATATCTCCATTCCCCAGGTCTTCTCCATCAGGACCTGCACTCAGCTGCTTATCTTATCTAAACTGGGCTGCGGGTCACCTGAGTTGGAAGTGTTTTCTAGGCTCCTGCATGCTTGCAGTTGAGGCGGGTTGCCAGCCTGGCATTTACCAACTTTTAAAAAGTCAGAACTGAATCAAGCCTCCCCTTAAACGCCGTTCCAGCAAGCAGGGGAAGGTAAGACCTTTGCATTGACCATTAAAATTCCACCAGGACTCTGGGATCCTGTACTTTAGCCTCTTGCTCTCCATAAACACAGAGGTTCCGGGTGGAACTATATCTATTTTCGTCCTAGAACTGATAACATCTTCCAACAAATCCTAATGTATAAGCCCTGGCATCCATCTTCAAGAAGGAGGGTTGCCACTCCCTTTATTTTTATTACAATTTTCTCTCCTGACAATTATTTCTTCATGTCCTAAATGTCCCTCGAGGTGCTTCTGATTGAATGAAACCTGATTCACGGCTCCAATAAGTGTATTTCAATTACATCTGTCATCATGTAATGATATAATGATATATCATGTGATATTAAATCCACTGTAATCATATCAGGGTTTTTTTTAATAGTCCACTAACAGCATTATTGTATCCAAATAATTAGCTGGAGCAGGACTGATACTGTACTTTTAAAAACCACACATTATCCCAAATATTTAAGACATGCGGCATCCAAGATGGTTAAGCACGATCAACATTCATTAGGAAACGCAATGGGTTTTTTTTTTTATGGTAATAAAAAAAAAAATAGAAACAGGCATATTAGCCCAAAAGAAAATGGGTTAGTAGTTTAAGTTCATGCTTTTTGTTGGACCGATAGAGAAAGATGAAATGATACATAATGTTTTGGGACCTTAGAGGTCTTTCTATTTGATGGTTGAATTCAGGTTATCTCAATGTGTAGTTTGGGATGGTTTATTTATTTACAGCATTTAATTCCTTTTTTCCCCTCATGTATTCTAATGACATAACACATTTAGAAAAAATTTTTGCTGAAAAATAATATTAAATTTGAGAAAAATAAAACAACTTCAACCAAAATATACTATTAGGAAGATTAATAAATTACCATTAATGGACATGCTTCTCAAATGGTTAAGCTTACAGATTAATGGTACAGTATGGAGACGGTTTTCCATGGTTTCCTAAATTCTAAAGGACCTGAAATCTGTTTGTAAAAGCAACACCAAATACATAAATATACATGTTTAATGTCTATTAAAACACAGGACATATTTGACGGAATGCTGAAAAACAAGAGGGTCGCTTTCTTCTGCCGCTGTTCGCATTTTGTCTACTTTTTCTGCACTTGTTGCCCTTGAACAGTACTTCACGAACTTGGCCAATATTCCTTTGTTGAAGTGTCAACTCCGTCACAGATCCGTGGCATGTGCACAAAGCCATGTTTTCCCTGTGGACCATACGTGACAGTGCTAATGAACGTATTAACCAGAACTGACCGCGGAATAGATCCCCAAGGAACATTAATAACGTCCATCAGCTTGATATATAAAATAGATACCAACACTGTCACTTATTACGCTTGTTTGAGCTAAAAACCAAAGCACTGCAACTTTAAAATGATCTTCATCATCACTTAAGAAGTAATTTATAATTTATCACAATTAACGTTCCTGACATAGTCTTCCTATTTTTCCTGATGAAAGAACCTCAAACCTTATTCACGCCTTGGTCTTATATCGAACATCCTCACAGGTAAAAATGAAATATGAAGTTACTTTACCTGTCCAGCTGCATAAAATAAGCTTCTGATTCATAGATTTTGGGTAAATATAGCAAATATTAGGGGACAGATTGGTAAAGCTATGAAAATATGCTTCACATCCCTTGTGCCAAGCAAAGTCTTCCCGCTGCCCTACATCACTAGGACACGGGATTTAGACATCTCTTCAGCTACTTCATCGCCAATCTAATTTACATAATTCCAGTTATAAACCCATTTATCCTGTTTCTATACACATTATTGTAACTTTTAGGGCTGTACCCGCATGCCCAACATACTGAGAGGGTCTCGCACACTTGGGACAGATGGGTACAGGAAAACGCCTGCCTGTTTTTCAGATGGCCTTTTCCATTAGCCGGAAAAGCCAAATCCACAAATCCGAAATATGCACAAAAAATTAAATAAAAATAAAAAAAAGTCACATGATCACTATAAAACCTAATCAGCCAAAGCAAGGTGAAAACCCCTAGCCTCCAACACCAATGATATGGCGTTGGCAGACCCCCGCGCCAGACCGAGACACTGTGTCAGGCAATTTGCACTCTAAATTATTTCAGGAGAGAGCTTCATTACCTGCCTGGTAAGTTCTGCCCAAGCAGTTAGCTGTAAAAGGCAGCTTTCGGAAATGTTCCACTGATCATTTCCCCAATTTATTTTGGCTGCTCTGTGAAGGTGAAATAGTCAGGCAAGGTTTTAGCATATTTACCGGCAGTTTGTCACATAGCTGTCACACAACAGTCTATATCTTGTTACTCCCCCCAAGAATAAAGTCCTGCCTTGCCGAGAATATGCTGTCAGAGGGCTTATCTAACAACCCCTGCCACACAGCCCCCAGATTAGGAACGGCAACTAACACAAAGTTTAATTGAATATATATTTTTATACGTATAATTGCAGTGACAGAAAGACAAGAAGATCACCGCGCATCTGCTAATCAAACAGGACGATCACACAATTATTACATCCCAGATGCTATCTATATCCTCAAATGTAACAAAAATTCTTTAATTATTACTAATATGACAGGTCATGTATTAAATCTAATTTTATGTGTGTGCGCGCATTATATATATATATATATATATATACATACACACACAATATATATATATATACACACACACACACACACACACACTCGGCTGCCAGTCTGACCCAGTGACAAAAAAAAATATGTTTATATTGGATTTAAGATACTGGCAAGTTTAATGGAAATTACGTAGATTTGTTGGGGAAAAAAAATTGTTGTAAATATTTCTCTCTTTCCTGTTGGATTTATAGAACGGTCGTCTTGCGGTCTCGGTAAAGTCTCGGTTAAGAAGAGCTGCCAACCTTCGCAGCTTCTACTAAAAGTAAATTCACTTATAAGGCAACCTAGAGCTTGGGCTTTTTGGTTTGAAATTTGTGTACTTGCTTTCGGAAAAGATCTAGTTTAACACAAAAAGGGCTACTTTTTTTTCTCTGAGAGGAACTAAATTAGGTGGCAAAATTTGCCAAAAGAGTCTAATCTGTTTCCTAAATAAACATAATTAGACTGACAAAATGAGAGAGAATATATTTCTCTTATTTTAACTTTACCGAGAGGGTAGTGGATACAAGGCTATCATAGTAAGGGAATTTAAACATACACGAGACCGAGAACCGATCATGGTCTGAGTCTTTACAGCAGAAATTACTGACAGACTGGATAGGGAAAAGAATTATTATATATATATATATATATATATATATATATATATATATATATATATATATAAATAAAATTAAACAGAGAAAAAAAAAAATGTAAAAGTCAATTGTATTGGACAAGAAGGACTGTGGGGTTGATAAAAATGATTTTTGTATTTTTTTTTTTTATAAACACTTCAAGGTCAATACAGCGCTTTCTTATAAGCCATGTACTCGATACAATTATGCTTGAAACAGAGGAAGTTGAGATAAAAATGAGAATAATAAAAAAGGAAATGTGATTTTAGGCATGGTAATGATTTCTGTAAGCTCTCTGTATATCTCCATATCTTATTTCCGTTCCTAGTAAGAGGAGATGTTTGTGTCCCACTAATTCCTCGGATCAGACGAGGGTACGTTGGGACGGCTGGCAGATCTGAGAACACGGATCGCCCCAGTGGGCAAACGCGTGTAGCAATGTTAAGAGTCAGTATAGTGTGCTCCCCATTTATCAAACTCGCCTGGCCCGCCAGCCGAGCGAGTCTTTCTATCATTACACCTCTCAAAATCCGATTCATGCCACTAATCCTGCCTTCATTCTCACAGATTAATAACATCTCTTTCAACCTTCACAGTGTGATAAATAGACAAAGGGAGAACAAAAGGAGAATCAGAAGTGAGAGAAAAGCAACGGAGACTCCGGGATAATGAAGAGCAAAAAGAAGATAAAAGGCGAACAAGAGATGCCAGCATCATTTCCAGTCTTAATGAAATCCCAGCCGATGTCTGCGGCAGGCCAGGCTTCAAAGCAGGTCCCACACAAAAGGAGAGTCGAGGGGGAAGGATGGCGCTCAGGAGCCGACGGGGCCAAAGTAGGGCAAGAGTCAGCGTGTGTAACATAACAGTGCAGGGATTTAGCTATTGATCACTCACTGGGGGCTACTTACGAAGGAGCAATGGCCATTAGCAGATGCTTAATTTCCTTCAAATGAACTCAGCCTCCAGTACACAACATTCCTAAATGTATCACGTGCTACAGTGAATCTAAAGAAAAATTCACACCAACATAGACTCATTTTAGGTAAAAGATTTATCTACATCGATGAACATTTTCATGGTGTGAATGGTTTCAGTGAGGATGACACACTAATGTCCTTTTAAACAGCAAACACTATGGTGGTCATTCACTAAACAGCGAGTTCTGGTGAGCTAACTACGCTAAATCTGCTTAATATTCGGAAAACGCTGGTGGTTTTCTACAAGAAGGGACAGTCTGACTTTGGAGATGGGTCAACTGCTGTTGGTTCTAGGCCAGTTCTAGCTCCAGGGGTGGAGGAAAGAGAGTAAGGCAGAAGTTAGTTTCTGATGTTCTGTTATTGGGTCCTCGCACTTCCATAAAATTAACAGACTTGAGGACTTTGACCCCTATTGGGCACGTGAGCTCAGTTCCAGTGAGGAGGACCAGCTTCTTCACCGTTACATCCCAAATAAGTGATATGAAGGCAAGAAACAACATTCTTTATTGCGCACCAATTTAATTTTGTGGGAATACTCCAAAACGCTTTAATTAACTGAACAAAAGTAAAAAATATCGAATTTGGAGGCAGGTAAGAGCTATTTAGCCCCCACAATGTTGCTTCCTCTACCTCATGTAGTAGTAGTAGAAAGACATTAAAATCAATCTTTGTCGTTTTTTTGAACACTTCAGGGTGGGATTCCAATGAATCAGGGGTGTTACTTTGTATCCTACAACTGCACAGTTACCAAAAAGAGGAGGTGAAGATCAGAACCTTCAAAACTGATGATCTGCCAATCAAAGACCACCTCTCCCTAAAAATGGGAGATCCAGCCTTTTGTAGCTCGCTTAATAAAAGTAAACCTAGATCTAGGAAATCTACCTTTAGCCCGATATTCTACTAGCATGGCTAGTGCCCCCTGCAGGGGTTCAGATCGTTAACTGCTGCAGCATCACAAATAATTTGGGGCAAAGCTCCTAAGCCAAATAAATGTTATTTATAAAATGCTGTGACATTTTAAAGAGAATTATAATACCAGATTTTAAATCTGTCAACGAACTCATTTTACAACCGAGTTTATCTTTCTGCAATATTTCTAAAATAAGCTATGCGTTTCCAAAAAAAAATAAAAAAATGAGATGCTACTCCGAAGGTAGTCGGGCGCATGCTGGAGTTATTATGGGTAAAGTGAACATCAGATTCTAATAAAAATATCTGGAATGATGCCATACCACTGAAATATCTAGCATTTGTCCCACCGGAAATTTATCTAGGCAACAGGTCTATCACAATTGAGACACTGATATGTCTCTTCAGTAGTTACTAAATTTCCTGTTTTTGTCACTACAGTCCCAATTTTAGTCCCGGGGCTAGGACCTATTCCAGTAATTCCACGGTCAAGGCAGACTAGGACATTACATGCTATGACACACAATAGGCAGCCTGTGACATTACATCACACATAAATAACAAGGAGAAACGGTGGTAAGTGCAGAAACTAGCTAGGTTTGAATCAGCCGAGTGATTTTCTCTCCTAGTTGGTTCTGGAATAGGTCTTTGTGTGCGACTGTGAGAATCAGATTGGATCCCCAGTCTCTATAAAAAGCCGTCTCATTTCTCTCGACTCGCATGATGTGAATGTGAAAATCTGAATTATCTCAATAGCTGATCGATCTAAAAGCACAGGGCATTTACTCAGGCAATCAATGAGTTAGCGGCTGCTTGGAGAATGGAGTCTGCGGCTTCAAACAATAGGGCCGGCAACACGTCCTCAAAGCGAGCAGACCCTCTCATCACTCAGAATCAGATGATTGGTAGTACACAGCTGAAACCTACACATCTCGGAGATATTCTGAGTGGAAACATTATTGTTATCATTCATCATTCCTGCTTACAGCAATTCAAAGTAACCCAACTGAAAACAGAGAGGGGTATGTGCAAAAATTACCAGCTAATACAGTTTACAGGGAAAGAACCACGAAAAATCATAAGAATATCTTAGCTTCAGGACTAAATGGTAAGAAAATACATGTAATACTGATATAATGGCACTGAAGAAAAACTTTATGATTTGTTTTTCACATTGTATAAATTTAGGCACCAAGCTAAGGAAAGATATTTACATTTCTGTATGCAACCTGAACGGATTTCATAATTGCTACATTGTGTTTCTACAGGAAAGTCAAAAAACCTGGACTGATGGTGTTTGACGACCGGGCTGGGGACCACAGATCTAAACAAAACATGGGGTACATTTTCCAGCATTACCAATAGCCAAATAGGGACATATTTGTTTTCGAGGGGTGCCTACGGGCAGGACTTTACCAAGAATTTTGTGCGTGTCTTTACGACTCGTTGATAGGAAACTTAGTAAGGCATTGATAAGAATAAGAAGCACTGCAGGGCATTGACAACGCAACTGGATCCATTCTGTTCTCCTTGAATGGGCTTTTTACGCAGTCTTTTTTTGGGGGGACGCACTGATACTGTAGACTGAAGGCGTTGTCTGCTCCAGTATTATTGGGCTGACATCTTTTTTTTTCCCCTTCTAAATCCCAGGGTGCCATGCTTCAATGTCAAAGAATGAAAACATGGGGGTTCATGCTCCAGTGTAAGCCCACAGGGTCACCAGTCTTCATTTAAAGAGATATGTGACCAAAATGATCCAGTCAGAGGACTGGATCTCCCCACAGAAGAGGTAAACCACGAAGTGTACCTTTTCCATCGAAGAAATAAAGTCTTCGGGACCTGGCTGCACTGTGCCAATTTCCAAAAATCTGCGCGCAAATCTCAACATCCTCAACACCATCACAGCCCCAGCTTTTGGCTCGCAACGAGTGCTTTTACCTGCACAGCTGGCGTGCCTCTCACCAAAACACATCAAAACACACAAAAGGAAAGTAATCATGAGTGTTAATATGCAAAAAAACTATACTAAGAGGGAAAAAAAAATGCAATTTTGTGTAGGATTTCATCTACAGTAGTAGGTGCTACTGTGTGACTTCCCCTGATTATAGGAATACCCCACATACATATATGGTCTTAAAGGCCATATCCATCCATTACATATTACCCTATAGTGTATTATTTACAATACTACTGGGCTAAGGGGTTTGGGGATAGTGAAGGTTTTTTCTAAACCTGTAGTGCCAGGGAAAAAGGATGTTTCTATTTTACTTGTTTTCTTGCACTGTTCTCAATTCAATATATCACTAAACTCCATGTATATTTATAGTTTATGAAATGTTCTCTCTTTTGTTTATTTCTTTACTATTTTCTATTTCATAGAAAAGGAAGAAACTTTGTTTCTCACTCTCTTCCATCTTCTCTCCTCTCCAGTGACCTTACTGCGGGTGTCATCACTGACACCTACCGGAAGAAAATACACAATCCTGTGATAAAAATGTAAACACAGCACAAAACACACATAACACCAAGTAATACAGTCTGACACACTTCATCCCTACAACGTAGTCCATGACTTAACTGGCGTTAGTCGGTAGAACCCCTGGGTCATGCAACCAACTCTGCTCAAATCCATGTATAAAAGTAGTAACATTTAAAATTCTCAACATTCTCCCTATATTTATTATTTATATTTTTATTTTTCCGCACACACACAGTATATATATATATATATATATATATATATATATATATATATATATATATATATATATAGTATGCACACAGACACTATATATACACACTAAAGGTTTGGGTTTTTATTTTTTATAATATTTAACCCTTTGCCAGCAGGACAATGAAAGAAAATGTATTTATAAATCAACCTGCTCTCTTGGGCGTTAAAGACCATCTAAAGCAGCGAAAATTAAAACAAAAGAGGAAGGGGAGAAAAATAACAATAATAAAAACAGGAGGAAAAGATTTCTTTGGAAGGATAATGAGCCATTTTTTCCCCTTTTTATGACAAAGACCACAGGCAGCTGGTATAATTACACCACAATAAAAGTATAATGTGTAGCTATCCTCGTAAAGCAACACTTCTGATAATTAGGCAGAACAAACATCTTTTTTTTTTCTTCTTCTTCCAGAGCTATATATTTTACAGGAACGTGCTCGGCTAGAAACCTGGAAAGAATGGTGATCTCGGTGTATAAGCAACTGCAGCTGTAGGGCACTAATAAACCACAATTTACACAGATTATTAGATTATTAGATTTTCTTAGTTTTTTTATGCATAACAATGATTTAAAAAAAAATTAAAACAAAATATATATTTTTTTTTCTTTTAATAGTGTCACCTACGCCTTCAATCCCAAATTATACTTTTATCACATAGAAATATAGAATTTGGTCCATTTGGACCATTTAGTCTGCCCATTTTACCTGCTGTAGAGACCTTAATCAGTCTTGTTTTAAGGAGCCATATGCCCGTCCCATGCATATTTAAATCCCCGTACTGTATTTGCCTCTACCACTTTAGTGGCATAACAAAAATGCCGAGAACCCCCCCTGCGGGGGCAACCAGACCCGTCCTACACACAGTGACATACTTACACACACACACTAACACAGACACGCACTGACAGGCTCTACAAACACACAACCATACTTGCGAACACCTCTACTTTTGTCCCTATGGAAGCATGACATCTAACATACATGTAGCTGGCCATGGAAGGCATTACCGGGGGATCCAAAGTACAGGACTGGGCCGGTCAAAAGGAAGGCGAGCATTTCTGATGGTAATATTTATTATTAATAATAATATTTAATGTGATGATTCAGCTGCCCCACAGAGCTCCTAGAAGGATTACCGGCCTAAGGTTTGACTCGGCATAGAAGAACGAGCAGAAATCCTCCTACAGTTACAGAAGGAAAATGCTGATACTTTAAATCCACTTCATTAACCCCTGTGCTTCTGAAGAGACCTCTATTATATAAGGGATTAACAAGAAATAATTACACAATAAGCAGCTCCATCAGGAGCATCGCTCTTTGCTCTCTGTAATAACGCCACTTTTTATTAATAAAGGCAGCCCGCTGCATGACGCCACACATACACAATGTTAAAACGAAGGTTTTTTTATCTATTTTGCCCCTTTCAGCTCTTTGGAAATTGTTCAGCTACAGATGGGAAGGTGTTCACGGGGCAATTTTCTGTATGTCTGGGGATTCTTGGCTCTGTCCTCCTCTTTGTAAGCGACGTTCACTCGAACTTCTGAAACGGCCAAAGAGGGACACTTTTTGTTTCAGGGTTGTGGCCAGGGGTCACCAGAGATTTACCCAGATCAGTAGTTATATATGTAATTGGGGTGATTATAAAGGACAATAATGTGTTTTATTAAAGCAATTTAATTTATAAACTGAAGCCCAATATTGTTACTTTTGGGACTGCAGAACACCATTATACACTCATACCCATACATACCAACATTCTCACCTCCGAGAGACTGGCACCAGGGACATATGAACTGATGTGGCCGACTTCATCTACATCCTTCAAGAAGAAAGTAGGAGATTCCTGTCTGTTCTGTTATTATTCCTGTTATTTGCCCAATTTACCCTGAATTTAACCCTTTAAACCCCGAATTTAGTAATCTTAAAATACCGTACTCCCTCCCCATCTCTGAAAATCAACTCCTTCCCCCTTTGCCATTTAGTCTCGCATCTAATTGCCCAGAATGTGGCAACCTGCAGCGTTCCATCTAATGCTAGTCTACAAATCCTATAACACCCAGCCAGCTTCCAGCGCATCATGGCAACCATAGCCCAAAGCTAGCGGTGCGTTTGTATAATTACCCGGCCCGGTTCTAACACCAGATCATGACCTCTTGTCTCCCGGCTTGTTTATCTATAATATGCTTGCCTCTGTTGAAGCTCTTTATGTATTTAATAAAAGAATGATAAAGAAAACTCGTAAAAGAACAATGATAATAAAGATAGCCGTTAACTGCTTTTTTTCCCCCAGTAAGATTTTACATATCGGTAATATATCACAGTCATATAGGGGGAAATAAAAGGTCTGAGCCAAAGTAATGCCTTCAGGAATGTGGATTAATATTTATTATTTCGTATAAGATGGTAATATCCGCAAAAAATAGGGAGGGGGAAACACCTGCCCCTGAGATCCTGCAATCTAATGTCTAATACTCGTTGAATAGGAGAAGAAAAGGTATCTGGGATGAATGTGCGCATCTCTGGTACTGACCCACGCTGCAAAACGGGGTCAAAAGTACAGAACGTGGAAAGAAAAGGATTTTAGTCTTTTCAGAGTAGGAGGTCGGTCTCTTCTTATTGTATACCTCGGTGAACTAAATGCCGTGCCATGGGCGCTGGACAACTGTGTCATATCACTAGCAGGCTTTTCCAGACGAGAGGTGCGTACAAAAACACAAACCATTCCACAACAGCTTTCACCTATTTATTCTACAAAGACGGGACCTACATAAATATATAAAAAGAAAATTTGTGCACAACCTGGTAAACCTATGTAGCTGAATGGGCGGAAGAGAAGATTTTCATAGGGACGGGCTAGCAATGTATGAGATGGCCAGTAGTGCATGTCGAAGGACCGAAAGACCATAGCGAAGGGAGAGTTTCCACTCTACTTGTCACTCCAAAATGTTGTGGAAAGTCTTCCCAGAAGAATGGGGGTCCAACTACATATTAATCTCTGTATTTATAATGTGATGTCATAAAGGCCCTGTTGGTGTAACGGTCAGGTGTCCCAATACTTTTGTCCATATAGTGTGTGAGTGAGTGTATGTGTGCATATATAATTATGCATATACACACATATTTCCTGCTCCAACCTATATAACCACAGAAGTAGACAGACACGATATTTTATATCAAGCTTGGTGTGCTAGTCCGCACCAATAATCAAAACATGGGACAATGTGAGGAAGATTTCATGTGAGCCTGACAGCCACTACCCAAAGCCTCCATAACACACTCATATATTTTTCATTTGGCTATAAAAGCAACAAATGAAGTGCTGGAAGCCGAAAGACAGGTGCCACGGCTTGATTAGAATAAGAATTATTGGCTGGGCCGCGTTGCTCGGCTCCCACGTAACGCTCAGGCAGATTATGTGTAACATCCAAAATGTGGCAGCAAAACAAGGGTAATGTTCGGTACAGAATTACGAGTGTCAGCGCGGTGGGATCACTCTATTCTCAGCACGTTACATACGTGAATTATAGAAATGATGGCTATAAATTTCAGCTTCAAGCTATGCACTTTGATGCGACACTGTTACAGACTGAATGGTTATGAGTGGAGTATCTATAAAAGCGCGAGTTTCCCCCAGAACGTCCTTCATGTAATGCAGCTAGGACATCGGCATTGTCCTCCTACCTCCTCCTTCCGTGCTCCTTATTGCTACAGATGTAAATCACATAGAAAAGAGTAACTTGTTAAATTTAGATTTTATGCCTCCACCCCAGCAGTTCATTGAGTAACCTTTGGTGAGGTGAAGCTCATCAACTTACAAAATAAAATAAAAATTACAAAGCCAAAGGCTTGACGTCATCATGTCCTAAAACAATGGAGCCAACACAATGACCTCCTCCCAGAAGAGCAAAGCTAAATGGGTTCCAGTTAACTATGCCTTATGCAGGGTCTCCCCAGTCCTCCTGCCAGGAGAAGCTCAGCTGAAATTACCTTCCAAAATGAATAGTTAAAGGGACCAGGCAGTCACACACCTGGCTGTAGAATCTAATGGTCCCGATGGGCAAAAAATTCCAATGAAACCTTTCGACTCAACCCCCCCCCCCCCCCCCCCAAACCAGGTTGTGTAATCGAAAAAAGTAAAATAATTTATATGTTAAGATATTTCTAAATACACAGAACAAAGGGACACTGGAATCATCTTTCGGAACTTAATTAATAGCGGACTGAATCAGGACACTGGATTTATGACTCATTACAGCAGCCAATAAAGTACATCCGAGGAGATATTTCTTTTAACACCTTAATTCGAAATTTCTTTGTTCAGAAAATGAACATTTATTAAAAACTTGCCAATTAATAATAACTCACTCAACAACTGCCACTGACCCAGAACATCCAAGCATCGTTAATATAGCCATTAAGACATGTGCCCTATCCTCTGCAATACGCGATACACATTTTTTTATATATATATCCTGAGGTTGAAGTTGATGGAAATTACCTTGTTTTTGCGATAACATGATATATTGCTAAACCTCACAACTAAAAAACTGTGATCATGCCAGGGATTATAATAAGAATTTTAGTGAACATAAAAAGTGTGTATTAGTGAATAGGCTAGTGAATTAGTGAATAGGCTCAAGGTCAAAGCCTGACTGGGCTTTGCTTCAACAAGCGTGAAGGATGTCAAGCCAGGTAAAGTAAGAATTTGGACCCAGCCTCCAGAGAATGACATGATCCCCCTACACTGGCTCAGACCCAGTAGGTTGTGGCCCATTTAATTCATTTAGAAAAACTGTGGACTGGAAAGAAAAAAAAAAATAAAAATCTAGAGTTGCTATAACACCAACAAAAATATGTTTTGTGCTGATCCGCTGTATCCAAATTCAACACGACAAGCCCATATGTCTACAAAATGCTGCTACAAAAACGTAATATATCATGAAAGTCTATCATGTTCTATAAACATTAGTGTAGAGTGAGTGAAATTGGAAGCAAAGAATAAATGTAGCGTGACTGAAACATTTTAAAAGCTGTTATTGCCAAAGGGGTACATTCAATTATAATAATGTTAATTACATATCAATGGATTGCACGTAACGATAATTAAATAAAATGTTTTGTGTGCTCTGTGCGTCACGGAGACCCTAAAGCGATGGCTACGGAGGGTGAAGTGTGGGAGAGCTTTACAGAGTGCGTTCAATGTGCTTCTCCGGTGTTCTCATAACAGCTGAAGCCCTTAATCCGGTATAACGCACAATGTGCTCCCCACTATAGTTACTATATAACTCTATATCATTTACCTAAAGGGTTTATTTACTAAAGCACGCGTTTGTGGGAGAGGCGCAGTTTCAGCTCCCCGATTGCATTAAGCATTGCGGTTTCTTCTAAAAGAAAGCGGGCTCTCCCTCCAAGGTGGGATTCCTTGAAAGACATTGATTGAACTATGAATTATAGTTCAAGCAATGTCTTTCAAGGAATCCCACCGATTTAACCATGCATTACATAGGGTGAGCCAAGCTCTTCTTGCTGGAGAAGCCAAAGAAATAAAATGCAATGAATAGTCAGCCATTTTTATAGTCGCCGAGTTGAGATCACCGTTGCCTTACAAACTCACCGCTTAGTGAATAAAATCCATATGAGAGGCTGATATGAGATGCGTTTTCAGTACCCTGTCATCCAGCTCTACCTACAATTACGAATCCCCTCTTGCCTCAGTCCCTCCCAGCCTAGCCCCCAATATTTTAGCTGTCCAAAGCTGGACACCTTTGTAGGAGTGGGGGGGGGGGGGGGGGGGTGGAACTGGTTAGAGGAGAAACTAGAGGTAAAGCCATCAACCTACCTTGACATGGCGTCACACTGCATCGCTTCCATACATTGCCCGGTGGATGACAGATAGTGAGGCAGAGCTTGGAGGGAATGTTTGTGAAAACGGAGACTGCCCTGCTTAAAACAGAAGACTTGGAAGGCAAGGAGCATGCCCCTAATCTCATTCTATACCAGTATGACTGCGTGCTCATGTTATTATAAATTCAAATATAATTGTAAAACTTATTTTCTCCCCTTATTGTTAATAGCGCTACGGAACCTGCTGGTGCTTTTATAAATAAACTCAAATACTGACAAATTGGTTTCTTTTACACAAAAATAATAGGCTTATTCACATTGGCCTCGTAACTACTGTGTTAACGGCATTGATACTTTTTCAGAAACGCAAAACTAATTACAAATATTTGGAGGAAAAAAACAATGCTAATCTAAAAGAAAAGATCACATTAAAAGGAGGGATGACATTTCCGGAAGAAATACGTTCTTTATTCTACACACAGCTGTAGCCCATCTTATTACCTGATTTATTTACAATATGACACGGTGCTAATAAATCTTCCCCGAATTGGCATCGTAATTTTGCTAAATTGTAGGATAAGGAATGCACTAGAATACAGGTTTTACCAAGTAGATTGTTTTTCCAGCAACTTTACATTAATTTTCTATATAATATTTACTTTTAAGTATTATTCTGGTGGATTCACATAATCCCACAACATAACCGTATTAATGCAGGCTGCGGGAACAGCCAAAGGAGACTAACGCTTTATAGCGCACTCTTTTTTGTACCCCAATATCTGCTACGTGTTAAAAGAGAAACTATGTATTAAGCCAATAAGTGTGATTGAAATAAGGCTTCCTTTATTTCCGACACGTTTTGAAACCAACAACCTGTGAATTCTGACCAAAATCGAGGAAGACGCAGGAAGGAGTGGGCGAAGAATAGAGCGTACTGGTTTGTAATCTCTCCCCAATTCCCATTCATTTAAAGACTACCTAGCCGTAGCCTTATGTGTGGCTAAGCCTGGTCTCTGATCGTAGCCCCGGGACAGGCAGAACTCCAGGTATCAAACCCTGGGTTGTTCCCATGTATGAACATTCTTAATGCAGTTTTAAAGAATCCAGTCCTGTTTTCTTTGCCCCCTATTTTCTCTCTTTTAATCAGTTTTTGATGCAGCTTGAAGTACACCGTCCCCAATAGGTCCCGCCAAGCATATGTACTAATATCCATAAATACAACATAAGAGGAACACTATCCAGCCTTCTGATTCCTTTTATTGCATATTTTAAAAGAGTGGTCCCTATAAGATTACATGCTGTACCCCTTATGCATTTTTAAAGTATTAATACGCATTGTTCCTTGGTGAGACTACATGGGAGATTAAACTGCCCCTTTAATAATATAAGGACACATTATTTATTCTATGTTCTTGCCCAGATAACTTTCATATTCGTTTGCCTCCACTTCAAAAATCTATACTGACCACAGAAAATAGTAATAAACAAAAACTACAGTAAAAAAAAATGGCTTCAGTTCCCAAACCAATATTGAATTAGGTCGACAAAAGCCTCTAGCAGGTGAAAAGTAAGAATATGCGGATGTTGGAAAGGAGGTATTTATTACACCTGTCATCAGTCCTCACTTGGTCTTCGAAATATAAGCGGTGGTTGCATTTGGAGTCCCGAGTTGAGGAGTAAGTAAAAGAAAATAAAAAAGTGTAGTATAACTAGACAACATATTCCTGTCCTCTGGCTGCTCTGTTCCCCTCTCTATGGTTTTGATTTAATGGTTCCTATTCCAGTCCTGACAGTAAGGTATTTCTACCCCACAGATTATAACTCACTCTTCCCCATTATTCAACTCCTGAGCCCTGGCCTTGCTGCATTTAGCCCAAACATAATATCCTTCATGCATATATTATCTGTCTGCCTATTATCTGGAATGATTTCGGAATTAAATTTCAGCCCGGCAATATTGGCTTGAAGAGCCGCTCACTTTATGGGCTAGTCAAAGGTTAGAATACCAATCAAAATAACACTGCCGATGCACTGAGACATTTTAATATTCCAAAACCCGGTAATTGTAAAAGGACATAATATTTTTTCCCTGATTACCCCAAAGGCAACACATGTTAACAAGACAGGAGGAAGAGAATGAAAAGAAATTTTTAGAGTTCGTTTTTTTTTTTTCTTTCTCCGAGGCGTATTTAAAGGGGATTTCAGCCGGGAAGTCATTACAAGTTGCATGAAAGAAAAAAAAAAAAGAAAAAAAAAAAGATAAAATACGCCGTGCTATTTAATAATTTCTGGTATTTCACTATGGATACCAGTGTTGGATTGTTAAGGATTATTTTTTAAATCAAAGTGGATTTTTTAATCAGCAACTACACATTAACACTATCCAATGCACGTATATAGATCTAGATATAAAGATATATATATCTATATACATATAGCGCATCTATATTACTGATGCTTTATTTCATTTGGCTCGGCCCCTAATTACATCGTAGTTACCGGGTATGTATTTCACTATCACATACTTATGGACTCATTACCTGTAATTATGTTTACACTGCAATTAAACATTAATTAAATATTTTGCTCTTTTACATAATTAAATCTAAGTGGGCTCATCCTTGTAATTGCTTATTAATTTTCAGTGATTATATGAACTAGAGGTGTTCCTTCATTTCGTCTTAATTAATACGTCCGAACCACACGCCAGCTGATAAACATTTCTTATTAAAGCTGCCCGTTTCAGTGTCTTCTGGAGAGTTTAAACACTTTTTGCAATTCCTATAGAATATATATATATATAGATATATATTCATTTTTTATTTTGTTTTTATTTTTAATAATAATTCCACATGTTGCTATATTATATTTTTTCTTAAATGTATTATTATGGCATAAGGGTTCAGTGTTCATCTGCAGATTTATAAAAAATGGTTACTACAGGTTACATTTTATAATGTTTCTTGAACTTTTAAACTAAAAGCCTTAGGTTTTTCAGGCATAAATAGACCTACTTAGGATATACAAAAAATATGCAATTATATAAAGTCGTGGGGAATATAAGACGGCTTTATGAATTAGAATAAAACGTAGGTGTAATAAGGGAAAAAATAAGCAAAAAATAGTCTAAAATAAAGTAAATAGAAAAAAAAAAATCTGAGGTACAGCCCCTCCATATGGTGAAAGTTTTTTTTGATTATTTTATATAAATACCTGCCATATAATTAATATAAAGAAAAAACATTTTTAAAATAAGAGTTTCCAGTCCTAAAAATCATTGTGCTGAGCTGGACAATAGTATCACATCAGATTTTAGCTTTGTTTTGTGAGAATTCATAACAAACAAATTGTGATTTATTTTTTTTTATAAAATCATTAATTCCATTTGTAAATAAAAATGCATATTACGGCATTATCTCTTCATCATTTTTATTCTTAATTTTTTAAAGTAATTTATTTTAAGGACTTTACAAAAAAAGGTGTAAAACATTCTACATAACAAAAAATGTAATCACCTTAAAATTATGATATGCTTTTTCAAATCATGTGGAAAAATTGTTACACCCTTAGGCACAACTACTGTTTAAGACTGAATATATACTAAGGTGCCAGTTAAGCCGAGCATGCTAAGAGCATATTACATTGTTCTTAATCATGCTCCCTTTAAGGCATTTTGCATAATGATGGAAATCACTTAAACATTTTTTTTGCTCGGAAATTAACATCTTGGCACTCGGATTAGGATATTCATGAAATACCTACATCAGTCATGAAACTAATTACATCGAAGAATGTATTTGTAAAATCAACATATTTACATACGTGAAATGATTAATGTCCGCCGAATAATGGTGTCAGAATATTGCGGAGACCACAGTGGTATAATTGTGTAATATAAAAGTTCATTATTCTTATATTGTCTCATTCATATTTGGTATATTTAACCCACATGCTCCCATCTTCAAACAGATCCATTTTATTATTTTTGATACAAAAGTATAAAAACATGATCAGAATTTCTATTCTTGTATTTTTTATATAGTCTGGAAGGTCCCGGAAATAATTATTTCTTCTAGCGGTGGCGGCGCTACTATACGCACTGGATAGGGGTAAGGCCAAGGACCAAGTCAGGTAGGAAAACAAGGCAGACTAGATGGACTACACAGACGTTGATGTGTACAAGAAACAGAGTGTGCGTTGGCTTTCTTAAAAAGTTGAATTAATATTTATGGAAAAAGCCATGGATTCTCAGCTATTTCAGATAAGTGCGATGGAGGCCGTATCTGCGCTGTTATAACTTACACACCTCACATCACAACAGTCTCAATTATGCTTCTTATTACAAAGTTGAGAATAGTAGTTTGTCTCAGCCGTCAAGCGCACTGATAGACCAGTTTCGGAGATAGGACTGCCAACTCCATGGGCCTGACTAGATACTCTTCTGAGTTTGGAAGCGATCCTCTGGTCACCTTGCTCTAGCACAGGCTCATCCACAGCATAAAGATTACTGTACATTCAACGTAATCTCTAAACTGCTGAAGGGTTGTACAGGACTCCAGCATGCCGACGGGTAAAGGTCAAGATGTTCTATGTGAAAGATATTATGGATTGATTTAGTGCTATCATATTCCGCAGCGATGTACAATCGGGAATATTATTTCCCTTTAAAGTAAATCCTAATTTTGCTTTCTGAATTTGAACTCTGATAACATCTCATTAATTGTTTGTTTGTTACAAGGTGTGTTTGGATTGAATAAGAAAAGTGAAATTCAGATTATGGAATCTTTATGTGTTCCTAGGAAAACGTGGAAAGGGCCATTTTAAACCTTAATCCGTCATTTCACATTGCATGTCGCCTCGAATTAGAATAATTGAATCATATTGGTGGGTATGCCTGGTAGCTACGGACAAGTGGAGAATGTGCATGAATTTCTCCTAGGGGCAAAGACTTGGGAAGAGGGGGGACTGAAGGTGAACCGACGCTTAGAACTTAGCTCTTGATTACACAAGTCACAGCCCTCGTTACCAGGCTTGGCTTGCCAGCTACAAGCTGCTATCTGCTCACCAAAAGTTTACTGAACTTCAAATGGCGATCACTAATGGTCAGTGAACTGCACAGTGCCGCGATGTGCCTTCACATTGCATTTGCAAAGGCCCAGCAATCAACGAAAAAGATTTGTTCTGACAGCACAAGATGCTCAAGTCCCCACGTCAAGATTGACGAGAACGAGCAGCGCACCCGAGGTTTGTGCTGCTCTATTCGGAGAGTAAAGACAAGACCTCCTTTTTTTTTTTTGACTGCTCATTCACAACAGTTATGACGGACTAACGCGCTATCTGCCTCCCTTCGGTGACAGATGACGGAAAAACAGTGTTAATTAACACACAGAGCGTCCGAGTATTGGGAGGGGGAAAAAAATTAAAGTATGTCGTAGACGGACAGTTCACGGGTTATGACAACAATTCTAATGTAGAATGTTCTGTTACTACAATTATATAAAACAGTAAAACCCGTAGGTATAAATCCAATTATTTTAAAACAAACAATTGTTCTTTTTTGGACAGGGGATCCAAAATTGATTTCATCATCATTTAACCCTCTGTTGTATTTCCTTTTTTCTGTCTCTTACACTATCCCCCCCCCCCCCGTGGCTGTATACCGGGGCATTTGCAAGCACATTGAATGCCTTCGAAATCCCATAGATCAAAAGGCTTCATGCACTACCATTAGATAATAAGATTAAAGTTTAAAAAAACATCTCCAATGTATACACAAGCAAGCCAGTGTTTTTTTCTGCTGGTTCCATGATCTTTTCTGAACCACCATGCAGAATACTACAGTAAATTTAACATCAAAGGCATCTGTACCGTCAAGTCGATATCTTAGTGTTTGTATAAACAAAAAGCACGGGTCTTGAGACAATAAAAAAATATGAAAGCTTGCAGAGAATGTTTCAGCCACGACGGAGGACTTTCATCAAGATGCCTTCATGTAGCATATATACATACTTTGTGAAAGATGAGTGGCCGATATTGTTTGCAGAATATCGCTCACCACCCTGGGACTCGGTGGGTTAAACGAGTACAGCGAGGCGAATACACACACACACAGCCGCTGCCTGCGTACAAACAACCGGCTCACATCTGGGAATCTCTGGGGTGGCACATTCCATTAAGTGGTGCGAGACTCCCATTAAAGATCGTACAATAAGAGGGCGCAGGGAAACCTGCCGGGTCCCAGGAGAAAGGCGAGAGGAAGAAATTCCACTTCATTTCCATGCAAATGACACCGGCTGTGAAACACCTCCCCGTGGACAAATATGTTTAAAAGAAAAGGGGATTAGGAAGAAAAAAAAAGTAGAAAGTACCTTTTTCAGATTAATCCACTGCTTGAAGTAATCTGGGACCTGCAGTCCTAAATATTCACACTGTCCCGGCAGCCTGTTGGGTAAAGGGCAGAAGAGAAAGTCACGGTTAATCTGATCTGGATTAGCAGCCAAATCCGTGCATTTTCTGTTAAACTTTACTTCTGCTGAAATATTTCACATTATTCTTACTGGGGTGGACTGAATCTTGCTAAAAAATAAATTAAAAAAACGTGCTTTGCAACCAAAAAGACTTTTTAAAAATGGATATTAATGCAATTGTCCCAGAGGAGATACCCAAGAGGTGTTTGAGATACCGTTGAGTGGAGCAATATTCACCGCGTAAAACATGGATTCACATTAGTTTTCAAAAGCCGCAGAGGTCTCTTTTTTAGATGTCAACCATTCGACCCATCTAGCCTGCCAATTTTTCCCCCATGTAAGGACTACGACCTTAATCACTCCTTGGTAGGAAAACATTCCTACCCAAGTGCCCCCTAACCCAAAATCCATGATAACTCGAATACTTAACCATTTGTGTGCTAGAGGTGAAAACACATTGCAGATTGCTAAAAAAAAAAACTTTTTGTAAAAAAAAAAAAAAAAAAAATGGTTCACTGGGTAAACCATGCAAAATCTGATGGAGAAGTTAGCAACACTCCCCTCTCCTTAGGGGCAGAGAGAGTTGCAGGTATCATTAGGCATTCCTAAATCATCTGCTGGGTTGTCTGAAAGGGGTTTTCACTGGAACCATCCAAATAATTTATCTAGTCTATAGAACAGAAGAAAGGGAGAAGAAGAAAAAAAAAAAAAAAACATTGGCGAGAGTGTGCTTAGAAAGCAGCGGCGTTAATCCAGGCAGCGGAAATAACACCGGCATCCAGTGATAAATGCATGCGTCCCCTTATCACTCTCCCTAAGTGAGAGCAGAGCCGATGTAATGATGGATGGGCGTCCATTGTGCTAGGAAGGCACTAAACTGCCCTATCTCTTCTCACACTTAACAGGGCATCATTATCACGAGATGGCACGAGGTGAAATACGACGGACGGTACGTAGGGAGAGAGGGAGGGCGAGAAGAGACAGAGCTGGGAAAAAAGGAACACTAATTGAACAACAAAAGCACAGAGAACACTGAGCGTGTTATCTAAATTGTAACACCTTTATCTAGGCCTGGAGATTGACAGCAGAGCACAAATTGCTCTTTCACTTTTGTATTGTATCCTCTAGTACAAACAGAAGCTGATAAAACGTGTCAGCGGGGGTAATAGCTTATCAATTTAACCCTAATTATCCTGGGGGTCACTGGCAGAAATAGGGGTTTTGAATTTCAACAAGTTCCGCGGGTCTAGAAATAAAATCAGAGGACGAGCGAGAAGAAGAGTGAAGGCGGGAGGTGGAGAAGACAAGGGAGAGAGCCGCGTCGGAGAGAGGATGCGGTAATTGAATTCCATTTCTCAGGTGGTCCCAGTGTATCAAAAATTAATGTCGCTGTCTCCCAACTAATCAGACTAGGTTAATGTCCATCTGCTACTGGGTTCAGCGAGTCAGGAGACAATGGAAAGGGGTCAGCCTTGTCACTTTCTGGAGAGACACCGTCTAAAGAAAAGTTATGCAGAGTGTGCTGGGGAGAAGGGAGAAAAATACGCAGCGAACATATTTATATGACTGATATCAACCTCACTAAGGCTCCCCAGAGAGGGCACATTCAGTGTGTGCCTGCGCCCATTTCTCCATCCGTATAATCATAATCTATATACATATCTCATACAGAAGAGCGGACAGTAGCTTTGATTCTAGAATGAAGGAAAGAGTTGAAAAAAAATTTAGGGAAAAATATAAAAATAAAATGTATGATAAAAATGTCATGTCCGCCCCCTAGAAAGGTCACATGGACCACTGAACAGCTTTCTATCGAATGAGACGGGGGGTTCTCATTCCTTTACTTTTTATTTGAAAGGTCTTACTTGCAGGAGCTTTGTCAGTTTAGGTGATAAAGCCCCTGACAGCTCCATCAGGGGCTTTATCACTAAAACTGACAGAAAGCTCCTGCAAGTTAGACCTTTTTAAATAAAAAGTAAAGGAATGGCCACCACCTCGGTGGAGAAAAGGTTGGCTTTTCAAAAGGTAATTACAGTTATGTTTTCCTACAATATCAAACTGTTCAGAATAAAATATAACTATTAATGGCGATTTCTAACGACTTGGCTGCTTAAAGTACTGTTGAATGCATGAAGAGACACACAAGTCTCCGGTCAGCGACGGACAAATCAAAGTAGGATTTTGAGGGCCACAGACAGGAGCATCCATAGAAATGAATATAGATCAGGACAAATAGTTACGTGCCACAGCAATATATTTGTAGCCATGCTCACGGGGCTCCTGGAATTTGCCCAGCTTTTTCATGGGCATCTTCACAAGCATAACGATATTTGATATTCACCAATACTAACTTCTTTGAACCTAGATTTGTTGTCTCCGATACGGAGCTTCGTTTCCCGAAGACCATTCTTGCAATGTCACGCATAAAGCCCTCCTGAATTACAAAACAGATGTCGCTAAATATTTAACACATTTAAATGAAAGCAGGAACAGCAAGGTTAGCCTCGATGCAAATGAAACCAAGAGACGGCTTCTAGACTACGAGGAAAGCAGACAGACACACAGACGGCTGAAAAGAGGCAGCCTATGCCGAACCCACGTAAAAAATGACTGGTATTAATGTTTGCAGGGGATTTGTTTTCTACGCATTGCTTCAACTTAAACGGCATTGATCAGGAATACTGTGATTTGCACCTTTTAGTGTATGTTACTGTCATATTCTAGGAAATAAAACCGACAGGTTTACTCTTTTTTTTCACATTTTATTGATCTGAAATCATCCGAGGGTCTCGTTTCACCTCCCATGTTATACGTAAGCACTAAAATCAAGGCATCACCTATTGATACATCTCTTTCATCTACACAATTTCGGTCGGTGGGTTGTGGACATGCAGAACTAGTGGACGGTTATAAACATATTTCAAAAATGCTCATCTAGGATATTTTCAAAACAAAAGTATTGGAAGTAAAACCAAATATCAAGTCTAAAAGGGAATAGATTATTGCTCACTGTTCCACTATACATAATCCATACGGAAAGGGATGGATGTAGATTAGGGTTCTTTATGAAGTTGTGAAATTTAAAAAGGGACATAACCTTTTAATAGAGATTCTGTATGTTACCGCCTCTTGTGACTGGCGCGCACAGCATGCACCCAACCCCGGCTTTCTGAAACCTTGGATGTTTAATGTTTACAACTTTTTTGTTTACAACTTTAGGACAGAGGGGGTGGGTTGCCATGTGCGCCAAATTAGTTCCATGAAACGAATACTGAAGTTTTTTTTGAGGTTTTCTGCTCTTCTGACCAAGGTTACGTTTACGGAAGAATATTTTGCAACAGTACTGAAAAAAACAAAGGTTTTCCTATTATGTGTAGATACCTACCTGCCTGTTTATAGCCAGGGCAACTTTCAGCCCAGATAGGAAGCCTACCAAGATGGCTCAAATCAAACTTGAAAGATAGCACACACACACACACATATATATATATATATATATATATATATATATATATATATATCACTAATCCTATAGAGCACCAACAATACAATAGGGCAATGTGCACAACAACATTAAAGCGGACAATATACAATTCGACAATAGGATTAATGTACGTTAAGGTACACTGGTATAAAACTAGAAGGGAGCCCTGCTCTTGTGAGCATACAATCTAATGTCTCAAAGACACCTTTACTAAAGAGAAAGGATCTAGTCAAGGTGTAATTGTCACAAAAGTACATATGCACAACTTTGAGGCCTTACTCTAGCAGTGCCTCAAAATTATAAAATCAGAGGTCAGCTCTCACTTGATCATAGCCTGGCTTGATGGTGTTTAAAAACTTAAAATGTTTGGATGTATCAGTTAAGGGCTGATATTTAAAACATACCCCAAATATCAGGCTAGGTAGGCTGTCGTTCTGGTTGCCAACAATACTAAGCTATAATTCTGTGGAATTACGGTTCTATTTTTGCACCCAATATGTATGCTTCCAATTGATTCCCACTTCTCGCGGGCTGTACCTCTCCGCTGTACACATGTTAACCATCTATAGTGACAGCGCCGTATCAAATAAATAATTACGACAACACGTGCATAATAAGACGGAGCTTATTACAGAACGGGGTGACAGGATATAAGACTCCGTTGACAGGAGGACCCTGTCTCTTTATCCCTCTCCTCCAGAATTTATTTATTTTAGCTTGTCACGGTACAACAGGTCTATAAGCGACACATCAGCTTTAAATATCACGGCACGTGAAGTGGAAACATGACAGCAGGGAAGCGGGGAGAGGCGCAGAATGGGATCTCAATCTGCTGTCATCTAGCACTAATGAATTGAAGTGTCAAGACCTCCAGCTTGGGGAAGGTGGGACTTTTTATTATTTATTTATTTTTGGAGAAGGGAAACAGTAACCTGATGTTTGGTCTCTCTGTATATACACCCTATTAAAAACTAACAACAACGCGTGGAATGGTAAACTTCAGGCCTGGGGCGCTGAATTCCATTCATTAGGCAGGTTTAACAGTTTGCTCCAAATAAAATAATGCACCCAAAAGAAAAAAAAAAAAAGGTTTCTTTCTAAATCTGTTTAATATATAGGGAGGCACATACATTTCCTGCATTGTAGCCTACATTCTACAATTCGCTTCTGTTAATAAAACTATACTAACAGTATTTACAGATAATAAAGAATATATGTATTAAAAATCACCTTACGTGTGCACCTCAAGAACTTCACGTATTCCTACCTGTCATATCTTCACTCTTGTTTTGTTGCCGATTGTTATTGTCAGTATAGGATTAGGGTGAAGAGGGACGTTGCTTGCTGTGCCATCTTTTGCCACAGATCTCAGCTTTGTTGATGTAAAATAGGCCCTTTCCAGTTAAGTATTTCTCAAACAACTATACCGATTGAAAATTAAAAAAAAGCACACATTATAGGTGGTTTTTATAATTGAATTAAGTTGTTCTATATAACAAAAAGGTATAAATGTTACTATTGCCCTTTATACCTTGGTAGTGGTTTTCAGGAAAAAAAAAATTAGTCTAACTTCCTATTACCTATACAGTGAAAATGCACCCAAAATGTGGCTTCAGTTGACTGGAAACTACCATAGTAAACAGAAATTTCCTTCCAATAGTATATGTAATACACCTGTATAATTACACAAATTATTTTAAGGAAAAAAAAAAAAAACGAAATTTGGTTGGGGAGCATACAGGATGCTATAACCATTGTACAAATACAAACAGATATTGTCTTCTATTAAAGCCACAAATGTTGAAATCCCTGGTCTCAGTAAGTTATTTTATTTGCGGCTTCACCTGAACAGAGCAATGTTCCCAGAAGCCACGACTTAGCCTAAGGACACAGATACATTGAATACAAGTGTCGGACACAAAAGCCGCTGCTGCTTCTCCACAGGAGATAAGATCAGTCTCCGCGGTTTGATTTCAGAACCGACAATGCAGGGACTCGTACTTGGCCATAAACAGAGGTGCTGCGCAGGTACACCTCACACGCGAGCCCCTAGCTTCTGAATGGCACTCGCGGCCACTTGTATCTCCCGCAGTCCCGCTCTAATGCACCGTGACATGCCTCTGAAGGCGCGGAGCTGCTTGCAGTCACCACCAGGATTTGTTAGTAATTATTTTCACGGTGTCACACCGCTGTCACTCTCTCGGAGAGACACAGCCCGCCTCAGGCTGCCTGCAAGAAAGAATGAGGCAAGAAGAGAGGCTGCTTGACTTGTAGAGGTTCCCTGTATCCACGGCTTCAATTCTTCTGTGCTCTGTCTTTTGAACGAGAGTCTTCTCCAGCTTCTGTAATTTATTTCTAGCGAGAAGCCAAATGCACTTGTGTCTGGGGTATCATCAGCTACACAATCAACTTAATTAACTAGACCCAAGCACCATATTCTCCAAACTCCAAAACCCACAAGGAAACTTTTACAGTTTTAATTTGTTTCTTGCCTGTAGCAAAAAAAAAAAGGGGGTAAAAAATACTATGGGAGTGATAGCTTAGCTGCCGAGTGTTCTGTCTTGAAAGTCACAAGGAACTCTGGAGTTTAGAATAAACAGGATTGTTACACATTATTTCCTTTGTACCATGCCATGTGCTATAGGCTCTTGGGTTCATTTTGTAAGTATGGTGCAATATCTTCTATCCTTTGCCTTCAAAACAGAATCCGTTCTTCTAGGCAAACTCGCACACAGTTCTTTTAAGAAACTCGGCAAGTAGGTTGTTTCAAACATCTTGGAGAACCACAGTTCTTCTGTGTATTTATTCAGACTCGGCTGCTTCTCTCTCTTCATGTAATCCCAGACAGACTCGATGATGTTGAGATCAGGGCTCTGTGGGGGCCAAACCATCCCTTTCAGGTCTCCTTCTTTACGCTTAACATAGTGTGGTGTCAACCTGATGCCTCCCGGATTGAATTGCATGGACCAAAATCCAAACTCCGTTTGTAGAAATACAGGACCTAATCTATGCTTCACTGTTGCCTGCAAACCCATTCGTGTACCGCCGTCAGCGATGGGAAGCATCGCGTGTCTCATCTGCTGCACTAAGTTTCCTTGGCCGACCGCTGCTTCTACGGTCCTATAAATTGCCCGTTTCTTTGTGCTTCTTCAAAAAGAGCTTGGGCAGAACACCTGGAATCCACCGGCCCGCACTGAAGTTTTAGATTTTTTTGTTCACTCACTATGCATTTTGTTAAATGATAAAAAAATAAACTATTAACACGGCTAGTTTTTTTTTTTTTTCTTCACAGCATGTTTTCACACCTGCCTAAAACTTTGCATTTTTAATATAAATATATATAAATAAATTCCTTATTTCTAAGGCCTAACCCTTTTTCTTGTTCCTTATCCTATGTTAGGACACCCTTAAACCTATCCCATGTAAAATTAAACTCGCTCACTGAAACACCCTCTACCACCTCTGCCGAAAGGCTGCTCCACTTATCGACAGCTGTCCCACACTCTAGTTTTAAATATGCTGTTGGTGCCAACATCGATCTCGACGGAAACGCCCCTTCCTGGCTCCTATAAAAAATCCTGCTGGCTCCTGAAATTTTCCGGCCGGCGCATAAATTCGATATAAATTCGGCCAGCCCTGTATATATTAAAAGCAAGCAATAAACAGTAAACAAATAGAACGATCTTAATTCACTCGTAATCCAAGGGCCTCTTAGCCAGCAGCACTCGCAAAAGAAGAATTATATCGGGAAAATAAAATTAAAGCGGTAGTATAATTTACCGACGAGCTTACACTAATGTGCGCATAAGATGAAGGAACGCCGCTATAAACCCTTCACGGCAAAGATTCTGCTTTATCGCGGTATAAAAACACAACAACATTTGCTGTTTAATACGCCCTGAAAACGTGAGCAACTGCAAAAAAAAAGGGAAGAATGTGGTCTCTGCCACGGGAACAAATGTTACTAAAAAGTTCCACGCGCAGAAATAGTTCTTGCAATTTGTTAAGGATTTAAACCTCTTGATCGGGCAGGCAAAAGGCATCCCGTTTCCCGAGATGTACCGATTATTACCTCCATATAAAAACTGCAATAATTAATAAGAAGCCCGCCGTAAACTTGAATGGAAATAGTCATTCATTTTATTTATATATTATTTTTTTTTATTTTTTTTTTTAAGACATTTCACCGGAAAGAAATACAAGGCAAAATCTTTCCTGGAAACATTTGTTCCCATTTGCAAGGATGTTACGCAAATTATCTGATACTTAGTATGAAACAGAATATATTAAATCCAACAATTGCATTAATTATAGTTGTTTGTTGCTTAAAAACAGATGTTTTAATTTACAGTTTACAGGGGACAGTTAGCCTCAAATTGCTGCCCGCAGATCTTCAGTTACGGATTACTAATAACATAGTAAGACCCTACCTTTGGGTCTCGGGAACAGTTAATGGCACAGTAACACCTAACAAGTTAAAAAATTAATATTTAAACATTGTGAGTTAAGCAAGTTTAAGAAAATTTTGTTTATTTTGCCGATTATGAATACTAATTTAAAAGGGTTCATTATAATATTAGGAGAGAATGTTGGGCAGAAAATTAATAAAAAATTCTCCATTATCAACCGAGCAGTTCTCCGATTATCTTACATGACATCCTCATTGGCTGGATATTTAAAGGGAACCATCATATGCACTTTAATACATACGAAAGCATAAAGCGCTTCTTTTATATTAACTAGGGCTGAAACAACGAATCGATAAAATCGATAATAATCGATAACGGAAATCGTCGACAACGATTTCCGTTATCGATTAATCGAGTGATCGATTCGTTGTTGGAGCACTCGGCTCCTTTTACTTACCTCCGCGAGCGTTCCCCGCTTCCGCTACACGCTCTGCACTCTCCGCCTTCTTTTGGTTGCGAGTGGCTCCATTCGCACAGAGCGATTCGCGGGGGTGGGGGTGGGGTTTCAGGGGATGCAGGGCAGAGTGGGGGTGGGGGGGCAGGCCAGGGTAGGAGACTGAGTGCAGGGCAGAGTGGGGGTGGGGATGCAGGGCAGGGTGTGAGTGTGGGGGCAGGGCAGAGTTGGAGACTGGGTGCAGGGCAGAGTGGGTGCAGGGTGTGAGTGTGGGTGCAGGGCAGAGTGGGTGCAGGGTGTGGGGGCAAGGCAGGGTGTGGGGGCAGGGCTGGGTGCAGGGCAGAGTTGGAGACTGGGTGCAGGGGCACAGTGCAAAGGGCTGGGTGCAAAGTGCCAGGGCTGGGTGCAAAGTGCCAGGGCTGGGTGCAAAGTTCTGGGTGCAAAGTGCTGAGGGCTGGGTGCAAAGTGCCAGGGCTGGGTGCAAAGTGCCAGGGCTGGGTGCAAAGTGCCAGGGCTGGGTGCAAAGTGCCAGGGCTGGGTGCAAAGTTCTGGGTGCAAAGTTCTGGGTGCAAAGTGCCAGGGCTGGGTGCAAAGTTCTGGGTGCAAAGTGCCAGGGCTGGGTGCAAAGTGCTGGATGCAAAGTACCAGGGCTGGGTGCAAAGTGCTGGATGCAAAGTGCCAGGGCTGGGTGCAAAGTGCCAGGGCTGGGTGCAAAGTGCCAGGGCTGGGTGCAAAGTGCCAGGGCTGGGTGCAAAGTTTCTTGAACAGTAATAGTCCACCTCTTTTCAGAATGTTTGGGGTTATTTTGTTTCATAAATATTGTGTTTGGGTTTTTGTACTTTGAAAATATTGTTTTTTTATTACATCATAACAAAATAAGAATGTTAATGTAAATTTTAAGTTGTTTTTTAACATCCAGTTCATTAAATTATTTTAAATAAACAAAAAATTTGCATATTGTTTTTTTTATCCGATTAATCGAAAAAATAATCGGCCAACTAATCAATTATTAAAATAATCGTTAGTTGCAGCCCTAATATTAACATTTATCTACCGTGCAAGAAAGTTATGCACCTACAGGCAGGTTGGTTCCAAAGTGAGCACTTTCATGGGAGATATTGGATAGTTCAATCATACATTCTTTCCCCTTTATTACAGCTGGCGCTTTAAAGGACATTATATGGTGCCTTTAAAAGGTCACTCCAACCATCATATGCACTTTAACACACAGGACCGCTAAGAGATCCTCAAAGATTGACGTTCCTTTTGAAACGTATGGGGGAATTCTGCTACATTGCGTTCCGTCTCTGTGCATGCGATATACTCCCCTCCAGACAGCTCCGCAGCGTGGCTCTGTTCAGATGGGAGGTAATTAGAGGGGTCTCATTTCAATAGAAGAGCTTTCCTGACACCGATTGGCTTATTCAAAGGGACAAACGGTCATGCCACAGAAGAGGATTCCAGCTGCACCGCTGCAGCTTCTTTCTCAGGCACATACTTTTTAATCCCCCCCCCCCGTTTTTGAAGAGTGCATATCAAATCACTCACATAGTATACTTATTTAGTGGGGGCTATCATGAGTATTAAAGTGTCCCTTTAAGTATTAAAGAGATGAAAGTTGACATTTCTCTTTCCAAGGAAGACATTATAGATGGATAAGATCAGAAGTGTTAGATGCTGGAGAACATTGGTACGCCTGCTCACATTGCAAGGTACAGTAGTCAGTAGTCGTCATTCTTCCTGGTAGTAGTAGAGTCATCTTGTGGTGATCCAGGTGAGTCAGCCATATAAGCCGCTCACCCACCTTGCATTCAAGGGGTTAACAGTATCCCAGCTGACATTGTTACAGTGCCCTAGGTAATGCTGTCAAAATATGTTTTTTGTTTAGTATGAAACTAGCGGTTATGGCAGCTAGGTTGTGTTTCTTTATGGTCTGAGGGCATTGCTGTTAGAGCAGAATATGTCATTTAAAGGGAAATCACCCATTGACATTAAGCTGCATTTATTTCCAAGCGTACCAATCATCCAGAAACCTCTGCTTTCTAAATCCTCCTCCAATAGCCATTTTTGGCAGTCTCCATGAAACATGATTCTGCTGTTTTTGTACCAAAATGATTATGATAAACATTTTTGTCTGAGTCCCCAACATCCTGACAAGTCAATGGATGCTCATGCACGCCATACATCTGGGTGCGATCTATCCACAAAAACAAAAAGTGATCTATAACCGATATATAATGAACGACAGAGAACATGTAGGGAAGAAGTCGCTACGCTGGTATTTTACAATCACAGTAACTAATTACAGCACTCTGGCCTATACTGGCAATTTTTTAATAAACACAATCATTTTACAGTTTTCATTGTGTGTTAGGGCTGCATCAGACCTTAAAGAATGGAGGAGCGGCTAAAGGAGCTGTGCGCCTTTTAATGTGTTCCAACCACTGAGGGTGGGCTACGTTGGGCACTGCCCTAGGTGGGGGATAGGGCTGCCCCAAAAGTAAATATGCGTTTTAAAAGACTACAGGTGTAGGTAATGAATTAGATTATATTGGAGGAAGAGTAGATAAAATTGCTAATTCTACTTGTTTCTGAAAAGCTCAGGTCAGATGCCAGAATTCTTTGAATACGGATAAAAGACCTTTAAACTTATCCGTGTGTCGGGCGCTGGATGTGTTCTAGAGATTTGGTTCTGCCTTTCTCGCTTTTAAGAGGTTAGCATTCTCAAAGACAACTGCAAGGTCTGCAATAATCTACAAGCCGCAATCAAGAGGATCCAAAGGATTCCTGCAAAATCCCAATTACCATCTGTAAGGTGTTTTCTCCTCTAGGGATCTCTTGATGTAACCTAATAGCCAACAGGCACATTCACCCTCTTCAAAGCCAAGAGGGCAAGCAGATATCAGGGGAATTAAGCATCTTTTTGTGTGTAAAATAGATAAGAGTATGTTTGTGGCGTTTACGTATTCACAATAACATCAGGGACATGTAATCTTTTTTTTTTATTATTATTACATATAAGATAATGTGATTACATAAAAGATATAATAATTAGGCTTGTCTAGGGACAAGAATAACTCTTTTGTCATATGTTAATGTACGAAATTAATTAGGTAGTGAAATACCCCTTGGTCCCAACCAATGTACATGTACCCCATGTTGGAAAAATGTAAGTTAAATCAAAACTTCTAGGTAAAAAGTTGCTTTCCTAGAACCTAAGTAATTCTGCTTCTAATAATTTGTAACCTGTAAAAAGAATTATTATTTTTTTTTTTTTCTCATGTTTCCTAGAGAGTTTGGGGTAAATGGATGTAAAGGAAACTACAATCCTATCAACACCCCTTTTAATCATACTGTGTATCTTCATCGACTTCCAAGAAACGCTGCAAAAAAGGAAAGAAAAAAAAACCCAGCAATTTGCTATCTGTCCCGCGTTACTTTTTTATATTCTTATTAAGTATTAAATTGGAAAATTTATGTCAAAATAAAATTAACCAGCCCTAACACATTCGAGTTATCAATTTACTGCTATGTGTCAGCTGGTCCTTCCCAACCTGTGATAAAAAAAGTCTGTGATACAGGCTTTGGGTAGCTCTATTTACCATCCCGCGACCAAACATAATTAACATCTCTAAAAGCATCAAGCGAGATATTGCGCCTGGCTTTCAAGAGGCCGTCCACCCGACATTAATCACGAAGATCTTTCCTATTCCTTTAGAAGAGATCTGTCACTTTCCCCAAAACCTACATTATACAGCTCTATACATTAAATGAAATGTAATGTAATGTAATGGTGCCGCAGACTGAAATTAGTTTAACTGTGTAAGATATATACATATTAAAAACATGATCATTTTTCCCCATGAATGTCTCTCCACTCACCTTTAAGTATCCTTTAAGAAGGGTGCACGCCCCAATTAATTATTTTTCTGCTAACAGGAAAAAAAATTACAAAAGCCCAGGTAAATTGCCATAAAATGCTGGAAATTCTATCCACATAGAACAGAAATATTTCCAATTAGCGTTTTGTTAGCATTGGGTGGCATGTATGTGCACCACCAATGCCCTGCTTTACAACATAACCTACTGTAAGTGTTACAATAGGCATTAATCACAGTCTAGCCACCACGGTATTTAACTCCATACTTCCAGCATCAGTGTCGTTAAGCACAGGAGTATATATGCAGCTCTTTTCATGTTTCCTTAAGTATTTCTTACCTTGCACTTCATTATCATATGATCTCTGGGTGATGAGAGCGGATCTGCCCTCTGGTTTCACAGCCATTTGTACCCTTTTTGATCGAAGGAGGCCCCCCCACACACAGCATGCCCAGTTAAAACATTTTATATGACAACTGAGCAATTTATCTAATATCTTTTTATGTGAAACAGGCTTGCGATTTGACTTTAGTAGGAATGCAACGTATGGCACATCATGCGGACACAGAAACACTGTTTAGTCTCTCATACTCACATAAGCTTCAAGTCCCAGTCCCCACAGGTAACAAAGATAGATTTGACGCTTGGATCTAAAAGGCCCTCCTTGGCCATCCATTCGTCGGCTCTCTGAGTAAAGAAGAGAGAAGGATAAGGAAGACGGTGATGAGCAGCTTTAGGCGGTGGAAGAGATGAGCCATTTCAACAAAGATAAGCCCTTGTAATCAGAACAGGGAGAAAATTGTGATCTTATCTGCCCTGGCCTATACTCTTACTGTTATTAACAAGATTTGGTGCTTGTTTACCAGGGAGATGGGTGCACTAGGGGGACGAATGCTAGAAGGTCACAGTACTCTTGGAAGACCTAGAGGCATAAACAGAGAGGATGTTATGATAACTTACTTTGATGTTTATCGCACGTTGACCAGTAGGAAACACTCGTAATTTACTTTGCGGAGATCATTTTAGGCTTTTTTTCCCCTCTTTACCCACCTTGTTCATTGGAACGTTAATCAAGGTTATCCTCTAGCTCACCTTTAACTGAATTATATATTATTTCCATCATTTTAAATTTATTTTTTCCATGATTTTAAATTCTCAAACAAGCAATGTATACCTAGAAGTGTAATATTATGTCTATAGAAATGTAATATTATGTCTATACATTCTGGCTTGACCATTAGGGGAAATACAATTATACATAATTTTTACTATGTTTAAATTGTGATTAACAGCGAAATTGTGTAAATTAAGTGTATATATACTACAATATAGATTATATATCCCTCATGTTCTTGAAACTACCCTGTAAAAACCCTGGTGTATTTGGAGACCGGAGGTGGAATGTCTCGAGCAATACTCACCTCCAATACTTGGCTGAGAGTCGGCTGTCCATCTACCATCTCCTGGATAATTCCCGTCAGCTGAAAAAGAAGGGACGGTGTGTTACTATAATAGCCAAAATAGTTTGAAGTGTGTCAAACTATCCCTGGTAACAGAATTCTCCATCTTTTTGACACCCAACCATCTGTTTTTAGCGTCGTAGAACAAAAAGGTGCTGGATCTTCGTGGACTCTCAAATCTAGAAACATCCAGAATGTCAGCATTTATATGTGTTTATTAAGCCATTAAGTTTCCCTGAACAGGATTGCTTAGTTTCCCTGGAATTTTATCTTTAATATGCCTTTTGAATCCAGACAAATGTTCTACTATACAGGGGTCATTTACTGTACTTCAAATTTCAGGGGAGAAGAAAAAGTTTACCAAATAAGCAGCTAATTGTTACAGAAAGGGTAGTATCCTCTATCATAAAGACCATTACAAAAAGAGTAATTTACTGCTGTACTTTTTTAAGTCACGTATCAGTCATTTTTTACGCCGATCCAAAAGAAATATATATATATATATATATATATATATATATATATATATATATATAATTCAGTCTGCTCACCCCACCCAGGGGTATGTTTATTAACTCACAACACAAGTTTAATTAATTGTAATGAATACAAGAACTAAGACTTCAGGGCAAACTTATTTTCTACTAATGACTAACGAGGAATGGTAATAAATACCTTTCAGTGAGAAATGTTAATTAAAGAGAGGATGCTCTAGGATTTTCTTTTGCAGTTCATTAAGCCATTATGATGTAGAATTCAAAAGGAAGCAAAAGTGCCTATTTAGAACTCATCGGAAATTTCAGGATTTTTGCTCATCACACGTGGCTTCCCATTGGTTCACAATTCATAATTATTCTTTTTTTTGTTTTTTAAACAGTGGCTATCAGCTATGTCAGTGAGTTGTCAATAAGTCAAATTGTTATGTTACATACTACTTTTTGTGTCCTGTCCACCCACTGCACAGCGCTACAGAATTTGATGGCGCTATATAAAAACAATAATAATAATAATAATGAAAGAAAAAAAACTAAAAAAGAGGAATATTTATTTCTGTTAAACTATTTATTTCACAAATCCATTGTATTCTATACATTGGTGAGTGTAGCATCAGATATGGAGTTATTCCTACGCAAAGGGAATAGTTGCTCAGGGAGGTCTGCTTAAGACAGTAATGCTGCTTGACTGGGGGGGGGGGACTCCACGATAAAAAGGACCACAAATCTAGTTAGTAAAAGCTTTATTTTTGGGTTACATTGCCTGATTTCCTCTAATGGCTGGCAATTTGAAGGGGTTGGCTTGTATGTAAATTTGTGCACATAAAGAAAATTGAAGCATGTCACAGGAGGTGGAAGGATAATTTCTGCTAGTGAAAGTTAAATGCTGCTTCAAACTCCTATTTCATTGACTGTGAAATAGCACAGAAATAAACGGTAATTGGCTTTAACCCTCTTAATGCCAGCAATGCAAAAAAAAAAAGTCAGCAGTCCGCGGTTAGAACCGTCTGGGAAAAGCGCCGCCACCGCGCCCGACACAGAAATGTGATGAAAGTTATGCTATACTATCAAATCTACTGTGTATGTGGAAACAAATCAGTAGGAGAAACAAAACGGAACAGTGTCCCTAAATGATATACCTACGAAACAAAAGAAACTTTCATTTGTTTCCATTTTAGGATCCATGGCCTGCAACAAAGAGCTTGCAATCTGTTATTTAGGAGAGGAGATGCCGGAGTAGCGGCAGATCACTGTAATAGTGCAGGGCATGAAAACGCATGGCCTTTTGGCACCATACACCTGGTGCGACCGCAACGGCAAGTTTTAAGGATTTATCTGTAAATAAATCATAATGCCACAGCAAAGCAGTTTGCCGATTACATAAGCACTCGCCTCTGGTGAGCTATCTGATAAGATGGCCAAGTCTTTCTTCCTGGACAAAGAAAGCAATAAATCTCAACCTTACAAGGGCAGGTGCTGCAACAAAGCCCTTTACTGCAATTTACAACAAACAGAGGAATGGCGGGAGGATAAGGAGGGGGAATTCGACTCTTTAAACCCTGCGCCGCGACCCCATAATCGCACAATCCGGGGGAACAGATCAACTACTTTACAGCCAAAGGATCCTATTAGATTTTTTATTATTTCACCTGGAACATGTAAATTCTTCATTTGCAAGATTTCTAACATTTAGGTAAAGTAATACCGTATTTGCTCGATTATAAGACGAGGTTTTTTTCAGAGCAAAAGCTCTGAAAAATACCCCTCGTCTTATAATCGGGGTCGTCTTATAATCAGACCTCAAATAGGTCTGACTATGAGACGACTAAGATCCAGATCCCCCGTAGCTGCAGGGGACCTGGATCCTCCTGTCTCCCCCCCCCCCCGCTCCACTTACCGGTACTTCTGAGTCCCCGGTGTGTAGCTGGGGCAGCGTGTAGATGTCTACGCGATTCGTGTAGACAACTTCCGCTGCAGCAGGAAGGAGGTGTGGCTAGCAGCGGGGGTTGTCTGCGTCCATCGCGCAGACCTTCCCCGGCTGTCAGAGATCAGAGTTCCCCGCACCGGTGCGGGGAACTCTGATCTCTGACAGTCGGGGAAGGTCTGCGCGATGGACGCAGACAACCCCCGCTGTTAGCCACGCCTCCTTCCGGCTGCAGCGTAAGTGCGTGGGATCTACTCACTGCCCCGGCTATATGACAGGGAAGTCAGAAGTTGGGGGGGGGGGGGGGTAGTGTTAAATGGGGGGCATAAGGCATTTCTGGAGGCAAAGCGCTCTGTGAAATGCCTTTTAACCCCCTTAATGCCACTCTGCCTCCAGAAATGCCTTTTTTAACCCTCTATATGCCACTCTGCCTCCTGAATGCCTTAAACCTCCCTATATGCCACTCTTCCCCCTAATATGCCTTTTAACCCTCTAAATGCCAGAGTGGCATATAGGGGTATAAGGCATTTCTGGAGGTAGAGTGGCACATAGGGGGTCAAAAGGCATATCATGGGGCACAGTGGCATTTAGAGGGTTAAAAGGCATATCATGGGGCAGATTGGAAAATAGAAGGAAATAAAACCAAAATATTTTTCTCAATCATAGCTTTTATTAAAAAAAAAATAGTTTAGATGAATTAACATTTACTGGTAAAATTTTTCCTATAGGGTCGTCTTATATTCATCCTCTCTTTTTTTCCTAAATTAATATTCAGATTTGGGGGGTCGTCTTATAATCAAGCAAATATGGTATGGTAATTTGATTAAAATATATGCCATATCAATCTTTTTTTTTTTTTAAAGCAATATGTTCGTCTCACAAGCACCACATTGCCGCTTTTGAACCCAAATCCCTCTGAGCCACTTTTTTCCTCGGATGTCTCTCTTACCAGAAGTTCAGAATGTTTGCTGGGTATGAGGGAATCGCAGGGTTCTACAGCCCTAAAAACCCCAATGATGTGTATAGAAAGAGCAGAGAATTGGTTTACAAGATCGTGTATTATTCTTAATAAGAAATATTTTTCTTATAAATGTCTTATGCGGATACATAAATGGTTAAATAGGTCACAAAGTCACATTAAAATATAGGTATATCACCAAGCACGGTGTTTGTCGTTCCAACTTTCTGACTTTAGTACACATTAACAAGGGTCAACTCCAGTGAGCTTTCCTTGCAAGAAAAAGGCGCTCAGACACCAAGCAATCATTGGGGGCAAAAATTGTTTAACGATAACTTCTTTTCCTTACCTCGGTGCAGAATGGGGTAAGCTGGGGGTGCACCACCGGCTGCACGTACGTATGAAAGGTGGATTCTATCTCCATTGTTCTGCCATTTAACTTCAGAATGGGGAATTCAATTATTTCCTGGGAAACGGAAAACAGAGAGAACACATTTCTTAACTTGGAGAACATTTTCTTTGTGAAAACAATGCTGTCTGATGGGTGAGACGGGGAAATAGCGGTTTTAAAAAGGAATTTATTTCATCTAATACAATTTAATAAACAAGCACTTTGCCCTGAATATAAATGATACAAGCAGTAATAAAATAAATCTAGCCGGCACTCGTTTTCATCACTATTCTACAAAACTGCGTAAAAATGCATAAATATCCCGATTCCAAGAAATGCTTTTAACATTTTCAGTCCCAAAGACTTGGCCTTTCATCTTCTGCTCACCACTCCAGCACCCAGATCTTATACTCATAAACCCCATATGCCCTTTCCCGGGACACCTGAGGGTGCATGGCGTCCATTCATAACATGCCATCGGCCACGCGATGTTACTCTCCATCTGTGTTACATGGTCAGAGGAGAGTGCATCTTTACCTCTTTATATGAAAGTGTCAGATTTGGGCATTGGACATTGGCCCACAGCCATAGCCCAGGAAAGCCAGCAGCTGGGTCATAAGCATGCTTCTTGAGATTGCCCCAGCAAACTCAGGACTGTTTCCGGCTATGGGCATAATTACCAATCTATCCTGTACGTTCCCCATTACTTCAAAGGCTGCCAAAACCAGTTTCCACAGAAGAGATTGACTAAATTAAGCTCTCACACAAACCCACATATATTTTATACGTATAAAAAGTGATTTGGGTTAAAATTTAATATTTTGCTGCCACGGCAAGTCACGGTATGACCCAATGAACAGGAACATTCCAATGGTTGTATCAAGATCACTTTTAAACGTATTTACTGAATGACATTATAAATAAATAAATAAAATATATATACATATATATATACACACACACATATATATATATATATATATATATATATATATATATATATATATATATATATATATAAACTCTCATTGTTTTACCAAAGCAAGAGACCTAAAACGTTGCAAGTAGACATTTTCATATTGGTATAAAATAACCCCCAAAAAAACTCTTCCTATAGTCATTACAATGCTATCATAACTATTACAACACCAATTTAATATACTAATCCATTGCAGAATCCCACAGGTAATTTAAACTCATGAGAAAGTGATTATATAAAGGAATTCCTGGTCCGATGAGATGAATATGAAGAGAAAAAAAAACTGCCAATAATCAGGGGGATTGTAAAATGTAACGTTTTGCACTCATACTCCATAAATGCAATAACTATATAAAAAGGGTCAGCTCTGTGCGTTCCAATGGACTGAGCTCCTGTGGGAAGCATATTAGGCTGCAAGAACATATATTTTTATCACTTGAGGAGCCGAGATCTTCGTGTGAATGATCTACTTACGTCTTCTACCCTGATAAGCCGGGACACAGAAGCTGGCTGTGAGCTTGGAACCCCCCCTGCAAGAGCCCGGGAGCGAACAACATGTCAAGAAATTTAAAAACAAAATATAAGTTCTATCAGCTGAAAACAACTAATTGAGAAGGCCAATGGTTTAGTCCAACGTAACAATTTGATTCTAAGGAGGGATAATGTCTTACTTTACAGCTAACCCGTCCTGTTTCTGTATTGGGGGGGTCCATCTTTTCTGCAGGAAAAAAATGGGCCCTAAAACTGATTGAGTCTTATTTCAAATGGCCAAAACAACTTAGTAAGTTAGTTGTTTCCCTAAATGTTTAATAAAATCTGACAATTTCAGCAAATCCGATAACTTTCTTTAAATTTCTTTAAACACCTTAAAAAAATCAAAGAATTTCCGGATCAGCCAAACCCTAGACAAACATTAAAGGGGAAACACATCATGGTATCTGTGCACCGCGGGCACTCTGGAACAACTGTGCGACTATGCTGTGCGTCGCTGCAACCATAATTCATCTTTCTGCCAGAGTTTTGTTAAAGGGAGGAGGTGGCATTTATTTATTCTCGCCCGGCTCCACGTACTTCCCGATCTGCGCCCTTTTAAACTACTCACATCTTTATCTACATCCAAATAGCCTCTCGCCCCATGCTGTCTGGGTCCGCGCCAACTGCCCCAGGGCAGGTCCTCCTCCAAAAAGGGACGGCAGAGGCAGGAGCTCCGTGGGGGTCACACAATGTTGCTGTTATAGTGTGGCAAGGTAAGCGTGTGTGTTTGCGTTTGAGTTGGAGTGGAAGAGAGAGTGTGTGTTATGTGGAGTGGTGACAGGGACCAGGGATGCTAATCCTCCCCGGCTTCCCTCCTCAGGAGGGAAGACCTTCAGGGGGTGGCATTGCTGAGAAGCACACAGGTACGCAAAAGAAATTGCCGTAAAATAAGTGCTTTTCTTTACGACATCCTACAATGTCATATTGTAAGCAGCCATGTCTTCAAACTAATGTTTTGTCCGTTTCTTTTTCGCTAACCCTTAAAATGCATCACGCTATAATTAAAATTATACACACAGCCCTTCCAAGTTATGCTTCTCGTTTTACTTTTGATTCAGTTAATGCAAAAATACATAAAAATTATATATATATATATGTAACCAGTAGATTGTTAACAAACATAAAAATATATGCAACAAATACCAAAGAGATAAAACACACAGCAAGACGCCAAAAGAGATAAAAGCATAATCATTACTTTCGGTTGTTAATCCCATTTTTATTTTGCCGCGTCCCTTGTGTCCCTACCAATTGCACATTCTAAAGAAAGAGTGACAATTTGTTTTGTGCCCTAAGAAGATGAATTGATCAGTTTCTTCCTAATAAAGACGCATAGCAATGAGGTCCCGCTTTTTATTTTTTTAGAACAGCGGAGGGTCTGGGGTTATGCAAATGAAACCGGTGACTGATGTCATGAGCCGCTCCATTAAAAACAGGGGGGAAAAAAAACAAAACTGCTGCTTTTTAATATTCAAAAACAGTTTGTGCACTTTAATCAAAGCAGCCAAAAGCAAACATTTTTACATTGCTGACATTTTTATTAGCAAATCCGTACATTTTTAAAACTAGGCGTGCAATTAGGAGAATTAACCTTTCCAAACCCAACAGCCTTGCTAAAAACAGTCAACGTGGTGACTATAGGTTTTAAAAGGGTACTTAAAATGTTAATTTATCTGAAATGGAAGATTTTTTTGAGGTTTTGTATATCTTTACCAGAACACACAAATGCACGAAAACTGATAAAGTAGATGAAAATATTATTTTATTGAAAAGACATATTTTGGCCATCCTTTCAAGATCTAGTGCCTCCATGGTTTAAGAAGGATTTTAATGGGAAATACTATCCTATTACATACTCCATCCAATCTTCTTACGTTCCAGGTTTTATCCAGTTACTGTGCATGCGCATACGAGTGCATGTTCTCAAAATGTTGGGTTCCGAACAGAGGTTGACTCACAATGAAGGGAAGCAATTAGCGGTCATGGTCAGGCTGAGCAATCTCTGTCCATAGCGTACACCAAGGTCGGGTACCAAAGGGGAAACCGAAAACCATAAACTATACTAAGGGCGAGGTCTTGGGGAGGCCCATATCAGATGTGGTCAGAAGACAAGTTAAGCTTGGAATCCTAATTAATAACAGAGGAAAAGCCCACCCAAGCACAATGGCGCCCACTCATAGAAAGAAGGACTGTGTTACAAGGGGGAGGCATGAATATAGTTTGGTGGGAAGAAGACGCCAAGGGCATACGTCATGTACTTGTGATCAACATAAAACATAGAAATCTAGAACAAATGACCTACATTATACAAAAATTAGGAAGCTCTGTCTTACCTACCCCCATGTTCTACGACGGAGATACTTAGACGAGCGGGGGCCATTTTTACATTGCAGCTGCTTAATCTGCTTATGTGGTAACACTACCTTCATATATAAAGCAAGATATACATGTACTGAAATTTAACATCTTATCCGGCAATTGTACAAACAGGACAACGAATAGTTCTAACACCTCTGACATTCTTTAAAGATTCAGCAATATTGTCTTTTTTGCAAGAAACCATGTAATTTGCTCATAATGCAAGAATATCTGGGACATTATAACTTATCATACAACTAATATGAAGTTTTATGGGCAAGGGGCAACCCATATCACAAGCAAACCGGTCTTTGCGGTTTTTGGGGGGGGACTAACTGCAGTAAGTTGCTCTGGATGTTTTTGCTGCTGGTTTGGTAGATACTCATGTAATGCATCTGCTCTTCCAATAAATCAATAGCAGAATTTGGTTTACAGTAAGTTTCTTCAAAACAGTCTAAAAACACACACACGTTACTTTACAAGAGCAGCCGTACCAGATCATGTAACCTAAATACAACTTTTGACACTTCAAAGGAACTGGATGGTGGGCAAGCAGGCCAAATGCTTGATAATGAATTTCTCTATGCATTTGAATTGAACTAGAACAAAAAAATAAATGTTATAAGGTAAAGTGCACGCGAGGGCTGAAGTATTCTCTACCGTTAAAAAGTTTGGGGTCACTTAGCTGTTTTCATAGTAACATCAATTACAAAAGACTTTTCAATCAATTAGCCTTTTAAACAAACTTGAATCAGCAAATAAGTGTCATTAGAACACAAGAAGTGATGGGAGTGATGGGAGTGATAAAGGGGCTCTGTACGCCTATAACGACATTCCATTAAAAAATCAGCCAGTTTCCAACTACAATAGTCATTTACAGAATTAAACAGGATTTCTGATCTATTTCACGTTATTTTAATGGATCAAAATTAAGGACACTTCTAAGTGACCCAAACTTTTGAACGGCACTGTGTATATACACATACACATTTCTTTTTAATCATTATTTTACAGAAAAACCACACAATGTTTTTCAGCAGAATTCTTCATAAATATCATTAACACACAGAGGTCTGGATCAGGCAGCGGAGAGTTCATTTATAAATTATTTACGCTAATATTTGCAAGGATTAAACGCAATTACTAAAAAGTGGCTGGTACACACACACACACACACATTATATATATATATATATATATATATATATATTATTTACTACGGTCCTGACACTGGCCACAGGACGGAACTGGCAAAATCTCTAGCAGCAGAAAAGGGTCAAACGTTCCTCCTTTTATTTAGTTTTGTAAAATCAAAGTAGAAAGGTTGAGAAATGGAGAAACATAATTAAAATGAACAGTTGGGTTTTGGTTTAAATGTTATAGAACTGTCTTTTAATGGACTAATATGATTTTGTTTGATTTATTGTCTTGGAGATTGATGGCATTTTTCTTCTCCAATTATCCCTGTGTAAAGAGTGGATATGAATTATGTCTCATCTCTGCTGGGAGGCGAGGTGCAGGTCTCTGAGAATCCACGTGAAGACAGTTAGGTAAGTGTGTCTGTTCGGAGGTTGGGGGGTTTGTGAGTGTGACTGCCGTGTCCCAGTAATGTCTATTTAGAAGCAAGTTAAGAAATGATGAACAGGACTTTTACCAAGTCTAAGACATCGTTATACTCCTCGGTAGCCTTCAGTACCACGGACAGCGCGGAGCAAAATCACAGGGACATATCCGATTTTTTTAATTTTTTTTATTTTTTTAGAAGGGAGCAGGTTAAGTTTTATGATATAAAACTGGTTTTAAGATGTAAAAGAATTTTTTTAAGAAAATTAATGAAAATTGCCCATTCGTACAAATCTCTGAAAACGAGGAGAGACCGCCAAAGCAACAAATAAAAACAAAGCAAAGAGCTCCGAATTTTAATTTCAATGTCATTGGCTCTTTCACTCTTACTCACGCTCTTCTCAGACTCTCACCCACTCTCTCTCTCTCTCTCTAGAGTGAGGCATTCGGAGAAAGCATGTGAGAGAGCGTGAAAGAGGGCGAGTGACAAATGTTATTTCGGAATATAAAATGCCCTTTTCGATTTTCATCCGAACCGAAAGCTGAAAACAAAATTTGTCTGAAATCAAATGGACGAGAAGGAAGAAAAAATAAAAAAAAAAAATAAAAAAAATGAAATATTTGTAAGATTAGTTCTTGGTCTGTTTCCAAAATTCTAGAACCAATATTATGATGCAAGAAATCAGGGCCAGTATTGTGATGTCATGGTGGGGCTGGCATGATTTTAATGGGCATAATCTCAGTTGTGACTTCACAATAGGGTAGGGTGGTTGATTTTACATAGAGATGATTCTACACCCGGTCTGATGCCTTGCGTATAGGATTTGCAAGACTAAACTACTAAAAAAACTAAAATATTACTCAGCATAATCAGCTGGGTTTTGATGATCACATTAATCTATGACTGTTTTTTCCCAGTATAAATTTACATTTACTAGTGTGAAATATGCCAATATAACCGAATTTAACCACCAAACACACCACAGTAAAACTGCCTGGCTTGTCACCGTCTTTAATCATATTGAAAATAATTGTACCATATTTTATATTATTTATTTTATACAATCCAATAGTAACTATTCTTTTTACAATAACCCCTATGAGACAAGTCTCAACCAAATAAGATTAGCTTATGAAAGTAATAGAGAAACATAAAATTTGACGGCAGCTAAGAACCATTTGTCCCATCTAGGCTGCCCGTTTTTTTCTAGCTGTAAAAACCTCAGACCTTATTACGTTACACTTTTATTTATAGATTTCGTAGCGCTATAACAGGGGCCGGTGAACGAAAACATTAAAGCTGACATTATACAAGATCGCCAATTACATTAACACACGCTACGGCATATTGGCACAGAAGAAGAAAAGAGACACGTTCTTGAGAGCTTACATTCTATAATTTGGTCCCCGCTCTTGTCTTCTCTTTAGGTTAGCCTTATGCCTATCCCATGCATGACTGAATTCCCTTATTGCATTAACATTGCAAAGAATGGGGGGGGGGTCTAAATATGCAAGCCGACGATACTTTGTGTTTTATTTAATGATACAAATCTGTACTCTATACCGTTTAAATGGTTAACTGGTTTGTCTTACCTATACCTCGATTGTTCTTAGGAAAAATCTTACATAGATCAGAATGCATTTCCAATGTCTCTGGGAATTAAGTCAGCATGTATTGTCTTCACGGAGGAACGCACTGCGATGTGGGGTACCCGTGCTGTCTAAATGTCTATTCACAACCCCCCTTGCCTTTCCCTGTGACTAACACAACAGATAGAGACGCTTCCCTAATGACGTTATATCACAACTCAATGAGATTTAACCTGTGACATGCTTGGACTTTTCATTTAAACTTTCATTAGGAAGGAAGCAATGCTGGCAGAGGAATGAAGGATCTTCTGTTTGTCCCGCTAATAAAGACAAGTGTTGGGACCTTTTGAAGGTACAATTCATCTCCTGTCTATTTATAAAATTCAATTTTCTAAAGCCTATGCAGCATTATGAAATTACAAGTTGACATTCCTGCAGAAACCTAAATATCAAATTTAAATAGACAATGACTTCTCACAAAAAAGACAAAAAGATATTTCATACAAATTACTAGGAATTCTATTCTGTAACCTTTTAGAAAGGACTGTTCTAAATCCTGGGTATGGCATAGCAGTCTACAGTGTGCCGTTTTTTTAACCATTTTTAAGTAAAACATTTTTAATATTATAATTTTCATCTATGCAGCTCAACAATAAAAGCTATAATAGGTTTATAAAGCAACATGATAGTATTTCCGGTATAAAATAAAGCAGTCTGCTTCTCGTAGTTCTGGTACAGTCCTCCTGGGGATAGAAAGTGGTATAGAAAACGCCACCACCTTATCCATACCAGTAGCATGGAAGCCACATATGGGTTCTAATAGCAGGAATAAAGCCCCAAAGGCAATATTATTATTTATTGTTTTATATAGCGCCATCAAATTCCGTAGCGCTGTAGACAGGACATAAGTAGTAACATAACAATTTGACTTACAAAAAAAAAAAAGAGGCGAGGAGAGCCCTCAGTAAAATAGTATTTATTATTTGATACACTACTTATGTCCTGTTTACCTGTTGTACAGCGCTGTGGGATATGCTGGTGCTATATAAACCAATAAATAGAAGATGTGGGTTGACCTCTCCCCTAAGTTACAAAAAATTCAAGAACTTCACTTTATTGCAACTATAAATTTTCTAGGGCTGGCCCTTAATATATATTTGAAGTAAATTGAATTGTTTACTCCTATATTATGTACTTAGAACCCATTGCTTGGGAAACCTTGTTGAGATCTCCACGTGGATGTTTCTGAAGCAGGTACTGCTAAATAGTAATTATCACTGTGAAACACACAGGTACAAAGCAAATTATTACCCAAATATCTTTTAAAAGCCTCCAAAGCCCTGGAAATACAAGCATTGCTTAGCCTGCTAACTGTAGAGCTATGGGTTACAAGCTTGAGTTGGTCATAAAGCCGTCAACTGGCACCTTCTCTAATGATTTAATGTCTGTCCCTTATGTGCTCCCTAAGAGTGGAGACCTTTGGAGCAATAAGTGTTCTGATCCAATGTTATTTACGGCAGACAGGTTACCGCGTAAACCGGCAGCTCTGTTCCATTACAAGGGTTTTTATTAATTGCCCAAAAATACATGTCGTAGGTTGGGTTAAAGACCGTACAGTTAACCAGTGTTTATTGCTTCTTTCAACTAGTCCTTTGGTATTCACAAGTCCTATAATCACCCAGTTCTTGGTAACATAATTTAAAAGTGACGGCGGTAGAAAAGTGAGATGCTGGGACTGGCACGATGTGCACGTTAACATCGTGAGAGCATTACTTAAAGCCGAAACTTATCCAACCATCTTCCTCTAGTAAATATATTATATTATTATAGCACCACTTATAATACACATATAATAAAGGGGGTATATGATTCAGAAAAAAATGCAAAGTGGACATCAAAAGCTTGCAATCTAAAAACAATGGCGGATGAGTCAAGAAATAGAAGGGATAATTATGGAAATGCATAGATTTTCAGTAAATATAGCTGCCCTTACTGGGCTGCAGATGTGGCGGCTTTCTATTAAACACATATAGATTGCTTTAATAATGCAATGTGTCAATACCAATCTGAAAATACTCAGGGACAAACAAGTAATGTTTCTTAATTCTTTGCACAGTTCAATTTATCTAGTTACCTGGATGCCAAAAAGAAAACAAATGCACAAAACAGAGGGGGGGTGAAGAAAGGGAGAAAACAATAGAATAAACAAAAAAATGAGGATTGGAAAGGGAAATAAAGAAAAAAAAAAGCAAGAGAGAGAACAGAAGACAGGGAAAAGCAAAGAAAGCGAGAACATGAGAGAAGAATAGAGAGGGAAAGAAAGAGAGAGAGGAAAAGAAATCAGAAATTTGGATAAGGCTAAGACATAATTCTGCTTGTTTCATAAACATGGGACAGAATGCAAAGTTAATTAGATAAAGAAATCTCTTTAGTTAAAAGTTGATGCACTAAACAAATACTGATTTCTTTCAATGTCCCCTTTTATCTTTCGTGATTTACACCACAGGCAGTCCTCTAAATAATTTATGGTGGGTTAAATTTACTGCACGGCACAGGCTGACTGAAAGATTTGAATTGCCAAATAATTAGATTTTAGGGGCAAAGCTAATAAATTATCCGCCGATTTGTCCGGCCTTGTTTGTCAGCCTCATAGTGCTGCAGGTCATAGCTGGCATTTGCCTGTTTGTGTTTTAATTGCTGATTTACACATTGACAGATGAAAGCTGATGCTTCATACTTAGGGCTTCTTGATGAACAGAGGAAGGGGCAAATTTGAGCTGTAAAATGGTTATTCTCCTTGCAATCTCCCCAAAGTGGTTCAATGGTGCAGACCCAAACAGTAACAGTAACGAACGTGGAGAAGCAGCCATACAACAAACTCCGTTTCATGTTTGACCTAAAATTAAATGTTTAGTATAGTCTCAAGTATTTTTGTAAACATGTCAGACATGTGAAACGGACTCTTAAGGTTGCTAGTGATGAACATGCCCTTGCAAACGTAATCAGTTATAAGAAGAAAGATTGTAACACTAATGGTATGATAGAAAATGGAATATGTGGTAGCCTCACATGCATCCTGAAAAATACTGATATGATCCCATATTACAGAATACTAGACTGTAGGTTGTTTATACAGAAACCCATCTTGGTGACATGTATCAGCTCATCTACGTGTATCTACTAGATCTTAGTATCAAGATCAAATTGCCTTGATGTAAAGAACAGAATGCCCCAGTCTTAATTACACAAAGACAGCCCGGCTAATGAAAGTATATGAAGGCATTCCGTAGATAAAAAGAATCTCTGCAGTAGACCATCAGGCCATTGTGGCGGTTGTGTAGGGAATGTCATCCAAGTATCACACAACTATCAATAATGGTGACCCCAATGTGTGCAGACAACAGAAGAACAATATTAAATGGAACTTAGTTTTGTTCAGTGCTTTAGGACATCTCTGTATACAATTCATTTAACGGGACGTGTATTTATTTGGGGACTTTCGTATGAAATAAAAATTTAAAAAAAAAACATTATTTTTTTGTAACATGGGCTACACACAAAGGGAGACAATCCTATTTGCAGATACAAAAATACTTTTACAATTTTACCTGGGGATGGATCTGTGGTTTGTCACACGTAGCCTCGAAATCCAGCACGAGGAAGTAGTGGTATCTCTGGGGAGGGAAGGAGGTCATTGCCGCAACTGACGCCCCAAACCCTTGGCTGCCCAGTTTTCTGTTGAGCATTGGGTTAGATGCTTTCTCAGAGCCAAGGGTACTGAAAGCGTCAGGGCAGGGAGTACCCAGAGATCTTGTGAGTATCTGCTTGTGAAGTATTGCTGGCCGGATGTGCAACAGTAACTGCATTGAATCCTCTGTTGCATTTAGGTTGAAACCTAAAGAAAGAGCAGAGCAAAATAAGACTTTTTTGTTAAGGTTCCTCAAACCTCGCAACTTCAACACTCTATTAAGTGTGCAGCATATTGCACAGAAAACTCACAGCATACTTTCTTCTTTGGAAGAGAAGGTAGCAAGTACTTTGCAACAATGTGTTTTTTTTCCCATACTTTTTTAGTCTTTATTTTTGTAAATAAAAGGCACACGCAGCACAAATAAATCATCTGTGGGTACAACAGAAGACAACACAGAACTGACTCAACCCCTGCTCTCTTTCTGCAGAATTGAGCGGGATATGATTCTGTAGGCTTTATTTCAGCTTTCAGTAGTCCGAGCCTTTGTTCCTCTGATGGTTTAAAAAGACAAGGGACAAACAAGGTAGGGCATCCTGACGTTTTTGGACTTTTGATCTCAAACTTCAGCCCATCATCATGAGGTCAGGGAAGTTATAGACTTTAACCAGCTGGGACTACACCTTTGAATGCCTGCATGACATCGAATAAACAGAAGAACATACAATATTTCTTCCCTCTCCACGCAAATTGTACTTGTCACTGATGCTGATGCATCGGCGAGAGGAATGCTCATTAGCCATAAGAAATAAGAAACAGCCGCACGTCAGGACAATGTCTGCTTAAAGAATGGAGATGCCCCAATTAAAGCTTTGGGCCCAATATTTAAAATGTCACATTCTTAACTAAACTAGCCCAGTCAAAATAAAACAAATCTTTTATTTATCTTCGGGGTAAAGAATTAGAACAGTGATTTCTAACATATGCAAAGACTGAAGTCACCTTTAAAAACAACAAAATAGATTCTTATCACTTGTCAAGTATACATAAGGGGATTTGCAGACCTGCACTTTATTTGAATGTGTATTTCTGAGCTTGGCGTGATCTAAGGAGCATTAGAGTAGTGTGATCTCAGCTGCATACTTTGCAGACATACATAGTCACGGTACAATTTAAAGGTGCTGTTCCACCTTAAAACATCCCCAGAAGTTCTGCATCATGTAGAGGGAAGGAAAGCTATTTGTTTCTAGGCAACTGCAGTATTTCAAAAAACGTTTAAGCAGATTTATTTATTTTAAAGAGAAAACCAAAAGAACAGAGTCCCGTCATTACCTCAAAGCCCTCTCTATCTACTACATCACAGCAGTCTGACTTCCTACAGCCGCTGCCACTTCACAAATCCACAACTGCTGCCACAAATCCTAACACTAATACCAATAATAGTGACGGCCTGCGAGTGTGATGAAAGAGATGGGTGATGTGAGAGATGTGATGGGAGTCATGTCTATTGTGTGAGAGGTGTGATGGGAGTGATGTCACTTTAAAAGAGATGGGCAGGCTGAGCAGTAAAGAGACAGAATTAAGAGGCCCCTGTTGAAATGTTTTCAAGGAAATACAGCAAAAGAATAGTTTTCAGGTGAAAATTAAAACGTAATACACAAAGAACTACAGACCAAGCAGTCAAACCAAGGACCATGTTCCGGAGTTTAGTAGTTACAGTTACTATTGTAAGCTCTGATGGATCTAGATACGTTGCTTTGTTCCATGGAGTTTTCAAACAGTCACGCTCATGAGATTTCAAAGTATTTTAAATTGCATAGCAGTGACACATATGTCAGGATATTAGGCATCAGCCTAGGGGGCACAGAGATATGGGGAACCCTGGGGCTGATGCACAGTAGCTGTAGCCATCTGCTATAGCTGTAAGGTGGACACTCCATAGGGTCACGTAACATGATCCCAGCACTATAAGTATGGAAGCACTGGATTAAGACGTTTAGCCAGGTGCCTAACAGGTAAGTGAAAGCGAGTCTATGTTTAGGTTTCTGTTGCCTAGGGGACCTGGAGAGTCTTAATCCATTAACCCTGCATAAAATAAAAGTAGAAGAAAATCTAAGAGACCTACTCTTCCCGATGTATTGATTCCTTAATTTCACACAAAGGCATCTTCAATTTAAGACCCAACTACAACCAATGTATTAATACACAGATACGTACGTGAAGCAGAACAAACTTATGTGAAATTCAGGAAGAATATTTCAAAAAATCACACTGATTTTTTTTTTTTCCAGGGGGGATTCTTCTGGCTTTTGGGTAGTATGTTGTAAATAGGAGTCAAAAGGAGTTTTAGGGACGTATATATCGCATCAAGATCAGCATAAATAAAAAGTCCTTAAGTGCAAGCTACATTCTAAATAAATATATTACTTTGTGTAGTGTTACTGGCTGTATCGAATCAATCTTCATTCTCACAATCGTGTTCCGAGTGTCATACAAGTGATAAAATCTAAACTAATAGCTGATTAAGGCTCTATTGTTCCCTTTATACAGCATGTATCCCATCAGTTAATGTCTATAACAGCTTCATGCGCAACACATCACCGGTTTAATACCCACAACCAGTAATGTACAAGCTTCGTTTTCCCCTTGATTTACTACATGAGTAATTAAAGACCGATATTGTTTTTCATGTAAAAATCCAAAACAAGTTAAGTTTATCCGTGAGCTGCTCTTTTCCGTTGGATGCTGATGTGCTTTGGACGCCTTAAGATGAAAAGTAATGAGCGAGTTAAGCTAAAGACATCAAAGTTGCTATACCTAAAGTGCTGCTCCTCCTAATCAGTCGATGTTGAATGCCCAAACACTTCGCAGAAATAATTCTCTTAAGTTATTTTATTCAAGGAATTATTACATTTTCTATATGTTGCATTATTGACTTTGAGGTATCAAAATTATTTTCTGTTAAAAACAGTTACTTTCGCCCCAGCCAATACACAATCTGAATATACAGATGCGCCATTTGAAATGTAAATAACCTATTACAGCAGATCGGCGGTTAACGTGTTAAATCACTGTTTTCCTCTTATTGAATTACTAATCTGTCACACTCCCACTGCTGATCAAATAAGAAAAAGTTTTAATGAGCAAAAATTATTCCAGCAGATGGTGAACCGTGGATACTACACAAGCTCAAGTTTGGTGATGTGTAACAGCAGCATGAAAAATAACTAGTTTAGAGAAAATGTGAAATAAAATTCAGTGCTAAACGGACTAATAACCGCCTTCTTTACAGCGAACACCCAACCGCAGGGGTAGGTATCGGGGAGCATGTTTTTTTTTTACCTAATAGCACCTTCTACGTATTAAAGTAATTGAGAAAACTGTATAGGATTGACCACTTCAACTACACTAAACAGCACTTTATTACAATTTGTACAGATGAGACGCTCAGCCAGTGACCCTACAGTATATATATATATTTCATGCATATGACTAAATAATAATATATTTCATGCATTATACTAAATAACCACAATATGTAGCATATCCCACTGCTGAAATATTTTAGCCCATAAAACTTTTAGTTCCAACAAAATGTAACCACACAATAGGTAGAGTTTGGGTGACCAACATTATACAATCATCGCCTGACATTTACCTTCCTTTGAAACGTGCCCAGTCTATGTGCTTGTGTTATATGTAAAACAGGGAAAATAAAGATACCACGCGCACTCAAAACTACAATAAATTGTTAATGTTTATCCTACCAACGTTGGGCCATACAAGGCCTTCATGAGGGCAAAAAAATTCTATAGGCAATTATGTAACAGGTGCGAACAGTCTTTTACGCACTTTGTTACCTGGGCACCAAAACCCCAGGGGCCAGTAATTGCCTGTAGAATTTAGTTTGCACTGATGAAGGCCTTGTATGGATGAAACGTTGGTAGGATAAACATTTACAATTTAATGTCATTTTGAGTGTGCATGGTATCTTTATTTACCTTGTTTAGTGCTACTTTATTGGAGCGCTGGGTATATCTCCCCGTACCATCCGCACCTCGCATAATCTTGATATGTTCCTGATGATGCACATTGCCTAAATAATATAAATTTTCTCATGTTATTTTGAGTCAGACTCACTTGCTGTATAATGATGCTGAAAACTAGCTTTCCGTGTTTTTATAAAGCTTTTTACATTAAGAAACACTGGTTAACCTGGAAAAGAACCCATAATAATGGAAACACCAGAGTAAATATTATACACCAACAACCCGGACAAGAAGCTGATGGAGGACTTTTCATTACGGTTGTAGGATACAAAAAAATCCTTTTGCATCAGATTTCAGGTCTTTACAAAATGTACATACACACAGAGGACAGGACGCCAATTACCGCAAATCACTCACAAGGTGATTTTTGCCATAAAAAAACAACAATAAAACACCTTTATAATAAAATTTGTTGAAAAGCACTCAAAGCATTGTTCTTTTATATGAGGGTGGCCTGAATCCACGCTTCCCAAGATGCAGAAAATGTATATTTCACAGCATGTTCTCATACTTGATGGAAACTAGCATAGGCTTTGCCAACAAACTTTGAAATTCTTGCTCTGGATAATAAAAAAATCATCGCACAGATCAAGAAGTTTTCCCTTCACATAATATCAAGCATTAATATTAGGACGCACGTCAAGATAGCTGAAGCAAATTGCTGCTTGTGTTTTCTCTTTTAGAAGAATAAAAAACAATTACGAAAATATGCAATATATATATATATATATATATATATATATATATATATATATATAATGCTGGAACATTAGCAAAGTATCATGTTTTAAGAGCCAGGAAATAATGCATAGTGACAGAGATTGAAGTAAAACTTTAAGATCCATGCCTACCAAGCTCATAAGATTTTCTTACCCTGCCAGAAGTCTCACGCTTCTTAAAGCGGAGGAAATAAAAGCTACTATGAAAATGCTGTTGGTAAAACACATAATAAAAATATAAACCAGCACAGGCTGTGGGAATGATGGCAGACATGGCCAATTAGGAGCAAATGCAATGAACAAGATTCGTTTAGAACTCAGGGAAGACTTTTTTTTTTTTTTAAATAGGTTTGAAAGCAAACATTTCACTAAAATGCCCAAATGCCCCAGGAAATTGCACCAGCCTGATCACAGACACCGGCACGTGATTTGGTTCACCCCGGTCCAATACATTGCTAAGGGCTGTCTCGGTCATTCTTAACTAGAAGTCTTTCAACTCTGCAAGGGGTTGACAAGACAAGGCTGAGCATTGCAGGGTTAAAATATCAAACCTACTTATACAGTAAATTACAGGTGCAGATGCATAAAAAAAAAAAAAAAAAGAAAGAACAAAACAAAGTTTAATGTCATTGCAAATACGCAGAAAACGTGCATGCGCCAACTTAGCAGAAACACAACTTTCAGTTACACAGGACAGAGTACACCATCTACACTATCATTCAAAAGTTTGGGGTCGCTTGGAAAAGTCCTTGTTTTTGATAGAAAAGCAAATTTTGTCCATTAACATAACAAAATTAATCAGAAAAGCAGCGTAGATGTTGGGTTTTAATGAAACATCTTCAGAGGCGTAAAGAGGCCCTTTATCACTCCCATCACTGTGTTCAAATGGGACGTTGTGCTCGCTAATCCAAGTTTAAGCTTAAAAGGCAAATTGATGGCTAGAAAACCCCTTTCGGAATTATGCTACAGACAGAAATCCCCTCATTTTCCATGAAACAGGCTGAGTGACCCCAAACTTTCGAAAGGTTTTGTACGTCAGCATCAACTGCAGGGACAGGAGGCCAGTTTTGTGGTATGAAGGCAACTGGTACAGAACGGTGTAACGTACATGTAACTAGAAGAATGATTAAGTAGATAATAATTCACTCTACTGAGAGGGCGGTAGGTAAATGGAACAGCCCCCCTGAAGAAGCAGGAGAGGTTACACAGTGAGGGAATTTGAACATACATGTGATAGATTCGGGCTAACTTTAGGCCTAAGACGAGAGCAAGGACTGACTAAGGCGTGAGTCTTCACATCAGGGAAAATGTGCAGACTGGACGGGCTGAACGGGCCTGATCTGCAATCAAGTTCTATTTCTCTGTGTACGTGTTATGTGAGCCATATAGAGGAGAGGATGCACTGAGCAACACAAAACTATTAGCAAAAGCCCAACGGGGCACAAAGTGATTGTAAATGAGGGGGTCAACCAGAAGCATCAGCTGGAGGTGCAGAAGGCCACATGCCATGTGACAGTGCTACAAAATGGGTAAAGGCCAGAAACCCAACACCCACAGGAAACATGCAGGAGCGGATTCTCTGGGATGCCGGGGTGCAGGTGCACCACCCCCCCTGGCTACTGAGGGCCTGTGGAGAACCGGTGCCCAAAGCCATGCTGCTTTGTCTTGGGGGGCCCAGTATTGCTAGCCCCTAGCCAGACTCCCTGCCAGGCCCACACACTCATGACAGACCCTGGTAGCAGCTGCAGCCCAGGCCCCTGCTCTCCCTGGACCCCACAATGCACCACCAACCGACCCCACCCCCACCGAGACACATACATATAGATAAGAGCAACACATGAGGGTCTCTCCCACTCCTCTCCTCACACATACACACAAAACACCAGGCGACTCACCTCTCACTCTCCTCCTGCCTATGGAGACGGTCGTGACGGACAGACATCGCCCGCCAACCAGGAGTTCCGCTGTCGGCCCGTTCAGCCAATCACCGCGTAAACGGGCGGGGACAACGAGCAAGCCTCCTTTCTCTATATCACTTTCCTACACGGATTCATGTGGGAATGTCGATCCAACATGGCGGCGGCCTCGTTGCATGCCGGGAGTTGTGGTTTTTGGGAGTGCTTTTCTTTTCTGCATGCCAGCACATGGTCCGTTATTTCCCCTAACCGCTGACGGTGCCTAGGCGTAAAAAAATGGTCTAAGAGCCTCATTGTAAATGGTTAAAAAAATTGCTTTGGGTTTCCAGGTTACTAAAAGGTGTTAATTAATATACCTCATAGATTAGGCGCTCATTAAAAAACTATTCAAAAATACAAAGCTTTGTTCATACAATTCTGTTTTGGTTTTTTTGTTGGTAGACTGATCCTCGTTTGCCTTTGCAGCTGTTGCTAGGGTTTCACGTAACCGCTTGTGTGCCTCATTTGCAACTAAAGCATGCCCTGCTATACAATGCAAGCCGCATCAGTTATTTTTATTCTCCTGTATTACACTTTAACCCAAGCTTTTCATTAAAAAAAAGTAAAATAACTAAAATAAAGTGTTACAGGGAGTGACACCAGAAACCAACGTAATCCACAGCGTTCATAATGTAGTGAGCTTGGGCCATAGGGGACAGGAATGGTTAATGTCTGAAGAGCGATTGGAACAATGCTTTTTTTCCACTTATTTCCAATAAATAGATTTATTTTACTATTTGTTGGGGTATATATAGATATTTTCAACAATTTGTTGGTATTCAAGCTCTTTCCAGTTATTTATAAATCCTGTCCCAGTAGTGGGAAGTGTTGGGTACCTTAACTTCAAGATAGACCCTCGTCTATCACCCATTGGGTGTGTTAAGCTGGTATTGAATTAGCGCTTTTGCGACTGAGCAGAGGGCTAAAATAAAATCGCATTGGTCAACTGTGCTTATGGGTTTGCAAATTTCTGCGTACGCATTTAAATCCGTGTGGATTGAGTATACTAGGCAAAGAGATGTTTAATAGAGCCATTACAAGTATAAGCGTAAAGTCACATTTCACATTTAATTTTTCTTTTTACTATTTAGGTGTATAAAAGGGTATATAATAAAATCCAGAAGTGATTTTGATTTCTGTATTGGTACCGTCTCTACCTACATGGAATTTTATGAAATTAGCAGTACATACATCAACTTACAAAAGAGGTTCTGTATACTGTATAAGCTGAATGTACTAACCCTTTATTCAGGTGAAATAGTAGTCATTAAGGGACTCGCTATCATGGGAAATGGATCTCATTTAGGGCATTGTCATCCGAGAAGGGAGAAATGGGCTCAACCTAGATACAGCCCCATACACACATGGGAATGTACATTATGCGTCCCTGGGCTATTAATAGTGTGCATAGTTACTATAGCCTTGGTGTATCCTCGCTGTGGGTTCTATACTAGAAAACCTGGGCAATGTGCCATGTTACATTACATTATTCTGGGCATTGTAGGAGAACACTAAAGACCCCGTACACTTGCAATAGTATTTTCATAAGAGCTGTCTGTGAATGCACAATGAACAAGGAGATTCAGGGAGGTTTCATCTATTTCATGGTAGACTCATACTGATTGGGACAGCTGATTTGGTGCAGCATCATAATAACTATCAGCAGGGTAATATGATGGCATAGTTTGGGTTAGAATGTAAAAACACATGTATTGCTAATCATCGGGTCATTATATTACAAGAACAACATGTGTGCACTAACATCCACAAAGAGTATAACAAACCCAACAGATTTTTTATTTTCGGATATATCCTTCCACCTTCAACAAGATGATATGTGAATAAAGCTTAGTTGCTTTAACCCCAAAACTTCAAAGTCTTCTCCCATCTTTTGCCATAGCACTTTAAGTTGAACTTGATACCTTTTATTGGGCCAACAGAGAAAAATATGTAAAGTCACATTAGCTTTTGGGACCTCTTCTGTCTGAAGAAGAGACCTCTGAAGTCGTAAAAGCTAACTTTAGCTATTTTTTTATGTTGACCCAATAAAAAGTATTCACTTCCGCTAAAGATTCAGTTTTGTCCTGGGCTAATATGGCTATATCCATTTTTTTTCCATCCTTATACTATACTGTGGATTACTTGTGGTTCTGTATTTAATGGTCAAATTCCCATGGAGGTGGGTTCTGTCTTCTTCGCAATACATTGATCAAGGTTGTTGCTTTTCTTAATGATCTTGGGATAATGCATCCAACCCTTTAATGCTTGCTTCCTAGGGCCACTCTTAGCACAAACATTTTTGCTGCCTCCTTCATCAAGAGGTTTTTGTAGGATACAAAAAATGTTATGATATTTACATGTAATAGTGGGTCATGATCATGCCTGAGCTTGTGTTGGGTCTGGAGTCCGGACCTGGTTTATATTCGTGGTGTTCTTAAGTCTATTGGTTCCCAGACCCTAAACATAAACAGGCAACTTAGACTATGGCCCCTAAAGCCCTAGCCACACTGTTTCGTGGATTTCTGCAAAATCTTGGTATTTACACAACTTTTTCTCACCTTACGACACTTAGAGATGCGTATTATGCATATTTACCAAAAAACATAACCTGTATGTATTTATTGTGAAGAGGGAGTGAATCCCATCGCTGTTTTTGCAACGCTCCTAAAAAGTGTGCAAGTTTCTAGTCTGCTTTATGTGAAATCGGACTCTGTCTGCCGGCTGAACCATAATCCTTTATAGCTCCTAAACGTAATTGCCATATCATTTCTTACGGCGTGCAAAATTTCAGTGATTTCATATTGTGTAGGTCAGATAACTTTACTGAATAACTGCTAAAACTGTGACTTCTAGATTCACAGCGGGACTGCATACTCCAGAAACATTATGGAACCTCAAGATACATTTTAGAATACGATAAAAGGAGATTGTACATTTTAATGCTCGAGAATGTCATTCTGTTGGCTTTTAAATTACATTTAAAGGTTAATGGCAGGTTTTAGAAGGATATATTTTTACTTTAATATGGTTACAAGCCTAAGCCTATCATAATGTTTCAGCTCCAGGCCCAATAAGACCTTAATCCCGCTCTGCCGAATATGCCATAGGAATAAAACTCACAATTGTGTATGTTTAAGCTGTAGTACATTTCTGTATATATATGAATGTACATGCAAAACAGCATACAAGCCTTCAATGTATGAAGTATAAACAAAATCTGACCTTTTTTTCACTGCTTGCTTTATAGCCTTATGCAGCGCTCTCATTAGACACAAATGGGCTCGATGCCCACCAGACCACCGGTACCTGAGTGGAGGTGAAAGTCTGTGCAGCTACCATCACTCGACTAGTACTTCCCCGGTGGTCTTTGTTTCGCATGCTGGTGGAGCCCAAGATCGTTAGTCATTTACCCACATTTTTCAACTGCAGGGGGTGCATAGGATACTATACATTAGGAGGCTGTGGCAGCTGTTGAGGGGGCCTAAAGGACAGCTACTGTGGAGGTTTGATACAAGTCTGGTCCTTGGGGAGCTGCCCCCCTAAATGTATATAAATTAGGAAAACCAAGGGTAAATAAATGTGGAAAATATCCATAAACATAGGTATATATGTAGGTACCAGGGCTAATATACATATGTATGTGTTACGTTTATTTAGTATACAGAACTGTAAAATTTTATGTTTGGGAAAATTGATGAGTCTTTAAATCTTAAAGTATATCTTAAAAGTACCCCAGGTGTCTAATCATTAAAGGCCAATGTGAAGAGATTGTAGTCACTTTGTCACTTCAGATATTGGAAGTAGAAAAATGTTCTCATAGATGTTACTTATATGTCTATATGAAAGCGAGCAAATGGGCAAAACAAAAAATTACCCTTGGTAGAAAAGCCCAGAATATAATGATGATTGATAATCATCACTCACACGAGCTTGGCCCTCTTCTACATCTGTATCGGTATTATAGTAATTTAATTGGTTGGATTTGTAGGTACTGAATTTCTCATCTTTACTGTTCTTACTGTAATGGACCTTTTTCACTACTTTAGGCAAAAATTTATTTTGTTTCAAGTCTGTATGGAGGACCTCTATCTTAGTACAGTCACTTTCATGAACAGGTCATCAGAGTGCTGCTATCTGTTTTTTCATATTATTTTTTTTATTTATAATTTAATTTTTTTATTTTGTCATTGCTCTAATGAATACACTGGTGCTGTGTAGGTAAAATGTTATAATAATAATAATAATAATAATAAAAATGTCTGCTAGTCCACCCCAGAGGTTAACCAAGGCAGAGACGTCCGGGTCCTATAAAGCCCCCGAGAGACGCAGTTCTCATGTGGCACAGCGCTACCAGATCCCTTGGTCAGTTGCCATTGTTTGCAAGCCAACTCCCCATCAAGTACTTTTTTGAAAATATGTTAAAATATTTTATTAATGATTTTTTTTGCAAATATCTCCAAAAAAGGCAATATTTAGGCAGTGTTGGTGGGAAAATCTCAACAATAATATTACAAGGAGACAAAAAAAAAAAAACGAGGTGAAAAAGACGTAAGTAAGAAGGAGGAAATATTGCAATTTCTCTATGAGGTGTTCTTATTGTCACATGACCGGTCACCCTCTAGCAGCCATGCAATAACTTCACTGACCTCTGACCCGCTTTTGACACCTAAGTTATCTCTTTAGCTAGTACCGGCCAGACGCATACGTCTCATACATATCCATCCTCCTGTGACCGTATCCTGAACCGCAGAACAGCCACGGTAGCAGTGACAAGGAGGCCATCTAAACGCGCGACCTTCCATCTGTCACCCTGCCAGACTCCTTTTAAATTTTTTCCCCTTTGATTTTAATACAGATTTATGGAGAAGTCCGGTTATCAAAACATACTGCGGTGGCAAATTGGTGTCCTTATTTGCAGCCCTACAAGTACCTATAAAACTGCCACAATAGCAAACAAATAGTATTATATGGAGCTCAATGATTACAGTTTGAGCTCTCCTGAGGACAGTATAGTGCTGCATGATATTTTTCTTAATATCGTTTTGCTCGCCTGCCCCAATTCATTCTTTCCCATTTAAATTTTTAGAATACTTTTGGTATAACAGTTCCGCCACACTTGAATTAACTCATTCACCTCAATGTCTGCTTTGATGGCAGGTAGTTTATTTAATATAACAGTTATTTTAAAACTTTAAGTGATACAATGTTCCTATGGTTTCATTTAATGGAATGTGCCTTATCACAGCTTTATCTAAAAAATGGAGAGTGTTCATATCCGTTCCCAAGATTGTGTACTTTCTGGAGGTCTCTTTAATAAAATGACACAGTGGCCCTGAAATGTAACAAAATTTGGTATTTTAATAAATATGTTTGATATAAGGACCCCCTCCTCGTCGAAGACCAGCGACACTGAAAAGTGTATAGCCAATAACTAAGAAATTAATGATAATTAACAAAATGCATATATTTATATATCCCCATGCTAGTAAGCCTACAAAAACTACCCTAATCGATATATAATTAGCGACTTAGATGGAAAAGTTAGGCAAAATATTTGCTCTACCCTCAGATGACCATCATTACTAGAAACCAGGACCACCATCAGGGGGTATAGACAATATAGCACTATGGGTCCCAGCCCCTGAAGCTGGAGACACCCCCAGTCCAACACAGTCCCATACTGGAATACTTCTCCTAGCTTCCTACCTTCCAATGCATTGGTTTCAAGGTAGGGACCTGTAATATGGTGCAGGGCCAGAATTATGTAAATGGAAGGGGTGGATGGGCATTTTTCAAATCATGAGGGACCATGGGGAAAGGGGGGACCATGAATGATGACAAGCTGGTGCTGATTTTTTAATAAAGATCCCTAAATTCACATAAATATGTTATTACAGTTTTGTTCCATTCAAAAGTACATGTAATAGTATTGTCATCCAAGGATTATTACATGTTCAATCCCACCAACTCTTGTTTGGAGGGAAATATATTAAAAATCATCCTTTCTGATATGATGGGGGGGGACAAGCCATGTTACAAAGTAATAAATAAAAGATGAAAGAAAATGAGCCCATAGTAGTCCAGCGAATACCAAGTCAATGTACTATGACAAGGGTTGTCATGAGAACTTTAGCAATACCCGCTCACAGCCATATATGAATATGCTCATATATGATATCTGTTCTTCTTCATATACGCTAGCAAAGGTAAGGGCAGATATAACCAGGTTTATGTGGATTAGAAAGGCGTAGTCTGTTCCACCGAGAATGCCGGAAGAACACGAAAGTTCCGTAAACCTACACAATGGAGTTTAAATGGAATCAAATTAAAAGATGAGGGATTTAGTTTGCCTGGGGCTAAGATGTGTGTTACATTAACGAGAGAAGACATTGTACTGGTGCTCTTTCCCGTACCAGTACAGATGGAGGAATGAATGCAGGTAGCAGATCATGTAGAGAAATTACAAACAGCTTGGATATAAATCCCACCCGAGCATTGATAACACGATATCTTGTTACCATAGGGGTGATGATCCCTCTGGATCTCGAATGGTTCATTTTCTGCTTCCGGTATATGTCATATTGACATATCAATTGCTATTCCTGTTATTTTTGGCTGTCAATATACAGAATATGTATCTGCTTTGTTATATTAACTTTTGGAATTTACCTGTTGTTTTTTCATCCTCTCTGTTACGGCCGATAAGAGTCGGTAGATCATTCTCTTCCCAGCCCATGACACTGGGATATTTTTATTATACATAATTATACATAATGCCGGCACACAAAATATTCTCTTCCACCAAATCATGCGACACAAAGACAAGAGACTTAGACCTTTTCTACCACTGCACGAGACTCCAAATACATCTCTGCACCAAATAACACAAAGGCAAGATTTACTTGGACAACAGTAGAATTCTTTACCATTTTTTTAATTCAGTGCATTGGAAGATGACCCCCGGTAAACCGCCAACCTCCCCACAAATAATTCAATCAATCATTAAACCTACACGGAATCCTACATCGTAAAGGAAGATTCACAAGCTGCACTTCACAATTATTTTGATTTAAATACACATCTCACCTTGTACACGTGCAAACTTCCATAAAAACACGGAACCTTGGAAGTCAAAACCAAACATGTAATATTTTCCACGATGCTACATCATCAGTGGGTGGTGGGTTTACAAGGAGGAGGGGGTTATTAATTCTTCTTACCCCAAATGACCACACCGGTAACTGCTGTCACTTGTTGGTCATCCAGTAGGTGTCACCACTGGATATTTTTGTCCTCCTAAAGTGCAGAGGTGAAAAACGGCAAGAGGTTTGTCTTGGCCCAAGCGATTAAAAGAACCTCTAAGCCTATGGAGGGGCAAATACAAATAATACAAACATATAATTATAAATATAATATTAGATTCAGTTTATATGGCTTTTAGGTTGAATTAACTTAACGTTTTTATGGAAGAGAGCACTATAAGCACTGCACTGTTCACCTGAAGGATCTTTATGGGAAGAAGTATCACCTAGAGGCAATAAAGTTTTTTGTTTAATATAAAATATTGCTTGATAACACATGCACGTATATATATATATATATATATATATATATATATATATATACATATATCAAATAGCTTGATACATTTTTGGCATTTACCTTGCATTTTGTGGCACGCTGGTGACATGTGATATGTATGTGTAATGCACCTTTCAAAATCCCAAAATGTACTTTTTTGCATTGCGGAACGGGAAGCAGTCTATCGCAGGCTCGATATTATGCATTGGAACACTAGACATCTCCAGGATCAGAAAACTTCATCCTAAGAGCTACCAAACCGCTTCTCCAGTGGATTAGTTATGTGATCCTGCTGGACACCTAAACAGTACTTTTTACTAAAATTTGACAAGTTGAATATGTTTTGAAACATATAAATTAGGAGTCTTTTTTTTTGCTGCCGGCTAATGTATTTTATCTCTATTTTTTCTTTACTCACACATAAAATATATCCCTTTTATGTTGGTTTAGCTACATCCTCACTTAGTGGAACTGCCCCTCCACGAAAGCTGTTTTATGAGTCTCTGTAGCGGGGAAGGAGTGAAAGGGTACACCGCTGTGCCAATGAGCAAAATATTTTTCCATCCATTCTTTTAAGCAATATCATATGTGTTTAATAGTTTTAAAACGCTAACCCCCATGTACAATAGATTTTAATGAGTGCAGTCTGCAACCGGGATTCAAAAAGCATTTTTTTTCCGAATCACATAAAGTTATAATCGCGCTGAGAAAGACACATTTTTATTTTTTTTGTACAAATTGCTCTTTTTCTTCCTGATCACAGTTTTCTCTGTGAAACTTCTCTGTTTGGGTGACACATAAAAGTTTCAACATTTCTTTTCTTTAAAAATATGATTTTATAAAAAGCTCCTTTCAGCTCAGAATCAAATTATCTGCCTTCATTTCTTTCTCTCTCTTTTTTTTTTTTTTTTTTTTTTTAAAAAAGAATACTTTTATCCATACTTTATATACTTGCCTAAGGATACATCAATAGACTGTGGCTATTCTTCGTCATCGCTATAACTGTACAGTTCTCACTAAATATTCTATGAAGCCTCTTCCTGGTGGGTTTAGTTCCATTTCTTGTGAAGGAGTCTTATTGTTCTCCAGCACAAAGGATCATTTACAGAAATGACATATCTCAGTTGGTACAGGGAGGACAGCGTTACCGCATATTATGATATTTTCCACTTGTGAAAAGTGCCACATGGGGTAGGAGTAGATGTTTTCCGTGGAGCGGCCAAGCAGTCTTATCCTTATGAAAATAAACACAGCTGACACTTTGCCATTGGGTAGTAAGTGGGTATCGAATGAGCATTATTACTGTCCCAAGTCGTTATATCCCACTGTGTGCTTCTAAAGAAAAGAGTACCAGGTCTCTTTAGACCAGATTGCAATACATTCTTTCACGAGGTTTCTCTGTGTTCTTCTGCAACAAGGTTTCCTTCATGTTCTTCTACTTGAGAGTCTTCCAACGTTATCGCTAAATCTAAGATTGTCAGCCTGATGTGAGCCTGCTCACCACGACATTTCTGTTATTAAATGACTACATATGTATATGAGATATAAGCTACTGACCCCAACCTTGGAGAGGTAAAATTGGCCCTGGCCAGTGGCTGAAAAGTGTGACCACATGCTAAAGGTAGGTGGAAGCCACTGGTCCACTGGATATTTGCCCGGTATAACCGATGGCCAGTCTGGGCTTTCACTGACCCAATAATCAGCTGTGTGTTTTGGGGTTTCGTGAGCTAACTTGAGCTATTGCCTACAAATTACTATTCCAAAAAGGTATCCTATTGTGTAGAACACACATGAGTTGTAGGGAGTTGAAACGTTTCAGGTAATCAAGGTTGCCGTGCTGTATGTAGAGGTGGCCCTGCAAAATGCATAATTAAATTTGCAAGATATTTTGTTTTAGTCTCACTAACTGAATTATGCATGATGTAAAGGCATGGATTAAAGGTGCTGTTCCACTAACTCTGAGCAGTTTTGCTTCACAAGAAAAACCATTCCAGGCGCTGTTGAATGATCAAGAAGTGTTTAAACCACATCTCATTCATAATTATTGCTAGGGACATTTAATTGTCGTGCGAGACAAAAGCTGGCATAGATAGGTTGTGGCCATAAAAGCCACACAAAAAAACGTAAAGCTTCTGTGAAAATTTTATTTCAAATTAAAACAAATGATAGTGGAACAGCATCCTTAAAATGTTCTTACCAAAACGTACTCAGTTGGTTATGCCAACAACGGTTATGTATTCATTCACACATTTACACATTTTATTCTAATTTATAACATTTAATCTTCATAGAGTTCTGTAAATCATAAAAATATATATTTTTTAAAAAGGTTCTAAAACCTACCCGTATAAAGTGTATTGTGATGTCATGTAATTAGTGCAGAAAATGTTCTAAGGTTTTTATGAGCTGGTATCAACGCTTGTAAAGATTATTTTATTTGTCGATATAATGTTCAAAAGGGTTGTCCATAATATAAGAAGACAAAAGACCTAAAGCGTTCCTTTATGGTATTTTCTTACTATCTAGTTTCCAGATAATTCCATTACACTTAGTAATCTAGAGACTCTGGCATCCTTTTCCCACCAGGATTATGCAGTCACACTTATTGGACTAATTGGGTATTTCACACTCCGCAAGGATACTGATGGATAATTTAAGGGACCAAGGAAAAAAAATCTAAGTATCAAATCCCATTGTGTTAAAAAAAAAGCATAGCCACAAGATTATAAACGGTCAAAAACAAGGAATTACATGTAAATTTTCATCGATACGGAGCAGTGCACTACAAGGTGCTTAAGGTTGTGTTTAAGTAGGATTAAACGAGATCAATAAGAATTTCCTTTAAAATTCCGGTTGTTGTTTAAAAATATTCCGGTGAAGAATACAGAATATTGAGTCCTAGAAGACATTTTTTACGTGACATTTTTGTAAGAGCCATTAGTGTTAAACCATCTTAAACATCTCTCCTTTTCTCTTTCCATCCCTTTCTCTCTGTTGTAAAATATTCAGAAAACGTTGAAATAACTGATCAGAGGAACTTACTTTATCTTGGAGGATAAAGAGCTCATGTGAAACCCATCTAGGATTCCTGACAAGGTGAAAATACAGAGAGACCCAGGTACAACATGAAAAATGAGCCATTATGGGATTTCTCAAGACCTTTCCCTGTAATATGATATAATGTAATAATAACTAATAAATGTAATGGAATGGATCATAAAATAAGCAAGCTATACGGAATTCCAACTACCAATTAGATTTGGGATTCTATGATTAATTCCGAGCTGGTACACGGTGGAGGAATATTAAATCTGGGGAAAAGGTCCTTTTAAGCATTTGTTTTTCTTAATTCAGTCAGATTAGAGGGATGTCATGAGGCCCTTTAAATTTGATTTTACTTGGGTTATAGAAAGCATCAATTTATATATCTCACTACATGGACAGTTTGTGAGATTTCACATGTCAACTGTTTCTTGATAATAAACAGGGGGTAATATTTAAGAAATACTGGGCTGGGAAAAAAAATGTTGTAGATAATTAAATCTTGGAGAATCTATAGAAAATACCAAAGGAGTAACTGTAGTGGTTGATAGGGGTTCTGAAGCATGTGAGCTAAAATGTGCCCAACAGTTTGGCAACTTGAGCTCCCCTCAGGGCCTTTTCGTCTACCAAATTGTGCCACCAGCAAGAAGCTCTCTTGTCGTCATGACTTTTGTTTGAGGCACAGATCTCTTGTGCACGTTCTCCATGCATTATGCAGGTGTCTGTTGACCACTGGTAGATCCCAGGCCAACTTTTATAGATTGGGGGCATTTTCTTTAATAACTGATTGCATCACCCTGGTCAAGGCATGCCAGACACTTGACTTCCAGGGTTTGCTTTCGGTTAAGTAGAAGAAGACACTTGGAGGAGCAAGGAGAGGCACAGGCCACTGGAAGCCCAAATCTCACTACTTGCTCACGTTAGCCATCTTCGGGGATTGGCCCCCGATCCCTTTTACCATGTGGTGAGATATATATAATTCAGATGCAAGGAGCCCTTGTTACTGATCCAGGATAAGGACCCCTACATCAGGGGCATAACACTGGACAATATTTAAAAAGTGTTTGCGGCATAAAAGTGTAGGCAATTGTGTTGCGCCCTCCGTCACATATGTTGCAATTGGTGCCACGATGGTGAGAAATAGCTTCTCAAATAGCAGAACATCTTGTGTGAAAAATTACATACATCATAAAGATACTATTTATGAGACTTTTTTGTGAGAAATATTACATGCATATTAGAAACCATGCAACAATAACAAAGGCTGTAAAAGTATGGTGGGAGGTCTTCTTTAAGATTCTAGAATATCACGAGACAGAGTTTGTGTAACTCACATGTCTCTTAACAGCTTGTAGGGCTCACCATTTAAAGACCCAAGGGTTAAAAACGCTATATTTTTCACACCGGCGTAGGTCTTCCGTTTACCTGAACGTACTGAGAGGTTGATAGATAGGTGGAAATGCCTCCCAGCTGAAGTGGTAGAGGTTAACACAGTAAGGGAATTTAAACATGCATTGAGCAGGCAATATGGGTATCCTAACTCTAATTATAGAAATCCAGGAAGACTAAATGTTCTTATCTGCCGTTGAATTTTATATTTCTATTCAACATGGAAAATACTTTTTTTGTGATTATACATGTTTTTAACATGTTGGTTTTCTTAAATCTTGATTGAGAACCACTGATATAAAGGTCTGTTCCGTAAATGTCTCCCCATCGCCTGTTCCGAGCCTCCAATTAAGAGAAGGAAGTGTTGGAACTCTGGGATGTGCTATCAGAATCAGGGGACCATTAATCACTTAAGGCCTATATGCATTTGTCACTTTATATAATATCAATATATATACGCGGGCATGTTGTTCCGAGTAAGGGCATCGGCGTCTGACGACAATCTAATTTTACCCTGGACTACTAGACTATTAGGATTCTATGCAATAATTGTATTAATCAAATGTAATTATGTATGTTAATATTTCACGATGCATCAAATCTTTCATGCGAGGCGCAGTCTCGGAGATGTTGTGGTGACAGGATAATATTAATGGTGTCCGTAAAATCATTACACAGTTTAGCTCTCTAGTTATTAGGATAATGATTTGGCCCCATTTAACACGAATCATAATGTGCAAATAAGCAATCTTTTTCTTGCCTCTTTGTTGTAGTCAGGCAGGCATTCCGTGGCTCATAATCAGTTTTATTTTTCTAATGCCTGCTATTGCTGTCCATGTGTTTAGATTTTCTTTTCTTCTAATATGATATATGATTTTGACCAACCTCAGGAAGTTAAAGAAATTGCTAAGTCAAGTTACAATTACTATTAACCAACCGGCTTTCAGGGGGTTAATAAGTTAATAAAAATTAGCATTTTTCAATTCGCTGTTTTCACATCTTGTTTATTATTAAAATTACATGAATAGGCTTTGTGCGTCTGTAGTAGAGGTTTATTTTCATAGGTTGCAAAATGTATACAGGTATGATGTGGACAAACTCAAATGGTAAATCTGTTGGAAGGGCTATTGGATCCAACAGAGCAAAGGCCAGCAACATCCACATTCTGATTCTACTGTAAAACCAGTCAGTGGGAAAAAATATCTGTTTGGTCCCAATTCCAACAGCGACCCCCCAAAAACATTTTTCTATAAGATTATAGATTAAGATACTGTCAGTTTGCTTGGAGGCTGGTTTACTTTAAATGAGCACTCCAGTCCTAATTTTAAGTTATGTGCTTACTGAAGTCCATTTTGCATGGATTCCAGCGCATTTTACTGCATGCAAATTGATGCAGGCGTTCTCTAGCTATTGGAGTTATGAAATGACACTTCTGTCTGGTGTATGCCCTCCTCCAGCCACCTCTATTGAGAGCAGGAAGCATTCATCAGTACACTTTTTGCACATGCTCAGTAGAGCTCCCACTCTAGGCACTCTGAAGCTGAGCTCCAATTGAAATCGATGGAATTGGCAGCCACCAATCACATGTATGCTATCTGGAGATACAGAGTGCTATTAAGTCTTTGGAAGATGTGTAGATACTACTAATTCCTGCTTTCAGTTGAGGAAGCCAGAAGTGGAGTTAAGTGAGAAATCTCCCATAAAGAATTCATGCGGTAAAACACAATAGACTCCAAAACACATAAAAAAACTAAATGTGGACACTTACAAAATATACCACATGGCAACTAACAAGTCACTGGGGGGCGGGCTTGGGCTAGATCGTGGCTAGTGATATTTTAGTAAGGCATGGAATCTCAATGCAATATGGTACCCAACAGGTGTTTAAATGTACTTTTGCTGTAAGTTTACTTATTTACACATTTTATATATTATGGAACATTGTCATTTTTGAAGACTAGACCTTCTCTGGTTATTTGTTAATAATCCTTTTGTCAGTGCCTTGATTTCTTAGCTTTACAAACGCAGTGTCGTGTTTTACCATATTGCACAAAAGGAGTGCTACATAAATGCCAAAGTGTCTTATTTACACCCATTAGCACTAAGCTTATGCAATCGCTTGCTGGAATACTATAAATGTTTTTGCTTCTCAGTCACCGAAAGGGTTGATCGCTGGCAAGAATGTAAGCAGCCATTTATTTATAAGACAAATCATCAGCTTAGTGCAGAAATACCACATGCGTCTCAAGACGTTGAATGCTGCTAGACAAATTGTGCTTAACACAGCTCAGGCCTCCCTAGTTGTCAAGGGGTTAATGAGTATAATCAGTCTTTGACTTTTTCTCGATAAGCCCTTGATGCATTATTTTTTCTTTCTTGGTTCGCATATCGTTTTTTTTTCCCCTGCCCCTGGCCGATTCTCATTGCGTCCTCCTCAACACTACAATTAAAACACAACGGTGCGAAATAACATGCACTTACAGGGCTGCAATTCACTCATTGTGTCATATTTGTGTAAATCTGAGTTTACCCCGAAAGATAAACAGAGAATCGGAGTGTGACATGACGATGAATCATGTTTAAATGATATAACTGCTGTCAAGATCCCTTATCCTATCAAAGCTCGCTCAGTACAAATCCCAGATATTTGTAATCTTAGCAGCTGGAGAACAACGTATTTCAGGCGCTGGTCGAGCAGCGCTGCCTTTAAAGCAGATCTGTCATTTCTAACAATAAAAATCATACACATGTTCCCTTTACCCCTGCAAGCCCAGCCGCTACCGTTTCAAGAATGAAATGCTTACTATATTGCTGGAAATTAAGGTCGTTTTCCCTTTTTTTAACAGCCCTGACCGGAGGTGCCATCTTGCTGCTGAACTTCGAGTTGGCAGATGCCCATAGCGGCTCCGCCAACCGATTCCTCTATATTATCTTTTAATCCTTTTCTCGTGCAATTTAAAAAATATAAACTTTTGGGATTTTAGGGCCAGAACAATTAAAAAAAACATGATAGTGGTGATTTAAACTTTTAAATAGGTTATGATATCATACCCCCTAAAAACATAAAATAAAAGAGAAAATAGAAAAATCCAAAAGCGAATAGAAAAATATATATCCGAATAAATTGTTAAAGAGCTTACAACTTAATAGCATTTTTTTTCGCTTTTCAATTTATAGAAAGGTCAGACTTGTTCAAAGCAAGTGATTTATGGACTTGAAATCGCATATTAGCGTCCGTTTCCTGCGTGCTTCAATACGCCGCAAATTTAAATGCCACGTTGTACAGCGCCATGGAATACGTCGGAGCTTTATAAATATATAATGATAACAGTGCTGGATTCGGGGCTCAAAAGGATCACCAACAAAGTGGCTTATACTGTATTAACATAAACTCTTGTGACGCAGCGAATTGAATGAATGCCTCCTGTTTCTAAAGAGTTAATAGAACGTAGACAACTAGGGTTCAGCGTGGAAGAGAGAGTCTGATCTGAAAGAGACCTGCAAAAGACAGGATTCCAAGACAATGCAGCCACTGACATCTGTTTGGAATATAAATGGCTGTAGCCTCTCACTTCCCACATGGTAATTGATGAGTTGCTATTTGATGCTTTTATTAGTTGTGTTTTGATGTCACAACAGAACAATTACCAGCCTGGGAGTGACAAGCATAGACAGAGCTGCAAGCGGCTGTAATGGCTTGTGAGAGCCTTGGCTGTCTGTGACATAACAGCTATGTTATTATCGTGGTATAATTATAATTATTTCATATGGACTTTTAGAGCGCGAGCTGCTGACAGAATAGCAGAAGGGAGAACACCATTGCTTTTCGTACAAAGATATTATTAATCCCGTGAACGTGCTGTTTTTTTTTAACCCTTTCCGTACTGCTACTGCAATAATGAACTTTCCGCGTGTACTCATCTAATTGGTGTTGCACATGACCCCTGGAACTAAAAGGGTTAAAGAGGGATACTACAAAAAATGGCACCCAACAGCAACTATACAAAAGTTTAAAGAATTCCAAGGACACTTTGCCACTGTGAAGTCACACCTCAGCATGTAACCGGGAGTTAATAATACTTTGTAAGACTGTAATTCTACATTATTAGGGCATTATCACATCAAAGTACTGCTTTAACTCATACAGAACCCCAAGAAAAGAACTTTAGAGACACAATAAAGCCTCATAACAAATAAACCTTACATTAAAGGCAGTATTAGTACATACATGTAATATAACTTTAATATGGGAACGCTGGAAGCATCACATGAAAAACAAACTTTTCGGACACATTCAGGATGCCTGTAAGGTTCACATTGGTTTGGGTGTATTTTCAAAGTTAAAATTTTTGCAGGATCGCCTATTCTGTTATGAAAGGAAACCCGTCATGTGTTAAACTATATACAAATGTGCATGTTTAACGGCTAGTTTTGTATATAATTTGGGATAATAACACTACCGGAAAGACCTTACTCTCAAAAGCTAAGTGCTGATTTAAAGCTTTGGTCATGCGCCAGGTCAACAGCATGTAGCCTTACAACACAGGACTGTAACTGAAAGTTTGAGACAGTTGGTAGGTGTGCAGTTGTTTGCAAAGTTGGATTCCACAGATGTTTAATCATACCACTGTATATCAAATAATGCAGAGATCCCCGAGACTACGCAGAAACAATGAGATAATGCATCATTGTGTTAATGTGCAGATGGTCACAATTGTTTAGTGCACAAGTTGTCTCCAAGTTCATGACTGCAGAGTGAATAGTCTTTGTTTCCACTCTTAACCCTTTAGTGCTTTACTCACTTCTTCTGCACTCAAAGGGTTAAAGCTGGATTGATAATGTTTGAACATTGAAGTGTTATTCTTCTGTTGACGGGAAAGCTCAATACAGCCAAATCCCGGGTACAGGGTGCCTCTCACCCAAACTCAACTTTAAAACCCCCTTTTTTCCTGCACCTGGAATCTCTGCTCTACCCTGGGCATCTGCCCCTTTCACCCATACTCTGATGCTATCCTCTATACCAGCAAAGACTTCAAAAGTTTAGTAAATGCACATTAGAAGGAAGGAGGGAGAAATTCTTAATCAGAGGTTGTGGTTTGATGGTGGAAGATTTTTACTTAAACTAAGGTGGACGTCTGGATTCATATTCTAGAAGAAAGGGTGCAGATCAGTACACATGCTTGGGATCACCCAGACTGGGTTATCATATGACTTTCAACTGCCACCCAGGGCTGATTTTTTAGCAGGGTCATGCTAGGTGGCCATCCAAGTTAAAACTGAAGGACACCAGTGGAGGACAGTGACCTTCCCAGCATACCAGGTCAAGATTTTCATGGACATCTTGGTGGATACCAAGAACCTAGTCATACATGATGCTGAATGTCGGCCCATCTGGTCACCTGGTACTTTTTATTCTTTCTGAAATCAGCCCTGGCAACAAGCCATACTCCTCAATGTGCAGCATGGCCAAGGATCAACAAACACTCCAAGTGCTAAGACTAGGAGAAACATTGTTTCAGATGATTTCTAAAGATGCCCATAAGATGTTGTTTACAACGACATAAAAATATCTTGCAAACAATCATGTTGCTGAGAACCCTTTCCGCGTTTTTCCTGCCGTTACATTCCTTTTTTGTCAGGCTAACTTTTTACTGCTTTGGTCGCCTTTATTTTGTTTGTGACTTTCATGCGTTTTGTGGGTTTCCTGTTTCAATGAGGCATTCAGCATCCCATAACAAAGCTCGTTTCTTATTGTAGTTAAAATATTTTCAATAGGAAGTAAACATGTATCTTATTCACAAAAGGGGAGATCACACGTCCTTAAAGAGACGTTATATTTGATAAAATGAACCAATGGTAAAGGGATGCTGTATACTAAATTTATTGCAGCAAACATACAGCTAGAAATATCAAGATCTATATCATGGTTCAAGTAAAGGTATAAACTTAAAAAATGGGTTTTATGACCATTATCTGGTCTTGAAAGCATTGACCGGTTACACACTTCCTCAGTTAACCCTACCAATGGACAGAGAGACAGTAACAATACTTTATTTCATGTGGAAACCACCGGTTTACTTATTATACTTCATATTTTCTGGTTTGATGGTGGTTCCTTGCTGTGAGAAGACCAGAGTCCATCAGTGATGCCAATTGGCACATTGTATCTTTCACAGGGTCTTGTCTTTATTTATATATTTATGTATTTATTTTTTTTATTAAATGTTTGTTTATATTGCATTCTGCACCTATTCCCTTTTGTTTATCTTTCAACTGTTTTATATTATCTATAAGCAAAAATGTTTCATATGTTCTCTAATTTACCTGAGAAGGCATGTAAAATGCCACTTGAGTTGGACTTTTAAATAAAAAAAAATACTTTTAAGGAAAAAGTGAGATTTCAATTTTTTTGTGCAGATCTGCATCTCTTGGATCACTTGATGTCAATGGAGGAGCCCAGAAAGGCTCAGGCATTGTGAACATGCTGCTAACGATCTGGTTACTGTTAACTCCCCTTGTGGCCATATGTGGAACTGCAATCATTAACAACTGGACTAACAATAAAAAACAAAACAAAAAAACATTCATCCTCCCATTTTTTTGCTTTAAAGACCCAGTCCTTAGTCTCATCTTAGATTCAGGATATCCACACACCTACAATATGCTGGAAGAATGACTTTGGATCTGTAAAGGGGAAGTGTCACATCTCTTGGGGCAAGTAATAAATAGTGGCGCTAGCCTATACGCCCTGATAGCTGTATTTTTAAATTTGTATAAACACGGCCAACGTATTGCAAATCATTATAGACCAACAGAGGGCACACGGGCCAGAACCGTACTTATTGACATGAAAGTTTGATTAATAGTATTTTGCACAAATACACAGCAGGTAAAGTGTACCTTGATCTTGGCAACTCGCAGGCTAGAGGTTGGGAGGCTAAACAGGAGTGTTAGGGAGGTCAGCTTCCCAACAACACACAGCTGATTTATAACCGCCAGATATTAAGATTGCTTTAATAACACAGGCTAATACAAAGAGTATTATTTATTTCATAAGCTGCTTCGCAGGACAACTTCGACAGCACAATCCTCATTTCTCCATTAACCCTTACTGTGCCGGGCAACCATATAAAACCACACAGGGTCTTGTTTGTAATGGGCAGTTCTGGAGTAAAATGCTTAGCGTGGCACAATCACCATGGAAACCGAAGCATACCTACCAAGTGTCCTGTTGTAGAAATGTAGACCCATTCATTCCATGTAGTCGGCCCACTTGTCCTGCTGTAAAAACCTAAATCAGTCCCTGGTCTTGTTTTAGGTTTAGTGTAGCCTTATGTGTATCCCATGCATGTTTAAAGCAACTCTAATACTTCTGCTGGGAGGCTGTTCCACTTATCTTCCAGCATATTAGTAAAGTGAGCAAGTTAATTTAATACACTTTAACATGATGATAACCAAAATGGTGAGCAGTGTACTTCAAAACCTTTCTTATACCTAAATGTTTTGTGACAGTCGTCAGTTATGGGCCATGGGTTCCATACCTTGCTCTCAAAGTCCAAAATTCATAGACCAGATCTGGTCTCTCATAAGCTCCTTCTGAGTTGTCTAGTTTTAAATGGAGCTCCAGTGATATTTTTCTAGGGTCTGAGGATATGAGGGTCGGTTCTGCAGAGACAGATGCAATCCTGAATACACCAACATGAAAACTCTCACTAATATAATGCCAACCTATTCTTGGGACATCCGAGTTACTGAGTTAATTATAATGAGTCAAAGTGAACATTCTTTTTGATGGACCAATGTGCGTCTATAGAAATAAATACCTATTGGTTCTCAGTTTGGTGTATATATATATATATATATATATATATATATATATATATATATACACACATATACAGTATGTACGTACTAAGATAAATTGAGAAACATTTAACCATTTCTACATGGGAATGTTGGCCAGAAGCAGAACCAGAAGCCCTTCTTGGATCAGTTGTTTTCTCTGATGTACAAGATTTGGGACCCTCTTTGTTTTGGGTCCCGGGGCTATTGTCTTCTATGATAATATATATATATATATATTTCTATTAATATGAATTTAAATGAACTGCTGAAATTAACGTTAATTTCACTATTACAGAAATAATTACATTAAAACTATCTGGCATGTAATGGGTTAACATATTCACAAAGATGGCCGTTTCAGTTGGCTTATAATTGTTATTTATTTATTTTTTTTACATTAAAGGCATCATGCCTGTTTAAGTTGGTATCAGCCGAGCACCCAGTCAGTACCCGTCTCCGACCAGCATTTGGGATCTGAAACCGTCATTAAGTAAAATCTATAAATTCCTCTGGCGTGATCCGTATATAATCTATGACTCATTACTCCAGCTCATACCTACTCTTTATATCAAAGGCTTAGCTCCGAAATGCTCCTATTTTTTTCCCATTCTTCCTGATGTGTATATGTTTCCTAGCCAATTAAATCCAGCGCTGATATGATTTACAATGTGCGGCCCCATACTATACTCTCTTTATCTGCACATATTGATTAGGGTTTAGCTACAGTCCCAAGGCGATCACTAATGTTATATTGCTGAATATTTTTCTTTTATTGTACAAGCCTGTCTCTTTATTGAGTCATCTACTCAGCAGCCTGATATCCTATCGCTAGCCGACCATGTACACGGTGCTTTAACACACAAAAGCAAGGTGCATGGATCCATCTAATAAGATTAAAGCCCATGTAAGGACAGAAGAACCCACAAGATCTTCCATAGGCAGATGAGCACACACTCCATGCAGGGGCACAAGTTTATGTTGTAGGACAGCCCTGTATGTGGGCTTAATTTTCCCATCCTCCCTTTGTACCCTAATGTATTCAGAGCAGTGAAAGAGAGAGAGGCTGAGAGTGTGTGTGTGTCTGCTGCCAGGAGTCCCCTATGAAGCTCAGTCACTGCTATCTGCATGCACAGTGAGACAGCCCTGCTCCAGTCCCTCTCACTCACTGGTGTGTTTGCATGTATGTGTGCTACTGAGAGGCTGTTTGGTCTGCACATGCAAAAGGAAAGCCACAGTGTGAAAGGCTGAGGACAAGAAGCAGCAAGCCTCCTGCAAGGATCTCTCCCTCTGTCTGCCTCTCACCTCTCCAGATGCACAGCATTCTCACTGTAAGTACACATTTCAGGAGTAGCTGTCTCCCATGTGTTGGGACACTGCACTGGGGAGGGTCTTTGGGGCTTTTGCAGGACACTTGGGGGGAAGAACTTCATGCTCCTGGATTATGGATCAAGACCTTCTAGGAGTCCTTATAGAGCCCCTGTGTGCTGGGAGCTTTCGCTTATTTAAAGTGCAACTTTGAGCTGGAAGTTTGCAGGGTTCTGACATCATACATCAGTTCCTGGGCTTATCCTTTTCATGCAAACAACAAGATGCAGAAAAATATGTGTAGATCTAAGACATGTTTCCTCCAGGAGCTTGTGCTAGGAATTTGGTGCACCAGACCCTCATCTCTTGCTGGGGTTGTTGTAGGAGACCCCTGCCCTGGGGTAGGACAAGTGGATAAGGAACCCAGTGGCCAGGTGCTGGTGGCCAGTTACATGGAAATCCTTCCCCAGTTTAGCATTAGCAATTTGTATTTCATGCTACTTTCAATTCCATCATTTTATTTGAAGACTGCATTTATTTTTCTAAATACCCCATTACTGCAATAGTTATGCAGTAATATTTAGGAATAACTTGCACATATAGATTTGTATACAGAGAACCAGTGTCCTGTAAGTCTTTCCTTTTGTTTTATTTAATTGGAAATCAAGACTTTGTTCTTTTTCCCCAACATTTTAAATTCTATTGTTTCCTTCAGGATGTTATCCACCATGCACAGAAATATATTTGTTTGACATTCAATAAATATTTATCCCAAGCACAGTGTAGATGAACCTGGCACTGGGGGGACCATTGTGGTCACTGGATCTCCTCTAGATGTTCCTCTACTATCCTAGAGGTTCTGACTTTCTGCTATGTAGCTACTATAGATTATTGATTCATCATATGGAATGTTATCTAGGGGGTTAAAGGCAGCTGGGTTACAATGTTACAGAATTGTGCCACTTTTTTTTTTTTTTAGCTTTTCCTTCCTGGCAAATCCTGAGAAGATACATAGAAACTCAGCGGGACCCTTCTTGGAATTGTTGTGAACTTTTAAAAATAAAATCCAAGAGGGAAGTGTGTGAATTAGGCTTAAGACTTATGGGAAGCAAATTCTTCACCTTCTGATGTAGATGCATAAAAAAAACATCTGTTTGGTCACCGTGAAATGATTAGGAACCTTACTGCCCCTGTCCTGCCACACAGGAAACACTCCTTCCAAGCGATTTTTGCAATAAATTTCAAGGGTTCTAGCATCCTCTCTACTGCGGGGGGGTCTTTGTTTGGGACAGGGGGGCTTCATTAGGCCTTTATCTTTTTTTGTTGTTGTAGGGAAGTATTAAAAATCCTATGAAGGTTTTTTTGGACAAAGAGTCCGACACCTGATATTGTTGTTGTATGACACATTATTTAAAAAAAAAAAAAACCCTGCTTGATTGTCGGTATAAAAAGGGTTAATGTGGCTTAATTTTAAAAAGAGAATTTAATGAAAATTCTCTATTGTTTCAATTAGTTCTAGTAACGGATTTGAATGTCAGTAATTTGGCTTGGTGTATTTGTGCCTTTTATTGAAGCATGAAATATGTGTGATTTTTAAGATCTTAGAAAGTTTCAGTTATTCCAAAATAGATTTTTTTTTAAGGATCAGCACCTGCTTTCCCTGTAAGAACTAGATATTTGGAAATATATATAATTAACATGCTCATGTTTGATGTTTGGATACCCAATGGTGTCTTGACTTTTAAATAATCCTTAATTATAATATAAAAGCTGTTTTCATTGTATGGTTAATATTTTAGAGTTATATGCGTAACCAAAAATTGTCCAGAACCTTATGGAGTGGTTGTACCCCCTGTATATCAAGCGCCCAATACCAGTTTGGATCTATGTATTATTTATTTATATGTAGTACATTTTTCGCATTAATGTTCTTTTTCCTAAGAAAACTGACTAAAATAAAATAATTCTCCCGTTATTATTTTGCTTACAGTTAATACAATTATTTATCCACCCAATTTGCAATCATCCTGCCACAGTTTTTGTTATATTGTTTGTGGTCAATTTTTGCGATTTTGCCAATATCACTTTCTTATTTCAAGGAAAATGTTTTGTGTTCTTTTTTATTTTTTTTTTCTAAGAATAACTTTGTTATTCAATATTTTTCTTGTATATTAATTGTAGCTAGATATTAAATACACACACAGATTTTATATATATATATTTTGGTAAATGTTAATATGTTAATAAAATTAAATTACAAATACAATATTTTTTCTTGTATATTTTAAGTTATGTATTTTATTTTTAAATTGTGCTTTTATTGAAAATGTATGTACTTACGAAACTGAATTTTAAATTTGCCGTGACATACAAAAGCATGTTAAAAAACCTTAAATTTGGACCCGATGTAAGTAATCAGATTTTTATATCACCGGGAACAATTTTACAAGGAGCTTGAAAGAACTGACTTTTTGCAAGCTTTTTTCTTTAAAACTAAGGGCATTGTATTTATTCATTTCGGAGTCTTTGCATATAATTATGTAACCACAGAAATGCAACCTGTTGTGTATAAATGATCTATGATTTTTATTTAAAAAAATCCTATTTAAAATTCATTGTCAACAAGTAAGTAAAAAGCCTTGCCCAATTATTTTTAAACATTCCCGACATAGTTGTTTGGTTGCAGTTTTATTACCTCCTAAAATCTATTCAAAGCAACAACTTAAATAAAACAAATTTTAAAACATTTTTTTATGTATGGTATAACTATCATGCTTAATATGATATATCAGTAATTGAATACTATATATATATATATATATATATATATATATATATATATATATATATATATATTACATATAATACTATTTAGAGCTCTCTAAAATATGTGAATTGTAAGATTTTCTTGGTTTACCACTATTATGCAATTTTAGCATTAATATTAATATATCTATATATATACATATATATATATACATATATATATATATATAGATATATATATATATATGGTACATTACATCATGATAATTGTATTCGTTTTATAATCTAAAATTGCTTGTTTCAATAACAGTATCATTCTGAACTGCTTTAAAATTTAAAAAATTTTTGTGAATAGCACGTCTTCAGCATTAATTCTTAAAAAACTGGTGTGCGTTTTATGCTGTTTTTGGGGTTTTATTGTGTTTTTATAAATTTTAAATTTGGTGGTCCTATTTTTTTGGTGGTGGTGGTGGGGGTTCATCATGCTCTTCTTGCTTAGTTCATTCACCAAAGACAATTCTTCTGCGGCTGAGTTTGTCTCATGCTGGGGGAAAAGTATCTGATGATTTATTTGGGAGCTTTTTTTTTTTTTCGATTGCTGTCTGCGAGTTCTCTTTCTCCTCCTTTCAGCCTGGATGTCAGCTCTTATTACTTGTTATTGATCCCTTTGCAAAGTGAGAAGTGAACTAAAATTAATGTCAATCCCACTGCCCAGATCAATAGCTGGAGTTATTTTAATCTGGATTTGCACGAGGTGCTAAATTAAAAAAAAAAAAAATCAGCATACTAGCAGAAATATGTATTGGTTTCCTGCCGTCTTCCTGCGGTGTATTCCGAGCTATTCAATGCCCGGTTCTGCCTGATTATCCTGCAATCCATATTTTTTTAATTAAGAAGGTTTGTTAGTTTTCTTGTTTAGGGTCCTGTGTTTAAGACGATGACATCTTGACATTGTGAGTGTATTAACTATAGATTTCCATAAGGGCTGCGGTTTGAGAAAGTACCATCCTTTTAGTCTTTTTATGGCGAAGAAGATGTTCCTACAAAATCAGGAGTATATAAGGGATATTATTTAAACTGATACATCATGTTCATAACCCATTTTTTGTTTATACATACATTATTACATTATTATTATATTATTACAATTATTTTTAATGCTTAAAACTAAAAATATTTTACAGTGGTTTAAATGAAGGGAGATATTATTGTGCAGGATAGCTGAAATTTGTGGTTGGAATTATGAAACATTCTTTCTGGAGTATCATGTATTGAAAATAATCTAGACCCTCAAGGTCAATTAAGTGCAGTTGACATCACGTAATTGCTCCGGCTTGATTCAAAAGTTATTTAAAAATTTGGAAGAGGAAAAATAAAATAAATGAGAAGTATATAATGTAGTAATTTAGGGATGATGTGGGCCAGGAAATCTGCCAAATGAGGAAGCGATCTGAGGGTGTCCTCTTCTCTACACCATTAATACCGGGATACGTGGCAGCGGAGGAAATACATTCAGGGGTATCGATAAACCGGGCGTTTTTATATTAAAGTTTAGGCTCACCTGTAGGAAGCAATGGTCACCCGGACCCAGAGTTATACCACCTGTGAGGCTTCATTGTCTCTTTCCTGATATATATATATATATATATACACACACACATAAATATATGCCAAAATATTTATATATATATATATATATATATATATATATATATATGGAGCACTTATAATACATTTATTTATTTAAATATTCTTTTTGCAACTCCGAAGCCTACTCCATCCAGGCATGAGCTTTTGAGCTTTATCTGCCAATATATATTAATTAAAAATTAATACATATTTTAGGACTATTCCAAATATTAATCTAGAATAAAATACATCAGTTGCATTAACTGTTAACAACATTAACAACATTTACTTGATGCTTAGGAAGGGATTGGACAGTAAATCTGGTAGCCTCCGCTGCAAAATTTGTGCTTTTAGGAGATACGTTACACGCGCTATTTTTTATCCTGGGGAGGTCGAATATGAAAGAGAACGTTGAATGAACCAATTTAACGGCAGAATAAATTGGGGCAACGAGAAAACTGAGATAGGGCGGTTCAGATGGATTTGCGTTGATGATTTAACCCTTTCAGTGCCGGTGAATTGTGCGGTTCTTTGAAAGGGTTAAACGCCTATTAATATTTATCCCTTACAACCACTTGTGACAAAGCATTTAAAGGCTTTGATTAAACCTTCATTTTAAGATCCGACGAAGCTCTTTTGGAGAAAGTTAATTTTCATAGTGGACATCCATATTAAAAACGGAAAAGGGCTTTTTTCCCCACTTTTTTAGTTTTTAATATTTGGTTCGTTTTGCGCCTAATGAAATTTTCTACAAAGTTTTGCACGTAACGTTAACATAAACAAACTTAAAAAAAATTAAAATCAGCAGATCCATAGCTAAAACAGGTAATAAAGTAATCAGAAATATTCGTTTTTTTATTAAAATTTATTTTAAATATTTAAGTCACTCTCCACCATTTGGTATTCGGGTTTTACCAGCTCCGTATTACTAGTCTCAGTCCTGGTTTCTGAGTTTAATGTTAAGTCTTTCATCTCCGCTATTAAACTTGTGTGCTTTGATTTAAAAGAAAGGCGGCCGCTGTTTATATGATAAAGTTAAAAATGAGAGATGTTTTTATTGGTCTCTAAAGAAAGAAGCAATATGTTGGAGTGAGGTGTTTCTTGTGCCCAGTTGTGGTATATAATTCTGGTATGTTTATGCGACGGGTGATACCCCCACAAACATATACGGCGCAGATATGCTATTTTTTGTCTACTATACTATATTAGTAGGTTCTGCGAATCTGCAACCTTCATTCTTACTATCCAGTCCGCTTAACGGCAGAACAAATCATTTCTTGTTCATCCAATAGGCAAGAAAATCCATTTTACCATATAGCATGATTAGCAAAAAAAATTTCTTAAATCTACGTTCTATTAAATAACTATTATTTTCCAGAAATTCATATTTTTTAGTTTATTCTTTAAACTGGCCAGAATTGATATTAACCAATTAAGCTGAACTGTGTCTCTGTATTACACGAGTGAACGCAATCCTTCTATTGCAATCTCAAAAATTTTTTACAAATCTAAAAATCTAGACAGCTTTTTATTTAAAAAAAAAAAAACCCTGAGAAATTTCTATACATGGCTCATCCAGTTGATTAACGTTACGGCATGAAATTCTGTTGACGGCGATGAAAGGGTTAATCGCCTAAAATAAAGCAGGTATTTTTTTTATTATTTTTTTTGCCCTTTGTGCCTTATCATAAAGCATGGAAGTTTTAAATACAGGGTCGGACGGCGTCTGGTTTAAAAGCAGAGAGGAATTATCGCTCATTTACACTCGGCGCTGTCTTTGTTTAACAAGGAAAGTGATTTGGTAATTATTCTTCCCTAAACTCTTATCTGCCTGACCGTTTAATCTATATATCCCTGCCTATCCTTTTACCCAGACGACATCATTAATGTCTGCTCCCACCTGGAAGCCAGTCTGCTAATAATCCTGAAGGTGCCTAGAGGCGCAAGCCGTAGAAAGGGTTAATGTGTATTTGCCATCTGATCTGAATGCGTGCAATTACACCCAGCTATTCATCACTATCTGTACATATCATTATTTCCTTCTCTTTATCTGGCTATCTAATCACCCACAACTATTGGCCTCATAGGCATATTTGCAAATAGCGAAATGGCTTAATTGTTAAAGGAAGTTTAGAAATACAGGCCAGCAGGCGCTATTAAACAGACAAACACGAAATCGATCATTTTTTCAGAAAATTCTCTTTTTACTATATAGTTATCCTTATTTTCGGAATTGAGTTAAAATATATATATATATTATTTACATATATATCTATATATCTATCTATATATATATATATATACACATTCACTGCCTTTTGTATTATTGTATGATAACATGATTTTTTAATATAATTAATATATAATAATAGGAACAATATACAGTGCTGCAAAATATGAGGGTCCTTATAAATCAATAATAATAATAAAATAAGTAAAAAAATATATATTAAGGAAAAATAAATATATATTATATATATATAAAAATAAAGGAAGAGATTACAAAAATTCTAAATCACAAATTTTTTGTGGTAAAAATATAAGCAATGTTATTCACTCCTTATGCTTTAAACGAGTTAAGAAACATGCCTTACCAGTTGCCTATGTGGTAGTGACATGGTGTATTTATTTGGATTGCTGTGTACTGCTGTAAATATTCAGGGCTTTCATTGATTATCTTATGTATTTTTAAGGAGTGATACCTTTTAGTGGACCAAAATATCCATTGCTGAAGATATCAAGTCTCATGAATTTTCGGGACCTCAGAGGTCCATTTTTCAAGCCAAATGATGACCAATACAGTAAAATCTATTTTCATTAAACATCATCCAACTAACTCAATTCTACCTGCTTGTATTTCTCTCATTCTTTTGAAACACAGGTTTTGTAAGAAAGAAATGCAGTGACGGAGCCCCTATTTAATCCAGGTCTGGTTGCTCCAGCCCCCCGAGGAACCTTCATCATACCCTTTGATCCTGCAAGAGTCTACAAGTCAGTAATGGATCTGCACCGGGCTGCTTTCAAGATGGAGAACTCTTCTTTTCTCCCCAACCCTCTGGCATCTCCGGCGCTAATGGTCTTGGCATCCACTGCCGAAGCAAGTCGCGATGCATCCATACCGTGCCAACAGCCGCGACCTTTTGGGGTTCCGGTGTCAGTGGACAAAGAGGTCCACATTCCATTTACCAATGGTTCCTATACATTCACCTCCATGTATCACCGTCAAGGAGGGGTACCTGGAGCTTTCCAAAACCGTGACTTCCCACCTTCGCTTCTCCATCTGCACCCACAGTTTGCCCCACCCAACCTGGACTGTTCTCCAATCAGCATGCTGAATCACAGTGGTGTGGGTGCCTTTAGGCCTTTCACTTCCCCTGAGGAGCGTGAAAGTTATCAGTCAGCTTTTACCCCAGCCAAGCGACTCAAAAGCTGTCATGACACTGATTCCCCACACCTGCGCTTCTCGGACGCGGACGGAAAAGAGTATGAATTTGGTGCTCAGATCCCCACCGGCTCCCCAGGCGGGCTCAAAGTGGACGATGCAGGGAAAAAACTTTTTGCTGTGTCCGGCCTGATTTCAGACAGAGAAACGTCATCCAGCCCTGAAGATCGAAATGATAGATGTAAGTACAATTTTATCATTTTTATTATGCCCATTGTACACGCGCCGGTAACTTCCACAGCGGAAGCTGCAATTAGAAGCTCCTCGCTAACACATAATATCTACTTATAACATCAACGATTCTCTAAAACAACTTCAGAAAACAGTAATCATGTATTTTATGATTTCAGAAAATATAAAAACCTATTTAACCTCGATTTAAAAAATAATAATACATTTCTAAATTTCAATGTATCAGAAACAAAATTCACTATTTAGAAGTAAAAAAATCTTTATTAAATCGAGGCTTCTAAGCACCAACTGAAACGCAAGCAGCGATATTTACTAAGGTTTCATTAGAGAAAATAACATACTCTACCCACCACCCACCACTGATGAAAACAAATCACACTTTGGTACAAATTTCCATAAAATTATATAAAAACTGGAGAAGATGAACTCCAAATTATTCTGTGGGGTTAGAAGTCCTTGTCACCTTCATACAATGACCAGGCATCTAAATAATGCAAACATGGGCTACACCTTAGCTTCTATGGGTTTTTAGCCAATTAGCCGATTGAGAGTCATGGGAGTTTTGGACGTTTGGGGATAGCCTATCATTGATCCATGTACATGGTATGTAAATAATATGAGGATTTCTGTCCCTGTTTAGTAGCTCTTTATATAGGCTCCCTTATATACAGACACAGTTGGCAGCAGTGATATGCGTCTTGCTGAGATTCTCGGCCAGCTCGGCATATAAAATGACACATACACGGCCGGGATGATAAAAACTCCCCTAGGAGTGAAAAAAGATCATTTTTAAACCAAAGCGATACTTTTCTTTCACACACCCCCCCCCCCCCATACTCGGCTTCTCTCCTGGAGTGTAAATTTCTTCTCTCCCCTTAAAGCGAAGCTTTGGCTTTCTCGTCTTCCGTGTCCTCCCGTTACGACACCGCCGAGGGTAATTGAGATGTCCTGTCTGTTTCTCTTTGGTCGGAGCTACTCTTTTTTCCCTCCCCGGTCTGTCTGCTTGAATTAGACACAGAGTTAAGTTTCCAAGGCTAGAAAAAAAATGGTTCCCATTAAGCCCCCTGTACCTACACCAACCTCAGCTGCCGTAAAACCAATTCGGCCTTGTAAATTCCGCTTAGCGCTTCTTGGACACACTCTGTAGGACCTACAAACCGTAGAAACCTGTAGGCTCCAAGAGGTGTATTCATAGAACGGCGTCTTCCGAAACCCAACGACGACACGCGTTTAAGTTCTAATGTTCCACACACATCACGCAGCCGGTAAGATGGATCAAACCACGTAGCAAAATATTACCACTGATCCGGAACACGATGAATACGCTGAGGTTAACGTCTTCTTTTCCAGCCTTCGCTAATTTAAATATGTCACATTAATATTCCCTGTATTTAATTACGGTACCTGAAAGTGTTGTCTGTGTTAACGCCTCCGGTGGGGAAAAGGGAGCAGAATGATAATAATCTCTTATTACATATGGATAGTTAAAGGGATTTTCCCAAGATCACTGGCAATTGAACGCACAAGCTGTGCTTGCAATGACCGCACAAACATTACGCCGAGCCGGCTGAGCCGTTCTGCACCGTGGATGTTTTTTTTTTATTCCTGGCAACGTACAGAGGAGGGATGGAGAAAAGGAGTACGGTTGGTTGCCCATCTGCCCTAAGTTGGCTATGTCTGGATGTGTCTATGCCAGCTTCATGCCCTGAATGCCTAATCACTGGTTTGGTTCTATTAAGACTGGAGAGGAGGAAGGAGACGCTTAACCATCTATTAGATCATATCTGGAATTCCTGCCTGCACTTTACTTCCATAATTGAAGCAATTGATGCAAAATACAGCTAATACCCCCCCCCCCAAAAAAAAATCTGACCCACCCCCCTCTTTGCAACGCTCAATCTTTTGAATATTTTTAAATGCATTGTTTGTTTTTTTTATTGATTTTTTTCTTTTTTTTAAAGTTTAAAGCCCCCTCTCATATATCCCGTGGCAAAATATAATGTTAAGCACTTTAGCGTCCCTCACCTGGTTCATAGGCTTTCACGCCAGATGCATGCCCCTTAGCGCACGTTACTTTACATGGAAACAGATCAGTCTTTACAGGGGCTTCTAAAAAGGAGCAAGTATCGCTTTTTGTGTAGAAAACGTTACTCTGGTGCAAAGTCTGAAAGTGGTCTTATGACTATAGCAAGCGGTTTAATCGGGTTCCCCATTCCACTGGTTGCTAATGCAATAAGACAACCTTTTAACCTTTAAATCAGAATCGCTCTTACGCATAACCCCCAATGTTTGCTTCACGGAAAAACAGCAGTTGTTGGGGGAATGTGAGGATCATGTTAGAGAACATGTAGTCTGCAGAGAGATTTATTGCTTATGGCTGGACACAGGGAGAATGTTATACTGTAGGAATTAAAAGGGGGGGCCGTATTGCTTTTATTCCGATAAGTGATTTATTATGCTGCTCTGTCTGCGGACATTCACCACCAGAGCTGGCCAAGAGTAGTGGGATTTGGAAGCCCTGCTGATTGGTCGATTCCATTGGTTGCTATGGTGATAAATGCACTTTTCAAACTCTTCAGAAGAATCACTTTTTTTTTTAAAACAAACCCAATGCAGTCAGTGGGGAGGAAGCAGGGCAAGTGTTTCAGCTGCGATAACGCTACACCTCACACATTTTATCTGCCTTCCTATCAATTTAATTATTGTGAATGCTTGTATGGAGGATATTTATTTAATATATATTCCAATGAAAGTGTGTTGGGCCAAAACAGATCAGAAAGTGATACATATCTTTCAATATTTTTTTTTTAAATCAACTTTCGCACTGTTGTGTCTGCTTTATATTCATAAAGGGGAACTTAAGAGTACCTCTAAAGTTCTAAATGTGGAGCAACCAGTACTGACGTTTTACCGGTTTCCATGGTAACTTTTTTACATTAAGAACACTGCTCCATAACTGTTATTATTATTTATTGTTTTCCATAGCGCCATCATATTCCGTGGCTATGTACAACGAGTAAACAGGACATAACAAGTACTATACATATATATATGTATTATATATATATATATATATATAACATGACAATTCGAGAAACAAGTGGTAAGGAGGGCCCTGCTCTAACTGTTTTATATATATGACCCCTATGTATCTATGTCTAGAGACAACACTTTATAAATAGTAATAAGCATTCTGCGTGTATTTGGATGCTCTGATGTCATTACAGAGGCATTAATGTCTTGGCGCATGTGTTGGTGGTTTTCAGAGGGGGTTTAGCGAGGATACTCTGAGTAAGCGACATTCCTTCAGGAGAATATAAGGATCCAGCTTCCTTCCTGATCTAGACAGGGTCTTAAAGGTACAAAACATTACGGCACAGGAGAACCTCCTCATTCCTCCTCATTCCTCCTCAAGGCTTTTATTCTTTTGCATTTTTGGTATGCGGGGGTACGGTCATGATTTGATGGGGTACCCGGAAGAAAATCTTGTGGCGCATGGGCCAGAGATGCTGGACCTGGCACGCCACCAGTTGATTCTTTTTTTAGGGTTTTTTTTTTGGTTTTTTTGCAAGAGTTTGACTCACATTGTTTGACGTAAATGGAGGATTTAATGGGTTCTTAGAAGAGAGGAAGAATTTCGTCTTAAATGTGATAATCACAGCTTCAGAAAATAACTATTTAAGAGCGGGTTGGCGGCCGGCACACTGTTCTTCAGGTTCTTAAAACTAAAGGGGTTCAACTAATAGAGAGGCTTTAGTAGATACAGAACTAAATATTACCACTAATGAACCAGAAAGGATTCTGGGAGTTATATTTTTAACCATTTGAGTGCTAGGGTAGCGTATACACAGAGCTTACAGGGTTACGCATATAACAAACGTTTTCTGTTGTTCTTTACATATACGTAAAAAAAAATAAAAAATGGAACAAGCAGGGGTATGCACCCCATGGCACTGCGGAGGTTAAAAGATACTGCTGATTTTTTTTATAGCAAAGTGGAAAAAACCCAAAAACATGCACTTTTTTTTATAACTCTTTTTTTCATCCACAAGCTGCATAGAAAAAATTCTCTTTAAAGGACTTCATAGTCACCAGGGCACAGTTTTCCCTTCTCCAGGATCGCGCGGATCAGCTGCCTCCTCGGCCCATCCCGTGCCGACCGCGGCACACACACCGCGATATTCTCCCGCTCGTAACGGCAGCCGCCTTATGCACTCCTATCCCTACATCCGCCAGCTGCCGTCCGGCGCTTATGGTGCAAGCGCTGAGCCTTATTTCCCGACACAAGTGTTGTGCTAATTAGGTAGCCTGGCAGTGGACTGAGCAGTACTTAACCAGATGTTGCAATGGCTTGAGACCCCCGCACCCCTCCTCTTTTCCCCTGTAAACATCTCCTCTGCTCTGCGTCCAATTGCTCTTTCATGTCTGCAAACTATTCAACAGGGTAGAGGAAATCTCTCCTCGCTGCCTTCCTTCTCTCGGCCTCGCACCTCTTCTTATGCTAAACACCAATTTGTAAAAGAAGAAACTCCTTGCCGAGCTCTATTTTCACTTTCTCCTATTTCCCAACTGGGAGAGGAAGTGTTAAAAAGAAGTCACACACCACTGCCGGGGCTTTAACGACATCGGGGATGCTGTACTTGCCAATATAATCATTATTATGTTCATTAAATGTATCAAGCATGTTATGGCTGAACATGGACGGACGGCAGGGTTTATATCTCCGTTCTCTCTGGCTTAGAGGATTTTTTCTTTATTTCTTTCAATGTGATCTCTTTTTTTCTCACTTTGTTTGCTTTTATCTCGTTTTAACTGTAAAAGTCCCAATTGACTAGTAAGTGCGGTCAGATATACAAATTAACACCTTGATGACTGTTCTGCATTAGACAGTCTCATTAAAGTTTCAGCGTAAGCATTTCACGGGGTTCCATATGTCCTGGACGTTTTACGATCTCCTGGCTAGGGTTGGCTTTAGGCTTAACTGGCGTAATCTGCGAAAAGTAAGACTGCCCCCTGCCAAAAATCTGAGCACTATTATTATACGTTCATAAAAATACATATATTGTGTGCGCCCCATTAAATCAGAATTAGGCAGCCTCTGAGACTCCCAAGTTCTGTGGACCACAACTCCTATAATTCATAGGTAGCCATTCAAGCAGACATCTCATTCTACTGACTTTTAAAGAAGAATTTGCATATTTTTGGACGTTTACATTAATCTGTAGTTCCTTCTAAGGTGAGAAACCCAGCATGGAGACCATCAAATGCTTAGTGTTGCCATCTTGGCCATTTAAAACCTGACACCTATGATTCCACAGTTCAGTCTGACAAATACTGCCCCGTAGTATGTAGAATTCATAAAGAATTCATGCTACCAGGCAGGATTCCTCCACTGTTTCCTACCATGCACATACCTGGATGCTCTCTGCCCCCCCCCTTTGCGGGGTGCATGTAGTAGGTCCTGCTAATGTCATTGGCCGGTCCTTCCAACGTTGTGGGGGGGTCACGTTGATGCCCCTGAAAACCCACCAATTTTGGAGGGGAATTGGGACCAGGACTTTGCCCGCAGTGACCTGAAGACCTGGGGGGGGGAAACACTTTTACCTGGAGTCTCTGGGCAAAACCCTGAGAGTTCCCGTGTAGGACCATGTGTACCTTTGTAGTAGGATCATCAAGATGGAACACTGTCAGACAGAGTTACATGACCAGGCATTAGAAATAACATCATATTTTTTTTTTATGGCCCATCTTCCCCCTTGTTCCCTCTTGTATTATTAAAACTGTTGTTGGCCTTCCTTGTGTGTTGGGTTGGAAGTCTGGGAAAAGTTCTTGTATTCTAGAATTGGATCTAGAAAACAAACTAGATTTAATGTAATATACAGAGGGATGGAATTCAAACTGAAAAACCTAATGTTTTCATTCCCAGCTTTTCACCTTTTAGTAAATCAGCCCCGATTTTCTTGTTTAGCGTTTTTCCGCGTGACACTTTACAGCCGAAGGCTGCTTTACGCTTGGAGAACAGGAGGACTGTCAGCCGCCACCTAATTTATGTCCGTCGTTGATTCCCCTTCACACAATTTTATAACGGGCTTCTAGGAATTTTGGTTTTATTTCATTTTTTTGTTATTTATGGCTACAATTTTATTTGCGCTTTCCAGTTTTGGATAGTTTTATTGGGACCGTGTTATGACTTTATCCTCTGCTTTATGTGCAATGGAACTAATAAAACTGTCAATAAAACAAAGCAAAAAAAAAAAAAAGAAACGTAATACGTAAAAATAGCCGTGGGTGTTAAGGACAGTTAGAGGTGTATCCATACGTGGTAAGAGCTGGTCTCAGAAGTGTATTTTTGGTTGCTTGAACCATTTGACCAAATACTTGAGAGAGAAAGTGGAAGCAGGAAGCAACAGTTTCTTAACTAGATGTTAAGATTTCTAAGTGCCTTCTTTATTTTTGATGAGTATTTTGGGTAGCAATGGTGGATCTTGGTGATGCCATGCTCTACAGTGGTTTCCCACCTGCTATGATGTTGGAAAGCCTTTCTTTCCAGATTCTATAGCCCAATGAAGCTCATACATGGACGTTTTGTACTTTAATACATCACATACGCCCGTGACATCAAAGCCACCAGGTAGTGGGTAACATTATTGAGAGTTATTGTCTTAGTTGGAATCTGCTATTGTTCCGCTTTTAAAAAAAAAAAACCTCTCTGATGTGATATCACGTTGTGCTGCTACACGGTTTCCCTCCTGAGACCATCGGTGGTTTGCAGGCACAACTCCTTGTGTGTCTAAAATATTAATGAGCAATTTTAAGGTCAAGAAGCCCATGTCTCTCAATGGCTGGAAGGCTATGTGAGCTAATGTTGCAACCTGACAAACTCACATCGCTTAATGCATTTTTGTTTTCTTCTATTTTGTGCAAATTATTTCTATCTTACCATTCTCTAGAGCTTTTTCATTGTGAGATACGATGTATTGAAATGTAATTAAGGGGATATAGTAATAGATTAAAGGGTGAGACTGCTTTAAACACATATTATTGCTTATTTAGAGTCTCTTGTTCAAGGACCCCTTCCTATGGTGGAAATAGGACTTCATAAATTGACTTTTGATACTTTTTGATACGTTGTGTAAAAAAGACTAAATCAGTCTCACGAAGGTAAATAAATGCACGATGAAAATTTTAAATTGGAATAGGATTTTTTACATAAAAAAATCTTTAGTAGTAAACAAAACCCATTATTTATTTTCATCTTTACGTTCCCCATAAATGTTCCCAGTGTTGTGCTGATCAGATTGATGGGTCTTTTGGGAGGAATTATAAAATTAAAAAAAGGAGACTATAGAATGTGCGAGGTATACATACGTCAACTAGGGCACCTGTCACCGCAGCAGGGTCACCGGCACCTTGTACAATTCTCTTGTCTCCCGGCGTCAACATTTTTTTTTTTCATCCTGATTTTGCATAAGTTTCCATCCTGCAAGGGACAGTAATATTATGCCGTCAATATATTTGCCATGGAGATAAAGTCCGTATAGGCCCTCTGTCCACACCAATCACTCATGGCCCTGGAGAAAGGAAAGACAAAGATGTCAATATGTGCGAAAAATGCTAATAATGGCTTTTAGTGGCATCCGGTGACAGATTTGCCCCCAGAGAGAGATATCAAGGGTTAAATGAGGCACAGACCTTATGGCAGGTGTTTTTGCTCATAGCTCATGCTTAAGTATCTGATTATTTAGCTGTTATGTGGTTCTTCAACTGTTGGGTGGCTATGGTTAATGGTTAATCCTTCCAGTGCTTTACAATGCATTGCTCACAGCTTTGGCATTGAGAAGGTTAACTAGTCATGTGACCAATTAGAATCTGTTGTGGACAGGGTCACAAGCTGGTGTGAGGGTTATTAACTAATAAATGCCTCTAGTAGATGAATTCCTAGTTGAGAGTGCGTTATCGCATTAGTGCCCCCTGATTACTGCTATGCTCATAATCCAACCTTATAGTGAAAATATACCATATGATGTTGAGTTAGACTGTTAAATACGTAGATCACGTCCATATTAGCACAGAGATAGACTAAGTGTCCGTACGAGGACACCAGCGTCCATGACAAGGTTTGTGAAGGTCCATATAACATCATTAAATTGTCCACCACAGACCCCAGTAAATATCTACCATGGGCAATGTTGGTGCCTATACTTGCATTAGCAGGACCTTAGGATAAGTAATGAAAAAAAAATTTTTGGAATATATATCTCTATATGTTTTTTTTCCCAATGGACAGATATTAAGGATAGTGGTTACCCTACAGGTCTATGTCTGTCATAAGCTAGACTGTCTTAAACCTCTGAGTGTTCCTGGGCCAAAGACACGTCAGGTTTTTAGAATGAAGAACACTTGACCCTTATGCAGTGATACATACTGTTGATTATTTATTAGCTAATAAGGTAAATATCTAAACTCTGGACATTTTTTTCCCTGAGTTACTGAGTTTAACACCCTGAAGCTTAGCCTAGGTATAAGATTTGAATTTAGAAGCAGGTACCGACTTCTTTCAGGCCCTACTAACCCCTTGAATGAGAGAGCTGGGGACTATTGCTTCTTGCATTCTAAGGCCATTAAAGGATGATATGGTTGTGCATGCCCTGCACCCAAAGTTATGCATGCGCACACACCTAAAGACAAACTCGCTTACGGATCCGGCTGTATTCCCAGGACTCAGCAGAGAAAGGCCTGGCAGCAACAGATCGATACGAGACATGGGTGATGGATGGGCGCAGTCTGTTGTATGCTGACATAAGATATAAGGGGAGGTTAGGGACTGATTGAGAGAGTAACACCCTTGTGTTCTTTTGGGGGGTCTTATGGGTGCATCCTTTTTTTGCTGTAGCCCATGCTAATCCTTGCCGCGCTCTGGCGGTAAATTCATTGCGACGATAGTGGTCCCAGTTACGAGATACGGCACCTCTCGCTTGTAATCCGAGCGACAGGTTTAAGGCTCTGCTTTATTGAAGATGCTGGGGTAATTACTGGAGTGTTAGCGTATGCATGTGGCGAGATATGAATCATTCTCTCCGGCCCTGGCACGACACAGCTGTTTGTCGGATAAAATAGAGGGACCGCGGCGTTCCAAAATGTTCCCCTTATTATACCTCATTAAAAACAAGACGGCGATAAGTTAAAGCTGCCAACAAATAAAATGTATTGCCCCGTGAAAGCTGATAGAGAGTTCATGGTGAATGTGCGTGTCTCTCCGGTATTGTCTGATTCTTTTATTTCCCCGTTCTTATTTTTTTCCTTAACAACCTTACACCAAGAAAAATGATATCTTTCTTTTATTTACCCTCTTCCCCTCTTTTTCACTTTGCCCACCCTCCTCTGTATATCCAGACCCCCATTCTGTATGCGTTTGCCTCGGCCGGCCTCTTTCTTGTTGGTAGATAGCAGATAACATGCAGTGTGACCACAGTAATTAGCCAAGGCTTTGAACGAGGACAAAAAGGAAGATTTCTTTTTCTTAAGCTGACAGCAACTTTTTTTTTTTTCTCACAAACTTGTATTTGTTGCTCGGACGTGCTACGTTCATTTTTTTTCTTCTTTTACCCTAATGGTTAAAAAAAAAAAATTAGAGATCAAAATTTTCAGTTTCTAAACTTCACAATCAACAAAATTTTTTTTTTGCATCTTAATATCTTAATTTTTCACCAAAAAATATGTTCAAAGCTTTTAAGAATGACAAATTATTATTATCATTCTTATTATTATTTTTATTATTTTTTTTAGCCAATTTATTATTTTTGGTCATTGTAGCCATGATCAATACATTTGTTGTTTAATATTTCTATAAAAGGAAAAGTCTCGGGGGGGGTGCTCATAATAACAAACCATATGATCACCCTCTCGGTCCTCCACCAATCATATGCTAATGATAAATTATGATAATTAATTAGAGTGATCTGTAAGTGGATGCAATGCTAATTTAAGCAGTTAATTGCAAATTCCCTTATCATCATCATCATCATCTGTAACCCCACCAGTTGGAAACGCAAGGGAATTTAAAAAATGGTAGATGTCAGCTGATTTGTGGACGGCCATTCTGGAAAAGCTGAAGCGCTTCTCGTGGACCAAAAGTACATCTTCTGGCATAAAACAGAAGCCAAAATGCAAAGGGGGGGCATTTAACTGTGTCCTTTAAAAATCCATCCTAAGCACAGGCTTGTAGAGTGTGCATTGGGGTATTACTTTACTTTGTTCCAACTTCTCCAGTCTCTTCAAAGAACGATATGGACGCTGGTTACGTTGTGACTCAGTGAGTTAGTTAAAGGAATCCTAATCCTCTGTTTTAGGGTCTTTATATCGGATAGGAATTTCGTGTTCTTCCAATGGCTGTAGTGACTGCTGGCTCCTTGGCCTCTAATCACAGGAAAGAGCAGAAGTGTATTGTTTGTGGTTGGTGTGCTGGAGGTCTCTTTTGGTTGACCTCTTATGGCATGGGGCACAGACCTCACAAAAGGCTGGATAAGGCCGGCTTCCCCCAAAAAAGCACTGCTTCTACATAATCTGAATGACGAGGCACTGAGGGGAATCCATTGTACAGTCTCTTTTTTTTTCCCGAGGGGGGTTGATGAGGGAGGTTGAGAATGGATGGGGTAGCGACAGGACCTGCCCAACAGAAGGGGAAGAAAAAGTGTTTTTGAATCACAATCAGCTTTTAAAGGCTTTTGTTGTAAAGGGCAGAGAATCACCAGCCAGAGAAGGGACAAAAAGGCTAGAGAAGGGGGTTTTTGAGTTTAACCCCTTACCCCCAAGCAACGTAAAAGACCTGTTAATGTTGACTGTAAGTGAACACCAGTACTAAGTAGACAGGAAGGAGAGCTGATGGAATGCCATCCAGATGCACATCACACCAACTTCTCAAATTGGGTAATTCAAAACACAAAAAGAGGAACCATTTAGCTATGTAGATTGTGACTGCCCCTGACAATAGCCCCTTCCCTGCAGGGAGCAAATGGACGAGTGTTTACTCCGTCTTCAATAACTCTAAGGATTTTAGGTCTTAATCCAAGGCTACCCTGAAACCCCATTAAGAAATTCATAGATTTTGCCAGCTGGGATATTTATTGTGTCTAAACAATGCCGTTGACATTTAAAAGACCCTTTCCTGACGTTTTCTGGCCTTACTGTCCCTCGTCTACAGAGTAGATTTGCTGGGAAATGGGAAACTAAGAGAGAATCAGCTCAACCTTTGGGATCACAACCAGAACCAAAAATACCGATAGACGCACTTGGATAATTTATTTTCTATTGCAATTCCAGAGCAAAAAAAAACACCCTAAAATATAATTGCCACTATAGATGTTATATACAAAAAAGCAGAATTACTGATTTTTATTACTTATGATTAGATATGCCATTTCCAGCATACCGTATGATTTGGATTAAAAACTGGATTTCACAAACCATTTTTTCCCCCCGGAAGTAACAGAATAAAACAAAATGTTCCGGATTGAAAGTTTTTGTGAGCAGTAAGTGCTTTTGAATTTTTCATTCTCTCCCATGCGCTTGTATTTTTTTTTTCTCCCCATTATTTATTTAATATCTTGTACCGTAAATAATGGTAACTTTATGGTTATTAGGCAGCAGGTTACGGTACAAGCTGACAGACCCCCTCCCCGTCGCCCCCCGCCCAGCTTGCCATCAAAAGGAGCAGTCGTAGCACAAAACGCTATGTTAATTGGTTTACTACTCCACACAGGGCCTTTTTCTATCTTGTATCTGATTTGTGCCTTAAGCCGCCGTAACATTCTCCCTGCTGCAGGAGAATGCAATCAGCAAATTAGTGGCCAAGCGTGGACAATGCAACACAGAAGTGCTGCTTATTCTCCCATTCTGGCTTTTTTTTTTGGCTGGTCCCCATCTCCCCCCCCCCCCGATGTGTTTTCTCTCCTTAGTTTCTGTCTGAAATATACACCAGGCTGGACCTGCTGGAAATAGAGACTATTAACCCATTCGCTCTTCAAACAAATTAGGCAGATGCCCCATGGTGAGGCACCCATAGAACCCCTCAGCTCTCCCCCTTTTCCCCCTTTCAAGTAGATGGAGCTCTAGGTGGGTAAAACGGCTAACAGATTGCGGGCTTTTGAGGTTAGACTAGACATGAATGTGCCATCTGTTTTAGAACCCAAAGACCTCTCAAGAAAGTTAGGAATGTATGTTGTACAAAGGCACTTGCCGAGGACACTAGCCAAAGGATGCATTAGGATTAAAGGCAGTCCTGGGTGTATTAAGTAGATTGTTAGCTCACATGAGCAAGTCGTCTGACTCTACTCTGGCACATAGTATAAGAAACACTACAGGTATCAAGAAAAATCATTAACATTGTGTGTTTGGGCACATAGCGGCCTCCAGAAAAGGAACAGTCCTAGCTCACTTTGCGTTGTCACGCCATGAAATAGAGAAGAAAGAAAAAGAAAGAATTAGCAGGTTAGAAAAATAATTTATAGGTGTTGTTATATTGCAGAGTTTATCTAAAGAACAACCTGTGATGTAGAAGCTCTGGGTCTGAGATATGTATGTGTCGGTACAAAGCATCAGTGGGTTAGGTTAAAATGAGCACGTTGCCACGATCTCAGCCTTTGGTTACAATAACCCTGGAGTGCTTTCAGAAAAACTTGGGCTAGGGATAAGCCCAAAGTAAATAGAAGAGTCCCCTGCAGCCCCTGCTATGCCTGGAACAGCTGTGTAGGTAATTAATAAAAAGGCATAAACGGAATTGTGAATGGGCCGGAATCCCGGGGAGAATTGATAAAGGGAAATACTTTTTGCTGCGTGTTTGAATGGCTTTAATTAGATGTTTCTGCAGCCTCTGAAGATTGCTCGACTGTTGTGCTAATCCAGTTACAGCCGTTGCCTTTCATCTCCCTCTCTCAGCCATTCGGATCTGTACCAAGGTTCATACTGAAACACTGTTACGTGCTGTGGCTACAGGATAGACAAGAGGGGTCAGGAGTGAGATAGTTACAAGCAACGCGTAAGGTCCTGTCCATTGCCCAGTCTGTAACGTTTCTTATATACCGTGGTCAACTCATCATTATGAGCAGACTAGACGGACGGAATGGTTCTTATCTGCCGGCAAATTCTATGTTTCTATCTTTTATTCTGCATTTTGAGTGTCTGTAACAATTTCAAAGATTTGGCACGTCTACACAATTCTGTGATACCCAAGTGGATAAAACTGACAATGAGAAACTCAACGATGCAAGTTTTTCTGTTACCCAGTAGGCAGTTCATGATGTCATACTGTAAAATCAGCAAACCATGTCATACGGTTTCCCCTACCAGGGCACATACAAGAAAAATAACATAAAAAATATTTCTGCAGATTCTGATCTTAAGTGTGAGCAAAAACTTTTAAGAGGAAACATTGTTATTTTTTTGTTCTTCCGAAATCATCATTATTATATTATACAGTATACATCTTACAGTACAGACATTCAAAGGGGATGACAAAGCTAGAACTGATACATTAAGTGACAATGGCCCTGCCTCCAAACTTACACCCTAAATAACTAATAGTTAGTAGATTGAAGCTGCCAATCACTGGCATGATAATGCACCCATTGAAGTCAATGGGAATGCTTTCTGTGCATGCGCATTGGGACATGTTGTTAGATCCCCTGCAACTCTCACATAACTCTCCATGCCTTTGCATGCAACATGTAAAGATTTCAATTTAAAGATGGCATTGAGCGGCCATATACATTAAAGTGCATATGATAGCTGGACTGTTCCTTTAACCGCTACAACATGCTCTTATTATGGGTTCATCTCATCGTAGATGGGGAAAACAATATGTCTATGCAAATATTTTATGCACTTTTCTTCAGCAGTGAAAAAACATCCTTCATGCGTTTGCTTCGCACAATTTCTGCCTTAATTAGCGTCTGTTTCCACGAGCCTGACTGTAAATTAATCTTTTTTGTCCCTGCTGAAATCAGATAGGTGCTATTATGCCAATACGCAATGAGATGTTTAACCGAGGAAGCTGTAGATTCATATCTTATCAAAGCAGCATTTCGGTTTTCATGACTTTATTGAGATTGATCTCCTAACCAGAATTTACAGTAATCCCCAGTCCCTTGTAACCGATAAACGCCCTGCATCGATGTAATATTTTATTTCCTGGGTCTGTTCTATGACAGAATGAAATTATTTGTGTTGGTGATGTTTATTTACAGTTATTTGTTTTATTTTTCGGTATTTATTTCATGTATTTGCTTTGAACCTCCGTATTGTGCTTTATCTAGGAATCCAGCAGGGTCCGTCTCATCCCATGCTGAGAAAATTAGAATTGTCAATAAAAATATCCCTGTCTCGCAAAAAGCCCAGCGGGAGTCCTCGAAATAAAATTATTGCTTCTTTAAGCTTCTTCAAGATATATAATCATTGCATTTTTTATTGTAAGTAATATGTCGATTTTAGGTCAAAAAAAGAAAACTTTTATCTCATTACAATAGGTACATAGAATATTTTATTTTTGACTATATTCAATTTTCTTCCAGGTTGGTGATGTCATAAGATTTTTCTTTTCTTTTAAATAGTCATCACCTTTTCTTATCTATTGCTAAGCAGCCAAAGGATAATATAAATTAAATTAAGAAATTGTCACATTTGTAGAAAATGGATAGCACGTAGGTAGCTTTCCTGCTATGACGAGACTTTGAGCAATCAAAAATCGGCTGAGGACCATGAGAGTTAACCGGTTGCTGAGAATTATGGGGATTGTAGTTCATCAAACTTCATCAAACAGCTGTCCGCTGTTCTAGAGCCGTAATAGGATATTTGACCAGTTGATTAATCACCAGTTCCTGAAATGTGTCAGAAAAGGAGGTTCCTTCATTTTTGGGGGGGTACGTATGCATCACCGTTTTACTCGTGAGCAATATTTTCTATCATGGGCCGAGAGTCAATGGGGAAAATGATCGCAAACCTCGTTAATAAAAGCCAGGTGATTGCGACGTTCACTCGCGGTTTGTAAAAAGTTATCGGCTCTGCTCTCATCTACTTCTCTCTGCTCTCATCCTGTCAGCGGTGATTTAGTGAGATTGAAATTTTTCCGAATCCGGTGTACGCAGCCAGAAAAGGGGGGGGGGTGAAGAGAGAGGTCCCTGAGTCCAAATTAGGAGCGACCTCCCTGCAGCTCTCCCCCTTATAAACTGTCTTGTAAACTCCTTTGCCTGCTGTGTGCTATGTGTAAGCCATGTATAAATGACATGGATTCTCATGAACCTTGCACAGTAAGTAAACGGGAACAAGCTCATTTTGGACTTTGCTCAAAAATGTGAATTAAAAAAATATGTAAAATAGATGAAAGGGCCACATTATCGTTGTGCACGTGTTCAGCACAATGGAAAAAAGGCAATAAGGCACCTGAAGATGTTTCTTGATCACACCTAGTTGTAGTGCAACAATATATATCATGATGTTACAATAATTTCAGAGTTTTGAGGAGTGATGTCTATGATGCCAAAATACGTTGAATGATTCTGCTTTGATCTTTTTAGTTACTTTGTGCAATTGTGTCCTAAAGTTCTCCATCTTCACTGGCCACAGACCACTGGCATAGACATCCTCGATCTCAAGGAATTAGAACCGGTGAAATGGAAATAAGTTGAGAGTATGAAATTGGATTCAACTGAGTAGTGTCCCATGGCGGGTAAAGTAGATTAAAGGAATTTGGGAGAGATTTATAAAAGGTTACATACAACGCATTAGAGTAAAGTTGCATGGGAAATTCCCCAAGTACATTCTAATGTTCTAAGTACAATAACTTTTCTGAGCTGATGTCAAATTAGACCTTGGTCAAGTTGTCCAATTTGGAGAAGTGAAGATGAAGCCTCATGGTTAATGTTTAATGTCACAGAGGTTGATGAATATATTTTATTTGACCGGCTTTTAGACGTTGTGCCATTTTAAGACGTGAAACCCCCAAAATTATGTGAACTGGAATGTTCTAACCATAGTAAGTAAAGAGAGTAAGGGTTTTAAGTATTAACTAGAACTTTTGCTATCTTCAAATTGTGAATAATGGATGTAATAAGATCTTCAACTTTCTCTAGAAGTGAAAATAACATTTATTTCGATGCTCCCTTTTCCGTCTGGGATACCAAATGTTCTTGGTACACCATAGGCCAAGCTTTGGCCTGTGTTCTGACCTGTGAAATACGTCTATGCGAACTAGAAAATTTGGAAGTATCTCTCCCTCCCTCTTTCCGCCTCCTTTCCTGCCACCCATCTGGGAGTCCTTGAAAAGAAGACACTGAATGCTCTTTTGTGCGAATTTGCCTTTTTTTCCGTATTCTTCTTAAGCTCACGCTTGCCTTGAGAGTGTGTATTTTGCTTAGAGGGAGGCGGTAAGGGGGAGGTTTGAGATATAGGTACAGATCCAATGTTATTAAACCATCTGTGGCCAAGGGATGCCCAGTCGAGCTGAAAAAATTAAACAGCATTCTCAATTAACTCCACTCCCACCCTACAGCCCTCCCCAGCCTCGTGATTCTGCCCCCTTTATATCTGGAGGACTGGAAACAAACAAACAAACAAAAAACAGGTTGTATTTAGCGGGTTTCATCTATTGTTTTGGACAAGACAAGCGGGTTGAACATATGTGACTTTTAACTTACTCTGATGCAACAAGCGAATGCTAGTTTGTTAGAAAAAGCTGAGTTTGGTTAAAACATAATTTGTGATATTAAAAAATAAATAAATAATGAAAATGATGTATATAATATTTTGAATGTTTTATTTTAGCAGGCTGGGGGAAGCAATTTTGGTTTTCAAAGTGCAAAACCTGCCACATCTGACAGCAGCCTTCTGCACAGGAAATGGAGTGTGCGAGGGTCAATTATTTCCCCCAGTCTCTTGACTAACAAAACATGCATACTCAAGCACATTAGTATGTGTAAAGGTTCCCACATTGTTTGGAAACATTAACATATATTCTTAATGATGCAAAATTCTCTTTTGTGTATGAAGTGGTTTCCAGCGTAAGTAGGATTTGCGTTTCCCCCCTCTTTCCCTATGGGTATTATTGAGTTATTCATTTGCAGAGCTTTCTTGTAAAGTACTTTAGACACAGTTCCTGCTACATAAATAAAATTAAACCATACATAAGCTTTGCAACCCCAATGGGTCTGTCGTTGGTAAGGCAGCTGTGCCTCGGTTCACCTTTGTGTAATGTGAGGATTTACAGTGAGATGCACAAATTAGACACTTCGGCTGCCTGTAGATACTGTATCGTAAAAAAAGTGGCTGCAGAGGAAAAGAAGCAATAAAAGCTATTTAATTGTAATTATGCTTCAGATCATGAATCCGCGGAGGCTGGATGGGGAAACATTCTAAGACATTAAATGCATACGATAAGATAGACCCAACTTGAATTTGAATTTTATTTTTGTTCGTAAATGACTAATTTACTATGATTAATTGCGATAAATGTGCTGTGCCCATGTGCTGATTTTGGGTCGCCAATTCTTGTGGTAGATTCTAGGTAGTTTTATTTTGGGCTGCTGGGTGTCAATAGCAATTTAGGTTATTACGAACAAGAACCATCACTTTCTTCTTTCTCCGCAAAGTGGAGAGACATTTTTTGCCTTCTTTCAGACCACTCCCCACCCACAAAGGGCTGTCTGCTCCAACCCTGCTAACCCTGCCCCTTCACACAGCCAAACCTCCCGGCATCAGAGAGCCTACCCATGAGGAACTCCCTGACACTCCTGGTATGCTAATCTAAGATCTTCATACAGCATGTGACATAAAAGCATAGAATTTGATAGCAAATAACCACCATTGGCACATCTAGCCTGCCTGGCTTTCTACCTACTATAAATGATTTTTTTTTCTGGATTTTCTAAAAAAAAATATGTACAGATGGTGACATTTTTCTCCAAACCCCCAAAATACAATAATGCCATGTACATTATGGAGTACCATTTTGTACCTTTATTTTGGATACTCATCAAGTGAAAGGTTGCAGACAAGAGAAAACCAACTGAGGTTACTTAAACATTGAGTTCATTCTGTGTCAGACACAAAGTAACCATCCCGTTCCAAGGAAAGCAAAAGCCTGTTTAGCTTCATGGCTTTGATTTGTCCTCCAGCTTTAAGGAACCTGCGTCCTATAAAAAAAAACAGAAAAGCAGACACGGAGTTAAAAGACCAAACCCCCCAGCTGGGATCTGCTCTGTATACATGTATGTCCTCGTGTCTGTCTCTTTCCATTTATCCCACACTGGGTTTTCACTGAGTATTTGGATATGTGTAGCAGATATGTGCTTAGCCTGCCATCCTACTGCTTCTCCTGAATGTAACCCCTAACATCCACTTCTTGGTTGGCCATGGCAGCCAGAGATTGTCTCCTTCTGGACACAAAAGTCTAAACATTTTTGACTAACCTCTCCCATCAAAGAGAAAAGAAAATCCTTTATTAGACTGATGTCCACTGTGTTCTGCAGCCTTAAAAGTCACAATAATGGGAAACAGAACAGCATAATGTGTATTCATCTTCTAAATGGCTTCCACAATTACATACACCTCAATCATCAAGGTACATAAAATGCCTTAGCCTTGTCCCCTAGCTCTGCCACTACCAATAGCCCCTCAAACCAAAGTGTCCATCCTTTGTACTTTAGAGTGTTGGAATGTATTCAGTTGGGGTTATTGAGGTAATTTGTCCAAGTTCTGAAGGTGATCTCATCTTACAGGACTCTATATAAACATAGTGAACGTTTGAGAAGTGAATGTTTAAGATGCACCTCAATGGAGGGCCACCCTTAGGCAGGTGCAAAAGGTGCCAATGTCCCAGACCCTGCACAGAAACGGAGCACTGAGAAATGATGTCATAAGGCCACAATTTACACCCGACAACCATACATGGAGTGGACATCTCAAAATTGCGATATAAAAAAGATTTATGTTTTTAATACATTAAAAAAGTAGTATTTTACCAAGGAGACATCTGCAGGAGAATAAGCGCAGACTTGAGTTAAATGACCTAGAAAGCATGTGTAAGCACGAAGGTCCCAGCTAGAAGGGGCCAGGCTCCAGTCTGATTTGGAAATGTTTGTGTCTGGAGGAGCCGAGGTGGGGAGTGCCCTCCCTCCCGTCCGAAACCACGGCTCACGCACACATCCTGAGAACCCAACATCTGGGGAAGTAGTTTTTGGTTTGAGGGGGTTCCCGAGTGTACTTGGCTCTAATGAGTCGTAATACCGCACTACAGTAATGGTCATTCCATGTTAGTCTGGGGATCACTCATACCTACTTCTGCTGCAAGCAAAACATCACCCTCCCCAGACTTCCATCTGGACCTCGCTGCATTTCAGCTGAACGTCTGATCCACTCTGGGATTCTCTGGCTCTAACACTAATATTAGCAACTACCAACTTATTGGTATAATGTGTTGACACATTTATTGACCAGTGGTAAGAAATAATTGATTCTTATTATGCTACCACACAAAACTCCTACCTTATACTTTGTGCGGCCACCATACAATGTATCAAACCCACTTCAAGACTTTTTTTTAATAATAAAAATAATATATATTTCACTATTTAGTTATTAACAAAATTTGTGTATTTCTAGAAAAAAAACCCAGAACTTTAACAATGGAGACATTTACTGCACATGAAAATTTACCCTTTTCTTGTACGAGTTAATGAGTTTAACCTTTTAAACATTTTAATTTTATCGCACAGTTAGACTGTTCTGCGGAAGAAACTCACGGTTTGTTTATTTAATTCTCAGCGATAGGTATCATTGGGGTTAAATTCTGGCAATTACAAAAAGGCGAACGCCACCAAAGTATAAATACAAGTTAATATTATTATTATTGTTTATTGTTCACATATGGTTTGGACCGTAGGCCTTAAGTACGCAGCTCACACACATTTTCAGGATCCCAGAGATGGGGGGGGGAGAGGTTGTCCTTTCTCCGTTCGGACGGCTCATAAAACTGCAGGTGTGAGATACTGGTGTTTAGTCTGCAGCCTGTTATGCAACAGCCAGTGTTTTCTCACAGTGGTTCCAAATAATTAGCGCATTACAATTCCCACACCTCTGCTTACAAGATGGGGGTCTAAGCCCACCCTTACAGTGCAAGTAATCTAACTTCCTGTGTTTTATGGACCTGAGCTGCTCGGGAGGGAGGAGATGCAAGTGAATGGACATTCCCTCCCCCTCCGGCTTTCTCTTTGGTTGCTGTGGTGACCGGATGCTATTTTCCAGTTTGCATTCCTATTTTCTTAAAAAAAAAAAAAAAGATATTGAGGACTGGAAATACAAGAATAAGATTTTTTTTGGTGCAAAAAAAATAAAAAAATAATTTAGCAAAAACTTTCAAAACAAATGGCGTCCGTTACTTTGTTGCAGCAGAACTTCTGACGTTGATTAATATCGGTGAACCTATTCTGTTCGCGTTCTGAAAAGGTTAATTTGGTGGTCGTATGGATTCCATATTGCCCGTGTGGCCCCCATTTGCTGGGAACAGTTTAGGTCTGTTAACGGACAGGTGGATTTAACTCGGTAATGGAAACAAACACAGTACCTAATCGTTTCAGACAGCAATTACCATGCATTTTGCTCCCTTCCTGTGTAGTATATCCAGAGCGCTCCCCTCTCTCTTGCTTTATTTTTATTGCTCGTTTACTGCCATTTCCCCTCCCCTGTTTGCTTTTTTTTTTCTTCTTTTTTTCCTCCCCCCCAAGAAATTGATTTCCTTTCTTTCCTCACCATTCTCCGGGCCTAAACACAGAATGTTCGATAATTCATTTGAGAATGCTAATCGCATTACGGGCCCCGACGTTTTACAGATATCATATTATGGGCGCAAATTTGGCAAATTATTTGCGCTGTAATGTATAGCTTGTCAAAAGTATTTAAGACGCTAAGAGCTCAGGGCTTATCTGAGTTAGCAGAGGGCTTTAGCTCAGCTTTTGAAATGCAGACAGGCCGTTATAAAATACATCTGTTCTGTTATTCCCAGCCTGTAGAGGAATAAAACACCGATTGGAAAGCTACCTATATTTATCACCGTTGCTGATAAGAAGCTTCATTCTTTCCTGAACGGCTCTTTTTTAGAAAAGCGAGAAGCCTGTCAAATTTTTGGGGTGGGGGTTTAACATCAAAGAAGGTAAAATTCAGACTATAGTTTGTTACTTTGTTGTCTCGGATACATGTATAGATTTTCCTCCGGGGTAATAAAGGCCACTGCCTGGGGCACCCCATAAAAAAACAGCCTGCCAGCTGCTACCCTTAATTAATGTGTTTTAACCAGTCGGGTTTGTGGGCCGCAGAAAAAAAAAAAGAGAACTGGGACTGGAACAGGAAGTTTGGTTTGTATTTTGACATCATTTCCTGTCTCCTATCGCTTTGCTGCTATATAACCATATACTTGAATGGAATCTGCTGGTGCTCTATGAATAAATGTAATATTGTCCCCATGGATGCACGTTAATGGTGTGGACCAAACACAAGCCCTGGCGCCCACATAATTTAATCATAAAATATTTGTTTCATAAGAAAATTGAAAATAGTCATATTAGCCCAAGAGAGAGTCTTGAGTTGACGTTGATATTTTTTATCTGGCCAACACAGAAAAGTTCCTTCAGCTTTTTAGGACTTTAAGAGGTCTGATTTTCCGATGTAGGTAGATTTTCAAATCACAGGTATAAAATACTTAAATTGTTGAGAAAGACCTAGAAAATGCATGGGCGCCATTGCCCAACAAGACTTTCGCTGAGTCTCTTGGCCCCACCAATGGTCCATGTCTGGACCATGCGCTGCTTTAAACATCTGGTAGGCCATCTGGCACAGGTCATCAGGCCATTGTTTAATTAGTAGTTAATTTACACACAGAATTAGCCCACCAGTTCTCAAGCAGGAACAACCTTGAAATAAATAGCCTTAGATGTGTTAACTTACTGGCCCTTATTGACTGATGTTGAAAATTGATGATTTAGACAACAAACTCACATCTGTTATCATCTACATACATACATACATACATATGCTTCACGTCAGTGTTATATATTGTTTTCATACCATGAAACTCTTTTTTAGTTGTATTAATGATTAAAGTTCTCATGAAAGGACCGTAGGGTTAAACAACCCTGTCTACCCTCCCCCCATTTAAGTACTTCCCATTCCCGAAACTGGTGAAGAAGTAAGTCACATAACTTTAAGTAATACTCACGCCAACACATGTTATGCCCCATCAATAGAAAATCTCGCCCCCCCAACTCTCCTCGCCGCCCCCCCCCCCCCCCCCGATGTACACCTTCCGTGTTTGCCTGCTCCTCACCAAAGGGAATTTTCCACCACCACGGTGATAAATCCGCCTGCAGATAATTGGCAAGAAAACAACACTTCTGCAGTATATAATGTTTTATGGCTGTTTCATGCACTTTATTATAATACTAATGAGAAGTTGTATATCAGAGGGTAGCGGAACGCAGGATTAGCTTGTTAGCATGATATGAGGTGCCATTGCTGTGAAGTCCCTAGCGTTTTTAACACCCCACAACATATTGTACTACATGCCCCCCTCCCTGCCTTTCTCTGCTCCCATCCTCCGAGCCGCTCCACACCTCCCATCGTCGGCTCTCGTTCCCATTTGCACTCAGTAATTAGTATGCAAATGAGGCCCCAAGACCACACAAGTTCTAGTATATTACAAGTGTTTTATTATGCACTTGTGAGTCAAGGATAAAATCTGCCCATGGAAGCATTTATCTCTCTGTCTTTTTTTATCTGCCTCTCCTTTTATTCTTATTTATTTATTTTCCTTAACCGCTACAGTCCGAGCCTTAATAGTTTTCTGTACCGTGTAGACACTTTGTAACGAGCGTGACCGAGCTCTTTTGGAGTATTCCGAACAGGGTCCAGAAAAAACACTTCCATCCTCAGGTGGGGATTTTATTATTAGAGAACAGCGCATGGCAATATACCCTCCAAAAAATACATTTGGGGTCCCTCTATTACTGCAATCATTCATAATGGCGCCAACATATTCAGAGGCGCCATGTGACAAATTAAAACACAAGCAAATGAACTTAATCCACATCTTGTAGGAATGCAAGGGTCGCTTATTAATGTTAATGCGTCAGTGTGCGCAGACTATTATTCTTAATTATTGATTTAGATAGCACCAGCATATTCTGCAGCGCTGTACAATGGATGAGATGTATTCACCAATGAATGAATGCTATATAACCTGATTTTATACCTGCAGAAACACAGAAAGTGTGAACTATGGCTGGAGCCCGGATCAAAAAATTGAAACGCACACCATTACTGGTTTCCTGACCCAAAGAGCTAGCACTCTAGTTAGGAAAAACAGTTGGCTGAAAAGATCAAAGTAGGTGCGCTGGTAAAAACAAATAAAAAAACATTAGGAATAAAAAGATCCAGGATGCGTCTGCTTTAGGGACATGAAACAAATCTCTGGTTGGCGGGAAAATATTCAGCTTTTCTATACCATTATTGCTACGATTTAGTAACAGCACTAACACAAAACAATAATAACCTTATTTTACAATTTTTACATTTGTCCAGAAACCCAAGTTATTTCTAGTTTTTTTTTTTATTTATTTTTTTTCCGTTTTACTGGAATTTAAGCTAGATCCCTTTAAAGCACTGCAGATATCTCTTAACGTGTTCCTTCACTTAAAAAAGATTTTCTATATAGAAAGTCCAGGAGATTTAGCCCCAGGACCTTGCCTTTCCGATGGTTCTTGCAAAGCGCGGAGACTTTGGTAACCGGTTAGGTTAATACGCCTTTGTGGATCCGTGACCCTCACACGCAGGGGAAGTTTGGGGAGAGTCTTCTCATCCCGCAGTGACTTTGGGCAAATGCAGATAATGATTATTATTACCGGTCCCGATAGACAGCGTATATCCCAATTCTGCGGGAAGCCTTATTACAGTAATGTTACTGAGTAATATTAATAACCCTAAAAGACGGGTTTGAGTCTGGGAAACAACGTCTGCCTGAAATAATTAGACTCCACATGTAGAGGCATAAAATCACAGCGCAGGGAGCTTGTTAGGAGCCAACCGCAAGCAGAGGGCAGCGGATAAAAGAAGCGAACGCGGAGCTGTACTTTCCAGCCCCCAGGTCTACTGGCCAGATACACACAAAGGCTCAGACACGGCGAGAAATGGGGCAGTATTTAATATATTTAAAAGGACCAAAATCGTTGTTTTATTTTACGTAAACATATCTTGATAGGGTCGTCGCCCGATTTTGTACATAGCGTAGATCTATTTTGCTCTATTTTTCTAATCTTTCCCCTTTAGCTCATTAAGTGCCCTTAGCCACGCAGATCACAGGCTTTATAGTGTATTGAAGGAACACATTCATCATCAGCCAGCACACATCTCACCAGCCAGGGCCCCTAGGCACAGACCTTCCTTGCCTACCTGTTCAGGGTCAGAAAGTGAGAAGTCCATGCAGCCTCCACAATGTCATAGAAAGTGCCCAAGTCTGATCACTAGGAGATGTTTAGAGTCACTTCTGAGCTGTATAGATAAAGATGTGCCATCTTGAGGGCCCCTAGGCACATGCCTTGGAGTTATCCTAGCACTCTGTAACACAGCAGAATTTCAGAGTATACTAGCAGATTTCCCAGGTATGAGCGTGAATCCTCCTTCGCTATGTGCCAAACAATTTGTTTTAAGGACATTTTCCCGATTCTTCTATGCAACAAGTTTAAACGCCAGCGTGAACGTGTACATCCCAGCGCACATTTATCTACATATTGCCCACAAAGCAAGGAGGTTGTAGCATGTTTAATAAATAGGAGTCCACTTCTGTGCCAAAAATCTTGTGCAGGAAATCCAGAGGGTCATCTTTGACAGATACAATTTGTCCGGTTTTAATTCTGTTTTCAGGTCGTAGTTATAAGAAGGGATAAAACTTTTGGATTTTATGGGACAAGCTACATGGATTTTAATGGCATATTGTGTTTGATTTTTTATTTTTATTATATTCATTGATTGAAAAACATCCTTGAGTCAACATCCAAAGTTAGGAAAGGGTTAGCATTTAGCAAATTGTGTAGGTAATTTGTGGCTGCTGGGTAAAAAAAAGCAACATATCAGCCTTCTACAGTCCCTGATGTTTAAGTTCTGGAATGGATCACAAGAGACTCATTAGGGAAAACAAATATTATCGCTCACTGAAATGATTTATGGGAAAAAATAAAATAAACTTTAAAAAAAACATAAGAAATGCAGTTGCACCATCTCCTTCCCGCCGTATAGAGGGGTTATTTATGACCACAAGATGCTTAAATGAAAGCAGCCAGCTCCCAACCCATTTCACTGCAAACTGTCTACATTTTGAGTTTTATTAGCAACTTAAAAACATCTTTTTTTCCCCTCTCTCTCTCTCCCTCCTCCCGCCTCTCCACGATTTTTATGACAGTGAGCGGGGAGCTGATTCAAAATGCAGGGGAGATAGTGACACCATTCATGGGGAGAATGGCAGAACCAAGGGGGTATGTTTAACCCTTAGAATGCCCAAACGGAGAACTCTGCCTTAGAAAGGAACTTGGTTAGAACTCACATTTTCATAGGGTTTGCTATTTAGCGCTTACGGTCAACGTCCTCTCAGCAGATGTTGAAGACGAAGTTTAGAAATGGGTAGTCACACATCAGCCCCATACTAATGGAGGCAAGGAAGCCAGAGGGCATTGGCGGCAATTGGTTATTTTAATACCATCATCAATGAGATGTATGGAGCCCTGCATAAAGCACAGTTAACTCCATGGAAGACATCATACTCATTTAACTATATCCATTATACAGGGCCATCTTGGCTCTATTGCCCTAGAAGCCTACTGAGGCTGTCCCTACAACGAAAATGCTGAATGTTTATAAGTGCTTTTAAGAATAAACCTTTTAAGACATTTTATAGTTTACTGTATAATACTATGTGTAACTATTTCATGGCTGCCTTATTTATTCATTTTTTAGAAAAATATTCGAGTGTGTTTTAATCTTCTTGGCTACTCGTGATAATTTTTCTTTTAAAACAGGCATAAAAACACCTTGTAATATTTTCTTTAGACGTCTTTCTAGCAGTCAGAGAGTTTGGGGGGATTTTGTGTCTAAAGTCAGTTTTCTGGCTGCTGAAGCATCGGTGGGATATCGTTCAGGGGGCTTTTGGTTCGTGTCCCTCCCTCTCTTTTATTTAATTTTTTTTTCAATCAGGACCTCCAAGTGAACCAAAATCCCCCTCCTTTTTTTTACCTCCCACCCACCCCACACTTGCTGTTGGGTCTAATTTGCGTTTCTATGGAACTGCTAACTATGCATGGGTTAATTCACCAGGACACCTGCAGCGCTGGCTGGTCTCGTTGATAGAAAGGGGGGAGAGAAGGGGAGCACAGCCAGGAAGGGAACAGAGATGAATACGAGCCTGTGACAGAGTAATGGTTGGTGGTTCTATTATGGTAAGCGCAGCGGGGCCCAGGGCATTCTATTGTCACAGTGGCAAATACATAAATAAGGGGTGTATGTTCCCCTGCTGCTGACCACAGGAGGTTAACAGCTGTACATGACATGACAAAGTGGGGCCTTTTCGTCTGCCATTGATATGAGCTGCTGCAAGAAAGTCCAAGCTGCAGGGGGGTAACAAGGCAGAATGAGTGGGGGTCTTTATTTATCCTTAACCGCTGCCTGAAAACTGTTAAAGATCCATGCACAATTAGCAACGCAGGCTCAATTTGCAGGATAAGTGAAAGTGTTAGGATGAGTATGGGGCGCATCCAAATGTCTTCCTAATTAAAACTACTTTGTAGCAACAATGGCCAGGAAGAGCCGGGGGCTTCTTTTCTCTGTTGGAAGTGAAAGGGTGAAATGTTGACGGTGTAATTGCCTAATGGAAATAGCCAGCTAAATATGTATATATACTTGATATACTTGCTAAATATATATATATATATATATATATTTGATCTGCCATGAGTCTCCTACCAAAGACAATTAATTACGAATTAAATTATTTTATTTAAACAGCAGAACACATAGGCAGCACATTTCAAGTTAGAATGGATTATGTCTTTGCATTAAAGATTTGCATACCCCCTCAATAAATACATCACCATCAGATGACATATGCAAATGAACTACTGGATTGGGATAATTAATTTGCATATGGAGCAGCACAATGATGTCACAACTAAAGGACATATGTCCCTTTTTAAAATTACTTATGAGGTGTTACATATTTGTGTGCACTGTTCTGTTACAGCAATATATAAATTAATTTCTGTGCTCACAGTAAATCACTTCATACGTATCTGAAAGGACAGAGGACAGTGACACGTCAATGTAAGGGTTAAAATTAGAGCTAAATGGTTTGGCTTTTTAGAGACCCGAGCTGCCACGAGGGACCTTCCGTATGATAGGCAGATCTGCAGCGGGAGATCATTGCACAGCATTGTATTTGATAAGTGGGGCTGTTCTTCTGCATTTTTATCAATCTCTCACCTCTCTCTGTATAGATATAAAATATATAAAAATACAGTAACTATACATTAAATCAGAAACGAATGGCCATTTGATAAACTACCAAAAATCTGCATACAACTGTCCCAAACATTTCCCAAACAAGAGATTTAGTTGGGGTAAGGATAACTGGAATTGCCCCTTTGAGGTTCTCCCACAAAAATGATGAAGTATTTCTAGGTTTTATAATTCTGAGATCCATATCCCAAAATAAAACCCTGGATTAGGCTTGCCAGGGATACAGCTCATCATCCTCTTGAGTAATCATGGAATACCAGTCCCTTCAATTCTTCCTATGGCGCTTTTAAGGGGCTTTTGTTCTCATGCTTCTTGGCCGGGTCTAATCTAGTGGGGAGGGTGGCCCCATTCCATTGACCCAAATCTGTATGTTTTTTAACTTCTGCCAAAAATGCCAGGCTACCCTGGACAATCCTGGGCTCAGGCGGTCTGTACTGAACTTTCCTAAAGCTATTGTACTCAGGGTGGGAATCGCCTGACGCCTGTCCCCCGTCGTCTTGTTGATACAAACAGCATCTCTCCGATGGTGACAGGAGGTGGTTACGGTGTGTCTTCCCCCTACCCATAGGGTCTGTTGGCCTATCTTTATGGTGACAGGGGTATACAAGGAGCTTGTCGTGTCTGTCTTTCCTATGTCACTGTAACTGGCTGGGGGAACAGGGTTGGTCTGTATGTGACTCAGAATAATCCTTCTTATTAATAACAACTCAATGAAGCCAAATATTTAAATTTAAGTCTTTTTGGATGATGGCGTCCCAAAACATGGTAGCTAAAATAGAAAAAAGTAGGCTGTCTCTGGAAGGAAAGCATCTTATTTTGCATCATCCATCCTAAGCCGAGTCATGAACGGAAGGGAGCTGCTGATTGCTATCCTTTGGATTTTGTACTGCTCTTCTTCACAGGCAGGTTCTGCAGTAAGAAATGGAGCCACCGCCATCGGTTGAATTATATGATAATTCACTTTTGAAGATGTAACCAGACGAAAAAACTTAAAGCGCTTGGGAAGTACCTTAATATGCATTCTTATGCTGCTACTGTATAAAGTGCTGGCGTGTCCCTTTAAGAAATGACAATAACTACTCTTTTTAAAATGTAATGTATATTCTTTTTTTTTACCTGAATTAGCCACAATTCCCTAGTTCCTTTACTGGTAATATCTCGAATGCCTCTAGCCCCAAATAACTAAAGATCTCTTTGCTAATATTCCATCATCCAGGTCATAAATGCGGCCCATTGTCCACAACATGATTCAATTTGGAGACCTCTGTTTACAGACGTCTGGCACAACAGGAACATTTATTGAATTTTCTATGAAATGTTGCTCCTTTAATTCTGTAAAGCATGGTTTGCTCACATCTCTGGGGTCTGCGCTCGGGAATCGGGTTACTAAAAGATGCATCTATTTTTTCTCTCTCGCTTGTGCTCTCCCCACCACTCTTCTACCTCTCCTTGCTGTATCATCCAATACTGTGGCCTTATTGTCTTTAACTTAAGTCTGACAATTGAATGACTTTGGGCTTTGTTAATAAACAAAACAAGCACCCCCTTTGCAAAAAAACAATGTATTGACAGACACACCTGCCGCCATTTATTTTTTTTTGGAACGTTGATGGCACTTTTAACGTCAGACTAAGAAAGCAGTTGTTCTTCATGGAACACATCAGCTCAATCGAAATAAATTTTCCTTTAACCTCTTGACACTTGCCTTACAATGGTATATCCTGGCCCTTGTGAATGGGCTTCTGATGGGCAAATTGTAGTTTTCGTCCATATGTTGACCAGCAGCTTGTGACAATGACTCAAACATAGAGAGGTCAGCACTTTGTGTGATGGATGCCTGAACAAGTGGGTGGTAAGAAGAATTCCACCTTGTAAGGTTGAAGTAAATGCTGAATAACATTAGCCCTGAGCCTGAAAACATTCTGTGTAGCTATGTTGACCAATGTTCAACATATCAAATCAGCATGAGAGAATTAACCCCTTAATGACAAAGCCCGTACGGGCTCAAAATGCAATGTTTTCAGTGGGTTTTGGGACCGCCCCATTGTCCTGAAGGGGTTAATACACAAGTATCACCTGGCCTTTCTTTCGTTAGAGCCATGCTTATTATCTCCGTGTACTTTGTTGCCAATGTGAAGGTTTAAATTGTATCCAAATAGCCATCACAAGTTCATTTTCTGATGGTTTCCTGATGTCAGAAATATCCAATTTTTAAATCAACTTTTGTTTATTTAGGGTGAGAAGGAGCAGTTCTACTCTACGGTAAACCGTTAAACCTACAAGTTGCTCTACTACAAATCCTAATATCCCTAGCCATTTGGCAGAGATAATGGAATTTTATTTTTCTGTTGGCTGGGAAGCCACAGGGTGCCGTATAGATTCATGTGTTCTATGTGTGGTCTCTGCGATCATTAGTTTTTCTCAAACCTGTTTAAAAAGAGATATAAAAGAAAAAGGAATAAATAAATATAACGGAAAGGAGAAAAACAAAGAGCTGCAGGGGCCGTGATGTTAAATGAATGCTGTCTTGTTGGGATGCCATATGTTTAACATGTTAGAATACCAAGCAGCAGGGTCTCCCACCCAACCCTCCCTGTTTCACTCACTCCAAGCCACCAAAACAGTGCTCCAGATATTAACGGGCTAAGAATACAAATTGGGATGTATTCACTAACATTGGAGTTTGAAGGAGAATTACGTTATTAACGGCCAACGACAACGAATCCTCCTGTAAACTGCCAGGTTAGTGAATAAACCCTAAAGAGATCTGAGCCTCTAGCAGAAGTATAGCTCCAAGTACCATTGTTATCATTAATGGTTGGTATCGTGGCTTTGCAGTCTCCACTTGAGAGTTTGCTTCATAACCAACAAGTGATTCCAAAGCAGAGGGCAAAAGTGAACTGAAAACGTCACCGTCCTCCGGTGTATCGCTTGTTGGTGCTCCTTTGTTGTGTCTTCCTGTAATGAAATAGCTCTTTCAACCCACCCAAATTATCAGTCATGTGGACGTGCGAGACCCTGATTATACAGCTGCCGTAACAATTACTTCAAAGCTTGCAAAACAGTCAATACTAAATCTTACATTCCATTGGCCTTTAATCTGAGATGTCCATCACCTGTGTTAAATCCTTTGCATGTGTGTGGGCCACAGTATGTACATAAAACCGTATAGACCAGGGGAACATGCCCCACTGATTCTTTAAAGTCCTTAGTCAATGCCGAGATTTATTATCTTGCCATTTAAGTGTCTCCTTTTATTATCTAATGCAAAATAAGTAACAATTTTATTGTATCAACTGCCATATCATGACGTTTTATTAGGGGTGTAGAAGAAACGTGGGAACCTCTGTCCCATACACATCAATACACCTAATAATAATATGTAACAGCTCTTTTTTCTTGGAAATCCTATTTTTGTGGAGACAAAGAACATTTGATTTCCTTCTTCTGTCTTCAGACCCTACTGTAGCAGGTCTGGCTATGACGCCCACAGATACAGGTAATGATACACCTGCGTCTTCTCCGGGGCTGATTGCCCACTAGAGATTATGCTAGAAATAAAAATTGTGTCGTTGTAGCATCAGTGGGGATGGAACGGTTAAGTCTGGTTCCGGGAAGCTTTGAAAGCGTTTGCGCTTGGCACCGTCGGTGGGACAGTAGAGCGGTGTTTGTTTGAAGTCCACCCAGAGCGAGTATAAATAAACCCATCCATCCTGAAAAAACAAGCCTGGCCTTTGCCCAGGTGCTCACAGCAGACAGTTGGAAAGAGGATGCGTCTGTCTGCCCATAGTGGAAAAACCTTGGAGATGACATTATCTGTGGATTCTTTCTGCCTTAACGCCGCTATCATTGGTATTCAGAGGTTCTCTCTTAGCTCACAACCGGGAGACGCAGGAATTTCACGTTTACATTTTCAGCTTACAGAGTAGAAGTTCCACTTGTACAGTTCCCCGGGTTAAATGTTTATCGGTGAGTCGTCCCCCCCCCCCCCCCGAAAGGCCAGCATTCTGTTAACTAAAACCTGGGATTCTGGTTAACACACCAAAGTTTTCTTTTTACCTAAATATCTGGAATTAAAGGAGATATGATAAATTATGTTTTTTTTTATTTTGGTTTTTGTCTTGTAAGAATACAATTAGGTAAAAATTAGCGTTTTTGTTTTACTTTGTAACTCAAAAAAAAATTGGCTCCTGAATCTGACGAGACTGAGGACTGATTTGAGTCTTTACAGCAGGAAGAATTGGCCGGGTAGACGGGGGCCGAATTATATTTATCTGCTATTGTTTTTTTTAAGGCAGACAATAGTTTGAACCTGACACACCGGTGCACCTTCAGTGTTATACAGGTTACGTCAACACAATGTTACATATCACAACCTTATCTTTACCTCTGTTTAACCCCCGTGTAACCCAAATGACTACAAGCAACCTTTTCAGTCGTTCCCCACCTTCTTTCCCTGCACTCATCTCACCAGGGCGTGAAAATGTCAAACGTCCATAACCGTAGATACTTGACCTTTCTTGAAGACGGATGGAATGGTTCAAAAACCTGGTCGGACATATGGACATGAATAAGACAGAGAAGGGAGGGTGGTGGTGGGGGGAGCAGACAAAGCCCCAAAAAAAAGGGTATTTTATTACATACAGAAAGCCGGGTCAGTGACGAAATGGCGTGATTGTCCATGATTACCTCACTGAGCCGTAAGATGATATTATTAATAAAAAAAATCTTTTCCTGGCTTCTTCGAATGCTCTTCTCCCACAGCAAGGCTTGTTTAACCTTGCTGACATTCACCCGAGCCATCAGACGCACTGTTTTGACTCATTGACAAGTCTCACAATTTGCTCTTTTCGGTGAAGAGCTCAGAAAGCAGCGATAGATCCCCCTTTAAATTATTGAGCTGTAGGCTTGTGTTACAGTCTGAGCTAAAGGTTCGAAGGTACTCAGCCTCTGGCTTATAGAGGCCTCGGAGTCCTGCTGTGTGAAATCCATTGATCCGAACATTTAACATGCTGACACAATTACATCCATGCAGCTTGAATTTCACCTTTATTTTCTGGCTCCCGTCACACGTTCAAAACTGGACTCAGCAAGAAGACGCTGCTGTCGGAATCTAGACGTAAAATACGGGGAGAACGTGACTGAGTGTAAGATCTTAGGTTTCTTCTGCATCCACTTTGAAAGCTGCCAAAGCAAATTATGATTCTTATATCTCAACATCTTGTCAGGTTTAACTCCATATGTGTTAAATGGCTTTTGAGAGGCTTGCAAGAAATTATTTAGCCCAAGTACACCAATATGTTAAACTTTAGAAGTATTAAGTTCCCGTAGCCAGCAACATTTAATCATTTAAATTAGATTAAAAAAAAAATGTACAGTCAGATAAATACAAATTAAAAAGTTCTCAACCTTTATTATTTGGCCTGTAAGGACTTTTCAAACCAATGGAACATATCCAGTTCAGAGTTTTGGAAAGAAATTACTTTTTAGAACACTTTAAACAACTTTTGGTTTAGGGATTCTTCAACTTGGGTGCGGGAAGTCTTTGGAATTCCTTAAAACTGAGAATTTTGACGATTTTTATATATATAAACCGGGCAATTTTTCTTTTTATAGGGTACATCACCTATATGAGATATGACCTAAAATCACCCATTTGCTAACGTCCTGGCATTCCTGAAGTGGTGAGACATCACAGCAAGTTTGTGAAGATTTCTAAGTAAATACTTGCGAATAATGGAAAATGCGCCTTTGATACATATAAAATAGTTTAAATTCATAAAATGCATTGATTCTCTTTATTCTTTTTCTTGAGTCACTCTCCTGTAGGGACAAGGCCTTTACTAGTTTTTTTCCAGAGGCATTGATTGCCTGTCCCAAACTGGGAAGGCATAATAGGGAGGATCTGGTATCGGGTGCCTCCATTAGGACCAGATCAATACGCAAAATGAGAACAGGGAATAAGTGGGAGGGGGATGGGATTGACCAAATAGTTGGAGATATAACACGAAATTAAATTATTGTCAAGGAAGTCAAAACACAATATTATTAACTCTTTTACTTTGCCAGTTAGCGTAACGAGAAGAGAAAGAAGATCCTCTCCAAACAGCTGCCTGTAAAGCCTTCTCAAAAAATTACCATCCATCTTTTGGAACAAATGGGTTAATACTTGATAAGCTTAAGGCCACGTACTGGAAACGTTCTTTGGTGCCCAGGGGTGGCATCTACATGGTGTCCAAATTGACAGATTTGTGGCAGCTGTAAACCTCGGCACTAGCAAAGCAGCAAACCCCCTTAAAATGGTCTACTGTTTCCAAAATTCCCAAATAACAAGAAATTACCAAATAACACAAACCCAACATTGTATTAAATGATCCTTGCTTCATAGACAATTAGGCTGTGGTGCTGGATCACAATTTTGGGGATGCCATTTACTTCATTCATTTGGTTTCATTTGCACCCGCCATGTCTGAATCCACCCTTCTGGTGTCCACAATAAACCAGTTTTCATGGTGAGAAAAGTCTTTAATTGCATATTAAAATAATGGAATTCTAATACTATGGTAGTACATCTCTGGTTCAGATCCTTAAAAAAAATAACCAAAAACCTGTTTGGATTTCCCGACTGATTTCCAAGAAAATATAATAAGAAGATACGGTTCCCAGCACATGGCATGCGAGCCAAGTAACCGCGTTTACCAGGTGGATATAATCAAGGGTTTGGTTGGAATAATAAAGTAGTTGGTTTTCTTCTTACTTTCCCATCCAGTCGTTAATTAACAAATATTAATATGCTAATTTCCGGGCCTTATTTTGGTAAGGGTGCTGGAACAATCGGTTCGATGGATTAACAGTTACAAATATTTGGGCACCATGGACATTTAAAAGAAAACAAGGCAAAATACAATTGTTGTCTGGTTCGAGAAGAAACCGATACATTCAAACCTATGCACAGCTATTTCCAAGAATCACACATTTGGTGGATTTAAGATTTATTTGTGTATCCATTTTCTTTACAGTATTAGATACTTTTTGCTTGGAAACAGCAGGAAGGAGTAACAGGATTTTCAGTGGTGCTATCATATGTAATTTTTTTTTGGGTGTTGCTAATGAGCAGACATTTAACACCTTGTTTTCCTTACGTTAGAAAATTAGCCAGACACCACATTGATGACCCCTGCCCTTTCCTGCGACCTTTGCAAGGTCATCTGACCCCCATCGGTCCGCGCTATGGGTTCTTGGTTGTGAGACACCTGTTTGTGTGTTTTGCAGGATGTCTAAGTGATGTTCTGGCTGACAATGGAAACACATTCCTTAGCGACTTGTTTGGTGGTCTGCGGCTGCCCATTAGTAAATTGGTAGTTTATATTTCATGAATCGGCTATTTTTTTCTTTTTAGTTATTTAGTGTTAATTAGAAATTAAACATTTTTTGTATTTGTAAGCTCTTGGGAATGTTAAAATTTTAGCCAATCGGAAGCAGTTTTGAATGAGTATAGTAATGAAGTAATAAATTGTCCAAGCAGTATCGTCTGACATCCAAAAATAGAGCAAATGGGCCTTTTTTGATGGTATCTCACTCGTACCAACCTCTTCTCGCCCCATATGTAATTCTTGTTTAAGTAATAACAATGTATGTAATAATAATCAATAATAAGTTGTATTGATTGCACAGAGCAAAGTGGCGCAATGAACACTTCATTCTGTAGAATAAAATTACATGGCATTACCATTTGGCGTGGAGTAGGCAGTTGGGTTTATTCACAAAACCTTGAAATTGTGGGTTGTGAATTCAATAATTCACAACCCAGATTTGAATTATTAGAGTCCAACACCAACGCATTTCGCATTTCTCCCAATTTTTTGTAAAATTGGAGAAGTGACCGTTAAGAAATCTCGCCAATTTAACTTCTTTATCCAGAAGGTCTCATCTCATCAAAAATGTGCAAAACAAAAAGAACAAAGATTCCTTTTTTAAAATCTATAGTGAGTCCATATTAACCCTTGCTAGCCGGAGCGTGGATTTCCTTTCGCTGTTATGTTCTATTATGTGTTGCCTTTAACTACTAATACATCACATGGGAGGTGATAAAAATCGAGCAATACGGAATAATTATGTCAATTCAAAGCCAGGCTCGGGTCAAACGAGTGTCAGTGTGTCTTTGTCCTGCGTTTCAAGAAAATGACTGCGTCGCCCGGTGAAACGCGGAGCTGCAGAGGGTTTATAATATACAGAGAGAAAGCCGTCTTAGCAGAAGCAGGCCTGGGTTAAACTGACTGACCAGCTTGGAAGTGATTAGTAATAAAATTTTAACAGGCGTCCCTATGTGCGTCTTTCTGTCAGTTTTATGAGGCCATTTACTGCCAGAGATATGGGAAGGTCTTAAATCTCATTTGACCGAGGGGTCTGCATATAGCGGAGTCCACTGTGACAGTCAGTAGCGGGATCTGCCCCTGGAGGTAGTTAACACAAAAAACAGCGGGAGGAGGAGGAGGACAAAAAAAAAAAAAGATACGTTAGAAGAGGTGATGAAGAAAGTGAAATGAAAAAGAGGCTATGCAGCAAGAAAAAGGAAATAGCGTTACATTATTTAACGTTTATTCATAAAGCGCCAGCAGATGCTGCAGCGATGTTACAATAAGGCACAGCGACATTATTAAACAGACGCTTGAAATTACATTAACACATGTTAAAACTTACCGGTACAGAAGGAGAAGAGAGCATCGCTCCTTACAAGCTTACAATCTAATAAAGATACACTTAAGTCAATATGGACATGTCTTTGAGACACGCTCAACCCATGAACTTCCAACCCTAGGCTGTGCTTAGCGGATGCAAAAAAGGAGCCCATGTAACGATCAAGAATCAAGGACATACCTTGTGACTCAAGACTCAAGATATTTCCATGGAAGCACCGCATCCCGGACTGAAATATAACATTTCTAGACAGACACAAAAAATGAGGGAAAATGATGGGAAAAAGCTTTGAAGGGAAAATGGGTAAAAAGTTCATTATAAATAACAATGATGCAGAATTTGAGTTAAAACTGGAGTGTGAGAAATCGTTGCTAGTGTTTGGCGTGTAGCGGCGTCATACTCGGGGGTTAATGCCGCGGAGAGACATCGGTCTTTAAACCCTCACACCGCTGTGTATTTGCATCAGCACCAGATCAGCAGAAGCGAGGACGGCCGTGCTAAAATATTCATCACGGAAAAGATGCGAGTCATAATCAGTGATTGTTGGAGAGCCAGGGGCATCGTGCAGTCAGGGGACCGGCAGAGCCATGAATAATTTGGGTCCCCCGACCTTCCAACCACTTTTCACCTCGATCTTCCAGTCGATTTATTGCGGGGTTTATGCTGTTGTGCCCGGCAGCTCACTAGTTAATTCACAGTCAATTTCCTTATTCCTTAATACATATTTTGTACGATTTTTACCGTGCCGCCATTTTTCATTGGAAGTCTTATACCGGGGTGTATGTTTTAGTAATTTGAAAATGAAAATTGCTGTGGTTTATGTCCAAACCTGATAAATATTGATTAAGAGGTTTATGGCACTTTTTATTTCATATAAATGGGGGCTGTCCAACTATGGCCTTAAGGGCCACAATCTGGCTGGACTTTCTCTGACCAGCATCATCAAAATAATTATCATGAAGCCCACTGAGGGCCGCCCTGAAAGCCTGTTGTGTTTGTGGATCTGGTAGGCTGGAGTTGGACAGCCTTGACAAGCTAGTTTCCTAGCTGAAAACTTTGTTATTTGCCTATAGCCTCATATATCAAGCAACTAGTTACAAGTGTTTTATGTATCAGAACGACTAAAACGTGTTCTTAGAAGATGTGGATCTTGCGCAGAAGGTGTAGATCTTCCGCAGAAGGTGTAGATCTTGCGTAATAGGTGTAGATCTTGCGAAGAAGGTGTACATCTTGCGTAATAGGTGTAGATCTTGCGAAGAAGGTGTAGATCTTGTATAGAAGGTGTAGATCTCGTATAGAAGGTGTAGATCTTGCGCAGAAGGTGTAGATCTTGCGTAATAGGTGTACATCTTGCGTAATAGGTGTAGATCTTGCGAAGAAGGTATAGATCTTGTATAGATGGTGTAGCTCTTGCGCAGAAGGTGTAGATCTTGCGTAATAGGTGTAGATCTTGCGAAGAAGCTGTAGATCTTGCGCAGAAGGTGTAGATCTTGTGTAATAGGTGTACATCTTGCGTAATAGGTGTAGATCTTGCGAAGAAGGTGTAGATCTTGTATAGAAGGTGTAGCTCTTGCGCAGAAGGTGTAGATCTTACGATGAAGGTGTGGATCTTGTATAGAAGGTGTAGATCTCGTATAGAAGGTGTAGATCTTGTGCAGAAGGTGTAGATCTTGCATAGATCTTGCGCAGAAGGTGTAGATCTTGCAATGAAGGTGTGGATCTTGTATAGAAGGTGTAGATCTTGCACAGAAGGTGTAGATCTTACATAGATCTTGCGCAGAAGGTGTAGATCTTGCAATGAAGGTGTGGATCTTGTATAGAAGGTGTAGATCTTGCACAGAAGGTGTAGATCTTGTGCAGTGTAAGCAAACTAACCTTTTGCTTTCAGGAAAGGGATAGTCCAGAGGTCAAAAAGTCAGCGCGTCCGTGGAGGTGAATTATCGGTGAAACTAATCTGGCAGGGTTGGACTCTTTGTGAGCGGGGTAACACGGTTACTGAAAAGGAAGTCGGGGTGAGTGCGATGCTAAACCAATTAACGCAGTCTAATCTTGCCTTCTCAGCACCAGAAAGCGCTTAATAATGTGTCAGGCCTCAAGCACTTCTGTGTTGGACAATTCTTCAAGGGTCTAATGCCATTGCCCTAACTAAATTAGCCACTTCTGCAGCGAGGTGAGCGTAAGGTTGACTGCCTCTTTAACACATCTTCCAGCTGAGCGATGCATTGACCCTTTGAGTGCCAGAAGGGGTCCGAAGCGCAGCCCGTACCTTGATGTTACCCAAGGGGATTAAATATTTTGCTTGTGTAGAACCTTGCCAGATTCTTCTCTGGGTTCGACTGCTGCACTAACACTAATATTTAATAATTCATAAGCAGTCTGGTCTTGATTTGGAAAGAGTGATACTATTTTCATGTGATGCTGTAATTAAGGATCAGATAGGAGACGTCCTTTCTGACATGTTTTGGTGGCGTTGGTCAGCTTTCTGTAACAAGGCATCTTGAGGGTGTAATCTGTTGGATCATGTTATATGTTCCGGTCTGCAAGACATGTAACTGGTTTCTATTCCACCAAACCATTCTGTATTGTCCGCAGCTCCAAGATCTTAAACCTGATCCTGTCTTTGTCTTCTGCCTGCTCACCTCCTGTGCATCTGATTCTTGTTCCTTTAGAAAAATCTCCGTCTTCTTCCATCCATCTACCTATCATCGTTATGACCACATGGGCTGGTCACTAATTTTGCTTTTAGTTTTACCATAAATTAAAGATAATTCGACAGTCATTGGTCAAAGATTGAGTTGATGACCCGAGGGGTCAATCCAAATGACCTTGAGTGCTGGGTCATTCTAATGTGTACCCATCCTTGTTTGTTGTGGCTACAATAGATTTATATGGTTAATGCCAAAATGATGGCTATGTATTTATAAAGAAAAACTCATGACAAATAGCATAAATACTAAAAAATAATAATAATAATAATAAATATCTAAATCTGGTGTACTCGCTTCTGGCATTGTCTGCCGTTACCTGCATCTGTATTTAATTCGGAGTCTGCATTTGTAGCCGTGTACTGGATTCTAAACCCTTCCTGGCAGAAAGTTAAAAGGCCTTTTGCGTGATCAATAATAGTAATAATAGTTATCGGACGATTGCGTGAAGACCTCTGAGTGTTGGGAAAGAGCGGCGGAGCAGCTGGGAATAGGAGAGAGCGTGATTATTAATGAATTCATAATTAATTATTAGTTGATTAATAAAGCGCCATCAAGTTTGGCAGCATCATACTCACGAATAATCTAGTTAAAAAGAAACACACACACATATAGAGTATTAATATTAGATCTCTTTAACCATTTGCGTTCTAGGAGCGCGGTCAGATTTTAGGGGAGCTGGACACCCCTCTTTATTAAACATCAACTCATAGGTTCTGAGGTTCCCATAAGCACATGTGGATCCATTGTAGTTGGATATACCAAAACGAATATATCACGGAGATCATGTGAGTGGATCCTGTGCTGTTAATGGATCCTGAAAATCCACTTTGAGAATTACCGTTTCAAATTGATCATTTGATGTATGTATATATAAATATATATACTGCGTATTAGTTCTGTTATCATTTTTATGTGTTAGCCTCTTAGAAGCATAGCCTTTGTTCTAGATAATAATTCTCGAATGTATAACCTAACCATTGTTTTTACCCACTGCCAGCCAGCGTACCCCTAATCTCCATATCTCTGCCCCCTCTCAGTACCTCCGTGACCCTCAAATGTGTGCTAAAAAAAAAAAAAGATTATAAAGACTTATTAAAATGATGATGAGTCTCCTTCTGAAAGGAGAAAATCTCTCCATTCATAATTTATACCCTCAATTACTATTAATAAAGAAATATTTCAGCAGAAAGCCGCCTGGGAAAATTACACGTAACATTGCATTAACATTCTGTTTGAACATTTTCATCACATTTGTTATGGAGTTAATAAGAGGGAACGGCTCCTCTGACTTCCTTGGTGAAATTATGGGCTCACTATGATGGTTTAATCTCTTAGACTTTATATAATATATTCACTTTACTAATTGAGCTGTTGCAGTCTGCAGGAGCTGATGAGTAAAAAAAAGACAATGTGAAGGATTTGCTGCGATTCCCTGGCCAAGGCGCCGATGGGCAAACCTTATTGATACAAAGTAGCGATAGCGCACAATATGACGTATAAGGGCCGCCCAATGTCATTTATTTCGCTATTCCATAGGCACTACGACGTTGGACAAATATAACGATCATATTGGTTTCAATGGAAATCACAAACCTATGGAGTGTCACTTTTATATATATATTTTTGAAGGATTTTGCCCCATATTTATTATGATGGCCCAACAGCTGTCAGTGTAATATTTTTTTAAGACCTGATCACTATATATTATTTAGCATTTTCTTGATTTTTTTGAAGTCTTGATTCTTACGGTGAAAACAGTTAATTATATAGAAAATATAATGTTCTCGGATCTGATATTTGGTATGTTATCCTTACACTGCGTTGTATAATTGTGTCCCAGCTGCTCTGTAAAACTGCATGGGACATTAATTCATTAAGAATAAATTATTGGTTTTGTTTGTTAATTCTGACTTGGCGCCACGGTTGTGAATCACTACCTGCTTGTTTACAGGGCAGTTTTAAGCCTGCTCCCATCAGAGGTGGCAGAGATGAAGCAGCAGTTTTAAGCCTACTCCCATCAGAGGTGGTAAAGATTTTTTGTATTCAAAGATGTTAGTTGTAGTCAACGTAAACTGTTGAGGATTTCAACTCCAAACTACCCCTCCTGATTCCATGGAGCAGAAAAGACAAGCACATTTCATTTAGCTGTTTCCAAAGTAGATTCCTGGAAGCTAAGCCCTGAAAAGGTTAATATGATGGTGACTCCTTTAGTGTCTGTTGAGCCAACAAGTAGTTAACTTCGTCTGATCTATAAGGGGGCTTAAATGCAATATTCTGCCTCGGTGGGAAATCAAGGCTAATTCCTGTCTCTTAATTATTATTTTTCCCACACCTCGTCCACGCACACACACATAACTCTATTGGAAAAACGATTTTTATACCCATGGCATATTGTCCGGGTGCGATATAAAATCCAATGACATGTGACATTTGGTAAAGGTCATTTCTCCCATCAGGATTCATTAGTCTGCTTCTGAGTAGCAGCCCAGGATGGTCTGGGGTTTCTAAAACCTGCCCCACCTTTTCCATACCTCCCAGGTCACTTATCTCGTCTCCGTGTCACGCACTGGGCTGGCGCCACTCTTAGCTATTAGTTAGCCTGATACTAATTGCAACGATATTCCTTTACAATGCTAACAATGTCCATTTTCATCTAATTTCAATGAACTTATAGTTTATAGTTTTATTATATTCTTTTTTTTTACAATAGTTCTTATTTGTGTCGATGGAAATAAACACCATTGTATATTGTAAGCTCTTACAATCGGGGACCTCATTACTGCTTTTTTTGTGTAATGTTAATTATATAGTAAACGGAAGGACGCATGATTATTATATATTATTATTCTTCCAGCACTATATATATATATATATATATATATATATATATATATATATAAAAGATACATTAACTTTATATTTCCACTGATATTTGTAGACTGGGTTTATCTCATGGTTTTAGACACTGCAAAAGTAGGTGACGTGACAAACAGATTTAACCCACTGAATGCCAGAATGGTTTAAAGTGAATGGCACTCAATGGGTTAAGTCTGTTTATCACTTTACCTATTTTTGGAGTTATTTTTGCACAGGCTACGTCTATACCACGTCTGTGCAAATATAGCCCCTCCAGCTAACTGCTGCTCCAATCACCCTTAGCCTCAAAAGTTGGAGAGCTCCGAAACAAATTAGCCTTCTATCTGTTAGTGGTAAACAAATAATTTGTGTGAAAAGCTGAGCGTGATTGGAGTTGCAGTCCTAGAACAGCCAGGGATGTTCCGCCCCAATATATAAACTAGATGGTTGTATCTGGTTTATCCCCATTGATTGTCCATCCTTACGAAAAATTACTGCAGTTTTTTCTGAAGTAATACTGCAGTTTTTTGGACATGAAAAAACTGCAATACTGCACTTTTACTGCACTTTTTTTTTTATACTGCAAACCTACAGTTGTACTTCAAAGTACTGTAGCTTTATTGCATTTGTACTTCCGTACAAAAATAACTGCAGTACAGCTGCAGTACAGTGAAGTACAAATGCAGTAAATGTGCAGTAATACTGCAGTAAAAGTGCAGTATTGCGGTTTTTTCATGTCCAAAAAACTGCAGTATTACTTCAGAAAAACTGCAGCATTTTTTTTTTTTAAAGGGCAGGTCTGCCATAGAACCTGAAATTCCCCCAGCAGCTGAGGAGTTAAGTATTATATTACTTGTACTCCACAGGTTAAAAGCGTGCGGTTGCAGAGATTAAGACTTCATTGGCAAATGCAGAGAAGTGACTTATGGGCATCACAGCCTATAATTTGTAATTGCTTGTTCAAGCAGCCACAAAACAGGTTGTGGACAAAGATGCCGAGAGAGTTGTACATCAAAAGCCGCAATGTGTTATCATCACACATCAGTGCCGTGTGACCTCATATTTATATCCAGCAGACCAAGTGGAAAATCACCCTGCTCAGCCTTCTCAGAGGGGGAAACTATGTGTCCGCGAGCCTGCGCGTCTAGGAAAGCTGGAAATGCTCCAGAGTGGTCCAAGGCAGGGCTGATAACCCAAATCCAAAAAGAACAGGGTCAGCCCCGTTTTGGGCTGTCACTCAGCACCACACAGTCTGAGGTCCCCAATCCGTCCAAATCGCGGTGAGGTCTCTTCTGGAGCGCAAATAAATCTGTAGCCGGGATACATGGACCATGATGTCCTTCCAACACTGGCCAGCACAACCCAGCCAGGTCAGTGCATCCTGGACAGCTGGATTATTCCTAAAATAACTGTTAAAAGTGGTAAAATAATAATAATAAAAATGATAGAAAACCTAAAAACACTGTGTCACATGCCTCTGGATTCCATTCTTACAGGACCAGAGAGAGGGGTCGCACATTGCGGTCCGGGTCAATGTGTTAAAAGGGGTTCCTGGCCACGTTTGGGGTTTAGAAGAAGCACGGGTTTGGGGTTCTTCATGCAGCGATATACCTGCACATGGCACTAGCATTCGAGATGCTGCTGTGAATCAGGTAGTAAATGTTCACAGGAGCCCAGAGGGGCCAGACGGTTGTGGCCTTTTTGACATATATATGGCAGGATTTAAAGGTTCGGTGGGCATCTCTTCCTGTGCACGCCTGCGTTTTTGCAGGGGGCAGTTTGTGGTCTCTCTAACGGCTTCCCTACACAGGAAGAGTGTTCTGTTCTGTTATTAAGCTCTTATTCTTTTCCCAGGTCTTATGACTTTTTTGTTTCCCTTTTTAGGGGTGGGGGGGGGTCACATGTACTTCTGAAATCTGTGTCAAATCTAATATTACCTTTCTTTAGATTTTTTTGGTATGGTTTTATGGAATTTAATAAACCCAAAAATTCTGATCTATGTTCACAAATCCACTATATCTCAGTAACACTCGGGCCAAATCACCTCCAGTAAGTGGCTTTGGGATCCCTCAATGGAGTGCACGTTGAGTTCATTGGGGGACTTCAACCTTGCAAAAAAAAATCACAGAATTCAAAATGTCCTTCAAAAACTGTAAAAATGCAACTTAAATCTAAACCGAAGCCCCCAAGTATTTTTTCGGACTGTCCTTTTAATAACATCTGCCCCCCCCCCCGCTCTATAAAGCCATATCCACACCGGTTAAGATGGTTCTTCATACCCTCGTTTTTTTTTTACGAGGCTCTCTAATACCTGGAACGTTAATCGTCTCAAAGCAGTTGTGAAAGTAATGACCCGCCCAGCGTTTACTGACACCCATCCGAGTTCATACAATGATTCTACAATCTCTCACCAAGATTATTAAAAGTGAATTGATTAGTTTTATGTGCGCTGGTTTGTAAGCATTACCCCGAGAAGCTGTTGGGGGCTGGGAAGCCGAGAGGTTGAATAGTCGGCCGGTGGTTGTTGGGTAGGTGTGTGTGTGTGGGGGGGTTATGGTTGAAGTTGACGTGTAAAAAAACATACTGCTAAAAGTTAATTACTTTTTTACAACCCCTGTCAAATTCCAAACCGAGCCATAAATTCATTAGTCCCCAGAATTAAGCACATGCTGTTGATTATTTGCCATAAACAAGATAATTTAGCTGTTGATTTTTCTCCTTTTTATTGCTTACTGCAGAAAATAGAGGGAGAACTGAAAAAGATTTCAGTTATGAAAGGGGGGGAACTTTTGGGGTGGAGACCACACTTATACAGCGCTTTGATGAACATGGAGCAGTATTTTTAACTCTGTCATCGCCGATGTACACTGTGCCACAAAAAATTCTATTCAATAGAGGTTATAAAGTAGTGCCGATAAAAAATATAATATATATATATATATTACACAGTCATGATTAGTTTAGAATAAGAACACCTATTTGTTGCTTGTGGTACCCCCAAGAAAATGCTCTTCAGGAATCTGCAGAGTGAATTATGGGTGCTCTTAAGTGGGGGTTTAAACAGTTAGTTTACATAATTTATCCATGAGTATAAATGTGTTTGTATAAAATTGACACTCTGTATCTGCATGTCAGAGTTCTAATTTAGAATACCATGTAACAAATGGAGCATCATTGCAGATCACATCTAAAGGGTTAAAAGGGCTCCTCTCCCTACTTGCAGGTATCTTAAGGTTGTAGCTTCTTATCGCCTACAAGGCCGCCAGACAGGTGCCACTGACCCTATTAATTCCGCATTCATTTCACTAGCGTTAGACCTGCCACTGTCTCCTTTGGAGTCATTCTGCACAGGAGTCAATCAGAGTTGATCTACAAATGGATGCAAGGTTCAAGATGTGTTTGCCGTCTGAGGTGTAGCGGCTACCTCTTCAGTTTTGTATCTACCTGTGTATATTTGACTTCTATTAAAAGAACAAGTAGCATCACTAATTAAGGGCAAAGTGCAATCTGTACAAGCATTTTCGATGCCACTTGCGTTTAGAGAACAGACACATGTGTTCGCTGTAACACGCCAGGCAGGGGTAGATACTCACAAGGTAGACCTCCTGAAATCCCTTGCCCTCTCGATTGCCAATGTTTCCAGTATCTGGGTAACATCTGTGATTTGGCGAGTTATTCAAGAAAAGGTTACCTTGTAGGCATCCTGCTACATACCCGGGATCGGTGCTCCCTTTAGGCTTGATTGGAAATGCTTAGTATTCCAACGAAGAATATCCCAAATGTTGTATCCCAAAGGTTTTGAGGGTGATATCAATGGGAACTTTGTAGGAAGTCATCTTCTGAATTTGGCCACATTCTGCACAGCTTAGAAAATAGTGAATTTGCTTATTGTCTAGCTAAGCTAAGTTGTAGAACTTGTTGGGGTTTAGTGATTGGAAGGTGACCAGATATCTTCACTGGATTCACTGTGTAGTTTCATTAAACCCTTTGGTCCCCTTAAGGGTTTCTACGCGATCCTGGTTAAAGGGGACATCTGGTGACCCTACCCTTAGAGTTAATAGGGCAATCCACTCCCTCCCAGTTTTTTAGATCGGTAGCAGGGTTTTTCAGCTGCTAATAACTTTATGACCTTAAAGCCCATTTATTTTATCTCACTGCAGTTTGTTTATGCACTTTTTATATGACACAGGACTACCTGCCAAGTCTGATAAACTCCAGTTGACGAAAAGGTCTCTGGATGGGGCGTGGAAGCAGAGGAGGTCTCTTAATGAGAATGTGTTGGAACTTTCCGATTTCTGACGTTATTATTAATCCTGAAATTCTAAAAAGGGGACAAAGAAAGTGGCACCTTTATTGTTTCCATCAGATCTCAAATGTAAAATATAATATGAAATAAAAATAGATTTTATATGCAAGGTACGCAGCCTGTGGTCGTCTATGTGTTGGTGTTTCCAAGAAAGATCACGGGAATCAAAGTTCATTGATAGCCTAACCCGTAGCGTTCCTCCAGGCAATGGAGATAACTTTTGTGTCTTATGGCAAAACTGTGTGTCTGTGTATAAATAGTTCGATGGTCAGCGACGCATTCAATTTGAACTGAGGACTCGAAAGGTCATCTTCTGCCAGTGTCCTTCTAACTGGTGTTTATGGGCAGAGGGATCAGTATGATAAAGGGCACCGGTGAATTGGGACTCATCTATTTTATCTTTCTATTCATATTTAAACCTACTGTCTAATTATATTTTATCAGAATTGCTTTCTTAAAAAAAACCAAACATAAATGTGAGCTGAATTTTACTTGTTACCCTTTGCAGAAATGTTTGCGTTGTGGTGTTTTTTAAGGTGTCGGATACCCCGTTGTGCGTGCGTTAGAAAGCACTAGTACACCAGGCTACCTTGTTACACAGCAGGTAATTGTCTGTGTTCACTGATGGGCTAATTTGTGCTCTGACACTGCAGCGCCGCGCATGCTTGTGTGCTCACCCTGCGCCCTGCAGGTTGTAAATACAGAGTGTCAGAGAAGCCTGAAAGGTTTATAGCTGAGGCCGAGGGCTATGAATCATATGGCTGTGTCAGAACACGCGGTAACCTGTCCCCTTTGTTCCCTCTCCCGTGTGGTTTCAGACAGGGACCCTGTAGGCAGCCATTCCCTGGCCACCTTCTAGTTTGTTTTATGGGGAAGTGAAGACGTTGTAAATTACACAGGCTTGGCAGCCTGGTGCCCAGATGTGCCCTGAGGGGCCTTTACTTTCACTAGCGCCTAGAGGACAGATCCACTTTAACCCCCCGAATATTTTCACCCCTTTATATAGATTAACTGGGACCCCTTATAAAAATGCATCATGCAGGGCAGGAATGGTTTCAGTGCAGCCCCACAATATACATATCCCATAAATGAGCCACATATCTGGTCCTTAATAGGCCACGTTCCGATTTAGACCCTCTTTGCCCTGAATGTTGATTTAGACAAATAACATTTATAAATGGCTGTTGTTTCTTTATAGATAGTCAGCAAGCCCTCGCTATAGGGATCATATTCATGAAACAAAATATCACTTTTGGGATAACATAACTGGTCTGTTTTAGGGGTAATCAAACACATCTATCCCGCTTTTGTGGAACTAAAACTCAAATGGTGCTTAGTGAGCCATAGGCATACTTATTTCTTTTTGGGAGTTATCTAAGCATCATGGGAGTTGTAGTTCTACAACAGACACCAATTGGTCCTGCCTGACTCACAAATGGCAGATTTTCCGGTAGAATATAGGCCAAGTTGCGGATATCATATCACCAGGTAGAGGGTAATATGAAAAAAATAAAGAAAATTTAATAAAAATGATGTGTGGAATTGCAAATGAATCAAGGTATAGGGGAAGTATAACTTTGTTAATGTTTATGGAATCCTCTTCATACACCTAGGCATGGTTGTCCACGCGGAAGTAGAACGTCAATTGACATACTTTAATCACATAATTGCAGGAAATCAGAACCACACACCCTAAGTCCATAGGGCAGCCGTCGTTTTATCCAGTGGAAAACATCTGTTTAACAGACTTTTTGCCTAATTAAGCAATTAGGTAGACCCACAATGCCCCAGTGCAATATGTGGCAGGCAGCTCTACCTTGTTTGGTTGTTGGAAGCCTCTACAAAGGAATGGGGGGGGGACATTTGTAGAGTGTTCAGGAATGTAAAATCCTGGTCTGTGATCGGAGATAGACAACCTCTGGAACTCCATCTGCTAGCGCCTTAACCCGGCACCAACATTAGAATCTTACTGTATCGGTCCATAAGTAATTCATATATATGATGTCATGTAAATCAGAGCTTAGACAATATCCAGAGGTGTGTGTGTAGAGTAAAGCAATAATCCACGCACACTACTGAAAGTTTATTAGGACATTTTGGGTTTTAGTTACAATTTGTGCCGATCAAGGGGTTAACCCGTGCCTGCATCGCTTACATTGTTCTGAAGAGCTAACCTCAGACAGAACTTGCTCTGTCTCTGCCAATCTCAGATGCTACCGTGCCAGGAGGAGTTCGTAGTGGCGTGTGTGACGTGACCACTAACACAGAAGCTTCACTGTCCTGCGCAAGCATGTTTTGGGTCTGCGGCTCTATTGTTCACAACACAATATCAAGCATATCACAAGACTTGAAGAGCCCATGGGATGGAGACCTGTTTGAGATGATTCAAAATTGCTGGCCTTATCAGTCATCGCTCTCAACGCTCCACAACATTCGTAACCTCAGCTCCCAGCCTCACGCAAAAAAATATAATTTATCTATTGTAATGCCACTTCCATCCCTGCTGGATACTCAAACTAGTTCCCATAACACCGACCCACCTCTATTTCTGGTTGTAGTACCAACTCCATTCAACAACTCAACCTCGTGTCTACATCCAGACCCCATTAATTGACACGCTGATGCACCATAAGTAAAGCTCCTTCTCCAACAACCCTAGGAAACACACGTCACATTGTATACTGGTAGGGTTGTTGATCTGCTTAGTGTTTGGTGTCAGGGTAACAGTGTTTCCAGTAGGTTGGAGGGATGCAGGGTGATACATCATTCAAATACCCCCCTCCCAAGGGTAACTACGCATCTCTGCAAAGCGTCAATATTCTGAAATGAGAAGCTAAATATTAATGAGGAGAGGGAGCTTCGACAGACACTCACTGATGATCACAGCCAGGATTTTTCTTTAGAAGGGGTTAGAATTGTTTGCTATTGATCTCATTAAGTTTGCACCCAATACACACATTTTACCAGTAATGTCTGATCTGTAGGTTACACCAGATGTTGACAAATGATTTTTTGGGGGGGGGTGGAATTCTGGAGTAAGAGGGACACATTCGGGAGCTATGAGACAACAAGGAATTAATTTAATTTTGCATCATATCAGCATATAGTAAATGACAGGTCATGCATAATAACTACTTATTTTTTCAGTAACGCCCTCCAACATTTTATGTATGATGTCTTCTTTATCACCTTAAGGACAATGGGCGGTCCCTAAACCCATTGAAAATAATGCGTTTTGAGCCTGTACATGTACGGGCTTTGTCATTAAGGGGTTAAAATCTTTTATTAAAAAAAACAGGACTCCTAAGATTAGGAGGTCTGTTTACAGACCCCCTGAAATTGATCTGCAGCTCCCCCGGGGTCCTGGGCCCATAGGCTGGGAATCACCTTTGTACGTAGTTACTAATTGACCCATGAAGCCCCTGGTCTATACTCTCGATGATGTTTAAATATACTGGCTTTTTTAGGACATACAAAACATGACGTACCAGAGTTATGCTTTATTATTTCTGTTGCCTTACAGGATTAATTTAAATATTTCTTCTTTGTACAAACATTTCACAAAATACTGTATTGTTTTAAGAAAACATTTGCAGACTATGTTTCATCATGTATACAGGTGAGACAGCTGATTTACCTTTGCTGTGTTATGTTTTATTTTACATTTTCTTGGATTGGATTTTCACAGTTTTGCACTGTGGGGGACTATAATTCCCATCATGCACGGCTAATTAGTGGGTAGTGGTCCACAGGATAATGGAAATCAAAGCAGACATCATAGGGAGTGTTGAGAGCTGCAGGGCGCGGTATAAATAAGAGTTGTAGTCATGTTGTATTATGACTTGGTATGTTGTCTGCAGTATGATGAGACTTGGTGTGTATCTGGCTGAGTGTGGTGGGAGCTGTAGCCCACAGCAGCTGCAGTGCCAGAGGCTTGGGCCATGCATTGGAATCCAAGGTTACGGATCTAAAGACTTTTGTCTTGTGCCTCTTGGGAAGTGGTCCATCAAACCGCCTGAAATTGGTCAGCCTAACGATTTACGAGTTTTTCCTTCTTTTTTGACGAAATAACAGGTGTTTTTTTTTTCTAAGAGCTCCTGGCAAAAAGGATTCATCCAGCTAAAGCCAAGAGGGCTTAGTGCTTAAATGGTTTTCTCCCAGGCACAGAAATAGCACTTGTCAACATTCATAGGCTTTACTAAGCCTACAAGACAAACAGATTCACCGAAAGAAAATAGTGCGGGCACGAGAAAGCGGGAGGGAGAACGAGTGGGGAATCGCAGAACAGTGCCCTCTAGTGGCCATCGCTGGCTGCGCATGTTGCTGCAGAAGTACCAAGGTTTTTTTATATTACATTTAGGGCTTCATGTTAAGTACGTGTCTTCCTTTCTGTGCCCCTGTCAGGTCCGTGTAATTACTTCTGCACCACCGGTATCGATTTTCTGTCCGGAAGTTGAATGAGAGCTGGCGTTCCAATGTTTGGGATGCAGGTTCATTCTCCTCTCCTGTTGCCCTCTTCTTACTTCGGCTGTATTAGGTTTTTAAGACACTAAAAATTTTTTTTTTTTGCACTGAAATTCAGTGAGAGAGTTCCATTTTACCACTTGTTTGTCAGAAGAATTTCTCAGTACCTCGTCTTTGGGTTTCTGGGGACTTGGGCATGGGGTTCTATCACTAAACTCAGAGCTCTAGCTATCGGGTTAGTTAAAACTCAAATAACTCAAGTACAGCTTGGTTGCACTTGACTAGATCTTGGCAGATACTAATAGGCAAAGTCATTCTTTTCCAGACCGGTCAGGGATCTCCGTGATTTCTGACGATTAGAATTTTCTTTTAAATTAATTGGGTTTCGGATGAACCTTTTAGGAACCCAGCAGCTAAGATGGCAGACTCATTACCCCGCAGTAGTCGATGTCAGCTCTGTCTTTGGTGGTCCGCATGTACGGTTCCAATACGTGGCTACTAGGTGGATAAAACCCAGAATCTACAGGAGGTATCTGGAAAAACGAAACAATTTATTGGTAATGCATATTTTAAATAGGATCAGGTTGTGTTGGTCACTTGCTAGTTTGATGAACCAATAACATTGTAACGAATATTATAAATATGTGAATAATACGTAGAACTTTTTGCTCTTCACTCCATCAAAGAATCCCGCGTGCGATGCCTCCTGGTTAAATTGTGAGGCACGTTGTGTCCCCATCGGTGGGAAACTGCCAAAAAAAAATAAAGAAATGATCATTTATTTCCATTGTCTCTTCCTATTTACTTGATCCACGCATTATTAGTGTTTGCTTTTAATTATCACCTTAATCTCCCACCTTCATTTCCCCTTCACTCTGTTGTCACCAGCATTTTTAAACAGGGGGGGGGGCACTGCTTATGTATTGTTGTGATGACATCAGGCGGAGAAGAGGGTCCTGCTCTTGTGAGCTTACAATCTAATGCAGTACAAAGGTTGATGTCATGGCAGCATCAACCCTCTTAACCCACTGTGTGCTGTAAGGTTGTGCAAAACAATCAGCGGCACACTTCTGTGTTATTTGAAGGGTTAAACACATGGCAGCAGCTGTTAGCAGCCCTGAAATGGTTAACTTATTCCGGGTATAGAATGCTTTTGGAAATCCTTTTGTCTCCTGCATTCTTCACTTTTCCTTTTTAAGGAACACCATCCTTTACCCTTCTGCTTACATTACCCGCTCCCCGCAAGCGATATTGCCTTCACGCGGAATCTCTCTCTCTCTTTTAGGCTTCCCTTATCTGCTAACCTGTTGTGGTAATGAGCGCTTTGCAATAGAAGCTAAATGAAGCTGATTGCCCACTGGTGTCTGCCATTAGTGGTAATTAGTAAAAACATCAGAGTACAAACAGTGAATTGGCTCCAGTAATTAATACGAACACTCAGCCATGTGGAAAGGGAATCGGGGAGAGGTACGCTGGAGGTTGATGACTCTGGGTCTGCTTGCGAAATTGCTTGCAAGTTTACAAGAAATGTTCCCAGCTACTCGAGTCGCTGAGTACTGCTGAATCGCATATTTACTCATTAGGGAAGGGAATTCATTTGTGCCGCGATAGGGCCAGTTGCACCATCACATCGCGTTAAATGATAATTATATAAAGGCGCACGCATGTCTTGTTAACCCCTCTGTTGCCAGACTATAGAGAATCTCGTAAAGCAGTGTTTCTCTTTATGAGGTGTTTGCCGGAAAATGAAATATTACGTTGTTCCCATTAGTAAATCCTAATCTTAAACAATCGAACTTGGGTTTTCATTATGATTTCCATACTGGGATGCCTTACGAGCTTTTCTTTGCTACCCTGGATATTTCTGCAGAATTCATCCTGACCACAATTATCTTTTTATTTATATAGCGCCAACAGTTTACAGTAATATCAAGATTTTATTTCCTAAAAGCGCATCATCTCACAAATTTCTTTTCATTGCAAAGACATATGGAATACATTTGTAAAATAAAATAAATAAAAAAATAAAAAAACATTTATAATCTATTTAGATGTACCCTCTGATATGGGCAAAAAAAATCCTGCTGATTCAATTACCCCCATAAAGGTTAAATGTTTATGTCATTGAGAAATTAATGTTAATTCTGCCGTCGCCTTTCTTGTTTGTACTATTAACCCACTTGCTGCCAGAACATCTCTGTAATAATCAGATGGTAACCTGCACTCCCAATTCCCATTGCATTTGAAAAATGATTCCACTAATTTAATAATATTTAGATTTTTAGCGTTTAACCTGTTAAGTGACAGAAAGCGCGGCCATTTAAATGTTGAATCTTTGTGGGTGTGGCTTGCGGCATACGGCGGGGATAAAAATTAATGAAACAGCGGCCCTATGGCATCCCCATTATCCTCTGTCCCACCCTGTACTCACACACACATTTCTCAGGTCACAGCTTGGGTAATGGTCTATTAATTTGCTGTATTCTCCCCTGTGAGTCAAAACTCAATTTCTGCCAGAGAGCCCAGGAGGGGTGATTGATGGCCACCATCCTGTCATCTCCTTTTGCTTCTCTGAGCGGGACTCACCCGCCTGTCCGCTCATCCCATCCACCCCCCCCCAAGACACCATCCCCAAGAGACACAAAGTAACACCGGCAAAGCCACCGCTCCATTCATACCACAATCACAGCAAATTCTCGCCACAAGAGCTTACAAGCTGAATATATGTACCAAGGCTAAATCCTGAAATAGACATAAGATTTGTGAAATGCTGTTATATCTTTTTTTTATAGTGTGTGCGAAATGCATTGGCCGGGTTTTTGTCTCATAATGTTTATAGTAAATTACACACTCTCATTATGGACCCTGAGACCACAGTCATTATCTGTGTCGTCACTACATTCTCATTCTCTGTCTCCCTGTTCCTGATTTCTGTGTGTCTCTGTCCTCCTGGGTGTCCTTATGTGTCTATCTTTACTCTGTGTGTCTCTCAGACCCTCTTCTTGTCTTGATCCCTGTTGCAGTGTTATTATGTTGTCTGTATTCCCCTTTCCCCCTGTTACCTTATGCTCTTTCACTTTCCTGTTGTCACCATCTTATCTCTATTCAAATGCATTTATTCTTTCATCTTCTTACCTCCTGTACCCTCTCCTTAGCACTTACGATGGGTCCTCTTGATGCACGAGGCCCGTCAGAAAGTGGAATTGACAAAACCCAAAGAAGTGTGGCTTGATACATATTAACTTTTATTTTGTTTAATCAACTTACCCGAAAGAAATGTATTTCATTGTTTAGCTCAATCCATTGCATATGTTAGAGATCCCCCCCAAACTCTTTTCCCTTAGAGCTCATAAAAACGCCAAACCACCACTGCTTAAAAACCAACCAATCTCTCTGTCTCTCTCTTTTCTCCCCTCTCTGTTTCTCCTCTCTCTCTCCACTTCTCCTTGCCTCTCCCCTCCTATCTCTATCTGCAGTTCCCTTCTGCAAGAGGTCCGGATGGTTCTGCCAAAGGAAAGTTGAAGGTCTGCCATTAATTCAAGACTAAAAATGACAAATTCTTCTTCTACGACAATTAAATGAAGTCAGTAATTGATGCTAATTGATCTTCAGATGAGAGGGCTCTCACTAGAACTTCAGACACTACCCTCAAAAAACACAATAGAGGCACTAAAGCAGGTTTTTATACCCTGACTCCCTCTTTGCTTCACTACATAATTGTCTTTTTACTGGCAGATTTCCGTTCTGAGTGATCCTGTAACAAGTTTCACTGTCAGAGCCAGGAGAATCATCAACTTGTTGCTTGTAGTGATTTTTGTCGATGCAGACTGTATATTTTCCAAGGTCTGTTGAACATTAAAAGGGTTGATTGCATTTGTTAATTTTTTTGTCCTGTTTCACAATATTAACACAATATTTATAATTGTTTTAAAAAAATTTTTTAACTGGGGTCAATGGTCGCCTTATTTGTGCATACAGTTTGCTACATAAAAATGACAAGAACATATATTTGTGATGAACAACAGAAAGGCTGGGCATTAATCCTCAGGGGGACCATCTGACTCATGGAGGGTGATTTGAAAGGGACTAGAGCAGTTAGTTTCTAAGCTCTGCAGTAAAGCAATCGGAGCAGTAACGGCCTCTAAGTGGAACCCAAATTCACCAAACCAAGGCTTTGGACATCTAAAATGACTATGCGTTATGGAGGGCCAATGTCAGTGAGCTGCTTCGGCAGCTGCTCATACAGAGTTGGTCCTGTATAATGCATAGTTAACGCGGGGAGAGTTCTTTCCAGTGATCTTATTGCTTTAACCATACATTATCCAGGGCCAACTCATCCCTTTAAGATGGAGAAACTTACTGAGATTGGCCCTTCGTAATGCATAGTGATGTTGGTTGCTCGGAATATTCAACTCTCCTGCAAAGTCACGTCTTGGCACGCACACTTCATTATATTGCCCACGTATGGGCTCCCTACCAACCTTCAATGAGTATATTAAAAAGTAAGCACTCCCAACAGGGTAGAAGTTGCCAGATTTTTTAAAAAAAAATTTCACTCAAGACCCTTAATACTTTTGGGTATATTTTCCCTTTTTTTAACATGCAGCTGCGTTTTAAAAGGTATCCAGCAAGCAACCTGAAATTGGAAAAAAAAAATGTTACTTAATGAATAGCACCATAAATAAATCATCAACCGCTTAAGAAGTAACCGTTATTTGAATAACACGCCTGCCACGTAAAATAAATAAATATGGGGTTTAATATAATGGGTATTTAAGGGGGTGAGCTTCAAATGTTGCACCTGGAATGCCTTGATCTATACAGGTGCATTGTAATATATCTATTTATATCTATTTATATTTATATTTATTTTTTAGCAGTGTTAGGAAATTAAAACTTAGCCGATCGGTCATTTTATTCTTTGGAGGTTTACGCATTAAAAAAACCCAAAAACTCAGAAACGTTCATGAAGCTTTTTTAGTTTCTATGGCAACAACCAGTCAGCGCGCTTCCTTTTGTATCACATGATAAAAAACAGCTCTCCGCATTTTTACATGGAAAAAAAATCACGATTTATGGAGAAGGTTTGGACGTTGTTTCCAAAGCTGTGTTCAGCGTATGTTTTAATACGTAGAACTCGACGTATCATTATGCAATCTCGGTATACAGCCTGGCTTGTATACGGCCATGTTTTAAGGAGCGTACGTATACAGGCATGTCCAGATGTGTTGGCCAAATCAACCGTTTCTGGGTAGCTTTTCCGTCAGCCAGAAGCTAATAACGTGCTCAAAGCGGCAGTGTGTGTGTGATGTAAAGGCCCATTTTCATGCCCACCACCCCAAGGTACCCCTTTAATATTGTACGCGTCCCTTCAGTTTCACGTTGAGATGAAATTTCCGACCGGGCTGCTTTAGCGAAGCTGGATTTATTGCAACAGCTGTGCGTCCTTACCACTTAATTTTTATAAGCTCAGTATAAAGCTCCACGGGGGGCCCGAGGACTCAGATTTTCTCTGCTTAAAATATTACAGTGTTAGCACTTACACCGGATACAAGAATGGCCTGTTGTTTTTGGGAGGGGGCTGGTTGTGCACCCCACCTTCTCCGCAGCTCCCACCCTCTGCTTAATAGAGGTCTTTTCTTTAATCTTGAGCCAATTTGCCACGATCAAGCTTAGAAAGGGTTGTGATGATGGCTGTGTTCAATCCCTTCGTGCTGTTTCCTCACACATCTGACTCATTTACTGCGTGCAAAGGCAAAAAAAAAAACACTTAACCCCTTTATGAGTGAGGTCTAGTTTAGTGCCAATTTGTACCGAGGAGAAGTAACCTTTGGGGTTAGAAACCCTGAACAAAAATACTCTGCATTTCATTAAAGAGGAGACTCTTGTCCGACTTAACGTTTAATTTACCTTATTGCAACACCTGTACCCTTTTCTAAAATATATTAATTAAATATTTTAAGTATAAGACATCACTTATTAAAGTTCTGATGCCGAATGCTTAAAAGAAGAAAATAATAAAATATCCCCCAATTTTTTGTTAAAAAAATATTTATTTATGCAATTAGAATTCCATAAATCACGCAAAAGAAGCACTGTGTTCTGGGACATCAGTGTCACCGGCAAAACTTAAGGCTATTTTAGAACTACAGGTTATATGAGATAAAGTAGCTTTGTAGGAAAACAGAAATTATGGTTGAAAACTGATTTTAAATAAAAAAAATTATAAAAAAAAATTTGGGAAGACTGGGATTATTCAAATTGTAAAAAAAAAAATAAAAAAAAAATAATAGTTTGCCGGCCTCTGCATATGTAAAAGATTCCCTATATAATAGCTTGAATTAGGTGTGGACTATATTACAATTTATAAAGGCATAAAAATACAAAGTATCGGTAAAACACCCTTAAATTTGGGATTATTTTGGGGAATGAATTGTCTTTTGACTATAGCGCCGCTCTCATGTCTGATATCATGTCCTCTGTTGTAATTAGTGGTTCTGACAAGCTTAGAAGAGCGTGCAACAGAAATGTCACATTTAGTTTTCCCTGCAATGAAAGAACACATTTCCAGAAAATGTCAGTTTAGCTTTCCATGATAACTTTCCAGAAAGTTAACCCTTGCCGAACCTCACATATTATTCCACTCTGTTATTAGTTAAAATTCACCATTTCTCAACCAGGAAAATTATATTAAAAAAAAATTTATGGATTTTAATGTTAATTCTTTTTTTTTTTTGAGTTCACTTTAGAAAATCCTTATAAAATATGGCTGGCAGAGATTTACAGGAGTTGTAGTCCCGTAGCACCTGGATATCTATATTCTTTATATCTCATGGCGATCTGGTTGTCATGGATCATTATTAAACAGGAATCCATTTCCGTCCATTGCATAATTTTAATGGATTAGAAGGAGCATTGAAAACATTTTTGTTTTTTGGCAGCTCCCTACGGTGGGATGTCGAGATGTCTCTTGTTTCAGACTTACGTCCCCGGGTATAATTTTTTCCCCTGAATCTCTGAATAAAAGAATACATTTATAGTTAAAAAAATAACCTAGTATTTTGCTTCAGATGATTTAAATGCAATAAAACAGATCTACCAGAATAAGATCATTTTATAAGTTCCCACTAAATGTTTTATTGAAACGGAATATGGAACATCTACCTTAAATAATATATCGGTAATATGAAATTTCAGAAAAAAATTTAAATATACACATCCATGAATCATAATCAGATTTTACTTAAGCCATTGTATTTTAAAAAAATAAAAAATGTGCTTAAAATATCTGGCCGGCTTATCCTACGGACCCCCTACGGCAAGGAAATCTCATGATAATCACTGTTTCTTCTAAATTCTTTTGATAAGCCTTGCTGGCTTGGGGCCTTCGGTCTGGACCCACCTTCATTTATTCTGACGAATTATGACATACATATATGTAACACAAGCCAATTTATCACGTCGGAAGGAATAGGTTGGGGGAGGCCGTGGGCAGGACCGAACAGACAAGTATATTACATGGATAATGTATTTGACGTATTAATAAAACTAGCAGCATTGTTCGGTCTCGGGCAATGGGAAATGCCGATAAACTATGACAGATCACATATTGATGGGATCCAGAAGTTTTGAATCATGTTCTCTGCTCTCGTTTTATCCCATTGACTGATGGAAAATAATACCATCTGTCAGCACTTGGGGGGGGGGTTCTGGTCAAGAGGCCAATTTGTCCAGACGTAAGCCTTAAAACAAAACCTTTTTTTCACACGACGGAGGTGACAAGTCTTAGTTGGTCAGCGATTGTCTGGCAAGGAGGCTGTTTTTATTATTGTCTGGAGGACCACGCTGTATTGTTATATGTTCCTCCATTCATTACATATATCGCTTACATTGCGTTTCCATGGAGATTTATGGTTTCATTAAAATTTAGGGTACAAAAGTGGCTCTGATTCTCACATACTAAATGTCCGAAAACCCTTAAATTGGAAATTTTAGTTTTTTTCCCCAAACTTGAACACAATGGTTATTAAAATTACTTTGCTAGACTCTATTAAATATCCGTAAGCTAACGCTCGGATTAATGGGGGTTGTAGGTTTTTTTTACCTAGCGTGCCTGGCTGTGGCATACAGCTTTCATCATGGACAAGTGTCATCGTGATGCCACGGACAGCATGCTGTATTCAAAGCTCCTTTCTGTGTAGCTTTTACTTGTGCCTGCAGCTCGTTAATTACGGGAACATAAACTACGCCTGCGTAATATTCATTCACATGTGTGGGTGATATAGCGGGGCAGACGAAAGGGGGAGCGGAGCGTGGGGCTATGAAAGAGGCCGTTTTCTTAATGTTAAACAAATATGGGATTCTTTGAGACAGAGGGAGGGAGCGAACTGTTCTCTGCAGCTCATTAAGCACAGCCATAAAATATTAATAGTTATTGTCCCTCTATTTATTGGTAATTATCCTTCTGGAATAAAATCTACTAGTCCTCAGAAATGTCTTTTAAGCAGCAGGTTTTTTTTATTAATCCAGTATTAATAAGTGAACATTAAAAAAAAAAGAAGGGCGATGTCTTTTTAATATAGCTCCCCCAATTCCCAATGTTGTTGCCCCCCGTGGCTCTAAGAATGTGGCACCTGTAATAAAAGGAACAGCTTTTGATGTGGCAGGACGGCTTGTAATTATGTCACCTGCTTGCCTTTTACTCGTAGTAATTTGGGCAGCTCCACCTGCACCGCCGGAAGGCACGATGCAGCTATCCCGATCAACAAAAAAAGGGACACGTGGCAGCTCCACAAAATAGTTTTAGAGAACCTGTTCAACCCGTTTGCTGCCAGCAGCTCCAGAAGGAACGTTAAACACGTCTGCAAGAGTTAACATAGGGAGCTCAATTAAAAAATCAAAGATCAACAACACTAGCGTCAGTTTTTATTATTTATTATCAAATTCCCAAAATAAGAACTCTTAGACTACGGTGTCTTTTAACAAAATACTTGGCATTTCTCTAAAAGTGTTGTGTAACTCGCCTGTTGATGTTGTATGCGCACGAAGGTCTGATGCATCCTGAATCTCTATCTGGGATGCATGGAAAGGCACCGCTGTCCTTCAACTTCAACCCTTGCCAGGCTGTCCTCCCAGAATGACCCTGTCTGTACAAGACATGGTTTACTTCGGAATTAACCTTATAATTGCACTCAAGCTTTCTCCTTCTAATATAAAAGCACAATAGCTGTTCTCGCTGACCAGCGCTATTATTAATAAAAAAAAAAAGGCCGGCGGCAGGAGACTAACAATTTCTAAAGATTATTAAAACTAACTTTGTGTTGGATGTAATATCTTCCCGTATAATGTGGCATCAACGCCATACAAAATATTAGGGAAAGATCTATCTTAAGTCATTATAGTTTTGTTTTTAAATATGATTTATGTATTGATGAAAAGCCTGCACTCATCCACAACTACAAAAAAAACCCATCCATGTTTAGCTAATAATTAGCATTTACTTATTTACTGTGCCTGTTTTATAATTACTGTTCTTCAACACTTACATAGGGGGGGGGGTGATCGTCTCGCCATTAGCGGATTACGTTTGACAAACACAGGCTGTATTTCAAGCTGCTTTTCTCTACTTCGGTTGTTAGTATCTATTTTTTTTTTCGTCTTGATAAATAGACCTTCCACTATTTCCCATTATCCTGGGAGAAGCTCACGTCTTGTTTAGTCCTGGTTTGCAGCACTGAGCGGGGAAGGTGTCACCGCATTTTTTCCTCCCCTCTTGAGTGAACATGCTAATAAATGTTCAGAAATGAAATGATTCATCCCTGCATGCCCTCCCCAGCATCCGACTAGTCCTTTTCCACTACCCCCCTATTTAATCAAGAGCTTGTCACGGCCAGGAGCAAGATGGCATTTTTGTGAAGAATCTCTTAGCTAAAAAATGTTGTCATTCCTATTTCCTTGTTATCAGTCTCCCTTCTCTCTCTTTCCGCTCCCCACCCCTCTCCTCTACCCCCCTTGCCACGTCGCGTGTTGAGATTAACGCGGGATCATAGCGGTGTGTGTATCCATCTACGATAAACCTTATCCATTACCTAGAGATGCTGCAAGCCTGTCCCTCCTCACCTCCCCCATTTATCATCTTTAACTTTGACAGACTCACGCCGGGGGCCTTCGGATTTATCTTGTGGCGCATATTGTGGGGGTTATCTGTCAAAAAACAGATGAGATTGGGCGACAGCAGTAGAACGTGAAGGTGGAGGGGGGCAAAAATATCGCTGTCGTGAATGAATATCCTGCAGAGGTGGAGGGGCAAGAAATCAGGTGTAGCAAAGGTACTTTATACCCCCCCCTTACATATCAGATGGAGAAATTAGGCCATCAGTCTCCAATGGCATCTGTTGATTTACTCCCCGGGTGTAAACACAGCTCAGACAGAAACATGTCTATAGAATAAGCATTAGAACATCATTTGACATCCAGTCTCCCACCTGAGATTGACAGGTGACTGTAGTGATTGGCACTCGGACGCTTTACTCCTGGTTAAGATTAAATGCCAAGCGCTGCCCATTTCCAGGTTCCGGGTGGAATAAGAATGTAGATGTCCAACATCGAAAATTAAATTTTCAAATTAATATTTTCGCAAATACTACATTATCATAGAAATATATATATATATTAACTTTTAGCAACATATTTATCTATAACAGTCTCACTCTCTCTCAAAATATATATATATATATATATAAAATTAAAGATGCAATTATTTGTCCGAAGTCATAAAATAACAATATTAATTAAAATGTATCTCTGTTCAATTTATAATCCCCCTTTCAGGAAACTTCTGGTCCCTTCCCAGTTTTAAACAACCAGCCACAAAGCTTCCTTGTTCATGGCGCGGCCATATCAATTAGTAAAGACAGAGTACTGTGGCGCTGAAGGAGTTAAGGACGGACAGAAGTTCAAGGCCTGGTTGGATTTTATTTGCTTACGGTAATTAGGATGTTATGGCAGCTGCACATTCTGCCGGCTTGAGAGCCGCGATCTGTCCTCTCCTGAATATCAATAGATTCACCCAAACATAAAATATATATATAACCTCGCACCATATTTCTAGTTGGGAATTAGTACTTTAGTCCGGAATGCATTATTAATAACCCTGATCAGGATGTTAAGCCTTTTTTTTTTCTTTCTACAGAAGAAGATCGTTTGGATAGTCTCTTTTTTTTAAAGTAGAAAATATATTTTAATGAACTCTTTTAGAATACTTGTTTTATGTTCAGAAAAAGGGATATCTGTGTCTTAGACTGTCCTTTTTGATATTAATCCCCTATTTTATGTATCTATTGGTTCTAATCCCCAAACCCAAGTTTTTGCGTTAGATAGCTAAAGCACGGGGCAATTTGAATGCAGGGGGTCTGGATTTAACATATGGCAGACCAAGCAGTTGTTCTTTTGTGATGGGCACATATTAGATGGGGGCATATTTTTGGCAGGTTGTGTCGAGGAGCAGGGGCAAACTCAAGTCCCCTAATCTCTAGGGAGACTCAACTTTGGTAAGATTTTTGCCGTGCCAAGATAAACTCCCATTACCCCTTTACTTGAGAATCATCTACTCAGAAGTAAACTCCGCTCACTTTGGCAAGAATCCGGGTTTAATGGATCTGTCCAAGATTTCTAAATATTGTTTTCTTGTAAGCTGTAGGGAGAGAACTGCTAAATAATGGAAATAATTTAGAGACAATGGAGAGTTGACATTCTGCAGGTTTTCACCATTTTTTTAAATCTTCACAATAACTTCCCCAAACAGGAGGACAGGTTTGGGCAGGTCACATATCCAAGGCTTCCCCCAAGAGGAATGGATGTTTGCCTCTATGTCGCCTTTTGTAATCAGTGAATATTTCAGTCATTTGCCAGATGATTGATGCAGAAGTCATGGAAAAGGAGAACTTTCCTTCCTCGTGTAAAAAAAAAAAAGTCCAGTTAGAAATCCCTCTCTGATGCCTCCCCGATTACACAAAAGACCTCTGACAATGTGTATACAATTAAGTAATATAGACTTAATTACAAAGTGTTATCTTAGTGTGAATGAAAAGCAGACAGGCTGAGAGTGGTCGGGGTGATCGTGCTCTCCAGCTGGTAGAATAGAAGATGAGGAGGTGGGGGTCATCACTGAATGATAATCGATTATCCATTTCTCAAAGTCATTTAACAGCCTGGAGGCTCGGGATAAAACGCCGGTGCCTGGAATGGGCATTCTGTATGCGTCCTCATGTACAGACTTTGTGAAGGGAGAAGTGACGGAGTAACATGTACTACTGAGCCATCGAAGCATAATCTGTATTCCTACATATATATATATATATATATATATATATAAAATAAATATATTGGCTTTATCCAAAATGTTTGTTACTTTGTTAGTCCACTCATTTGCCTGCTGTTCTACTACATAGCTAGTAAGCTTAAAAAAACTCGTTCTTTTCAGGAAGTAGTGGAGTTAACAGTTTAATCTCCACAGAGGAGGTAGCCCTCTCCTTTAGGCCTTTGTACAAATACAGGCAGCTCTCGGTGCTCCCTGGAGCCGGTTTGCAGGACTGTTTAATGCGCCTCTCATGGCGTTCCAGCAAAATCAATGTAGTGAAGGAGTTGGGTTAGCAGATGGACGGTGGGCACATCTGTGGTTTGTCTGAATTTTACACTCTTTGTTGATCCAAATAATACTTATCGTTACTGTAGCATCATTAGACCTCTATGTAATATTAGATCCAGGGCACTGATAGTGGCTTTCGAAAGGCCACCAAAATATAAGAAATTCCAGAAATGTCGACAAATGCTTCTTTTCATTTTGTTAGTTGGAAATACATAATAATTGCTGTTTCATTACATAGGACTTCGGATCTTACTTGGTCTTGTCATATTTTTAGTTCCTGGCCTCTAATACGGAGCTAAAAACATTCCCGCTATCACCAAAGATGACCAATAAATAATCACTTTCATTCTTCAATCACCTGTTACACTGTTACTCTTTTTTATTTGTGAATACACCAATAGGAATGTTTTTCCTCCTCAACATATTTTTTGTTGTATTTGTAAAAAATCTTATTCACCACATTCTGACATACTCTTTTACTTTTCCTCTGAGATCTTCCAGGCTCTGTTTTCTCAGTCTTTCCAGTAATTTTACTCTGCATGTCACCCACCCTCAGTCCACATCTCCATGTCAATTTTCTTTTTCCCCGACATCCCTTCTCTCTCTCTCTCTCTCTCCCTCTCTGAACCATTTTGGCTCCTTCTCTCTTTCTCTAATTCCCCCACTTTTCTACTCTTTCCTTTGTGTTAAACACCCCCCTTTATAGATGCCAAAGTTTCTCTCATCTAGAATTCATTGTCTTGTCTGCCTCCTGTTACCCGTTGTGCGTGAGAATCATGAATCACCGGTGGCCTGCTACCATACTTTAGCAAAGACAAAAAAATTGTACTCCATCACCGTGTCTCACAGCTTTTAGTGATATCGATCAGCGCCGGTACCCTCCTACTCTTTCACTTTTCACACCCCCCCCCATCAATTTTGTCTGAGGCTGTTGAGTGTATCATCTTATTTCGTCCTGCCATGAAATGAAAGGCTGAGGCTGGAATATATGTATCGCTCCCCCCTCTCTCGCTGTTTTTATTCATTGGCTCCCACTTTTTATATATATTATTACTGAATTCAAATAGTTGGGCTTAAACCGTGTGACAGCTGTGTGACAGGATCCTCATTACAGCCCAGCCAGTAATTGTGATGCATCTCCCTCTCAGCCTTTTAACTTCTCCTCCACCTCTTCTCTCCCTCCCCTTACTTAATTCATAAAGTGATTGCACTGACTCTCCTAGTTTCTTTTACCCTGCGCATTCTTCTCTCTTTTCTTTTTCCCTTGGGTCCCAATGCTGATTTTTGGCTTGTGACAAAGACTAAAAGACATGTGGTTAGTTTAGTGGACTTAAATAAAGTATACGTTCCTTAAATCTGCTCTCGATGATGGTTTTTAATGCCTTGGAAAGCCTTGGCTTATCTGATTTTAGTGAAGAACTCAGCAGGAACGAATGTACCAAACATTGTAGACATTTTTAAAATTTGGGTTATAATGTGTCCGTATGGTATTTCCGTCTCGAACACAGAAAAAACACCAGCAAATTGTCAATGTTGTGTGGCCACTGTGGAAAAGTTTGTGGCTTCAGTATGTGCCGCACTCATTATATCTGATACATAGACAACAAGCACCCACTCCCATCTGTTACGATGGCATGATGCCTTACTCCGAGTCTGGTTGGACTCATGCCTTCTAGTTGAGTTGCCAAACAATCATGACTTAAAAGCTCAAGCCAGCGTGTTGCACCCATTGCCTTTAATGCCTGGTTGGTTGCCACTTCTTTTTTTATTTGACTGTGGAAAAAAAAATGACATTTCTAGACCGTGACACCCACCATCGCAGACACATGACAAGCTTTGAGGAAGAGGATGATACCCAAGCGGATCTGATGCCTGCCCAATCATAAGTGTTGTCAAAACATGTCTTCCTGGGCCAACAGTATGAAAACACCTTTCCCAATTCATAGTTTAATTTCCTGTTCTCTCCAGAATTTATTCTGGCATGGAGTAGACATTAAGTATTCATGAATATGATGTGAACGTTTAACATGTCAAGCTGGGCTTAGGATACCTCACCAGTTGTCCATACAACGTCAGTTACTGCATATTTGGCCCGGGGCTAACATAACATTGAATAAATAAGTAGTAGACTATAGAGTATGTTTTTATTTTCATTTTTACAGCCGGTGACAAGAAACATATATGGAGTCGCTTTACTGTAAAAAGTAATACATATCATACAGATATCAAATGTAGCGAGGAACATTCTGATTTCAAAAGTAACATTCCAACACAACAATCAGTAACCTCCTTCGATTAAATATACGTGTAAATATCTAGCACATATAGCCAGCTATGTAAAGATATGGCTGCTTTGCTGTGTCCATGTTCCTGGTGATGTATTTACTTTTGGGGTCACTCTAGGTTTGACCTAGGACAGCGCCCCCTGCTGCCATTCTCCACAGTCGGCATCCCAAATACAATTAAATGCATTGTGCGCTTTTAAGAAACTGAGTTCCGGGATATGAATGACGATGGTGAAGTCTATGGAGGCCATAGAGTAAACAGGCCGATCAAACATGCCCCATCGTGTAGCAGTACACGGGGGGGCTTCATCGTCTAAGACGTTGACCTGCCCCACAGTTTTGTACCAGGGGACTGTTGCTCTAGACCTAGTCAGCCTAGGTCATGATATGTTAAGGTAACACAGGGTTGGCCATAACACACAGAGACTCCATCATCTTCTGGAGACAACCATAGCCTTGTACGGCCTCGTTGTTTCACTAATGGTGTTCAGTGGCCTCCTGAAATAATATTTTACGCACAAGACACTGCATCAAATTGCGATGTTTAAAAAAAAAATCTGTAGGATCTTATTACATACTTTTTAAAGTGCTTTCTATCCTGGGGTGCAGGATGTTTAAGGTCCTCTATTTTGACATGTAAACTGCTTCTGTGATAAGAGGTCTGTCATTAGCACCCTTCCATTAGCCAGCTCAGTCCACCTTTTTTTACCAATTGCTGTCATTCTACATTCTTGGTTCAGCAGAGACCGCAAATTCTCTGCTTTACCAGCAAATAGCACGGAGCCTTTAAAAAGCTAATTTGATACACATTTTCTTGAAGATGTAGCAGAGACCAGGTTACAGACTTATGTGTCACTAGGCATGTGACATGGTGGACAAGATAATAAAGGGTCATTATTCCTGTTGAGTATTTTTTTTTCTTTTTACCATTCAACCCCCTGATATAGGGGCTGTGTAGCTTCTGGCCACCCGTTAACTCTTTCTCTTCCCGCTCTGTCGCATTCTCCCAATTTATGGGGTTCTAATTTTTACATCATCTGTTAACACGCTGCAGATTTATTAAACAGATTTATCCTGCGACTAGTGAACTTTCAAATCCAATTAAAGATGCTGTAGCATCAAACACATCTAAGTGCAGATTTTAGATGATTTTAAAAAGAAATCAATAAATTTTATTTTTTTTAAACTAAGTTGTTTATGCTGGTAAACAAATCATAAAACACTAAATAAGTAAAAAAAAAAAATTCAATGAAGATTTAATTCACCATTTAAATTTATATGTATTTTATGGAATAAATTCTGTGGCCACACAACAATTCCCATAGCCCTCCCCATTATCTAAATATTCTTCGTGTGATGGGGGGCTATAATCTGATAACACCAGGTTGGCAGTAATGCTGAAATACAACGCTATGCTTAACCTAAAAAAAATAATAAGAAAAGCTAATATCTAGACCGGAAAGATACTGAGTTTTGGCGAAAACCTTATTTGAAAAGAAGCGTATTGGCAGAAAGTATAGGAATTCTTAGAGGTTATGAGCGGGATAATAAAACCTGAGATTCAGTGGTGTATTGGATACACTTGTAAGCAAGAAAAACAAACGGATTAAGCAGGCAGAGTGGTCCTTATCAGCTGTCAACTTTCATGTATCTGCCTCTAGTTTGGTTACATTATCAGTCGGTAAGCAGAGCCTGTGATCCAGCGTTCATACATCTCACTGCCTACTCCGGGCCAAGAGACAAGACATTCAACAGGATTTCCTCTGCTTCTAAACAAGCGCTTGTTTATTTAGGAAAAGGGGTCGCCGTGCTCCCATATTGTCTGTTGCCGGAGGTGCTGGCTATAAATAGGTCTTGCTGGAATCTCTGGGTTATTCCTGTCTGCCTGTGATAAAGTAACAGCTATTTTTGCCTCAAAGGCTACACAGTGCTGCATTATTTGGGAAAAGTAAGCGTAGTCTCAAACATAACTTTCTTGCTCGTTTGGTGAGTCATCCGTCCGTTCAGTTTTGTGCTTAAAGAAGTCCAAGTTGTAGACCAGCTTGTTTTTAAAAGGTTCCTGACAAAGGAAAGAACCAATATGTCTTCTGCTAAACTAATCCACTGATCAAATAAGGTCCAAGAGTTACATAGACCATAGATTAGGAATCTCTGTTACTATGTTATCATGGGTTTGACCTGTGCATGTTACACCAGATACTTTGATCACCTTAGACATGAGAGGACAGTAAGAGCAAAAATCATATTACTTGGCTTGTTGAAGTTGGTAGAAGACCAATCTAGAACGCTATTGTCTTTAAGGATGGAATGATTACTATTGGGAAACATTCAATTATGGAATGCAGTCAAATTTAAGACTTTTTCAGTTACACCTAGGACCAAACAAAACTAATTAAGGTGGATCTTTATGCCTTACATTGGTGTTTACTAGAATGACCTCAGTTGTTGGACTAAAACTCTTACCAAACTGAAGAGCCACCAATAACCTGCTTTCTGCTCATTCCATAATGCTTTTGCGTGTAAATGCTATGCTGTGACTAGGTAATAATATAATAACTCTGTATGTTTCTTTCCATTCAGGCAAAAAGAAGGTTGCCCTGTTTGACAGCCAAGCCCCAATATGTCCAATATGTCAGGTCCTGCTGCGGCCCGGGGAGTTACAGGAGCATATGGAGCAGGAACTTGACAAACTTATTCAATTCAACATAAGGTAAAGACCCGTGTTTATTATTACAAATGATTACATAGGTAAAGCATTTTATATTTGATGATTTTACTTAAAAAATTTCTTATATATATATAATTTTAGCCACAATGTTCAAATAAACATACAGGTGTGCAATACAACTTTATTACACGTGGCATCACAGTGATGATGTCATTGTAACGACAAGTGGTCTTCTTTACATAGCCTCCACCATATACCCCATATACCTGTTCTAAATGTAACTTAAATGTCTGATCTTAGTGAAAAGACCCTTCTTTAATCCCCCCTCTCTCTGACAGTATGAGTGTTTCAGACAGAGAGTGTGTTATTGATGGCGTAATTTGGGTCTCATCCAATCTAATAAAGAGCTACAGCAAATTAGCGCACCGGTTTAAATGAAGAGAAGCAATTAGCGCCGACAGAAAGCCATCAAGGAAGTGAGGGGCAAGGAGGGAGACGTGGCTTGGGACGGCAAGGTAGCTGCCTCTCGCAGACCTCAGGAGGGAGGGTGGTGTTAGCCTGGGGTTTAATGGGAAACAGAAGGAAACCTTAAATCATAAACCTGACAAGTTACCATTGTGATCCCGCTGACAAATGAAAAAGAATGGGGTTATTTCTTTAACTAACCGCCGCAGTTAAAGAGCTAGGAGACAGGTTCTCTGTAAGCGGCTGGACTTGCAGCAATCAGCCCCTCAGCGAGCCGACGGAAGAATAAGAGGTCTCTATTAATTATTAAATAACGACCCGGGCTGCACTATGATAGATAACATTCAATCTATTCCATCCGTAGAGGCAATTGAAGCTAATCTACAGCAAAGGGCAGGGCACTCAGTCACACTCAAACGGGTGTCTTTTACGCATAGTCTGGAGAGCCCCCAAGCACTGTATCATCCAATTTCTTGTTAGTACGTTACTATTAATCCTATCTCGGCCATTGTGCAGATCGGCAAAGGTACAGATTAAGTATTCCATGTAAAGACTAATATATTCGTTACCCTTTAAAGCACTTGTTTATACAGCGTCAACATATTCTGCAAGTGGAAAAATGAAATTCTGTACAAAGAACGAGAAGAAAGCCTCCATCATACATAGGGGTGCGAGTGTAACCATTACAAACATTTTTAGCGGCCAAACATAATATCGCCAGCTAGGTTCATGATTCAACGAAGCTACGGTGTAGATGTGCTTTCCATGTAACGGCTGTACTTGCAAGGTTCTCTGATTGAGCCTGTAAGTCGTTGGCATCTGTAAGGTTTGTTTGGTTGCTGTTCTTAGTGGCCATTCTGTATTATGGTTGCCTCTAGTAATTAATAGAATTAAGAGAATTCTTTAAAAAAAAATTATCCAAACCATCTGAAGTCCATGGTAATTTTTTATTGCAAAATCATTGTGGTATCAAAACGAAAAATTGTAACCATCAAAACCAACGAGAGACTTCTGCGATTGTAGAGGATGTTGGGCTTTTTTCCTCCAAAAAAAGAGAAAATTTAAAATAAAATACACGGCACCGCTAGGAGAAGTGGCGCTTAGTACACTTCATGCAAATTTAATTTCAGAATCAGAGACTTTCTCTCCGAAGAGGATTGTCGCCTCTGAGCCCTTCTTGGTGTTACATATGTAACAGCCTCATTGAACCTGACATGTCAAATTCAGGCCATTTGTGCAAAATCTCCCTCTAATATTACCGTTTCATTTCTCTCAAATGAGACTTGAATGCATGTAAAATGGAAAAGGATATTTAAACTGTAACATTAGGGAGATGTCTTAGCCAGGGGCCGGGTGAATATATGAGATTCCAAAGTGCTTAACACGTTTTCCCTGCTCTCTTTTAGGATATGTCACCAATTGTATTATTTTCTGCGTTTCACTGTAAGCGAAAAATGTAAATTGATTAAAAAGGGGGGGGGTTGAGGAATTTTCTGTTTGAATCTCTCGATGCGGGGGTCACATCTGTCCACTTTTGTTTTAGAAGCCCATGGTTTTTTGTCTGGTCCGTTTACGTACAATCAATTTGCAATGAGATGTTGAATATTAGGAATTACTGGTTATACATAATGATTTTTATTGTTGCAATGTGTTTCAGTCCGGTATATTAACCCATGTGCAAGATTTAAAAAAAGGGTTATTGTCGGATTATCGGGTCGCCTTAAAGGTGAAATTTTTAAATTGCAACGGGGATTTTTTTTTTAAATCACACAAAATGCTATAGTGTGATTCCTCAATAAACATTATATATATATATATATATATATATATATATTCATACACTACTTAATATTGGGGCTAGTATATATTTACCAGATGTAGAGATCAGCCTTTATACCGGCTCACCAGATATCATTGTATATATTTTAAACCAGTATATTTTCAGAGGGCCATTTTCAAGCCGGCCACCAGAAACTGTTGTAGGATAGATGGTTTTTAGGACTGTAGAGTGCTGTGATTCAGCGCTCCTAAAAAAACAGGGAAAGTGGCAGGAAAATAAGGTCCAGAGGGGTTTGGGTCCATGTAAGCCCCATCCCTCCTAAAAAAAAGGAACCCTGGGGGACCAGGCAATAATTATTGAACAAGTGATTTCAGGTTCACGATAGACCCTCTATGAATTTTTGCTGTATTGCATCGTTTGTCGAGAAAATGGCCAGTGTAATTGACTGCGGCTATGAGCCAAAGGTGGCTGTCTTAGTGCTGTATAGACTTGCCTTCTTTATTCCATCCCTTCTGTATCCACCTCATGGTTTTCCCATATCGCTCTAATTCTTTGTAGCTCTTGTGTTCGCAGTGATTAAAAGCGTGGCCCGATCATTTTGGACCTTTTCGTTTAACACCTAAATCTTCTGCCCTAATTTCCCTTTACTCCCGGCACGCTATTTATCCCCCCGCCTTTGCCTCCTTTCTCTATCCTGCACATGTCAGATGCCGAGCTGAAAGTGCTGCCTCAGTTTTTTGGCAGCGTTTCCGCTCTGCCTTCACATCTCAGAGAGTGGCAAAGGAAGCACCTGAGTCTGATGGAGCCAGCAAGAAAGCTCTTGGCTCCGTACCTCTGGGTCGTGAATCTTCTGCACGAGGAGGAAGAAAATGTTCAGGTCTGTCTGGCTCGAGCTCTTGTTGCTCCAGGAACACAATGTATCCAGTGTACATTCTATACCTTCTGTCCCCTGGTAGGGAAATGGTTAACCCATTCCCATAACTTGACTTACATTTGTTTCTTTGTAACGTGTAATTCAAGCATAAAATGTATGGAGCAAAAATTATTAGATAGATAGATAGATAGATATGGCTATAAATCAGAAGTGTTTTGGACAAGGGAAGCCCTGGCAATCTTTTTGGACCTGGTAGGATAGGTGTAGGTATCAGACAGACATATTTAAAACCCAATGTGATTTTTTGTACCCTGGTAATGGGTACATATATTGGGCTCTATATAAAATTGCCCTACATGGGTAGCAGTGGTGGACAACCATTAGTTCTATAACCATTTTGGTGGAAAAGTGGTGTTAAAAAAAACTCATCAGTGCTGTATATTTTTATTAAAAATGTTTTTAACATTTCATAGTTTTTATTTGTTTCTTCGATGAAAAGTTAGGATTTGTCAGATAAAGATTAATCTGTTTTATACAAGAAATTTAGCTTGAATGCCCCGTGGGGGCAAATTCTTTTTAATGTAGATTCAAAGATAGAATTTGCTAGGATTTAGTTGACTAACCGCTGGATGGCGCCATCTAGTGGTACTCACTTGGTAATGTAGCACGAATTATGTATTGAAATAGCGATGTGGTTATATTCTTAACTTTTATTTATATAGCGCCAACAATTTTCTCAGCACTTCTTACAGTCCCTACATTGAAAGGGTCTGACAAAACCAGAACTTCCAGACAAAGACAAACCAATACAGAGTATAATTTATTATAAAGTGTTATTTTGAACCCTTATAAAGAAAAAAGTACATATTTACACTTAATTGATGACCTAGCCCTTTAAAGGTTTTGAGCAGTGATTAGGGGTACAAATATATTGCACGTGTATTTATTGCACTTTGTATAGGAAAGTGTGTGTTTGTACGTGTGTATATACACACCATGTTAGCTGTTTAGCGATAGATATGTGCTGCCATCAAATTCTATAACCTTTTGCCTCTGCTGCATGAAGTGTGATATTTGTATCCCAACAAACCCTAATACAAAGATGTTGCAGTTTAATATTTAATAGTCCTGATAAACACTTCCAGCTTTCAGCTTGAACGACGCAGGAAACAGATGTAATATTTATGAATCAAATTATTTATGAATCAAATAATTAATTGAAATACTTTAGTATTCGGGGAACAGTTACATATCAGCACTTGTATTGTGTACCAGGAGCACGGTGTTGCATAGAACCTGCTGTCTGAGTATCTAATCTGTAACATATCCCTTCTGTGTAAATCTGGCCCTTAGTATTGTCTTTCCTCATTTATTTTATATTATATATTTTTAGACCTCCGAGGGGAAGTGGTAGCGGGTAAAACAGTGGGGAATTTAGACATGTATGGGATAGGCATATGACTCCTGAAAAGACAAGACCAACGACTGATTGTAAGCTCTGTAAGTCAATTTGTTATGTTACATACTACTTGTTATGTCCGGTCTACCTATTGTACATCGCTATGGAATTTGATGGCGCTATATAAAACAATAAATAATAATAATTAAGGTCTGAGTCTTTATAGCAGGACAGATCAATTGGGCCAAATGGGCCCAACATATATTCAGCATCTGGAATGCATAAAATAGATCCTTGTCAACAAGAGCTTACACTTTTATCTTTGTCACTGCCGTCTCCATCCCACCAGCTTCCATTAAATCATTTCGTTGTTTGTATACTATCTCCATCGATGTGTCTGCTCCCCCCCCTGCCCTACACACTCACCCTATGTTTTTCCCTTATTTTTTATTATTTAAAACATTCTTTCTCTGATACCAGCTAGTTTCCACCCTCCCCTTTCATGTCAAAGTGACACCTGCAAGCTGACTGCTTCTAATATGCCCCTTGGCATTTGCTGACACTGTGGATATGCACAGCAAGTTAAATTCCCACCTGATCAATAAAAAAGAGAAGGGAGTACATCCGACCGGTCGATATTTTTTTATCTGTCTTCAGCCCAGTCCTGCTGATGACAACCCCCTCTCTTGCAAAGACACTCAAGGGCGTTAGACCCTACCAGTCCTGCATTTTTAATTTTTTTTTTTTCCCAAGAAAATTCAGATGCCTACAAAAAAAAAAAAAAAAAGTTGACTGCTTTGGCCTTTCCTTAATAACATCTTTATGATTTATATCAATTTTTAATTGAAAAAATTTGCGAATTAATTGATTTCAGGGGCTTGCCAATTAACATTGTAATTGGGCACATGATAAATTTCGCTAGATTTCCGCTGGCGACCCTGCCTGTCCTTACTCCTCCGGGGTGCGATGTTGCTGAGGGTAATGGGAGGACTTGATGTTGCAGCAAAAAAAAAAAGCATATTTAAGATGCGACCAGCAATACCCTCAATAATTTAAGGAAAAAATGTACGTAAAAGCTAATAAGGAATGCAGTGACAAGCCTCAACTCTGGTGACCCAAACGGACGTAAATTCACGCCAAAGTGGACACTAAAGGAAGACTGTTAACTCCTTCACTGCTTGTTTCATTCTAACTAGATGTTGTGCATCTAAATTGGCTTTCCTTTAATTACTGCTCTCCTTCCCTCGTGATAAGATCTCGTGATAGAACATTATCAACAAAGAAGTTCACAGAATGTGTGAGATGACGGCACTAATGAAAGAATAATCAGTTCAGTCCCAGAAATAAAAGTAAATTGGGGTATTGTTCTGGCTGAAAGGGCAGGGTTGACTCCACGTTTTATATAATTTCATTTATTTGTGGATATCCCAACAGGCTTTATCAAGAGATCTTTACATTCCATATGCAATGGCCATTGACACCTTTAAAACAATATTATATGATATAATAAGGGATATAGGGTGATATTTATAGAAGGTGATTCAGGTTCAAGAATTGCCCACAAGGAAGAATCTCATGCTTTTAACAGGCTGAACATTTCACGACAAAAGTCAGCCATAAGTCTTAGTCGGGATAACAGGCAAAACCTTTTTAATAAAATCTGGAGAAGTCTCTGTGTCTGCGGTCACTCGCTGATAAGATGATTATTACATAAAATGTGTTCTATGACTTAATACGGTCAGACCAACCATTGTAACAGAAAAAAAGCGTCCACTTACCCAACGCATTTCACAATATAGCATTTAATCATTAGCTCAAGGTAATGAACAGATGCTAGGATCTACAGGACACATCACTGAGGTATAACAGACAGATCTCATGGATGGAATCCATTTTTTAATCGGTAACACCAAAGTAAGTATTTTTTTAAGCTCTATGGAGCCAAAGAACCACAAATGGAATTATTCTTTAACAAGAAATTGAGCGTTTTAAAGTTTGACTCTATAGGTAAGTAAATTTGACCATGACAGGGGCTGCACTGATCGCCTTAACTATAACGTGTAACAAATCAATACAAAATTCAATACTTTTGAATCTATTCTGCATACTAATAGTATTATTCAAATGCTAACGCATCTTCCTTGTATGTACGTAATGAGCATGCAAGAGATTCTAGGCGAACCCAAAACTCGTATTAATAGATATGAAGAAACCTTTAAAAAAAACAGAGTCCTTCAGAAGAAAATCTGAAGCAAGGAGAGGCGAGGTGACAGCTGTCATCTCTCCCTCTCCTCCAGGCAAATCAAGAGATATTTTGAACTTTTTTTCTGCCCTGATAAGGAAAGAGAGAGCCAGGATCATCCTCGACTTGGAGATTTTCCGTGCGAGAAGCATCATTACTCCTTTCAGTTTGCAAAGGCTTGGACAGCTTTTCAGTATGATTTAACTTAATCCTTATGTAGGTCCTCGGTAAACCAGGCAGATCAAGTCGGATAACCTCCTATATCCCGTTGCGTCTTCCGCTAAACCGACACTTTCCAAGGCCAGGGTCTTAGTAAAAGATATTATACTCACGTAGAACGGCAGAGAAGACTGCAAGACATTTCACGATGCTTTGGGAAATAAATTAGAATCTTTGGGTTCCGAGGAACGGGCAGAGCGTCGCGGGAGGCGTAGGGGAGACATTATCTGGTCCTATAGCTTCTGTGAACTACAACTCCCATGACACTTGGCTGGCCAAAACATTCCCTAGTATGTTGAAATCATGTAACCTTTAATGTCAGCGGTTCTATGCTTCATGGTGAGGTCCTCATATTAAACACTTGCATTATTAGGTTGGTTTTTTTGGTTCATTTTTTTCATTCATCAAATCATCTTCAATCCAACGGCCGTTTTGATACCAACAAGAGAAAGTGATTGTATTTATAAAACAATTTTAAGAATGACCACTTTAGATAAATTGATCTGTTGGGGATGATATATTTCTTAACATGAACATTTTAATTTGGATATCAACCAATCGCGCACAAGAATAGATAGGGAAAAAAAAAATTGTTAAATCCAGTTATTTTATGTTTTTTTTAGATGAGAAGCTTTTCTGATAACATCAAAACACTATTTGTTTAGATCACTTACAGGGAGAATGTCAAGCGATCTCAGACACATTGATACACTGACATAATAAGACAATGTGGGATGTGAATAATCTTATATTCCTCCTACTAGCCATTTGCGGCTCTTGATAGATGTCCTTCTACAAGTGTAATTGCCGTTTAGGAACAGCTGTACAAATCTGCCACTAACAGGATTTTATCCCCTAACTCAACAAATTGAAAGTAATATTTTAATATCATGTGGCGGTTATGAAATAAAACAACATTTTGCAGCCGAGGGGTCTATGTGGGGTCCTCTGCTTGCGTCTTGACCCAATGGAAGTGGGAAAGCCCTAGTGTCCGGTATAAGAGAGCAAGATGTCTGTCATTCACTTCTTCCATACAATGTCACACGAGGTAGAATGTCAGCATTGGCCCAGGGGTCCCTCGTCTAGTACCAATTACAGTTCCGGTCATTTATGTCATTTGGCCACTTTATGGTATTTTATCCTCATCTCCCATTTTTAGTATTCTCAGGATGACCTTGATAGCATTTTTATCATATTAGGTAAATAAATAGGTAATTAAATACATTTTCTTCCATAGGGTACAAAATAAATATTCACATATTCAATTATTTATAGTAATTCAATTCCAGGTTTTCTCTGACATTGAATCCAGCTCATATACCTGATACCTATTTTTTTATTTATCGGGCACACCTGTTATTTGTGAGGTTTTTTAATTAAAAAAAAATATTTTGGGACTTGTCAGCATTAGTTATGTGGTTTAAAATGATTTTGCCTTTAAGCGATATTTTTTTTATATTTTATATTTTAATGGGTTAATATTGAGAAATGTAAAATATCTTCCCATACCCTTCAATAAAAGTTTATTCAGGTAGGTAATAATCTGAACACAGCAGAATGTATTTGCTATTGGGACTGATCCCAGAATATAACTGGTCATTTTTCTAGCAAAAAACACTGAGAATCCCTGAGATTTCATTAAAACTAGCATGGCCTTCATTATGGACAATATATGATGTTGGAAAAGGTGGCTAATTGGGATTCCCCCCCTTATTTTAACAATGGCATAAGGGCATAGTGATGATGGTGGTACGTGGTGGTATTTAATAATAAAAACAATATTTTAAAATATATCCAAAAAAAATTGGGGAAAAAAGGAGATTTCAATTTATAATTCTTTCGTACAGCTGATAATTACAGGTAAAAAGAGGGGAATTAAAGTGGGAGGTTTTCTTTTATAATAAACTAGATATCAATTCCCCAAACAGATTAAAACAAACGGTAAATTCTAAAAAAAAAAAATGTGGTAATTATCATATTTTATTAGGACGCAGAACAAGGTTTTTTATTTTCAAAGGATAATTCGGTGTAAATCACCTTAATTAAAAGTGTCACCCTGGCCTATGAATTTGAAACTTGGTAACTAATTTCCTGTGTACATATAATAATTTAAAACACATGTATCATCCGGGCGTGGAAAAGGAACTGGCATTGAAATAATATGCTGGTATAGGGTTATTACTATGTAAATGGGTAATCATTTCAGTGCCCGGGCTGGAAGAATGATTAAGGAGGACGTTGCAAACCTTCGCTCTTCTGTCTAGGAACATTAAAAGCTACCGGGAGATTTATCAATGTTTTCACTAAGAAATTGCAATAGTTTTATCCGAGCATTTTCTCATTGAAAGTAATAGGATATCTTCATTTGTAAATGGGATTTTAGAGTATTCATGGGCCTTTTTGGAGTCATTAAACTTGCTTTCTGAAAGGTCTCAAACGCCTCTCTTTTGCATTAAGGATAATTTCTGGCACTTTGAAGATTAAACATTATTTATTTGTCACGTCTATCAGTCCCATTAGGTAAGCAATTGAATATCCGTGGACTGCGAAATGAGAGACGTGAGGGTTTGAACCTTCCCGTGCCAGGGAGGTATTCTTTATGCGGTGAAAAGCAGGGCCCGGACTAGGGATGATTAGGCAGCCCTGGCATTATTATACTCAATAAGATTAGGGCCGCACATATTCAACCAGTGGCCACCCACTGCAGGGCCCAATTTACCACTGGAATAGCAAATATACGCCCCTTCTGGAATAGTGGGGGGACTAGTCAACAGGGGGAGAATATAAAAAGTATAATCTATATAAATATATTTGTAAAAAACATTGTCTATACACTGTAAGATAAATTTTCTCTTTAGAGCACTTCTTGATTTGTTTTCTGGCCCCCGTGTAGTTACCATGTGGCCCAACAGGAAGCTAAATGTGTGCAGGGCTATGACTTCCCCCATCTATATAAAAACAAATGTGTCCCGTTATATAATGATGGGCATAAATGCTTGCGTTTTAACACTAATTCCCCTAATTAAATGTTGCTTGTTATATAGTAAACCAGTGGATGGGTCCCTTAGAAATGAGATTTTAATGGTTGTTAAATTTAGCTTTATGCACTACAGAGGGGCAACAGGTCAGGATTTCTCTGTATCTTCGCCTAAAAAACAATTAGTTGAATACATTTTTAATTCAGATGTCTGTGCAAAACTGGGATATCTAAAAATGTTGGCCTGTTTGTGGCCCCCAAGGACTGGAGTTGTGCATCCCTGCACCATAGTCTTGAAATGGACTATTGCTATTGAAGAGGACAGATAAATATAAACCTTTCCTACCCCGAGGAGAAGATACTCTCTCCTATTTCTTCTCATTTCATAATACCGCGCCATCTGCCAAATCAAGGATTATTAAGGGAAGCCAAATTCAATTTCTTCCCCCTATGCCACAACTGTTCAGCATCTGGGACCAAAGTGCCTTCCGCAAAGTGAACCTGACAGTGACATTACTTTTTCTGTCACATCTCGTGTGTTCATCTCCTAAAAACTCTCATAAAAATTTATTGATGTCTCTGGGTTTTGCACATGCTGAGGGTTGGGGGGGGGCATGTGTGTGCTGGAGTGTGAGTATGTATGTGTGCGCGTGCGGGCGTGGATATTAATACGCGGCAGATCTGATTTGATATGTCTTGTTCCATTGTCAGCATCTGTTTAGCGAGGAGTTTCTAATACTTGCAGACTCCTGATCGTTCATCCTCAGCTCCTGACTGCAGACTTGAATACAAATTTTGTTATTAAATACACAGCCTCCCCCCTTTTAACTTCCCATCCATCAGATCCAAGAGACCACAACGAGCTCGTATCTGGCAAGGGGGCAAACGTCCGCACCGTACTCAAAGCACTTACCATCCCCGGCATTGTCTAAACATATTTCGAGATTCTTTAGGGCTGCAGGTGCCTTGTGACCTGACAAATTGAATCACGGAAAAATAATTTATTTCCCTGTGCTGTTTGCAGCATGTTAACAGGAGAATTTACATCAGAAAGATTACTTTAATAACCAAAAAATTATAGCTCAATCCTGTTTGGGTTGTTGGCTTTAATATGTAATTGTTTCAAATTTAACCTGTCTTAAGGGGGAAATGGCATTATTAAATTTAAGGCGTATTGCTCCAGGAACCCTCGGAAGGCGGGGGGGGGGGCTGCTGGTTTATTGTCAGACTACAAACATTAAAAGGACAACGAGCAGATACAACAAATCATTTTCACAGTCCTGGAATGGAGTTCAGCTGTCTGTCTCCTTTTCGCGGCAGAAATATTTATTTCTGAGACAAAGCGACAAATGCTATATCACTGAACCCCATTTTCCCCCAAATTTAAAAGCATTTGTGAAATTTGGAATTTTTGTAGTAATTTCTCCTCTGCTAATAGGTGTAAGAAACTTGCAGATGGCGTTTCAGATTGACGTGGGAATTTCAAAAGACATTCATGCCCACAAAGCCTTATTTCCCCCTGTGCTTTAAAACGTTTTTAAAAAAATGTATTAAAAAATACACGCATATTAGTGAATACAAGAAATTTACAACAGCGTTGAACAACTAAGATTCCTAAACAGACATACATCGCTTAAAATTAAAGAATAGAAGGGATGAGATCGGGAAACCTCAGTACAATGAAAATGATTTCCCCCGTGTGCTTTAAAAAATTAGTGTATACAGTATAAAGTAATAAAGGTAATTATTAACAAAATTAACCTACAGAAATTGAATACTTGTAATAATGTACCCAGAGTTCTTATTAGTTTTTTTTGGGGGGGGTTGCATCATTTATGATGTTCTGAGATGCTACTCAAAGACACAATTTCTAATAGGGAAAGTACTGTTTAAATTGGATTTTTATTTGGATTTACTTAAACCTTTTTTTCTTATTTTCTTGTATTTTGACAGTAAGAATTCCATACAGAAAGACATCATGACCCCGGGCACGCCAAAGGTAAGCATGGGAGATCAGATTTCTTTATTACAATCACCATGTACTTCTGTGTAAGGCTTTTGTCCCACTAGTAGCATTCGGAATTCTTACCTCCCCAACTGTGCATTTTAATTGTGTTTTAGTTAACATTTTGTTCAACAATTGAATAGCATTATAGCGATCACTTTTAGTGTTTATGATATCTTATTCTGCTTATTGAAATCACTAAGCCAAGCAAGTGATATCAAAAGGAAATAATTAATTATGATTATAGGTATGCGTAGAGCTTAGAGGGAGATATGTTTATAATATTGTAAAAAAAAATGTATAATAGAATAAACCGTATACATAATGCTTCGGTTCATGTAACGGCACATAAAACAGAATTTTTCAAGCAATATTCTTTTTAACTGCAAATGGAGCTGTAAACTGCTAACAATTTGCTTGGGTAGGTTTCCCATTATGCAAATAATTTTCCTTCTGCTTATCAGAACCAATAAGGCTCCACTTTTTCTGCCCTGTTGGCACCTTAGAGGTTAAGCAAAACTCCGTTTCCACCCCCCCCCTCGTGGCAATTTGGCCGTCACACAAATCTCTTCCCATTACAGTGATACATTAGATTCATATCACTAAGCAAATCCAGTGACACAAAGAGGCAGAAAGGATTATGAAAGTGTTTGTTTAATTTGCTTTTATCGAAATTTCACAGAAAATCATCACTGGTCTAAAAAAAAAAGGCATTATCAAGGGCTGTTTAAAGAATTGTTTATTCTCTTTGCTGTCAGTTGATACATGATACAGCTGGTATTTAAATCTTCTAATGCCTAGATTAATACCAGCATCTTCTGGTATGTTAGATTATATACAGATCAAGAAACATTACCTGAATATCATGTCAGGAAACCAATATGGATTTATGGCATCTAGGATTACATTTAGCCAGTGACATACAGTCATTCCATTCTTTTGATCCGGAGTGTGACATCTAGAAACGTTCTAGGTTCCCAAACATGGTGTTGCTAAGAAGATACTTTGTTACGGCTTTGCTGAAGACCTCTAGGCTTTGTGTTTTGCTTGGCTGCCCATCGCTCTCACAGGGGACAGAAGATTTAGCTAGGAAACCTGGTTGTCGAAAGGCCACTTAAGTCAACAGTCTCAGCTGTTTCATACCCGGGGATTAAATCGGGCCCCAGAGCCTTTCCACGTGGAAAAGGCACCAGCTGTGTTTTGCAGGTTTATCCTCCTTTGCACTTCTCTCTTTCATAAAGTCCTCAGAGCATTAACTTCAAGGGTACCTCGTGTAAAGCAAAGACCGTGGCTTGAAGTGAAAGACCTTTCTTTGGTCCATCCAACAAAGCTTTGAAGGACCTTCCAAGTTTTATTATTCAGATGAGATCTTCCCTGTCTGTGCTTAAAAATCTTTTAACAGCAGCCTCCAGCTGTCTTACCATAATAATAATTTCTCTAGGAATTTCTTTTTTAATTTATACAAGTGCTGAGCTTTAATGTAAATTTCCATGTTCAAGCAGAACACGATACACTTTGAAGCTGTATCTTCCGCACTACTAAAGATTCGCCATATTGGAATCCAAAGCTCCTACGACGTATCGCCGCTCCATCTGTCCCTTTTCTCTAATTAAGAGGTTATTACTTTGAAACAATAACAGGATTAATCAACTAAATTGTCCTCTGCATGTGCCCTTTTTGTTGCAAGAAATCTTTTTTTAATTAAGTAACTCTGTACATAAAATATACTATAGTAAAGATAAAACTTAAGATTTTGGACATGAAATTCCAAGGCTGCTTTATTAACACGAATTCCCTCACCAATAGTTTAATGATGACAATGAAGTCTAAGATGCTAAGCTGAAGTCTAAGATGTTGAGATGGACCACAGTGGAATGTCGGGTCCCCTTCACTAAAGCCGCTTATCTTTAGCATTATAACCTTCCTCTGTGGAATAATAATAAGATATTTCTCTGTTTTAAAGGGATAGAAAGTCTAGAAAGAACAGGGCTTACCAATAATATTACCAATAATATTTCATTGACCTGATCCTCGAGGCTTCCAGCGTCCCAAACAGCTAAAGCAGACAAACATCTCCTTTAAGTGTTACCTATAGTACTAGAAAAGGCAGATAGCAATACTTCGGACCGGAATGGCAACGATGGAGCGGCCCTGGCACTTTACGTGAGGTCGCATTCTCCGTTTTTATGCTCGCTTAGCGCGCGTCCAGCGGCAGATCGGGTGTATGGTGCCGACAGTCAATGAACAACCTGGGCAGCGGGACACCGGGGGGCCTAACCATCCAAAGAGGGCGCATCCAATCCTAAAACAGCCGTGTGCCTTTGGAAATAGAATAAAAAATAACAAATCCATTCTTGGCCCTGACTAAACATTCTCATTCTAGACAAAGCTCTGTCTATGATTCCTGTGCTCTTAAGGTTGGAGACGACTTGATAGATGCATACGGACAGCAAAATAAATACATATAAGAAAAGAAAATTACCCATCTGGGCATCAGGGATCATTTATGACTTGCAGGTTACGTTTCTCAAACGATAACAGCTATTAGTATCACTTTATATGCTTTCAACAGCACTCGGGGAGGGCAGGCGGGCACATAATATGTCACTACACCCCCTCTATGTTAAGTGATAAGTACCTATTTAGATAGGAGAGTTAAAGCCAAAAGCTTCAAACAGGAAACGCTTTGTGCTGAAATAAAAACATGCCGGATAGATGTATAAAAACCCGGTTATTTGTTCTGCTGACAGGAGCTATGATGGATGGTTTTAGGGGAAAAAATGTGTTTGTACGGCTGTGCTATCAGAAGCCAAAGCCTGTCTTTTAATGGTTTGAAAAGGCTGTCTCTTTTATCGTTGCATTTCAGCACAAGCCGCAGAACATCTCCGCTTTGTTAAAATTGACATGGCAAGTGCAGAGTAAGGCATTGTCCGATCAGACGGTAAAATTCACTTGCCCTTAATTTGCCCAATTTTTAAATGTACATTTTTGAGGCTAATACATTATTAATTTGAGTGTAACAAGGAACCCTTCATAACATTAACATTAATAATGTAGAGAGGGTTTTTTTTTTAAATATTATTCCAAAGGTTTACACAGTGGTGTCAAAAACCAATATTTGGAATATGACACAATACAGAGGCACACGAATAAACATTGAAATTATCTTCCAAGACAAACTTTTTCTAAAACATGTGTAATATGTATGAAACAAATAAACAAAACAAAATTAGATGTTTAGACATGGAAAAGCTTGTTCTACGTGGGTTATCGTTTCTAACAAGAGGTTACCTCTTATTAGTTAAGATGGCTCTATGTGGACCTATCTGCATCCATAAACCTTGGTGTTTCTCCATCAAATAAGAAATGGAATTTCCCATAAAATGGAATAGTTAAGCTTCAATGTGAAGCCAGTTGGGGTTAACTCACTAAACGGAGAGTTGTCAACAGAGCTTGAAGGAGAGTTGTGGTTGTGGTTTCCACTATTTATTATGATGGGCCACCCCTAGAAGGGCTCATATATTCAACCATATATTATGCAGGGCCAACCAAGCTCTTCCTCAAGCTGAACCTTTAAAAAATAACATAATATTTTTTTTACCAAAATTGCTGTATTGCTATGGAATATATATATGCCTATATGTTTCTATATGTCGTAAAAATAATAAAGAATATTAAAAATTTTTAAAAAAAATATAATATATAGTGAGCTGAAACACAACTCTCCCATTAGTGAATTGACTCCATTGTATTGGATATGTAATTGTTATTGGATCATAAGAGGGCCTGTGCAGGGCGAAGTAGATTTTTAAAGCGGTACATATATCAAAGCTCTTGTTCCTCCCCTGGGTTAGTTTGTTCTAAAGCCGCCCTGCTGGCCACAGACTGAATAACAACAAAACAGTTCGTAGAACACCGATAGCTCCAAGGATTCCCTACATCGCGGTAATGGAGGAGCTCTATGACTCCCAAGAAATGTATCTCTTAAATGCTACATCCCCAAAGATAAGTGCGGGAGAATTCTATAATACAAATAATAACTATTACAGATTTCTTGGCTTTTCAATTAAAAAAAAAACATTTAAAAAAAACCAGCAACTGTGTGTCTGAGCTGTACCCGGTATTACCATCTAGCAGCTTGTTCATTGTCAGGGGCACCTGTTACTGTGAAGTTTAATGATCAATTTTAAAGTAATTAAACTATTACACCATAGTTTAGCTGTTCTTTTGCACTCTGTCGCTAGAGAACCCAGAATATTACATTAAATGGTAATAGGCTATAAGTTTGAGAAAATCTTACCAGATGTCCCGGATTTAAGTGGGATCAGTAAGACATAAGGCTGCCAAAACTGAATGAGGAGGTGAGAAGAGTGCAGGGCTTCGGCAAAATTTATAGCCTTGTTGCCATTAAGGGAAAAATTAGCCGATGGCGGCTATCATATTAAAGGGTGAGAAAGCCGTGAATTATTTTTCCTTTTTAAGATCTTTCTGCTTACAATGATAATTTTACCTTACAAAAGGCCACTTTTAATGAGAGAACCAGGGACGACGTTATGATTTAGTGCTACCTGCCCTCTTTTCATTTTTCTCCTTTCATTTTCTTTTTTTTTCCAAAACACATTTTATAGCGATTTTTATACCATTGGTCTGTTTTAAAAATCAAAGTGACCTTTTTTTTTAAAAAAAAAGAAGAGGTCGCCACCAGGTGCAATGTTAAAAATTCACTTTATAATTTCCGCGACCCTGAAATTATTTAAACGGTAGCTGTCATGCCTGAGATAATACCATAACCGAATTTAACGCTGAAAATCATCCATCATTTGTGTTATTATCTTTATTTAATGTTCCATTTTAAAGTTATTAAGATTCACAGTATATTTTCCAACTCTGACATTAACAAAGGCATAGCCAGTGTGCGTTATGCAAATGTACCTTCATTTCCCATGATGCTACTGTCAGCCCAAACAGGAAGTTGGAACAGACTTCCTGGACTCGACCTGCGCTGATTTAGCGGATGCCACCTTCTAGCATTAAAGATTGCTATTATCATCTCTAATATTTTTACATATAATCTTTTTTTAATTATTATCCTAGTATTTTATATTTTCAAAACATTTTTATTATATATTTATTATTATTATTATTATTTTTTCTAAAGATAAATTATACATTAAAAAATGATCATTCAGAAATGATACCCACAAGCATATTATTGCAATAAACCTTTATTGTTTGTGAATTCCCTTTTATGGATTAAGTAATATATATGCACGACTGTTCAAATGTTTGGGGTCACTTATCTGTTTTCATGGAAAACAAGGATATTTCTAACTGTAGCATAATTGGAAAAGGGTTTTCTATCAATTAGCCTTTTAAACGTAAACTTGGATCAGGGAACGCAATGTGTAATTGGAACACAGGAGTGATGGGAGTGATAAAGGGACTCTGTACGCCTAGGAAGAGATTCCATTAAAAATCTGCTTTTTCCAGCTACATTAACCACATCTGTGTTGGATTTCTGATACATTTCATGTTATTTTAATGGAAATACATATATATATATATATATATATATATATATATATATATATGTATATATATATATATATATATCCTTGGTTTTTTATATATATATACTTGGTAAATATTCCCTGAAGCTGACCTACCTCGAAAAAAAAAATGATTATCTCTAAAATAAGACATAAATCAGACAAAAGAAGGCTTCATCAGAAGAAGTGTGACTTGGCTTGCGGTACTCTACACTTAACATGCTAGCTGGGTATTTAGAACTGAAGTGGTTTCCACACAATTTAAAAATAGATAGTTTATTAATCTAAACTGCAAGCACATCTAGAAGAAGCTATGAGATTGACATGTCTAGGATTAGTTTAGCCTTGCCTTTTTTCCAGGGGTCATCTCCCTGGTGCTGTGGAGGAATACTGGACGGCATTCAAAAAACTAATACATAACATTTAATTTAGTGTCTCCAGCAGGGCCAAGCATTTTTTTCCCCCATAATCCTGGATTATTGTTGTGCAGGTTACCAATTCATTCTCGCTTTGTTGCCAAAAATGTTCTCTTGTCTCTTTCTCCTCCTAATGTTTGATGTTCAAACTGTATCCCGGGTTGTCCGAGGAAAAGACTTAATCTGTACGAGACCTTCAATTATACATATCCGCGTTGGTTAATAGCATATACGATCAATTCCTTTTCATGGGTTTGCTACATGAAAGATCACATCTCAACAATGTACCCCATGGAGCCGGCACAAGTTAGTGCAGTGTTACAAAGACGTTTCCTTTGACGGATGATCAAATAAATGTACCTTTGTGTGTTTGTAAGGCTTGGGGCAATTAAACCAAGGGCAAACGTGAAAATAGGACAAAAAAAAAGGTTTGGGAATTTGTGATTGGCTGCACTTTTTTCCTGACCTTTTCATCTTTTTTTCCATTCTCGTTTCTCCTTTACAGGCTGTTTTGTTATCTGCTTCAATCAAGCGAGAAGGTGAATCTCCAACATCATCGCCTCACTCAACGGAGGACATCCACCACTCGGATAGATACCAGGTGTGCAGGTTTTAAAAACTCTAAAAATAAATTAGAATTAAATCAAGGTCTTAATTACTGCAGAGAGGCCAACAGAAATGTTAAACAGGCGACATAGATGGGTTATTCGTCGATGAGCGACACTGGATTTTTTTTTAGCTACTTTAGTTTATGGAGAAGAGCCACAGATCCACTTGTTGACTGCCAGATAGCGCTGAGAATGTTGCTGGAGATTTTGACGATCTATAACTGGCATAAATTCCTATAAATAATTCATATAAGGTTTAGATAAGGCGTTGGAATATTTGCATTAACGAAGGGCCAGCCCCAGTTCATACATACATTTGTTATACAGCAGTGCAGACACAGTGTCCATGTATAATGCATAATGACGTATTCTGGCCTAAGCCGACTAGGTGTAGGGTGTCAGGTCTAAGGGGGTACCACATAACAGGAACATATCACCCTAGGGCGATAGGGCTCCCTGCAATGCCAATGCTCAATGGGCCGGTTCCAATGAAGATCAGTGATCTCCCCTACCGGCCCATTAACACTGTGGACGGCTTTGACTGCACAGGAGGCGGCTCGTGGTGACACCCTGGATGAGGACTAGGGTAGCACCTAAGATATTTCACAGTTTAGCAAATAACCCTAAGCCTAGGGGTCAATGTGGGAATGGTCCGTATGTCATTCAGCCTGAATAACCATGCAACAGCCTGAATGACCATGCAACAGCCTTATTGCTAAATTAAGTTATACCAACACACACTGTTATCACTGATCCACATAGGCTGGCTCCTTGTTATGGGAGTTGAACTCCATTGAAACTGTAAGGCTTATACTTAAAGATTAAGGATGTCCTTGTGGATCCTGCACCTGTCTGCTCAGAAAACCCGAAAAGCTTTACATTCCGTCATCGTCAGGCTGACATTTCTGAGAGTGATTGTGTACCTTGTAGAGTGAAAGCGTTCGGCACTTTGGCAGATTGAAGTCATCCTGCCTGCCGAGAGAGGACTAGTAGCTGTGCGCCACTCCACAAAGTCTGTCATTACAGCTGGACTGACATGTTTCTGTCTGAGAGCCATTAGCACAGACAACCAGCGCGATGTTAACTTCTCTGCGGTTGACAACTGTTAAAAATTGCAAAACACTAAAAATAGAAAGGATCCTCGTATTAAAAAAAACAAAAAACAGAGTGTGCCCTGAATGCAAAAAAGGGCGGTTTTCATTTATTCACTGAATTTTTTTTTAGAAATGTAACCTTGCGTTAATTGCGTTTTAGTAATATAACACAAAAATACTTTGCGGAACTGAGATTGACAAAAATATCGGTTTCTGTCAATCATTATGAGACGTTTTTAGAATGGATTTTATTAGTTCTTCATGTGTCTTAACTTGCGTGGCAAGTTAACTATACTAGCAACACCCAAATAGTTAATAGATGTATAGAATTATATCTATGTTGCTTGCATCACCTCTAAAAGGTTCTGATATTAATGAGGTCATCCCTTGTAGTTCATAGAGATGATGTCAGTATGCAGAATGCATGCAGTTGGATCTTGGGTTTGAAGAACACGTTTTCCTTCATGCTTTTTTTTTTTGTATAGGACTACGTGATGTGGAAAAATCATGCGTTATGCAAATGTTATAATTATTTTATATATTATTTTGGCAGATTTTACTCTGCATTACTATACGCAATGTTTGTTCTCATGTTTCTACCCCTACCATTGTCTCCTGCTTTATGGATAACACAGTGCTGTGCATTATGTCCTTATAAATAATAATTTAAGAATCCGCGTCTCTTCCCGTCCAGCCCCTTTTGTGTTTTGGAACGAGCTACGGGATTCGGCAGGGCCAGCAATGGCAGACTGTACAGCTGCAGATTCCAAACCCCCTACTCCATAAGCGGTTCTGGTCGCTCGCCGGTTCAATGGGAGAATGCGTGGCCGATTGCCATAATGCTGTCCCGCTGAATTCCTTACTCTCCCCCCCTTCCAAGCAATGCATTGCAATGGAGCTGGAGGGGTGGTATGTTTGAATTAAGTCTGTTTTAAAGGATGTATTTAATAGGTTTAGTTTCTTCTGCCCAGAAACTATTAAATGCATCTTTAAATGTGGTTTAAATCAAGCATGGGAGCCAGAGGTATGTGTGACATCACCAGGCTACAGGCTCAGTATTTAGGAAGATGATCCCAACACATAAGTGCCTTTGGGGATCTGAACCTAAGGAATCTGTTACTTTGTAAAGACCTCTGTCACGGGACACTTCGAAAGAATGCATCATGCGCGGCAGGCAGTCATTTCCATGCAACATTTCAAGTATATATTTCCCATAAGCACTCGCTCCCTTAAATCAGGACTCAGAACTGTCAGACTCGACTCAAGTCTGCATGCTAAATCTTGCAAAGCAAATGATATATTCATTAATAATTGCTTGCAGTTACCTCTGACCATTTACAAATTCACACAAGTTGATTTCTAACTCGCATGCCCTTAAATAAAATTAAGCAAATTGCAAAAAAACAGCGGTCCCCAGGACCCCCTATTAACCGACAACATAATTAGCCTTCTAAGGACATAGAGCCCTATGTTAAATTAAAACACCTTTCTTATAGGGAAACATGAACCCATCCATACCCCTCTCCATACCTTCCTGATTGGAAGCTTTCCAGGGCTATTTTGGGGGCATTATATTTTTTTCCTCTGGTCAAAATAAATAAATTATATTTGTATGTACTATACTATACTAATACTAATTGTATTATCATTATTTACATAGTTATTTGCCACTTTGGGGACCCTGCACCAGAATTGCTCTTTATAAATAACATTTACATAATCTTCTATAAAACTAGAGAACAATAAACTATCACCAGTGCAGTTAATGGATATTGAAATATGACTCCACCTTCTCATCTTTATGTATTCTGTGTATAATAATACCGTATATATTATATAATATATATATATAAAGCAGGGGGTCGGGGGTGATTATATAATAATATATATTTTATAATACATATATAAAGCAGGGAGTCGGGGGTGATTAGTGGGGAATGTTCGCTTTAATATACGGTATATTCCAATGCAGTTAGTATTGTGATTGTGAAGCTGCAGGGGAAGCTCCGAGTTGTAGGCAGTCTGGTGGTTGCTATGGCAACCATGGGAGCGTCAGCACGCATACGTGCCTACGTTCGTTCGGTCACATGACTTCAGTAAACATGGCGGCTGCTTGCTGAGCCCTGGATGTAAGGCGGGCATTGGAATCCGCTGCCATCGGCCCTGTGCCCGGGAAACTGGCCTTGTGCCCCCGTCTCGCCTTAGCATGACAGCTGGCAGCGGTTAGTCTGCGGCTCATCTTGCGGCTTTAGCGATCCTGGCTCCCCCGGCGGACCCCGGTTACCATGCAGAGTGAGAGCTGCAGAGAGGAAGTAGGTTTGTTTACATCTGGATGCCCAATGGGGGGAGGTGACCCGGGCCTGCCAAATCCACCGCGATCCTTCCCGTTAACCCCGCGTAATACGGGTTTACAGCCCGCTCCCTGCCCGTCACTCCTGCGTTGATATTTACGTGATGATATTGTAGGGGAATCGCTTAACTATCTTTATTTTTGTTCCTCAGACCTTCCTGAGGGTGAGAGCCAATAGACAAACCAGACTGAATGGTAAGTGCTGACCTTGTGTTTCTGCCATAACCTCCCAAAAATAAAGATATCTGTATATTTTATGTACATTTCATGCTGATGATCTCTATATAGAGAATCAAAAAATATAGAGAGCATACAAATTACCAGGTAAGGTATCCCTAAATGTCCGTCTGTGAGGAAAGAGGGGTATATGGTAGAATCATTTAAATAGTTAAAGGAGGAGAACATTTAGGTCTTCATCTGAAATTAGAGGGTCAGAGGCGAGGATGGAAGGTAAGGCCATCACGGAGATGGTGGTAGAAAAGTGGATCGGCTTCCCAGCTGAAGTGGTAGAGGCTAAAAGTGTGTGGTGTGGGGGGGGTTACATATGCGTGGGATAGGTATATGGCTGCTAAACCTTCAGTGATTGATTCCAGTATTCACAGGTAACACTTCAAGCAATCGTGTAGAAAAACAAAATCAATCAATAAATATAAACTTGAAGAAAGCTACACAACTTTTCTCCCGTGTGGCACAGAATCATTCTGCCCGTTTAACATGCCAATCGAGTCACCAAAAATGTTTGTTGCAACCTTTAATTATGTGATCCTTCAGCTGTATGTCCGGTGTTTGTATTTCTTCAATTCTATTTTCAAAATATGCTTCCGATACGGAGAATGGAGTCAGAGAACACTATATAGAGTGGCGTAAGCTTTCGGGACCTCGGAGGTCTCTTCAGATTAATCATTCCTCCTGGCTATAGGAGAAAAGTTTTATTATGATAACCCTAACCACGCATACACGCTGATGGGAGTGATAAAGGGCCATTGGAACACAGGAGTGATGGGAGTGATAAAGGCCTCTGTACGCCTATGAAGAGATTCCATTAAAAATCAGCCGTTTCCAGCTACAATAGTCATTTACAACATTAACCCCGTCTGCGTTGGATTTCATGTTATTTTTAAAAATAATTTCAAAACCAAGGACAATAATGTCCTCCAACAGCACAGCTACAGGGATAAACAGGATAAAGACTCCGACCCATTAAACATAATTTTCAAATATTATTTTAATGGGTGAAATTAAGTTTTCTTTCAAAAACAAGGTCATTTCTAATTGACCCCAAACTTTTGAATGGCAGTGTATATATATTTTCTATATGTTTTATTAAGAGAAGGACATTACCTTGCGCATGTTGCTGCCACATTAAAGACCAGGGGGATAGGTTGTTGGCCTTTTACCAGCTCTGGAGTTCTTCGCCCGGCCTCGTGTTATAAAGCAGGTGGCAGCTGCCGCGACCTGATGTTTAAAGCTTAACAATGTTAAGACCTTCTCCGAAGCAATGTTCACATTACGAGCGCTCCGCTCCGCACCTGGGGGCATAAGGTTTGAATAATGAGACATCAGTGCCACCATTTACTATTAAACAGGCCTTTGTTATTGCCTTTTTCCAGCAGCTGAATCAAATTTCCGTCTCCTACCCAATTCTTTCACATTTCCCAGTTTTCCTTCCCCCTTTTTGCTTTGGCAAGCGACTGAATCTTAGTAAATGGCTGTAATGGCAACAGGGAATCTGTATTCTGCGGAATCAGTGAGCTAATGAGAAATGATTGCACCTATCAGCGTTAATTAACCACATTGCCGTCTCGTTTGCCCGGTCCTTGAAATCTGTACCCTCCAGCGCTAATTCCAGCCAACCCATTGGCTACGTCCATTTTTGATGTACTTATACAATGTGAAAGGCTGCGTTTTGTGTAGATTATACAAACAGTATAAAGGATCACATTCTTAAAATATATACGCACACACGCACATACATACATACATACATACATACATACATACTGGACTAAGTGGATTTCAGAAACCGCTACCTTTTCAAATGCTTTTTACATTCTTCACTTTCGCTACATCAATGCCATGTGAAGAACCTGAACCTGTAATTACCACCCATTGTCTACTGACTTGGGGCCACCTATCCGTATTATTTAGGAGTATCCGGACATCACAGCTTTATCACTTTATATATTGGCACCAAGTAGCGCCAAGGTTTAGCGCAATATGTTCTACTACAGTCTTAAGGTCAAAAACCATAAATGCATGTTTTGTATCCCCTTTACAGGGTCAATTGGGGCCTAGCAATTGAGTTAATGCAACCATTCTTCATTTGCCGATGTGATAGAAGGGTCTATCTAGCTAATATATGTAGCCGTTCTTTGTAAATATACTAACGTGCATCGCTTATTTCTCTGTTCCTTCCACATGCAGCGCGGATTGGAAAAATGAAACGAAGGAAGCAAGATGAGGGGCAGGTATGTCCGCTCTGCAGCCGGCCATTGTCTGGATCGGAGGAGGAGATGAGTAGACATGTGGAACTGTGTCTTGCTAAGGTAGAGAAGCAGGGAGGCTCTTCATGCCACCCTCTGTCTTCTGTCACTTCCCTGTCTATCAGCTCTTCTTCTTACTAACCACCACTCTGGCTGCCATTTTCAATGGGATTGTTTTTACATAGAATCTAAACTTTTAATAGTTGCGATTTTGATAGAATAATTCTTTCAATTATTATTGTAAAGGTAGAAGGGTTTACTGAAACCCCTCTCCCAGAACGTCTTCGCTTTCTGACACATTGGTGTCCCTGTATGCGAGTGATTCCGTAGCGCCTTCTCATTTCACTTTATTCCTTCCCATTTTGCAGAGAGAAAACTGTATGAACGAGGACGATTCTGTCGATATTGAGAATGAACACGGCAATCGGTTTGAGGAATATGAATGGTGTGGCCAGAAAAGAATACGAGCCACCACACTTTTGGAAGGAGGATTCCGTGGTATGTACATTTGCTTGCCAACGCACTTTGTTCTGTGGAATAAGCATTTGGAGAACAAACTTTCTTTATGTTAATAATCAACTACAATGGTTATCATACTTCACACTGTAAAGCGCATTTCTTAGCCTATGAGAATTCAAAATAAATATCTTCTAGATGTAAGATTTAGCTTTTGTTACTATATACATGTAATTTAACTGGACCCTCACAAATTTGCTTCACCACCCTGTTGAACATGTCACAGTTGATTTAGTCCCAGCTATTTATTGGCTTTTTCCTCTGGCCCCTCCACATAGTAGACGGACATTAAAAAACATGTACGTGATGTTAGAATTACATTTTTAACACCTTGGGGAGACAGCACATGAATAAAGGGGTTTGAAACCAAAAAAATAAGCTACATTAGAGACGATAGGGTGTAAACATAGAACTCTTGGGACCATCTAGTCAGACTATTTTTTTCTTGCTGTAAAGACTCAAACCTTAATCAGTCGTTGGTCTCATCTTAGATTCAGGAGCCATATGTCTATCCCATGCATGTTTAAATTCCCTTACTGTGTTAATGCCTAACTTTTCTACTGGAATGGTGTTCCCAGTAGAAAAGTTCTTCTCTCTACCCAACCCTAACACCACAACTGGGACAAATGGTATCTGATAATGTGCAGAGATATTACAATAACAGTTACCGGATGGCCGCATGCCTTCCATGTATCAAGGTATCCGGGAGGTATTAGTAAACACTCTTAGAAAGTTCTCCGCAGCTCCGTTTGGAAGACATGGTAGAGCGGTGTGTCAGTCTATTGATCGCACCTCAGCCAGGAGAGCTCCGGGCGCATGACTCTGAACGCGAGCAGCGGTGTGCTTAATGTGATTGAAAGGCAGTTAAAATGGCGGTGACCTTTTCAGGGGGAATTAGATTGCCTGCCAAGAGTGGTTAGAGGGAGTGATAACGCCAGCTTGAGGAAGCTGTCCATTCAGATTCCAGATAGACAGGGAATGTTAGCTAGCAGCAAGTACCCCTCATTAGCGGATAGGGATGGGGGGTCACTGTCCTAATGCAGAGGAGTCTAAAAAAGACCCCCAAAAAACTATCCGATATGTGCGCCCCCTTATATTTATCCATAATTCCACAGGAGAGACTGAACTTAGGAACATTAGCAATTTTAAATCCACCGGTCTTTGGGGGGGGTGTTAAAAGGGCCTGTCATCGTCTAAAGCGAAATGCATGTTGTGCCCAAATACCGTATTCAGGACTATCTTTTCTTGGGCAGATAGAATTTGTTCAAGGTTATGCTCGTAGACCATAAAAAGACTAATTTATGGTGACGTTTGAAATCCACCGCGGGTTGCACTTTACTGGAGATCTCATGTCAAAGCTGATCAGTCCTCGCATACGAAAATGTGAGTTATTAACGGAAGCGAAGGGACAGAAAGCCGCGGCCAGGTTCTGCCACTTATATCCCTAATGCTGGGATTCGCTGTTGGCTTTCTGGTAGTTCAGTGAAATTCAAATGTTTGGGAACATTAGGTTTTCGTTACTGTTTTTATGTTATTTAAAAAAAGAGAGAGATAACACGATTTAAGGTATTTTATTTAGATTTTCTTTCTTTCTGTTAAACGTGAACGCACTTTGCGCAGGTTGCCAGCAGACAAACACATATCTGTTTGAATTATACGCACCCGAAACCACGCTTTACATTCATTGATCTCGGTGTCTGGCTCGGTCGTTGTTTATAAAGGCAGACAGGCCCGGGTGGCAGGAAGGCGATTGTTTCCTTAACTGACGTCCTTTTTAACAATTTCTGGACCACCTTCAGAGGTCACCTGTCCATCACCGAGTCCTTTAGAATGAAAGCTGCACAAAGCAGTTTTATTATTCCCGGTCAAGAGAACTGGGTTGGTAACCATGATCGACACCGTAAAACTCCAATTGAATCCTTAAAGAATACATGTTCCTTAATCAAGCAACTCCCTAAATTATTTTATGTAATATTTTAAGCAGTCCTTTTACTAGGAGGAAGCCTATAAAGGTTTGTGTGTGTATATATGTAAAGGGTTTATCCGTACCAGTATATACATATATTTATTTTACCAATTTTTTTTGCATGCCGCCTTTTCTCGTTATCCATTTTTCTTTGTTTTGCCCGTTCCCTTGTAAATAAGCCTGGCAGGTTGTTATCCTCCCATCTCTGAACTGATTGGCCGTGCAGCGATGTGACTTTTAATTAAAACTGCGGAAATCTGTATAAAACCTGCCAGCGGTGACAGGGCTCGGAACGTGAGCTTCCAGGGAGCGAATTTCCCCAAGGACTGGCCCAGGGTAATGGAAAACAGGAGCGCGAATCAGGCAAGCGAGGGACTAAGTAAACCCTATTACCAGCCTGACTTCCAAATGAAGCAGGCAGGCCATCTCCAAACTAAGCGGGCTTCCCACCGAACGTCATCTTCATTTACCCCTCTGTTTTGACCGAACCTTTAATGTTTGAAAGAAAATATGTATTACGGAGAGGTCTGAAAGCAAATATTAACTGAACGCTCTGTAGATATTTAATTATATGTTCCCGAGAAGCCCTCGCGTTACAGATAGTGCCCAATCGTAAGTCTTAAACACCGTATTTTTGATGTTTATTAGTCAAGGTGGTTATGTGAGAGCTGCCATCTTGGGTCCACATAATTTGCAGATTGTATTGAGAATAATTGAGAATTATTGCAAGGGTGTCCGCAGTGTCTAGCAATACATACGCGGGAGCGTTCTGCTCAAGGGCGCGGGTAGAGTCCTGATCTAGCGTCCCATCCTGGGCTGACATCGCAATTCCGATGCGGTGATCGCTCAAGGGTCCTGGAAAGTTACTGAACATTGCCCTGAAATAGCAAAAAATAGGAAGGTAAAAGCGCTAAGAGCAATAAAAACAGCAATAAAATAAATAGTCCTATAAATAGCAGCAGCCCACTCGCCAAGGTTTCCTCTTCTTGGCTTGGTAAGTAACTTGGAGGTCACAGGAGATAGTGGTTGCGCAACCACCATTGCCCTGAAACACCCTGATGGTCATCAGGAACCTGAAAACACATTTAAAGGGAGGTTTCAGTGTCTGTTTCATCTCGGATGGGAACGTTGCTCAGAATCCATCGTAAGCGGCCGGGAAGGTTGTTCGGAAGGCGCTCAGGTTTCGAGTGGTTAAGTGTATTTGACATCCGCTTAGTTCCCGTCTCTAATGCGTAATTGTTTTGTCACCTCTTTAGGGAGTATTCCTGCTACCAATAATCTGTCATCCTTCGCGCGGCAGCCTCCTTCCCGAACTCCTATTTTGAGGACTGTGACAGAAGCTGCCATAGCGGCAGCCGCCTCTTATTTTTAGGTTTTTAATCTATCAACCCGCTGCTTTGTGTTTCCATAAAATTAACCCCCCCCCCCAAAAAAAGCAATTCAGCATTAAAAAATGGTAGATCTCCTACCAGCTCGTTTTAAAACAGTTTCAACGTTTTTTAAGAATTTTTTAATAGAAGATTTAAACTTTTGCTACTGTGTAATAAAAACGTTTGCCAACTCATCATTTAAAATGGATCGGTTATCTATTAAATGTAAACTTTTTCTTCATTTAAAAAAAAAAAAAAAAAAATCCCAAAATTATAGATCTAGAATATTGTGGGCAAAAAAACCCCCAACAAATTCAGGTGGGAAAAATAAAATTCTAAGAAAAAAGTTTCACGCTCGCTTTTGTTTCCTGCTCTTTCGGTCGTAAAGCTCGCTGCAGGTGTACGAGAGCCGCTGCACGCGGCCACCTGCCAGCTCTGCTTTCTGAATCAATCTACTGATTAATTGATTGCATTAACAGTGAATTTCGTTCTACCGACAGGGTCATAAAAAAAATCTAGTTTGGGGTTAGAGAGCCATGTTTCCCCCCCTTAATGAAATTTAGCATTTCAACACTTGAATGTTTTCACTCTGCTCTTTTTAGAAACCAGAAAGCTCTCTGCTTGCTGTTAATTATTTAAGGGAGGCGAGGGGCCCTCGCGTGCGCTCTGGGTTCGGGGGGATTCGAGTATGGCTTCCAGCTGTTCGCAAGTCTTCATCGTCGGGAGTGTAGAGCGATTCTCCCTCCCCCCCCCCCCCTGCTCCTAAACTTGGTTTTGATTACCCGACTCGCTAAATATCTGTGATCCCCCTGTTGTCAGCAATCTCTTTATTGGGACGGGATTGTGGAGCGCCTGTCTGTAAATCAAACATCAACTTACCTGCGTTACCTTCTTAAATCTTCCTAACGGTTAAGTAAGGCACCACGGCGATCCCTGCGACTGGTAGGAGGGTACGTTTCAGATTGTGAAGCCTCCGTGAAGCAACGCTGGAGGAAAGAAGAGGGATATGATAGAAACCTTTTAAATACATAAAGGGATTTAAAAAGGGAAGTAATCTAAAAAGAGGCCATAATCTAAAACTAGAGAGTCCGAGCCTTTTGTAATGTAAGGAAGCTTTAATGTACTGAGGGGGTGGTAGATAAGTGGCACAGCCTCCCAGGAGACATGGCCACTCTCTTGCGGCATCTCAAGAACTTGGAAGGTGAGCTCTGCTTTATGGTAGGGATCGCCTCCCGGTCAGTGGTGCCACTCAGTACCGGTAGTTGGATTGCTTATCCTGGCTGAGAGTCATGGTGATGAAGGTAGTAACGTTGTTTCCTCTCTGCCTTTTACACTGTGGCAAAAGAGCCGCAGCGACTGTTAACAGGCTACGGGTGACAATGTTCACAGTTGTTGCTGTGCACTGGTGTTAGGGGGTCTTATGTCTAATAGGGTCGCTTTCAGACGTTTATAGGGTCATGGTTGCTATTGGCTCCTCTTGTCAGAGAAAATAGAGACCGCTACTTCTCCGGGATGTGGAGTCCCTCGTGAGACTCCCGCCGCATGGGCAGGTGATGGTTTCTGCCGGGTCAACAAGCCGGTGCGACCCTCCAGGTAGGAGGCCGCTAAGAGCCGGGCTCAGAATCCGTTATTCTTAATATCTGCACAAATTGTGAGAGTTGGAGACAGATTCTGAGCGGAGGGTTTTCAGACGTCAAATATTTGAACAGCTGCTTCCACGTTTTCTCTGGCTTATACACAGAGATGACAGCAGAAGATCGGGGGCGTGAGAGGCAGGTCATCCTCCGCAGGGACGCGCGATAAAACTGTCACTAAACGCGTGACTCTGACATTGCACCCAATGACGGCTCCTTCACCTTGACTTCCAGGAGCTACGCTTTGATGGCACCGAAGGAAACTTGTGTGATTTCCCGTTAATCAGTTGCGACTCGTTAATCGCGCTCAAAGATGCAGCAGCACATTATCTGTTTGTGTTCTGAAAAATAACTCGTTTGTGTCTTCATACTTTGCGCTTGTGATCAACAGTAAAAGAACATTTTCGTTTCAAGATACGGTATTGACGAATGTCTCAACTTTTCGGTATTAGACTAGATCCTTCTGAGTAAGATGCGAAAGTTAAACCATAAAGAGACCCCCTTGTTTCCAGATCCATTGGTAATAAATATTGCTTTATTATATATACTGGTATCTAAATATTATGGACAAAAGTATTAAGACAGCTGACCATCTGGGACTTTGATGACATCACATTCTAAATACATAGGGATTAATATGTAGTTGGTCCCCCTGCCTGAATAAAATTAGTAGCTGTCTGATGAGAGAACATTTCTTGTTGTGTAGGCTTCCTTGTGTAACCCATATAGCACTGTAGTCTGCCATTAAAAGCTTTACTAATGCCATTTCTGTTCTGCGCAGGTTCTGGATTTATTATGTGTAGCAGCAAAGAAAATCACGATAGTGACGCTGACCTCGATGTGGATGGAGATGACACTCTAGAGTATGGCAAGGCGCAGTATCCTTTTACCGAATGTTGAAGAGCTGGCTGCTGTTTAAGAGTAGTTGATATAACTTTTTTTAACACAATTCTTGGTAATACAAGCTGGTCGTGTTTTACAGACTACAGATCTTAGCTCGTATGTTACATGGGGCTGGAAAACCAATCGTTAGTGTTGGAGATACCAAGGATATTAGGAGACAGCCTTGCAAGTGCAGGCATATCCTTCGGCTCGTTCTCCTTGGGCTTTTTTTTTTTTTTTTGGAACTTTTTTACAGATATTTGGTTACATGATTGAGGAACCACTTTAATGCAGATGATAAAGCAAGAGGTTGTCATTCTGTACACCGTATTAGTCTAGTAAACCATTTTCCTTAAGAGTCCGTTACTTAGATATACGGAAGCAGACGTTATCCCGTGCACCGGTGAGGAGCCTGGAGAAGCCAAAGAGAGAGAAGCCCTGAGGGGAGCCGTGTTAAAGTAAGCAATGTTCTTTTCAAGCCACGAAGGCCGAATTTGTTTGTTCCAAGTTGGAATGAAACAAAGTCGAAACAATGAGAACCGGGAATGCGATGGAAATGAGTATGAATTGGTCTCTGTGCGGGTTTTCGGGAACCCGCTGTCCGGTGGTCGCTACCTGTGCAGTCTGCGTTAGTGGAGGTAGAGTGCTCACAGCTCACACCTCCACCTGCTAACAAGGTTAATTCATTGAGATTAAAATTCAAAAAGTGTGACTGAGGAAGCAATGTTGCAACTATCTATAACATTTCCTACAGATTGAAAAAAAACCCAACAATTTTATATACACATACGCTTATATATAACCAATATATTTATTTTGGGAACAATAAAAAGGGTAATACTGTTTTTGTTTTGTATTTCAAGTGTGCTTTTTTCACCCCTCTCTTAATGCAGCGGTGGGACACCGAGCACCCGGATAACAACAGAATTCTCCAAATGGGCCAGCGACGGTGAGTGTTTGCACAGACACATCTGCTTTTTGTGCAAAGTTATCGATGAGCTTGCAAATACTTCAACGGTGTTATGTGGAGAATATAATTTTTTTTTTAAAAAAAAATCACTTTTCCTTTTTCTAGAAATGCCCTCAACAAGTAATGGGGAGAGTAGTAAGCAGGATGCAGCCATGCAGAAAACGTGCAAGAACAGTGACATTGAAAAGTAAGAGTCGGATTTACAATAGTTTTCCTCAAAGTGCTCTTGCGGGCTTCTATGTGTATTTTATGAATGCTTTTATGTATATTGATCGGTGAATCTGAGAGATGCTGTAAGTCCGGTCCGTGCGGCTCCCAGTGATCAGATCACGCATCAGTTGGCGACCACAAGACTTGGCTGTCGACGTCGGTAACGTGTGTATGAAGTTATGACACTCACTGCTGGGGCTGCCATCGGCTGCTCGCTGTAGTGATGAAGAAGTTGATTTATATGTCTGTACCGTACCCTGCGGCACCAAAAGCAACCCTGAGGCTCTGCACAACATTCCCATACCACAAGCCACGCTAACCCCTCTAAAGTAAAACGCTTGAAGCGCTTATTTAATTAGCACAATGATTGCATTACAGGAGACATTTTCAGTCCGGCATGCAGTCTGTTTGTGAATTTGGTTTCTTTAGTGCTCATTAGTGCAGTTGTGGCCACCTCCAAGATGTGTAATGAATCTCTGCTCTGTTCGCAATCTGAACTGGAGACTGCGGTAACGTTCCAACAACTTCTAGACCCAAAGTATTTTCCCTTTCACAAACATTCTTAAAAAATGGGTGAAATACTGAGTATTTACATTTTAACTACCCAAGTCCTCTCTTTTTGAAAATGGCTTTAAACATACCGCCTGCAGCGTTTCTTACAATCCATATATTTAGAGGGTCCGACAAAACTAGAACTGATGGACTAAGACGGGCCGATACATTAGATAGAGGTCCTACAAGAGATCCCCTTCCTCCTTAACGTGTATGGCTGGTAGTGCCTAGCATCCAGAATCCGTTCTCCTCTCTATTACCATTGTGGACCGTTTGAGTGCTGTACCCCAAAAACGGTAGTCAAGGGTCATAGCCGCTCTGCATTCTGAGTGTGGAGACGCTGGTATAAGCATCTATTCCTAGCCATGCAGCTGGCGCCACGTGTGTTCTTCCAATATATAGTTTTGCCATCGCTCACAGCCGAGGAAGACTTTCCAAAAGCGCGTCCTTCCATGCCACAGGAGACTCTTCTTACTATCAGAGCTTCCCTTAGAAGACTGGATTTCCCCGTAATAAATAGTCGTCGCCGCGGGTTTAATGCCTGCCTGGATCTTTTGCCCCAGGTGTATCTGCACAAGTTTGTCTGTTTAAATGAATTAATAACTAGGCTCAGACCTTATGTGTATTCAAAAGCAGAGGCGGTGGGGGGGGGGGGGGTAACGATGAAGAGTTATTCGGGAGGGCGATGTGTACCATCTGCCTGCGCTGCCGCACTAAGCCTTGATATATGGCGACCCGGCTCGGCGGGCTAAATTGATTCATCTTGAGTTTCTGTTTCTTAATCTGGAGCTAAATTGGTTTCATTTTTCTCGCCTCCTTGTGACGCTGGCAGAAGGCAGTGAATCTGTAGGCCAGACCTGGAGCGGCTTCATTTTTCATAACTTTAGTGTCCCATTCTTTGAAATCCCTCGGCTATCGATCCGCTTCGGCGTCGAACTGCACGATTAGCATTTGCCAAAACAAATGTGTTTAGTAAGCCTCGCTTTATCACCAATGTCACAAGCGCGCTACACTACAAACCATCATCAGGATAAATAATACGGCATCTCGCTGCTAACTTAATAAGTGCCCCCCAAAAATGCGCCTGATAGTGTGGAGCGTTGGGTTACAATCGACGGTTTGCTGGGATTTCTGTCCTGAAGCACGCAATCGGACTTTTTTTTTTCCCTGGTCTCTTTTATTGTTTTTTTTTTTATGTATCCTTCTCCCAAAACGTTCCCTCTATCGTTAGTTTGAATATCAAATTATTAAAGAAAAAAAATTCCCTTGCGAAATTAAGGATTTAGTTCCCAAAGTGTCCACATCTCTTAATTATTTAGACAAAGTGGACCTGAGAACAAAGAAACCTCTTTCCATATGAACATGAAGTGGAAATAAGTGTTTAGATTTTGAAATTCATCATTTAGCTCTTTTTACCCCGTTGTCTGCCGCCGCTTGCTTTGTTTTGGTCGTTCTCCGTGTTGAGATGGTCCTTCCTCTGAGATTATGGGGGCAGAATATTAATTCAGAGCGTTGCTGTCCAATTTTGCTTTGTGCCAGCAGACTAGATTACAGGCCAAGGAATGTGTGCGGGGTGACCGTCCCGCCGGGTCACCTCCCATTCGTTTTCCTCAATTTTGCGTTGTCATAAATTCATTCCAGCCCGTGGCGGTCAGATCGCTTTATCTCCGTCAGGGCAGGGAGCCTTCTGCCCCGCATGATGTATGACACGAGCGCATCTTCACCGGCCTCTCCATGAATCACTCCAGCTGTTCGGTGTCAGCATGAAAGCAAACAGGACACGGGCTGCTTAAGTGTCGAGTAGGATAGGAAGAGACATGACGTTCAAATGTTTATTTAATAATTCTCTAATATTTCCAGCCCCGGTGCGGCTGGACCTCCCGAAGTGGGGGGCGGGGGGGGGTGCCGAGTGAGGTGGGTGGAACTGGAGACTCTAATCTCCGGCGGTGGGTCATCAATCAGAACGACAAGATCATTAATCAGATGGAATGGAGAGAAGAACAAACCCGGGGATGCTGAGGGAAGAAGTCTTCATGGATTACAGCCGCTGTCTCGTGCGGAGGATAGAATGTGCGTGCGTGTGATTGTTTCTCATTCTGAACGTGTATGGATGGATTTAACCGCTTCAAACATATATATTGTGTAAATATGTAACGGATTATTGATGCAAATCAGAATATATTACAGCAATTTAGGGTATCAATGTAGAACTTCTAGTAGGTAAAGATAATACTGAAATGGCTTTAATATTAATGGGGGGGAGTTTAGCAAATAAAATGAGAACATTTTATATTATATATATTTATATATATTATATATGGGCTCTGTCCAGTAAATTGGCCTACATCCACCAGGGATTGCTGTTCTTTGTATATCCAGTTGTTACACACTACCTACGCATTCAAGAAGTTTGTTAAATTCAACTTATGTTGGTTGCATTGACTTTTTAAACAAACTTGTGGAAGTTTGAATGAACTTTAAATAGTGGATGTTTTTCACGTGTTTTCCCTCTTGAGAATCCAATAGCCGTGAAGTTGCCATGGTAACGTCGCATATCAAGTTAGGATATCATCCTTTTATCAAGTTTGGTAGAATTATTTTTTTTGTTTTTGCAACTCTCGGCCAGCATCTTTAAATCTCTTAATCCTTTACCAGTTGGTGTTCCTGTAAAGGAAACCTAAAGTCTTTGTTTCTATACAGTATGCAGGGCCACCTCAGCCTTTCTTGCAGAGGAAGCTCTTTGGGGTTGGCTGTTGATGAGACACAACTAAGTCATTGAGTCGGAATGTCCAACTAACCTTCAGCTTCCATGTTAGTGAATACACCTCTGTCTTCACTGGTGACATTTGAGGTCTTATAGAGGTGACCAAGAAAGCTGCGGCTATTCTGCCCCAAGGTTCAGGGTAACTTCACCCATCCCGCACCCCTCGTTCGTTCTTCTCGATGGATAAATACCCTCTGTTTTTAGATACGCCACCTTTTCACCTCCCGGGAAGCCCAGCCTTGCACAGGGGAGGCTTGTGAGTTTTCCGACAGATTGCACTCACACTCTTGTTTTGGCTCCCTAAAATTCCAGCCGCGTCTGCCAAACCTGTCATCGTGCCTGAAAACCCTGGAGTAAGTTTGGGTTGGGCTCATAAAAATTTCAGTCGGCAGCGAGCCGTTTTGTGTAGTGTTGAAAGTTGAAGTTATTGCCAGACTTAACACCAAAATCCCTATTCAGTTAAAGCCTCGCGAGTAACTGATAGTCCTAAAATGTGCTTGCGGAGGGGCGTTCTAACCCCTCATCAGTGTGTTTTGATTGGACGGCTGTTCTTTACGTGAAATGTATTTGTTTAGTTTGGAGATAGTCAGCGTACATGTCAGGCGGGTTGGATTGAAAATGTTTAATTGGTCGGCGTCTCTGTCCTGTTCATCCTATCGACTTTTCGATGTATGATGTTGGAGGGCATTATTGTTATACCATTCAAAGGTTTGGGGTCACTTAGAAATGCCCTTGGTTTTGAAAGAAAAGCAAATGTCCAATAAAATGACATGAAATGAATCAGGAATCCAGCGCAAACTTTTGAATGTAAGCGTGTATACTTTTTTGTATCGGCGGTACAGGAATTGGCAACACTTTAAGTGATAAAAATATAAAATGTACTGGTTAAAAATATGCATAGGGTCTTGCATTCTGTTGGGAGGTTGAGGGTGATGGAGAAACTAAGGTTATTACTCGAACGAAAGGATGGTTTGATTGTAGCAAAAGGTTAAAGGGAGAAGCCGCTGACCACGTCTGGGAATAAATTGAAACCAAGGGAACAAATTGTCTCTTTGTGGAATGCAGGTCAGATGGAGTATTAAAGGGGTTACGTTAAAGTGGGTTTTTTGTACAGATTAGTTTTTGAAGGTGGAGAAGATTAAATGAATTAGGAATCCCATTGGATGGATGCGAGGAGAAGTCCTAGAGACGTGCGTGGAGGCGATGATGCTACATTGGATACAGATCCGTAGAGGATCACCATTTACTTAACTTTTCTGAAGCAAATATCAAGTTTGGGGAGGGGGGGCAAGTTGACCGTTGTGTGAACGTTGTTATAGAAGGCTTTGGGGTCTTTATAAAATAACAGACATTCTATACACTTGTCGATGATGCATCTCAAAGTCTCCCAAGTCCAAGGAACTCTATATTCCTAATCGCCTTGCCTGTTTTAGTTAAAATTGTGGTTGGTAGCATAATTTTTGTAGTGTATGGGCTTTTTTTCTCCTGTACTTACAAATTCAAGTATTGTGTTGAGAAAGCACAATCGAGGAGTCCATTAAGATTCCGCTCTTGCAAAATCAGAGATAATTTAATTAACAAAATTACTCGCGGCCGTCCACAGGGACAGAGCATCTAGAATTGCTCAATTGTGGGTACCTTTTGCTTATAAGGGTCAGTTGGGTAATGAAGCCATGCGCCTGGCATGCTGTCATTTACATACGATGAATATGTATGTTAATACACATACGGTTAGAATGTTACTAAAAGCCTGTGTGTAAAATGTATTGTATGTCATTATTTTACATTTATCCTACATTCTTATTTACATTTTCTCTGACCTGCCCATATATATATAAAAAATGTTTATAGAAAATATATATATATATATAATAGAAAATAAGATATATATATATATATAATAGAAATTATATATGTATGTATATATTATAGAAATAATTTATATATATTTATATTAAATGCCTCAGCAGGTGCTGCTTTCCCCAGTTTGTTACAATCAGAGGAGCCCTGGGCGTGGGATTTTATCCTAGTTTTCAGGCAGCAGGGGGTTAGAGAAAGAGACGGTGTAAAGCGGTTTTTCCTGTCCAGGGGTCCCGGCTGCGCTTTTGATTAGCAGCAGATGAAAGCCGGGAGAGGAACCTTGTTCCCCCTCATCCGAGGAATCCTCCCCTCCCAGGCTTCTCTGCTCTTGTTAATAAATGTATATTTAACAATGTCTGAGAGCGTATGAAGTGATAATAACTAAATCAATACCTCTGCCATTGATTTGCCCAGACTCCCTGCAGCGTGACGCAGCGAGCTGAGCCTTAATTTTCCGGCTAACTAGCACCCTGATCTACGGCCCGGCCATTGATTACTCCTTGCATCAGGCCGGCTCCAAGCTTCGTCCCCCCCCTGCGTCCATTTTGTTCCTTTTTAATTCATTCTTCCATTTGTAGACATTGACATTTAACTTATTTAAACCGGATTTTATATATTTTAATAAATAATAAAAAAATAGAATGTATTTTCCTTATAGGTGCAGATTATTTTACAGTTAAAACCAAATGAAATGCAAGGAAATTTTTATTTTGCCGTGCATTGTGTCGCTCACCTACTGGTTTCACGGCCCAATTAAGGAAGAATTTTTTTTCTGTGAACATATGAATTCCACTAGCAGTCTGCTGGCACATGAAACATGTTTCCAGCAATGAATGGAATACATAAACCGTTATCCCATATGGTCTGCTATGATTAGTTAACCCTTTTGATACCAGGCTTGTTACCTTGTATAATGTGTGACTGCTTTCCTATGCGTTTAATATTTAACCAGAATTACTTGTGGGCAGGAAAACACATAGTAGATGACTAGTGCAGATTAAAAATGTTAATAAGCTTTCGTATTTTTATACTTGAACCCTTTTGTTAATATTACTTTTCTTTTTCCTCCCCAGGATCACAGAAGAGTCTGCAGTGACGACGTTCGAAGCACTAAAAGCACGTATCCGTGAATTAGAAAGACAGCTGTCCCGAGGGGACCGCTACAAATGCCTCATTTGCATGGTGAGTAGCGACACGGCCCAAGCGATCGATCCAGAAATGTCTGGATACCTTCTAGTAAGCGTGGCAGTGACCATAACAAACATGTCCTTGCCTGAGGAAGATTCATCCCAATCAGGGGGACCGTCCCGATTATCCCCAATCATCATTATGTCTGCATACAATGCGTTGATGAAGCTTTATGGAGGAACAGTCTGCCAAAGCAATGCAGATGGAGTCCAAGGACCATGTAACTCCCCAGCTTGACTGACCAGTAGAATTCCAGTGCAGTCCTCCCTTAAGCGTCATGGGCCAGAAAGGAAAACTTGTCATTAAATGCCCCCTGCTATTCTTTTACTGGGTGCCACGGCTGCAAATGTAAATCTGAATGATTTAAAGCAGACTATTAAATAATTACTTAAGAAATAAGTGATGTTCATGTTAGGTGACTGTACCCTTTAATCCCTTCAATCCTTTATAGACGTACCGGGACGTCCAAAAAAACGCCTATTAAGAAACCCCTTTGGACGTCCCGGTACGTCCAGCCTTTCTTGCAGCGTCAGGGACATCCTGGACTCCCCACTGACAGCAGAAGCCGGCATCGCCAGCTTTCTGCTGTCTGATCTGCTCTAACAGCTTCCGGCATGAAAGCCGGTAAGCTGTTACATTTCAAACTGCGCGATCGGGTCCTCCGATGAGGCACAGACGCCGCAATCTCTGTGCAGGTCTGTGAGGACATGCATAGAGATCATAGTGTGATCGGTGCAGGGGGATCGTGGGGAGGGGAGTGAGAAACCATCTCTCTCACTCCCCCTCCCGTCCTGAAACAGAAAAGCTGAAAAAAAAAGTCTATTCATTTAAAAAATAGTAAAAAAATCATTAAAATAACCTAGATAATACTAAAAAAAATAATAATGTGAGCTTTCCCTAAGAGGACCTCTAACCATTTTTGTGTAAAAAAAATAAATAAATAAATAAATACAAAAATAAAAATAAAATAATATAAAAAAATATAATAAAAAAAAAATAATTAAAAAACCTTACATCCCATTGCCCTAGCATAACATCTAGCCAGTATAACCCTCCTGCCCCCGTTCACAACCCGTTAAGCCATAGGCATAAAAATTATACAAAAAATGTACACCTTATAGTATGCTCCCTGGTGCTGGGAAAATATGGAAAATCTATATAAATTAGGTATTTCTGAAATCAGGACACCTGAATTGAAAAACTTGGAAACTTTGCCTAATTTTGTGAGGATTCAGAGGGAATTTTCTCTAGTTTTTACTAAATTTCTCATTCTAAATTTTCAGCTAATCATCCAACTATGGTATCATAAGAAAGATCTATCTCTCCTTGTAAAAACAATATATAGTTTACATGGGTGCACTATTCACAGGAAAGGAGAATAATCTCTGAACCGACATAGCGCAAAAATGGCAAAATTGCTTTGGGCTTTGAGGTACCAAAAACCCCTGGGATTGAAGGGGTTAAATATTGAAGGCCTGATTTTTGGTGTTTGACCCAGCACAAATTTGGGGGGGGGGGGGGAGGTGCTGAGGTGTCCTTTTTTATTCTTCTTGCTGGTGGGAGACATCGCGGAAATCATGAGTTCCGATATTCATTCCAAAAAAGCATATTGTGTTTGCGGCTGAGGTCTGCTCCATCATTGACAGTCGACGAGGATTAATCCCCAATCCTCGCTCTCCTGATCCTCCAGCCCTTGGACTTTTGTCATAATGACCCCCCCATTCTCAGGCATTCCTGCTCCAAAGCCCCGATTTCTGCCCCCCTTTTCTGTATGTGATTACTGTCCCTTCTCTGTATTTTGCGTAACCTTTGCTTTTGGATGTACTGCTAGTTTTTGGCAGTATACAGATGCTTTCTCTGTTAAACCTCTGATGTTGGTGTTCTGCGCTGCGTCGCGGTTTTACCGAGTATGTAATGTATGCTCGGTTCTTGAATAAACTCCGAATTGCTACAATGAGGGTCCTGCTTCCTATTTATACAATTAACTTGTTCTTTTCTCCTTGCCAGGATTCGTACACAATGCCCCTGACGTCCATTCAGTGCTGGCACGTGCACTGCGAGGAATGCTGGCTACGCACTCTGGTAAGCCTGGGGCTGTTCAGCAGCTGGCCGCGGCGTGAGGGGGGCATGTAACAAGACCCAATTATTGAACTTTTATTTATTTTATGAGCTCTTCCATTCCTGGGGGCAGACGGCGTCACCATTCTGTTGATATTTGGAATTGTGTTCTGTTGACTGGGTCATTACCTTCAGTAGTGCGGTCGCATACCTCCTCCGTCTGGTCACCCTTCAGCGCGCAGTAGTGGGGGGTTTTGTTTCTTCACTTTTTTTATTTTTGTTTCTTCTGTCCCCACCTCCTTTTCTTGGTCAACGTGTCAGACGCATGGTTTTAATTAGGAGACCCACTAAAGGCCATTTGGGGGAGATGCAATTTTGTTTTAAAAAATTACCCATTCCGCTAGGGTATCATGCCAACCTATTCCTGCCCTGGGGAGGACATTGGCATGTGATCCTGCCAGAATTTTACTCTCATATTTTGTAAGTAGAATGAACATCCAAACACAATAATTTTGGTAAAGATTCCTCTCGTTAACATGAGAAACATCCCAAAATGGTGGTTTTTGTCCAGTCAGCTCATTGGGTTTCATCATTTTCCACAAAAAAATGGCGTTTACGGGTTAACTGTAGGTCTTCTAATCGGACTGCCTGAGTGCGTTCCAGCTGATGGGAGACACATTCACATATTAAGGAACTTGAAAACTATTAATAAGCATCCCATCATGTGTTCCGCGAAGCGTCCCCACCCTTCCCTCGCCCCACAATTTATTAAACGGGTTTTTTTGTAAAAACTTTTGCAGCGCTCCCTTTTTAAATTCTTCCCTGCTCGAAATAGCTTGTTACTAATGTAACCATTAAAATGTAGCCTGAAGACAGCAATAAAAGTCTTGGAACGCCTTGGCGCTTTTGTGTCTTGATCAAAGTCGACGCGTATAATCTCGTTAAGTCTGCCCTTTAGTCCCTTCCACCAACTTTAAATTGTACTTCTTCCCATAAACCATTCCCCGCTTCATCCTTCTTACGGACAAAATTGTTTACTTTCTCTCAACCCACCGGACTATTTACACCTAAAAATACCCCAGCGTGGATCCTACTGAGATGTAGAAGCATGGCTGTTACCTATAGGGAGGAGATGGTGCGAGCAGCTTGTGCCGGGACTGCAAGGCGCACACACATATATATATTTTGGGGTTTTTTGCCATTTTTCTCCAGTACGCAGTTGGCTTTTAACAGGCATGGGTGGGAGATGACTAATAACATGCACAAGGAAAGGATTTTTACAAGGAAGTGGAAGAAGCGAATAGAAGAATGTTTGCCCCCACTTTAGTTTGGTTTATATAAAAAAGGGCTATGAGTGTTTGTAATAGATTTAATAGATTATTGTAAACCCTGCATTGGATCAAGATACAGCGAGAGGTTCCAAGCGGGTTTGCTTAATGTTGTACATTCTCCTGGCTGTGACCGATTTTAAATTTCTCTTCCTATTTTTTTGTTTTGTTTTGTTTTTAGGGCGCAAAGAAGCTTTGTCCTCAGTGTAACACGATCACATCTCCCGGAGACCTGCGGCGTGTGTACTTGTGAGATAAACCAGGAGAGAGACGCGTGCTGCTTCAACCTGGTGGAGGATTCCTTCAGACAAAGCTCTCCCACCCCTTTGATCATCCTGAAAAATTTCTTTTTGGAAAAGGACTCGAGTTGGAGCAGCAGAAGCTTAGAGACATAGAGACAAAAAAAAACAAAACACTTGGAGCAAAGGAACCTTCATATGGAAAATCTAGACTTTCCCGAATGAGAGAGATGTTTGGAGAGGAGCAAGACCATAAACTCTGAGGCTCCCTAATCCGCTTTGTTCTTTCCTGTGGGCACGAAATGGGAAAAACACAAATTTGGTACCCCTTCTTCTGTACTCCAGCACCTCTGTGAATTTTCTCTTCTCCCTGTTCCTGGTTTATTTTTCACCTTCCAAAAAGAACATCAAAATGAAGATTTACGTGAAGCTGAGGATACCCATTATCCTCCCCCCCCCCCCCCCCGTGACTTTGTTTACATTGATTTTACCATGTTCTCCAAACTTGACTGTGACATGTCTGCGGCGCACGAACAGGACACCCATCACCAAGAACAATGAAGTGCTCCAGATAGAGACCTTGAGAAACATTGTCTAGATGCAATTTTTTGGGGGGGTTATTTCCTTTTTATTGCTAATTTTATTTGATGTTAACTCTGTGACCCCCACCCATACTTCCAAACTGTTTAGCCAGGCAGGGAAAAGAAGAAACCTAAAAAAAGAAATGCGAAGCACATGTATTATAAATTATATGTTTACAATGTTGTGTATAAATTGAATAGACTCGAACTGTTACCCAAAATCTCGCTTTTTATGGGCTGGAGGGAGGTTCCTTAACAAGAAGATGGGTCTGAACATTTTTAATGTATAATTTATTTTTTTTCTTTTCTGTTACATTCTTCCTCAAATGAAATGGATAATACATGTTTTAAATATCTATCCAAATATAAGGATCAGGCGTGTGCGGAATTTGAATGGGCTTTCGACTTGTCCACACTGGTCAGCTGACTGGGGCCCCCCACTGGTCAGCTGACTGGGGCCCCCCACTGGTCAGCTGACTGGGGCCCCCCACTGGTCAGCTGACTGGGGCCCCCCACTGGTCAGCTGACTGGGGCCCCCCACTGGTCAGCTGACTGGGGCCCCCCACTGGTCAGCTGATCAGCCCCTGTTTCAGTACTAATGTAACATGGGCATGATTTAATTGGCTCTAATGAAGCTCTTAACCCCTCGGTTGCTGTGTTGTGAATCCTCTGCTAATGAACAGCTGTATATAGATTGAAATCTGTCGGCTTTGGAGCTGAAAGCGATGGGTTTGCTATAAAAACCTCTATTGGCTGCTCGTGTCCGTGAACATTTTAATAATTTCCTGCTGCTGCTTATGATCCTTTTTACATAGAAAGGAAATGTTTTTTTATTTTTATTCCTTTTAGCTCTTCGCTCTTGGAGACTCGCTCATTCGTTGTTCACTTGGGGCTAGTGATTTTTCGCCTTCCAAGAACAAAACAAAAAAACACATCTGTATATTTTCCGCTTTCAACTTTAAACCTTTTTCTTTGACAAAATGTTTTATTTACACATCATGCAGAATGGTGCCAATAGCCTTTGGTTTGTTTCCAGCTATTTGTGTGTGATTTTTTTTTTGGTAACAGGAATTTTTTTTTTTTTTTGTCTAGCTCTCTGTAAGTGTCGTTCGGGGACATACTTATATGTAGGCGCGAATACAATAGGTATGTTCTTAAGAATGGTTACTGTATTGGAGTTACAGGTTTCACCCCTGATTTCCAGATTTTTAACCCCTTAAAAGAAGGCAAGCTTTAGGTGGGACAACACATGAGCTTAAGCTGTCTCCAGCTTCTGTTACTGAAGTGTTATTTGAGTATCCCCTCGCTTTCTGACAGCAGTTACTCATTCTCTGCTGAATTCGGCTGCATCAGACATAGTAATAAAGACAAGGCGATATATAGGACTCTCCATAGATTTGTTCTCCATCCTCAAATACTAAACACAATTCCTACATCCAACATGAGTTTTATTGGGTTAAAATTAAGTGGAAAATGTACAGCCTATAATGTATAAAATGTGATATAAAAAAAAAAAGTAATTTAAGGGATGGATAAAGGGCTACTTGCCCCTTGTAAGTAGCTGCTATTGGTGTTATGGGGAATTCTGCCCCTCTGGCTCCTCTTGGCCTGAGTGTCTTAAGAAGATTGGGAATTACCACACAAAAACTGCTATTAGCTAAAGATGCTTTTACAAATATTCTTAGAAACATTCCCTGGAGTTATTGTATTTGCTGGTTTAGGTGACAAAGTTCTGATGTTTTCCAGAAAAATGCCCAAACAGCTATAGAATATATATGTATACTTTTAAAAGCTTAGTACACCAATAGTGTATTCATGTTGGCTCCTTATACTTCTCTGAAAAAAAATACATATGCGTATATATACATGCATATATATACACAATCAAAACCATAATCTAAGGATCTTGAAGGATTGTGACATTCCCCATGATTCCAGATTTATTTGGTTTGTGCGTTTAGCCTTTTAATAGTATTTAAATCTTACATCTGTTTCAAAGGCTGCCGTACTGCCATGGGTTTTTTGTATTAGCCATACCGGAAAGTGGATCATTACAAACAGGGCTGGTTATTGATTAATTCTTAAAGAATAAGAAGCCTCTCATCCTCTGCCCACATGCTCCTTCACAGACTCCCAGCTGAGATCCTAGCTGAATGCAGCCTTGCGGGGCAGTGGAGTGTGAAGGTACATTTAAATTGACCCATTTACTGCCCGGGAGACGACATCTAATCAGGATTTAGCAATACGCGTGTTGCTCGCCTCGGGCCGCGAAGAGTTAAGAATATGAAATTGATTCTATTAGATATGTATTGGAAACGGTGGGGAAATGAATTAGTAGGTTAAAGTGTTGACCTGCTGTTTGGCAGCTGACACGAGTTAGTGACCCGGATCCTTAGCATCTGTCAGCCCGTGCAGCCTTTCTCCAGTCACTTTTGCCCCCACAGGGCAACCGAGGATAAGCTATGCAAACGCCACGTTATTAGCTTCTGTGGCACGTGTCACAAAACAGCGCAGGTATAATTAGTTAATAGCATAATCAGGGCTTGATCCTGTGTTTCGTGTTTTACTTTTATCGAGCGTTTCATTGTAAAATTAAGATAAAAAAAATGTTTATATACCAGAACCTGAGACTGTTTTTGCCTTCAGATAAGACATAGAGAGACCCTAATTATCTGCTTAAGTATTCATGGAAATCATGGTCTTCATATAATAAAGCTACTTTTATGATATATTACACTTACATATAAATTTAAATATATATATTGTCGGTTGGCGAGTGCTACACTTAGGCACTGGGCTTTAGACACTTAAGAAGTTCCTGGGTTATCTACCTCTGGTCAAGGATCTGTGCAACCTGTAGAAGTCACCTAGAGGACTACAGCCATTTCCCACTCTCTGCCTCTCGTCTCGCCTGTCCTCCGCCGGGCACCCTAAGTGGTAGAATGGCAACCCCAGCGCTCCGTAGCTCTCAGACCTGCTGAGATCTGAAGGGAGACCCCAAGAATTGTTAGGGGGCCCATAAAAACATCTTGCCCTCCACCCTGCAAATCTAAAGGGCAGCACTGTTTGTTTGCAATAATAGTTCAACGGCTCTGGGTCAAGCTTTTTGCAACAAAGCCCAAATAGTAGTCTAATCTAAAATGTTTTGGTGACTAACAGACTATTCTTTTTATAAAAAAAAAATAAGCTTAATAAATAGAGAAAGTGGTTCTTTCCATCCTAGGTTACAGGTTCACTTAAACATTTGTCTTTCAATGATTAAGAGTTCCAGGGGATTGTGCGTTAGCTATAAAAGAAAAGTTAAAGATGCATTACATTCCAAAAATGTCTAAGGATTTTTTTTTCCTTTTATAAAAAAATACCAGCAGCTTTCTATCAGATGCTCCTGTTTAGCATCTTTTTGGGGATCCTTTGTTTTTGGGGTACAGTTAGATGTCGTGCCCTGTGCTGATGTCACGTCCGCTTCCAGAAATGTTGGGAAGAACAAGGACGTGCAGAGGTATTGTGGCCCGGCTGCTCATGTGCTGCCCCTCAGCTCGTGGTGCCCTGGGCCGTTTGCCGCTCTTCTCCTGTGGACCTCGGGGTTTTCTACTCCTGTGAGCATTAACCAGTGTTTGGCTGCACAAAAGCTGGAGACCCCGTTACATTTAATACACATTCCATTTTAACTTTGAGCTGCTGCTAGGTTGACAATCAGACCGTAGCGATTCTCCCATCTCTGTGACGAATTGATAACATGGTGGGCTGTATCTGCTAAGTTGCTCCTTAGCCGTCACAAGTATTCGCTACCTAGGGTGATAGCGGGAACCATGGGTTTTGGAAACCGATCCCCATGATAGCAATAAGGTTTATCCAAAACACATCTACCGACTCAAAGCCGCCATCTCTTCCTGGTACTGACTACTTGTCCCTTGTTGCTCTTGTTCTTCGAAGACTTTTAAGTTGACCTCCCAGCCAATAAGTTGCTGGGCCATTTGATTGCACTGAAAAATGTAAAGATTTAGAGAAGATGGAGAAAATGGGTGTATTACTAAATGATAAAAACAATGAGCGTGAAGTCCTGAGAACAAAGAACGTGAATAAACCTCATAGAAAAAAAAATAAAATAGAAATTACAACGTTACCACTCCGAAAATCTACCGAAAACCCTATATGAACGGAAAGCTAGATGCACTGTATACGGCTGTTTATTTATATATATATATATATATAATTTGCCAAGATTTTATATATATATATATCCTAAGATACAATCTTGGCAAATTCTATTCAAAAGCAGAGGGATCACAAAAAAAATAATTATAAGTATGTGTATTGTCAATGCAGAGAATTAGCCATTACAGCTGAAGTTACGATCATGATGTTTCTCAGACGCATAGAAGACTTCTGTAATAATTAACCCATCTGTAAAAACAGAACATTTTTTTTCTTCTTTTTCTTTGTATTTTTGTATTATTTAACTTGTATCATTTTTTTCTACCAGGGGAAGTTTTAATTATTTTTTTTGTTGGTTTTGGGGTAAAAACAAATAAAAATGTAAAAAAAAATCTTTGAAAAAAAAAAGAAGAAAAATATAAAATAAAACCTTTTGCCCAAAGAAGCCATTTGTTGGCCCTTTCAGTTGTAATGATGACGATGATGATGTGTGTTGGTGTAAGATATATCAGAATCCCATTTGTAAAGTATATTTGACATTAAACACGTGTAAATCTTTGTGTCTGAGATTTCATCTGACTCTTGGATCTATGGGAATCTGTACACATATTTTTGGAATTATTATGCTTTATTTATACAGCTCCAGTTATTTACGCAGATTGTGACGCAGCACAGCGATGTATTCTGGCATACCTCCCAACAGTCCCAGTTTCTGCAGGGCAGTCTCAGTTGTTGAGCATTGTCCCACGGTACTCTGGCCATCCTACTTTCCCGTATTAATGGTTGAGAAGAGCACCTGATCCAGAGAGGTAAAAAAAACAGACCTCCTTTGTAGGCCCCACATAACACCCCAAATTAGCATTGCTAGTAAGGGTGGGTGGCCATGACTCCTGGTTCCCCCTAGTTACAGGACTGCCCTCGCCTACTCCAGAGACCTCTGGTCCTCCCCATGTCTTGCCACAACCTCAACACAGGTTGGGCTCCTGAAATGTTGGAGGGAATGCTGTGGCCTAGGCCAGTTGGGCCACTTTACCCTTTATCTCACCGTATCTCATGGCGATAAACCAGTGCAGATCATACAGGGTCCTGCTCACAAGCTTACAATGTTAAAAAACACAAGTAATAGAGAGGTGGGAGAGGTTGTGACATAGGTTACATAGACAACAAGATGCAGCTTGTTGATTGCGCCATATGCAATCAACAGAGGCATATAATTGGTTTCCATGGTAATTGCATTTTGTTTAGCACTTTTCCACAAACCAGGCCCCATATATATATATATATATACAGATATATGGAATGTTTGTCACATTTGTATATGTCTCCCTTTTATCTACTAAGGGCCACTATGCCCTAAGCCAGGGGTGGGCAATTAATTTTCCCATGGGGCCACATGAGAAATTGGAATGGTTTTAGAGGGCCAGACCTCTACAAACTACAAACTCCGAAGCCTTGTCCATTTTGTTAACTTATGTGCTGTTTAATAAAGTTATTCAAGCCTACGTCATTGGTAGAGGTGCTTGAATAAGTAAGGCCTGAATAACTATTAGCACAGCACAGAAGTGAACAAAATGAACAAGGCTTCGGAGTGCATACCGTATTTTTCGCTCTATAAGACGCACCTGCTGATAAGACGCACCTAGATTTTAGAGGAGAAAAAAAAGGAAAAAATATTTTGAGCTAAAAAATGGGCTAAAATATTTATTACAATAACTGAATAAGCTATGAACACAGTAAGACACACGCAGTAAGACACACACAGACACAGTGAGACACACACAGACACAGTAAGACACACACAGACACAGTAAGACACACACAGACACAGTGAGACACACACAGACACAGTAAGACACACACAGACACAGTAAGACACACACAGACACAGTGAGACACACACAGACACAGTAAGACACACACAGACACAGTAAGACACACACAGACACAGTAAGACACACACAGACACAGTAAGACACACACAGACACAGTGAGACACACACAGACACAGTAAGACACACACAGACACAGTGAGACACACACAGACACAGTAAGACACACACAGACACAGTGAGACACACACAGACACAGTAAGATACACACACACAGTAAGACACACACAGACACAGTGAGACACACACAGACACAGTAAGACACACACAGACACAGTGAGACACACACAGACACAGTAAGACACACACAGACACAGTGAGACACACACAGACACAGTAAGATACACACACACACAGTAAGACACACACACAGTAAGACACACACACACACACACACACAGTAAGACACACACACACAGTAAGACCTCCCTCCCTAACCCCCCTTCTCAGTATCTCCCCTCTAACTCCCTAACCCCCCCTTCTCAGTATCTCCCCTCTAACTCCCTAACCCCCCCTTCTCAGGATCTCCCCCCCCGCCCCGGTCACTTACCTTAAACTCCTGTGTTGGAAGCGTGAGGCGTTTGTCTCGGGTGCCGGCGCTTCACTGCTGATCGCCGGCGTCTGACGTCATATGCCGGCGCCCAGCGTAAAGCGCCGGCACCCGAGACAAACGCTTCCAACACAGGAGTTTAAGGTAAGTGACCGGGGCGGGGGGGGACACCGGACTCATTGGTGAGTCACCAGGACACTCTTTGCGGGCCGGTCCGAGCTATTCAGCGGGCCGGATGTGGCCCGCGGGCCGTGCTTTGCCCAGGTCTGCCCTAAGCGGTGCTTGGGAACTCTCTGGTTAAAGCACCGATCCCCCCAGGTCTCCAAGTCACTTTAATCTTTTCTACTAGCCATGCCCACTCCCCGCCCACTTCCCCTCCTACTCCCAGCCCATTTAAGGCTTTTGGGGGTCAGCTCCACCCTTGTGTCTGACTAGCCCCACCACCATGCATAGCTAGCGCCGTGAAGCCACTACCCCAGATGAGGGCGTGCTCAGGGTCGTCTTCCCTGGGAAATGCTGAATATTAGCATTTTATTTGTGTTTCGCTTTTTATTTTAATACGTTTTTTAAATCACCCAAAGGATTGTGGTAAAATTCCTTTTGCGGACAGTATGAAGCGGTATTGAGCAAAATATTAGCTTCTGTTTTAAGATTTATGGTGGCGATGGGGGAAGACTCAGGATGAGGCAATTAAACATATTTCACGTCTGTTGGCAAAAGCCCTGAGTTTAGAAATTTCAACAAAAGATGAAAAATGTGACTAGTATGCTTTCCCTGTAATTACATGAGAGATTCAATTAATAATCACATCTATAACGAATGACAAGAATACCAGACAGAACAAAGAACGGGTGTCCGCAAAAACATTGGTGGATACACTGCACAGACATCCCGCAGTGGTGGCAAAAGGCTTGCCTGGTAAAAGAAGTTAAAATATCCTTTATAAGGGCAATTAATAAATTAATCAGCCCTGTGGTTATTTGCGGCTGCTGTCGTCTCTGAGAAATAACATTTATTTAAGAAAGGGAAGGAATACAAGGCTTAATCTCTTTTATCAGCTGGTAAAGCCTAAGGGCAACCAGCGTGTGCCTACTCAGTACACAGAGGAGCTAGAAAACGGTAACAAAAGGATAGAAAATGTTACATTTTAGATAAAAATGGATACAACATATTAATCATGTCTTCTCCTTTTTTTACTTTAACCCTTTAACAACCTTATAGCTGCCAAGGGGGACCAACTTAATATTAATGTCTATGTATTTAGAATGTGATGTCATCAAAGTCCCTGTTGGTCTAATGATCAGGTGTCCCAATACTTTTGTCCATATAGTGCACATATATTAAGGGTCTTCGGAAGCCTCTCCTCAAAATAAAAATGTTCAGAAAAAAGTGAGCAGAAAATATCTCCTAAAAGGAGAAATGGAGCCTGGGATCCAAGAAGAAGTCTCAACACATTTAGGTCCACCAAGATCTTTGAGAAAGATTGTTGCACCCTGGGCATGTCTCCCCTACAACTCTGTCATAATGTAACAGCTAGCCAAAGCTTGTTACATCATATCAAGATACAACACCATAGACAAGATATCCCAGCCTCTTATAAGGAGACTTATCTATCCTTCCAGTGATGGAAAGAATAAAATATTCTCTCTACGAGGAAGGACAGGAACAATTTCAGTTTTCCTGGAAATGTTAGTTTAGATTATTATTTTTGTATTAATATCCAATGCAAGAAAAGTGATACAGTTAACGTGTTTTGCTTCCACGTAAAAATTCTGATTTTTTTGTTTTTTTTCTTATTTTTATCAAAATTCAGGATGGCTGTGCTGACAGAAAAACCTTAAATGTTGTTTTTTTTTTGGTTTTGATTATTTTTTTTAATTTGGCTGACTAGCAAATTTCCAGGGTCACGTGCTGGTAGTAGGTTCCACCATTCAAGTGCTAAAAAAAAATGTATTTTATTTTTTAAAAAGCTAGAAATTCCAGGCTTCGCAAATTGACTGAAAAAAATGTATTTCAAGAAATGAGGTTCCCTGGACAATAATGGTTAAATATTGCCACTTAGTACATATGCTCCCGCATGTTCCACACTATAATGTTTCTTTACTCGGTGTGCACTTCTATGGTTGAGAGTTTAGGGCAATGGCGCCTCCTGCTGTCAACGTAAAGGTACAGCACCAAAAACTTGATCTTCGAGTTGGTGGAGTTTAACACAGAACGGCTTGGGATTGCTAATTATCTCTGAGTCTATAAACTTTTAGAGCAGCATTCCAACTTCTTGGTCTTAAAATTCCAACAATTAGACACTGATAATTGTATATTATAACACGTACAGAATATATATAGAGCAAGAAACTCCATTGAATGGTCCTTCAGACTATGTAAAAAGTACAATAAAAATGTATTTTAACCAGAATCAGATTATTTTTTAACACAGCGCCAACATTTTCTGCGACGCTTAATGAACAGATGTTAAAACAACATGGGGGGGTTGTGTCCCTAGGAACTTACAATCTAAATTCTCATTCAGAATCTTGTAATCAGGATTTTGCCGCTGGCCGGTCTAAGACACTCTATTACTATTATTGATTGTTTTATAAATAGCGCCATCATATTCCATAGCGCTGTACGATGGGTACTCAATTGGTTGTAAGAGTTAAATAACGTCTTTGCAAAAAGCTTAACATTTGAAAATTTTTTGACATGTTCCTCAAGCATCAAGGACTTCGGTTCTTTACTAGCACTTAATTATGTGGCTTTATTTTCCATAAAGAAAGAACTTTTACATCCCGACACGATGACTAATTCAGTGACATCTTTATGACCAGAGATGGATTTCTCATCAGTCAATGTAGGTATATAATTAAGTGCGCCTGGCATTCAGATGACACCTTTAAACATTTATTTGGGATTTGGTCCGTTTCATTCTAAATGTTTCCCTAATTGCGCGTTTAACTCATAAGATTCTCCTGCATGGTTTTCAATATTCACTTAGAACCCAATTCAGTAACGAAGATTTGAAAAAATCTTATAAAGACTGATTCACAGCTAAGTTTTAGTTTTGTATGTCATGCCGCGATCAGATTAATAAAGTTATCCCGTGTCAAACTATAGTTATTCTACATAAATGTATAACTTTATTTATAAGGAATGATGGCGCAATGTTGATTCTCACAGTCAGAACGCTATTAAAGCCAATGGTCACAACAGAGATAAAACTGATATTAAAGGCATCACTTAAAACGATCACTTCTTATTATCTTTATATAATATCCAACATGTTATTCACAAAAGAAAAACAATTTTAAATAAATCAAGTGCCAGCAAGATGGCAGCTCTCGTATCCAGCACAAAAACATGGTTATGTTTTATTGATATTTAAATGAAAATAACAATAAATAATGATTGTAAAATGCATATAAGGTGTAGAAATTAGGATCAAAGATAATATGGAATGTTATTGTTCCCTTTTTTTAACACAAAGAATTTAGAATGGGTGTATTTAAGTATTTATTATTATTGTATTATTATTATTAATTATCATTTATTATTATTATTTTTAATTATTTTTTTCCACTGCTAAAACTAACAATTTTCTATCAATAAATATTTCTGATTTCCCTGTATTCTAAAAACAAAGAAGTCCCCAGTAAAAGACAATAAAATCCCCTGTCTATTCTTTCGACTCTTTTATTTGGCTGTCCATCACCAGCCACTTATTTATCCCGGCTTAATGTTGGACTTTTGGGTACGTGGCAATTTGACTTTGGCTTTTAAAATGTCCACCTTGCCCGAGGCTGCACGAGGACCTCGAAGTGAAGGACGCCGAGCTGTTTAACATCACATCAATTTCTCTTTTTTGTTATCACTGATGGGCAAACCTTATTTAAAACAAACAAGAGGCTCATCAGGAGGGGAGCTGAATTGCTCCGCGATGGCAGACTAGATATGGAAACCCAATTTGAATTGATTGGTTTGGGCATGTGTTCAGTGGCCCCTGACCTTGTCAATATGGTTTGAAAGAGGTGAAAGGTTATTGTCAAGCTGGAGGGCACAGAATATAAAGGAGGAGGGGACGGAGTGCTAGGAAGTGTTGGTTTTGTTAAACCCAGATGTAATGAAGTCGAGGAAGCTGCATTATTTTGCAATTTTCTTTGACAGAACAGGAGGGAGGGAGCAAAGGAAACTTAATCTGTAGCCCAAACAGATCTATATGCTTTGCATTAGTAGGCCAGAGACCACAGTGTCGGGTTACACCGAGGCCTCGGTCTAAGTGATATGGTACCTGAGTTATACGCCACTCAGGTGGAGATCTATAGAAATTGTATTTGGAGGTCAGGAGCTGGGGTGCTCTGGGACTGCAAACAGTGGCGCCACGATTACCAGTTTACAAACATTTCTGTAGACTGATCGATGGTGCTGTGCCTCCAGTCCCTTGTCTTCACAGTTCGTTCATTACATTTGCCCTCCGTCCCACTAGTAATTTACACCTCGCCCAGCACAGAAACGCTCGCTCCGGGTTCTCTGGTTGCAAAGACGGAGATGCTGATTCAGTTAAGAAGATGGGCTATCACGGGGATGGAGGAAAAAATGGATGGAGAATGGTGTTTCCCGTTATGGTTCACGTTACTAGGCTTCCTCTTTGTCTATGTATCTCGGGCAGGATAACAAATCTGGTCCATGGTGACAAACCCATGCGCAATAAAATATTTAGTACACAGAATTCCAAGAAATTCTTTAGGATCTAAAAACCCACGTGATATTCCGCACCTCCCGGAAGGATCTCCATAGTTCCTCAATCAGCCTTCCACCCCTGTAATTACAGGCACAGAAACAAAGAGGAAGGACACCAGCTATGTAGTGACAACACCCCGGGTTTATTCTACTTGGTGGCCACCCTCATGTGTACTCTGATAATTTAGATTTTTCCTGAAGCCCGAGGTACTCAAACTTCTGTAAATAAAACCATATCAGGCGCAAACAATGTCAGATTGATAGATGCACCAAAAACTTTGCCACGAACCAATCTCGATGAACCTGGCCAGTGGTAATTTTAAGCAGAATCACGGTGGGTTGATATAACCCAGTCTACTAATCACCTACCAAGTATTACAGCCCCTGATTTTTCTTTATGTGTATTATTATGCATTCCTGTTAGGCAAAGCTGTTTGGGGCAGTAAAGACCCCCTTTTATAAAAGCTCTCAAGAAGATTTTGTAAGATTACAACAGCGCTCAGTCCTTGCGCAGTCTACTAGAAAGACAGAAATTCTGCTCCCTTCCAACTTTTTACAAATAATTTATTCCAGCTATATAAAGATTGCAGCAGTTTACCAAACTCTAACTATATTATTAATGTTTGTCCTCAAATAAGGGTAAGAGGAAGCTAGCACCACGTATAGGTGTATTATTATAGTATATATATATATATATATATATACCATATATATAATAATTTATATTATATAAATATATAATATATATTATATTATATATTTACACAATATCAGGAAATAGGAGAAGAGTTTAGTTGCGTGCTCTGCATTATCTGCTACAGAGAAATGGACCCTGCAAATGTACCTTTACTTTCAAAGATGATATTGTATTTTATATTTTTAATTACGACTGATCTCTTGTTGTTTTTGAATGCATAATTTAAACTTAATAAAAATGTAGAACAATTAATACGGGCTCCGGGAGCCTCATGCCTAACCTAGCATTCCCAGAAATAATTATTTGACCGTGTAAAATCTTGTCTCATTCATAAATTTTCTTGGAATGCTTATTTGTCTTGTTTAAAAAAAAAAATGATTCTGCCAAACAAACTTAAAAACTGTGCCATGAATTTTTCCTGGTTGTTTTTTTGTGATTTAAATTACAGATCTGCTAAAGTTTATTTGCTCAACACTTAATCTTGGAATTAATTTTAATTACAAGAAATATCTTAATATCTCATTTATACAACATAGTTACACAATATATAGATATTTGAATTAAACTTTTTTTTTTTTAAATAAAAAAAATTGGTGGAATTTACAGAAAATGAACTTTTAAAATTTCTGTCCTCCTGCAGAAGCTCTGTATCTGCCGGAGCTTTTAAAGGGCTATCATATAATACTTTTTTCCCAAGAACGATTATTAATATCAAATCAGATCTCAACAAAAGAAATAAAAGTAAATAATTTTCCACTTCAGATGGAGATTAGGGATTCCAGGCCATTGGAAAGATATTAATCAAATAAATGGACTTCTAATATTTTTTTATTTAAAATATACACACTCCACCCCTAGAAAAAAAAAAACCCCGAATGAGTAGGAAATGATTTATCGAATACATTGAAAACATGGTAATAGTGTGGCAGTGGGTGTCTGGGGGACAATTTATCAAAAAGGATGAAGTTGTTGGGGAATCCATATCTAATTACCAGTAATGAATGAGGTAACTTGCGTTAAGACAGACTTGTGAGTTTGTTATGGAAATAAGACGGTCCCAGCAGGCAAAGCACTTAATTAAACAAACGCAGATTGCAGCAGAAATGAGAACGGAGGAGGCAAAAGGAGTTGATTATTGTTATGATTTCTGATTAGGATTTTTTGGTAACCATTTCAGTGCCAGATGGAGAACGAGTTACGGCTTCTCTGACTTTAGGCTAAGATCAAGTGAGTAATTTGGTCCTCTGGCCTTAAGGCCAAACAGTCAACAGAGCCCTCTGGTTTGGTCCGCCAGGCATTAGTATTGGGGACTCCGTCACACTATATGCTCATTATATATCGCTTCGCCAGCTACCGCAAGTTTTGCAAGTTCTGTCTAATTATTCACGCCTATAGCAAGGAGCTGAATCAGTGGGACTGCAGTTTAACCCGCTGAGACTCTGGACGCCATTAATGAGGCTCCCGTGTGGCGGGAGGGCGGCTCAACCCTAAGGTTTGGGCAGAACCTGCAAAAAAGCAAAAAATAATGATAGAATTATAATTGCTGTTGCATTTTGAACCACTTTTGTATGGGTTACTTGGTATGGTTGACACTGGAAATGGAGCAGTGGAGATGGATCTATGAAGGCTCGGGTTTTGGTGGGAGGAGCGGGCTGTGCCACAAAGACTTTGAGGGACCCAATCTTTGGAGTGGGCACTAGAAGATACGACCCTTGCTTGGCTTCAGCCTTGGAGGGAAGGAAGGGGCTGCATATCCCCCTTGTGAAGTCCCAGATGATGAGGGAGCCAGAAATCCACTGTGTCCTAATCACTTTGGAGCACTGGAGGACCTCGCCTTCACATCAGGCGCAGCACCAGTCCCTCAGGCGTCTAGGAGAAACAAATGCGTTACAGCGCATTATGACATGTAATGCATTGCCTGATATGCTGGCTTGAAAAGGGTTAAAAATCGATGTAAATCCTATAAGTGGGCTGGCAAGGGTGCAATTGCCCCTATGGCCAATCTTATTTGAAGATTTTGGGACATTGCCTTTTTTGGGTTTTACTTGCAGTTCCATATAAAGCCACCAGGAGGACTAGAATAATATGTATATTAGGAAGCATTTACACCGCGATGCAGTCCCTTTTGGTAGATGTGTGTTGGCTCGGATGAAGCATGGTGTCTGCTGAATGTGTTTTGGGCTGTTGCAGTTATAGGACACATTCCTTTAGAGACCGGGGCCCCCGAAGATGAAGATTTGGGAGTCCGGTTTCCATTGTGGCCCTTGCTTTATCGTTCTGGCACCATTTTATACATCACAAAGAAGCGCCAATCCATGTGGGCTTCATTAGAAAAAAACACTAGGACACTTAGCTGGGTTTTTCCCTCGAGGGCTGAAAGCTGCTTGCTCTTCTCTGGCTATTACTCTTTGGGTAGACTATGTCCACTCCAGTAGTGTCTGCAAAGGTTTTTCCCCAACAGGCATCCTGATAATTCCTGTTATATATCTTCTAATATCCCAGTAGACCTCCTATGAGGCAGTTTGTAAAACAGATGGAAGTGACAGATGATTTTATTATACTTTATCTATGGCGGCATGATTTAGATCTACATCAGTTAGAACATTGGTCTCCAGATCTGGCCTATAGCAGGAGGTTTTCAAACAGCAAGTTGTGCCACTAGCAAATCCCATATACTCCATTCATTGTTATTGAGAGTGTTATGTCTTCTCCTCCATAGTTTGATTTTCATTTGTTTCTTTTAAGCCCAAGGTTAAACAAAATGTGTTTTCAGGCGCCATATACAAAATTGAATAAAGTGTTAAATAATAAGCATCAGTACGTTTAACACCCTTAAAAAAATGCTTCTAATTTATAATACATATCCGATAAATTATTTTATACAATCATGCTGATTAAATAGTACATATCCAGTGTTTCATAATCATACTCCATCAATTTAGGGATTTTTAGCTCCAGCGCCCCTTTACCATTTCAACCAATATACATATTTTGCTAATAACTAAAACTAGCTAACTTTAGCTCTTCTTATTGCTCCCATAGAATAAATATTTTTTTTTTTACCTTGATCATGAACCCCCATCACTGTATACAGTAATGTCGGTCGGCGTGGACAAAACCTAGTTTTATCTCATTTTGTTCCAATAAACTCCCGTTATCTGCAGACCCGGAGGCGGCCATTGTTATCAGTCATGTGATACTTTGGATTTCTTTCCCTGCTCAAACATCACACTTTATGGCAATGCTGTATGGCTTATGCTGTTCCTCCACAAAAGAAAACAAGTTCTAATTTAAAATGAATTAGCACAAGGCTGACATTCAATATTTTTGAATCCCAAAAAAATGTAAATGTAACTGAAATCAGAAAATAATTTATAGTTTAGTAAAGAAACTCTTTAATTCCTAGAAATCCACAAAAAGCACAATGCTGGTCGAAACTCACGAGTTCTATGCTGATAATTACTGAAATGGATATACTTTTTTAATCTGGATTGATCTGTGAAACCCTCTGTGGGTCTTTGTGTGAAGATTAATGTGTGAGTTTAGTCCTTTTGCTTGTTAAAGTCTTAAGTAAGGATTTTTAAAAAATGATATGATTTTGTTCTTCTTTCTTTTCATTAAAAATGACTATACTTCATTAAATTTAATGTGCTAAAAATTTAGTATTATGACCTAACTTCCATTAGTTGGTGTCCTAACACATTCACACTGCCAACTGGCGAGACTGCCCAGCACTTCTGCTTGTGGATCGAGCTGGGTTTATTCTTCGATCTACAATCACGTTATAAGGTTAAATTACGACCACATATTTAATGACTTAAAACTCTTGCCTTACTGAAAATTCAGGATTTTTTATATTAACATTAGTGGGGGGAAAAAACTATTTTACACATACCAAATAAGCATAAAGAACACGTATTGCTTCACCATTTTTTTTTTCTTTTTTTCAATCTATATAAAAGAGTAATGACGTGATAGTTATCTGAAAAAAGTAAACTGAAATGTTTGAAAATGCTTTAAAACACATAGAACATTATTTCTGTACCTACTGATTATATTAATTAAATGTTGATGTTTTTTTTATTTCTTGAGACTTACACTTGTACTTGTTTTGCCAAGCAGTAAAAGACATAAAAAAAAATATTATTTTTTAAAATATTAAGTGTCCCAGTGTTAGTTGTTTTAGAGCATCTAATAGTTCATTTATTTTTATTTTTTTCAAAACTGTTTCAACTAACAATAATTAAGGAACATTTCAAATATTTTTAGAACTAAAAATATCGTTTTTTTGGTGTAATTTTCTTTTGCAACCAACAGAGGGCAATATTCTACAATATGTGTCAACAATAGTGCTTTATGTGTGAGGATGGAGGACACAATACGCATGGAAAAGCTTAATCCTACAACTAACAACAACAGCAGCATATCTAAGTACCGTATATCGCATTCTGTATGCACAGCCCATTTTACAAACAGTACTCATGAACATAAAAACACTCATACAAATCAGCATAGACAATCAACGGTAACCAGGGTTACGGGATTGCAGAATGAATTACACCTGGTATCATGACTGCGGACCCCGGGTCAGGTGGGGGTCTGTGGAGGGACAGATGCTTGTTAAGAACTCTGCAACAGTCCGGTTAAGTTTGGCACCTTGGTCTGCTCCAGCCCTAGCTCTTGGGCGCCATCTGCTTACAAGGTTCAGCGGGTAGGTAGACAAGGGCTGGCTAATGAGCGAGGCTGAAACAAGGACTGGCAGATGACAGGACGATAGGAAATTGAGACGGGGTTTGGAAGATAGCTGGAGACTGAGATGGGTCGGGCAAGCTGCGGGACAACGAGACAGCATGGAACACAAGGATATGACAAAGGGATAGTCCAAGTCCAGGTCGATGGAATCGGTACCAATTAACAAAACATTTCCCATAAGCCAAACATATGCAGGACCCTACCCATAAATTCATTGGGCAAAGGTTGTGTCACAGTCAACTGACCTCAGAAGCTGAGTGCCCTCTTGGCACCAATAGATTACACAACCTAGCTGGTGCTATATGGCCGATGGCAGTGCGTTGGCCACATTATCTATTAGCAGACTAGGCACCCCAGAGTTTGAAGGTCCCTGAGTATTACAGATAATACACCCCTGGTGCGGTGGAAACCTACAGTGGAGTCAGGCCCAAGAACATTTTCTTTCTCAGAGCCTTGTGATTGGGAATTCGGGTTTTTCCTTCTTTGCAGAGAGGCTGAAGGTCTGACCCTCTTCATTTGGCAAACCCAGCCACTCGTCCCAGTACCATCATGGACCAAAACATATTTTAAATACAATGTTCCCAGTGCTCTATATACTCATTTGAAGAGCGACATAAAGGATCCAGACAGGGTTTATATACTGCCAAACGCCCTCTTTTATCTTATATGGCAGTGTGGAACTAACTGAAGGTAAAATACTAACAACATAAAAGGAAGAAATGGGGAAAAAGCTTCTGGTATGAATGCAAAATATTGAACTCAGAGTATCCCAGAAGCACCCCCCACCCCCATTGCCCTCTCCTTTTGAAATTGGCAACAAAAGCTGATAGTCCACTCTTGCTGCTTGTTGTTAGTGGTGGGACACACACTCCAGACTCAACAAATATACAATTGCTCTCTGGATTCTACAACTTGCAACAGATGCATCCTGCAATTAGCACACGTTCCCTTGCCACATAACCGATACTGTGACAAACGTTGGGGTTAACTGCACTAACCTGACCAACAACAGGTCCTTGGGGTATAGTGTGTTACAAGCCCTTCATTCATAAATCACCTTGACAATCGCTGGAGAGTAAGCAAACGCACATTAATTGAAAAGTTTAGATCTTCTAGTCTCATAAATATTTTACAAAGCTTCATATTGATGTTTGAGAAACTGGTAGATATCAAGCAAACAAATGAAATCTCTAGAGGTGTCTTTTTTTCCCAGGCTTCAGGATCAATGATATTGGGAAAGAAATGTTGTAAGTTGATAGCTTGAGATAATATTTTATATGTACGAAAGGGGCTCTAAGCGAAGGCAGCAGACTCCCGGCTCTATTTTTTTCTGTTTACAAAAACAGATCCGGATCAGGAGATATTTTGTATTTATTTTTGCACAGTATACAATACTGGCAGCCTTTATATACATATAAAACCTGCATTCTCCCTTTAACTACAACAAAATGTGTGTATATTTTGCAACTTTACTGTCAAAGAACTGAAGTGCTGCCACCTTGTGGTGAAAGTATGTATTACAAAACATCTTTAGCCTTTAGGGTTTAGTGACTTATCACTTGCAGAGTTTAGGAGGACCCACGGGGTACATATTCTGCAAATATCCTTCTCTACCTCCCTGCAAACTTAGAGAAGGGTCTTTGTAAACTTATACCAGATGTTCATTGACTCGAGTATGATGTCACATGACTATGAGCACTTCAGAAGCCAGGGTTTTCACATCCTTTGTTGGGAAAACTCTGAAATGTGCAAATTATTCTCTGAGCAGGGGTGGCCAAGTAACAGGAATATCTAATTATTTTATATATGAAGATATCTCATGTTTTTTGCAGTGAGGGGCCGCATATCTTCACTTGGGATACCTTTGGCTTCTAAGGGGAAAAGAGTATCATATACAGTTATATAAAATAATATACAAATCATTCTATGGCAACTCAATGATCAAATGATGATTTTCCTTTAAACCCAAGACAAGCTGTGCACCACTTTAGAGTAACTCTGGCTCTAAAGAAAAAACAACAGACTAAGCGCTTCAATCATGTGTTAAAATTAACCAAATAAGGAAAATACTTTTAAAAAAAATGACAGTCTCTTATTCATAGTTTTTATGAATTTATTTGTTTCTTTCTGAGCATCGATGTGTAGTAATGGATGGAATTAAAGGTACATGCTCAAAGACGACCAATATATGGCACTAATATAATACACCTAAAAATGTTATCCAACAAGTGGCACTGTTGCAATATTTAACCTACTTGTATAGCTATACAGTATCTTTCTAAACTGTTGCTGAACTAGAAGTCCCATGATTCTCAGTTAAATGTATTCCACTTAAGTGTCTGAGGATTATGGGAAATGTAGTTCAACAACAGCTGGATTAAACAAGGGCAGCATTTAGAAAAACAATTCACTAGAAAATGAAGAAGCATCGTAATAAAATGGTATTTTAATTCACAGCTGCTAACACCGCAAAAGACTTTGTTTAATAAGAGCCCTTAACACCGTTCAGTATTATTGCACTAGAATATCATTGCTATGTCCGCTATGTATGTATTCTTTTTACATAAACCCAAAGATTTGGATGATTTCAGGATCTGTAGCTGTGCGGTAATCTGCAGATATTAAACACACTTGATGTGTTTAATACGGGGTCTGAAAATTCATATTTTAGATGTTTAACGCATCTATACGATCCAATCTATGTATCTCCTTTAATTGCATTAGAAATGGGTTCAATGTTCCATAATTTAGATAAGATATATAAACCATGAAGATTTTAATCAGAGGGCCCCCCCACACCAGGTTCTTCAACTTGATGAGCTCATCAATCACTCTTGAACGTGGAGCCCATAGCTTTTCTGATGCAGTCATTGAGGAAAGTGATGCACATGTCAGAGTACCTCTGGGGGTACCTGCGGTAATGGCTGACATGTTCTGACTTTTCAAAGTCAAAGGACTCAGTGGGAAGACCTTTCTTCCTACGTAAAGCGATCATGTTCTCCACGTCGAGACAGGAGATCATGGCGTCAGCCCTGGAGTACAGATAAAGCTGCGGCCAAGTGGATGGATCACTTTTCATGGCGTCGTAGTGATTCTCGTGGAAGAACCTCGTCAGTGGGTACAAGAGGATCCGCAGTACTATAACCATAAGAGCGAACGCTGCTAAAGCCAGGAAGCGGAACACAACGTTAGTGGCGGGCTTCAGGACAGCGTCCAGGGCTTTTACTGACCCGCGCACGTTGCGGTTCCCCGGGGTGCTGTCGAAGATGGTTCCCACAACGCGCAGTTTGCGCAGGTGTTGATTGGAGTGTAGCAGCTCTACAATATAGCGATACAGCATAAAGCCGCCGTTGCTGAAAACATGGAACACCAGGGGGCAGCTTTCAATCTCGTAATCAAACAGCAACTCCAGGAGCTTCTTTGCCTCTTCCCGGAGAGAGCTGACACCAAAAGACTCGGTGATGAAGACGGTCTTCCAGGCTGCCGTGTATCTGATGACAATGCAACCCTGCCAAAAAAAAAAAAGAAAAAAAAAAGGATGTGTTTAGTAGATGCAGGAAATACTCTTTTACTCCATAAATAGTTATATTATTATATATTTATATTATTATTATTATATTTTAATGAGATTTTTTTATTTAGTAGCAAAAAAGGCAGCAGGAACACATCATTTTGAACAATATAAGTTTGTATTTTCTTGAGTGAAGAAATTTGTGGAATTCATGAAAAAGAGTGGCATATAGGGGGTTAAAAGGCTTATCTCTAGGCAGAGTGGCATATAGGGGGTTAAAAGGCATATCAGGGAGGCAGAGTGGCATATCAGGGAGGTATAAGGCATATCTGGGGGCAGAACGGCAAGCCTGGGGGGCAGGTGGGCAAATAAAAACAAAAAAAAATGTTTTTCTCAATCATAGTTTTTATTTAAAAAAAAAATACTAGTAAAACATTTTTCCTACAGGGTAGACTTATATACAGACTTTTTCTTTTTTTCCTAAATTAACATTGAAATTTAGGGGGGCAAATACAGTACATCCGGAATCGTTATATTTATCTTCATTTGTCTTCAGAGGGTCATTTAGTTTAAAGGGTTAAATTCCTGATATCGGAAAATCCGTGGCTTTGCTTACCTGATCGTGATAGATGGTGCTATACTTCGCCAGGTACTGATCTTTACAGCCTCCCCACCCAAGCATGATCACCACGGGCTCCCGATGCTTCCCCCAGCGAGACTCTGAAAAAGAAAAAAGAATATTAATTTACAAAGGAAAAAAAATATTATATATATATATATATATATATATATATATATATATATATATATATATATATATATATATAATTGTTTTATTCCAGAACAGGGATATCAGGCAGAAAACGTGTTATAAATATATTTTACATACGGTTTCAACCTCCTCTTTTTTGTTAAAAAAAAGTGTTTCCTTGTTGAAGTCCTATTTTATACATAAAGAAAACTCCTTAACACAAATATTAGATTCAGGAGCCATACGCCTATCCCATGCATCATGAAATTCCCTTACTGTGTTAACCTCCAACACTCCTGCTGGGAGGCTGATCCATTTATCTATCACCCACTCAGTAAAGTAAAACTTCCTTACATTACCTCCAAGCCCCTGACCCTCTAGTGTTAGATTATGAGCTCTTGTAACAACATTTCTTCTACTTAGAAATAAACCTTTCTCCTGTACTGTTAAGTCCCTTTTAGTATTTAGATGTTTCTATCACATCCCACCTCCTCTCTCTCTCTCTCTCTCTCTCTCTCACCTCTCTACTCTCCTCTCTCCCTCAGGTTTCCGGTAATTTGGTTATCACGGTTTCCTTGGCAACTGTTATTACCTTGCAGGGCTGGCTCGGGGAACACGATGGTATAATCCAGGTCCAGGTCCCCCATGTTGAAATCCAAACTCTACTCCGCTGTCCTGTACTTAGACCATCTGCAAGTCTTGCCCTTACCACCTTCGCCCTCCGGAAGCGCACTCTTGCCCTGTTAGCCAATCAGAAAACCCAGAGCCCATCAGCTGATCATGGCCTCTTCAACCACGCCTTCTCCGAGAAGTCTTGGGCCTTAGTTACCAGTGAGTCATTAGATACCGTCGCCTAGCGACATGTCCGCCAGTTCACCCGTAAGAATTGTAGTGAAAAAGGAAATCCCGCCCATTCGGCACAGCGGACGCCTATGATTGGCTGCTGAGACTGTCAAGCAAGTTGAACGTGCCAGCGATACTATTTTTGGATAAGAGGTGAGTGTGAGGGGAACTTTGGTTGATGATGTGATTTGGGATCATCATAATCGCCGAGGGGTACATCTGTGAGGGGTGAGGGGTACAAACTTGTAGAGTTTGATTTATTTGGTTATAAGGCAACTTTTGTGCACACCGTTTCCATAGCTACCACTCAGGGGTTATTTAGTATTGTATCCAGTTCACCTCTTTCCTATTATTATTATTACTGTTATAATTATATTATTATCATTATTATTATGACAGCTCCTGGTTGTACTGTTTGTCAGGTACTAGAAGCAAACATGGACTTTGTATGTTTAAGCAGCAAATACCCTGTAAAACACATTCGTTCCTATTGATGTACTGATGTGACTTTAGACCGTAATCAGCCGTTGGTCTTGTCTTAGATTCGGGAGCCATATGCTTATCCCATTCATTTTTATCCCACTGTATTAACCTCTACCGCCTCTGCTGGAAGGCCATTCCTCCTATCTACCCACTCAGTGATGTAAAACTCCCTTACATTACATCAAGGCCTATGATCTGCTGTTTTTATCCTACACCATTAATATATTCCATTGTGGTGACCACTCTCCATCATACACATTATATATATATTACTACTAATACATTTAACTAAATTCTCCACTGGTTTATTGGCTGCCTACAGTTATTTGTAGGAACTGCAACTCTTATGGTTCTCAGCCAGTGCTGCATCTTTAACCTTAAAAGTACTCTTCTACGTCCAAACATTGATGCTAACGTGTCTATTGAGCAAAGGACTTTTTAGTAAAATATTTTAAGCGCGTATGGAGTGTCCCAGGTGTTCATGTTGGGAGGCCCAAGGGGGCATTAGGATGGAATCCTGATTGAATGCATGTTCCTAGTCCATACTAAATATGGTACGATGGCACCTTAGACATGGACTTCTTAGTTAATCTACCATATAATGTAAGGAGGTGTTACTTTATTGAGTGATAGATAAGTGGAACAGCCTCCCAGCAGAAGTGGGGGTAATTTAAACATGCACGGGGTAGGCATATGGCTCCTGAATCTAAGACGAGACCGATTAAAGTCTGAGTCTTTACATCAAGAATAATGAGCAGACTAGATAAGGCCGAATGGTTCTGATTTTATGCTTTTATGATTCTAAATGTGAAGCAGTAACCATGGAAATGGCCTACTGATTGCACAACATTTAGCACTTTGGACAAGAAATGACCTTTCTAAATATATGGCCCAAAGTGCCGACTTTCCTCTCCTGTTTCTGTAGCAGCGGTGAGGATCTCAGGATGTCCTCGATCAAGGAACAGGAGGCGATCGACCGGCTGATGGAGTTCTTTGAGGAATGGGACAATGGGAACAAAACCATCAGAAGCCGCATCCTGGGCAACTTCATCGCCTTGAACAAAGGGAAGACCGCACCGGAGCTGGAGCAGGAATTCTCGCAGGGGGGCAGCTTGTTCTTGGCTCGACTAATTACATGGCTAAGGCTATCGTATCCTTCATTATTGTTTAAACCCAATATTCTTCCAGGTGGTTGATTACTCTACATGGACCCAAACATACCACCAACGTTGAAGATACTGAATACACATTATTATATATATAAATAAATAAGACGGGGGTGACACAGTCCTCTTATATATAAGACAGGGGGGTGACATAGTCCTCTTATATATAAGACAGGGGGTGACATAGTCCTCTTGTATATAAGACAGGGGGTGACATAGTCCTCTTGTATATAAGACAGGGGGTGACATAGTCCTCTTATATATAAGACAGGGGGGTGACATAGTCCTCTTATATATAAGACGGGGGTGACATAGTCCTCTTATATATAAGACAGGGGGTGACATAGTCTTTTGCAGCCCCTTGGAACAGGTGGGTCTTCTGTAACTATTATTTGCTAGCATACCCGGGGACTTCCCAGGATAGGTTATGTGGAGTTCTCAGGGAGTGGCTTCGGGAGAAGGTGTGGCAAGACCCATGTTGAGGCGGGGCTAGACTTATAGCTTTAAATAGACAGGGAGTAAGAAGGGAAGTGGACCTGGAGACCCAGGAAAGCAGCACTCCAGGTCAAACCAGGAGAGTTGCAGAGATTACAGGCTCATGGAGAGAAGGGACCCTCAACGTAACCTTCTGGGAAGCCCCCCGACAATTTCTGGCATGACACTTTCTGCATTAGTAGGGGTGGCGTGTACAGGGGATATGCTATGTCTCTGATTATTGACTTCCTTCATTTGTTAATCAGATATATGTTTGGAACGTGTCTAAGTGAGATTCTCCAATCGATCTCCATATTTCTGTCAGCATCCAGCGGGTAAATCAAATCAACTGGAATCTTCCGAATCCCTTCCTTTCCTGTTTAATTTATTCACTAAACATTGGATTTGCACTCGAGTTGAAATAAACTCTCAAAGTTTAACCCCGAGGCGCTTCCACCTCCAGGGCAAGTGATGAGCAAAAAAAGGAAAGCGTAGTAGACGTGTCCAGGTGCTCCATGCTCTTACCAGGTGCCTTCAGCTCTTTATTATTATTATTTATTGTTTTATATAGCTCCATCAAATTCCGTAGCGCTGTACAATGGGTAGACAGGACATAACAAGTAGTATATAACAAATTGACAACAGGTGAGGAGTGACAAGGTGTTCCCCAAAACCATATCAAACCCTCTAAAATTGAAAGAGGGGCACTTTTTAGTGGCCTTTTATGTGGCTCTGTGTTGACCGGCATTTATAAATCAACTTAGTTCATAAGCACTGTGGCTGTAGAACCATGTGATACTTTTGTACCCTGCAAACAGTAAAGAGGGACATAAGAATTTGGGTCCTAAAATGAGCCCATGCGCAAAAAGCTCATTAAAATAAATCACTGTTTTAATGTCACCTTTCAGAAGTTGCTATAAGATTGAATTTATGGAGGTTGGAGGCATCATGACTCTGCTAGAAATTTTGGGTCTACAACAACTAACAGAACACCATAAGATGGAAGCTCTGAAACTCCTGCAGACTTTGGCCAAATCGGGCCGCAAATACAAGGAGATGGTGTGTGAGAGCTACGGTGAGCAGCTAGTGTATATATATATATATATATAAAAAAGCTTGAAATCACACATTTTATTCATCTGAACCATATAACAAAAAAAAAATATATATAGTGGTTTCCTACCTCTCAGGGTTTTCCGTTGACCACTTACTAGGGTGTATTCATTATCAGTGTGGTATCAGTTATGCTGTATACAGGCCAGCTCAACCATACGTGCAAGAGATGCCTATGTATACTCCCAGCTATATTAAAATTGTTGCTGCCCCTGCCTGGTATGCATTTTATGGTCACCCCCTCCTCTAAATGAGTATTTCAATGGTCCAAACCCTTGCCTGGAGGGCCCAAAAGATCCGGCCCTCCTGCAGGCCTTAGGCTAGGTTTCCACTTGGTTTTTTTTTGCTAAAAACGCCCATAAAAACGCCAATAGCGCCACCTGGCGTTTTTTTAGTGAAAAAACGTTGCAGCCAGATGTTAGCTGTTCTTCAATAGGAAATCGCAGAATGCCATATCCACTTGGCGTTTTTCTGTTCGGCGTTTTTTCAGTCCTCTTTGGCGTTTTTCAAAATCGCAGCATGTTGACACTTTTTTGCAAGGACATCTTGGCGTTTTTCTCCAATAGAAGTCTATGGGAGAGAAAAAACGCCATGAAAAAGCCATGTGGGTTTATTGCCTTGGCGTTTTTTATGGCGTTTTTTCCACAGTTACAATGCAGAGGATGGACCCAGTATCTGTGTGAACTACGAGAAATAGGCTGGAAACAAACAGTTTCACACAAAACAAAGTTCATATTGAATTCTACACCATTTGGAACAAACATGCCATTACAAACAAACATACACGACGCATCAACTGGATCCTGCGTGCCAAAAGCAACAGCAAACAATTTGCACCATCATTTGGGGCCAATCTTCCTAGAGGAGCAGACATTCGGAATAAAGCACGCCTTACAAACCACAGAAAAGTGACAAAAGGGTCCGCCGGGGTGTTTAAGTAGAACTCTACCAAGTAAATGACATCAGGGGGCAGATACTTGCCATTTATCCTAATCCCTTTTAGCTGGGTGAAACTTCTAACTTGTAAAGGCTGGAAAAACTGCCTAAGGTCAAAAAAAGCAATTTCCACAGAAAGGCTAAAACGGCAGAAAAAACTCCAGAAAAAAACGCCAAAACGCAGGAAAATGCAGTGGCAGTTTTCTTGGCGTTTTTCATCAAGAAAAAAAACGCAGGACAAAAACCCAAGTGGAAACCTAGCCTTACGGCTAGGGAGGGAGGGAAGGGGCTGCATATCCTTCAGGAGTGCGATCCCCGAAGAAAATGAAGAAGGGGACCTGGTGTCCCATTTTTTTATATAGCGCCTGCAGATTCCATAGCGCTGTTGCCACTAAAATAATATTAAAATCACATACAATAACAAACTGATACAAAAAGAGAAGATTGCCCGGCTCTTGTGAGCTTACAATCTAGCGTGGTTCTTATCTGCTGTCAAATTCTATGTTTCCTTCTGTTTATAACCCTTAGCAAAATGTTAAGTGTTAAAGCTGTATTAGGAATCACTGTTGCCCTGCGTAATATGCATTGTATTGCCACCCCAGTAATCAGGTCTTACTATCCTTGGGAACGTCTGTCTTTAAATCTAAGTAGAAACCAAGGACCGCTTTAGGTCTGAGGCTGCAGATTAAACGAGCCGAGTGGGTCTGATCCGTCAAATTCTACATTTCTTTAAATTCTATACTGCAAAGGACACAAATTCTGGACACAAACGTACATTTGCTCATTTGCTTTGTTGGTTTTTTTTTGTTCATACATTTGTATATTTTCTTGTAAAAGGTGTAAAGGCTGTTGCCGAATGTCTGGCTGGATCTAAAATGGAAGAAACACAAGAACAGGCCCAAGTATTATTGGAATTATTGGCTAAAGGAAACCCCAAGTATCAGAACCAAGTTTACAAAGGATTAATTGCGCTTCTCCCCTGTGCTTCACCAAAAGCCCTGCAGCTAGCGCTCCAGACCCTGAGGACTGTACAGGTAAGAAATACCCCCGAGTGTCACAAAATATCCCACGTTCTAATACGAAAGCAAACAATCCAGCTGAAAAAAAAAGTTTTTACAGCAAAAATACTTTAAGGCTTCCACTAGAAAGCGTGGATCTGTATCTCTGACTATTCCAGGGTAAATTTAAAGGAGAGTCAACACTAGGTTCTATTAATCTGATGATTTAAAGAAATGTAAATTAGCTCATTGTTGTCCTGTTGCAATCGAGCCTGACCACCAATATCTGTGGTAACCATACCAAAACTGTCTGGTTTTGCTTCGGATAACCTCCCAGCACAGCCTGGATATGACATCATATCATAACATCATTGCTTGCAGAGATAAGTACTTGGGGTGGCTGCTATGCTGCCCTGGATCAGGCCCCAGTACACCAGTGCTTTCCATTTGAGTCCCTCATCTAGGGGATAGCGATCTATGGTTTCAAATTAACTAGGGGTGGTGGACAATTTTAGGAAGCGAAAATGTTGCAAACTTTTGGGTCCATAGTAAAAGGGGAAATTAAACTAGAGATGGAAGTGAAGCCTTATTACTTAAAAGTAGGTGTGGACTTTCCTAGCTCTGACTTTGGCCATTTCCATTTTCCTAACCAGTTTACCCAAATTGATCTAAAAGAAGATAGAGTCTTCAGTCCAAGGGAGCATAAAAGGGGCTTCAATATGTTTGCCAGCTGGCAGCCATTATGTCTCTCCATTCAGCAGCAGCTACATGTTTTTAGTTTTGGATTTAGTAGAACAAAAGGTCATTTCCAACGGATCCCTATTCCGTAGAGATGAACTACGTGCCTGTGGCCTTATAAGCCATTTGCCTTCTAATACCAGCGTTACTCCAAGACTGCACCTTTATGTCCATCATCTATCCTTTAGGTGACTGTAGGTAATGCTCACCCGAGTATTGTGGATCCTCTCCTGGGAGTGCTGCGGTCAATGCATCTGGAGATACAGTATGAAGGTAAGGAATTTATTATTAATGAATATCATAGTTAGGGCAATTTCTTTATAATGTATGTATTTGGTGCAGTAAATGATCCGTGAGGTTCCAGCACAGATTGTGGTTACCAAGGATATGGTGCATTAATTTAAATTATGAGAGGGAGAATGTCGGATCTGAGATTGCAGCACGGTCTAAATTGTTACCCATCATGGGGGCATCAGATAGATGTGAATGTGAATGGAGCCTCATTGTAAACACAAGACTTTTGTTCATAAAGGAAGTCTTGCGTAATCACATCATTGTGTGACATCTCATAAGTCTGCTGGAAGGTTCCCCTTAGCAGCTGTTTCATTTGAATACCCATGATGCACCGAGAAATGTCCCGCTGTATGTTTAGTTTATTAAGATGTTGAAAACAGCACAATAGTGAATAATTCCTATTACTGCTCAATTGTGTTTATTTGTGTAAACGGTTCCGGTGATCAGACAACATCTCCCTGTGAGATTTATTTAACTCACCTTAACATTGAAGAGCGCTGCCCATGGCCGGTCGGTTACCTCGTGGCATTCAGGTTATACTCTGGTTTCTCTTCAGACCGAATAAATCTTTCGCCTTTTACTAAAGATTTCCGTGGAGAGGAACAACCATGAGTTTCACTTAATTTTTTGAGGCTCAGCGTTTGTTGGGCTTGTTTGATGATGATAATAATAGAGAATGCTCTTCTAAGTCTGTATTATATAGTTTTGGTTAATAAAGTTGAGGTGTTGCTTTTATGCTGTGGTATCTCAAAGTCTGTGAGGGATTCTATCTTCTGCGATCTCTGTTCTCTCTTCCTTACAGCGGGAATATAGGTTTCTGGGTAAAATTAGACTGAGATTTGTGATCATCTAGGGGTAAAAAGTGGCGCAGCTCGCTAGTGGTACATCGGATTTACAGAAGCAGCTGGTAAGGTGGGCTCTGTTCAAACAACCTGACAATCTGTAAGGAGTTAGGGTGTATTACACTGTTACAGATAGACCAGCCGCAATAGTATAAGCATTGTTGAAAGGCAGGAGAGGGGCTCAGAAAGGTGAGCTAAAGGAAGGGTGCCAATGCACAAGTTCATTGGCGTCCCTAAAGAAGTGGGTTTTGAGGGATTTTTTTTTTAAGGACACAAGGCGTAAGGGGGAAGACGGATAAGCGGAGAGGGCATTCCGAAGATAGGGCCGTCGTTTCCAAATCTTGCCAGAAATCAGAGCAAAGGACAGATGAAGATCTTCAGATGAGCAGAGAGACCTGGTGGGAGTGTATTTGGGGATAAGTAGCGGAACCGATATGAAGACTCAAGATTTTTAAATGAATCCATAAGGGCACAGGCAGCCAGTGAAGAGATTTGTCACAGCAGTGTGAGAGTGTGTGTCATGCGGACAAATTAAGGATACGGCAGGTAAATGGTTAATTAGCAACCTCGTTACCCGGTCACTAAGGCTGCTGCCTTATTTAAATACCCATAATTAGGGCTGCAACTAACGATTATTTTCATAATCGATTAGTTGGCCGATTATTTTTTCGATTAATCGATTAATCGGATAAAAAAATTAATGTACGCTTTTCATTTATTTAAAATAATTTAATAAACAAATGATGTTAAATACAAACCCAGAATAAAAAAAAACTGATAAAATGCATTTCTTGTCTTTATTTACCAACCAGCCCCCCCAATTTATGCACATTTGAGCCCAGACATGCCACGCTGCCTCCCACATATGCCACGCTGCCTCCCACATATGCCACTCCACGCTGCCTCCCACATATACCACGCTGCCTCCCACATATGCCACTCCACGCTGCCTCCCACATATACCACTCCACTCTGTCCCCACATATGCCACTGTGCCTGATATGCCTTATACCCCCTGATACACCACTCCATCCTCCCCAGACATGCCACGCTGCCCTCCCCACATATGCCTTATATACCGTATATGCCTTATACCCCCAGATATGTCACTCCATCCTCCCCAGATATGCCTTATACCCCCCAGATATCTCATAGTCCCCTCAGAGTCACAGACCTGTTCACAGCACACTGACACCATACTTTTATAAATAAGTACTGGGTTAATCTTCACTGCCCCCAGGATTTAGATTCCCCTTAGTTTGCCCCCCTTTACCTCTAACTGCGCCTTAAGTTAACTTTATTAAATTAATTAAATTAACCCTCAGTCCTCATCATTAAATTAACACTAAACACCCCATTAACCATAACTACACCTAAATTAACTCTAAATACCCCATTAACCACAACTGCCTCAAATTAACCCCAAACACCCCATTAACCACAGCTGCTCCTATATTAACCCTAAACACCCCATTAACCATAACTGCCCCTAAATTAACCCTAAACACCCCATTAACCATAACTGCCCCTAAATTAACCCTAAACACCCCATTAACCATAGCTGCCCCTAAACACCCCATTAACCATAACTGCCCCTAAATTAACCCCCACCTCCCCTAACTTTCAGCAGCCCAAATATTAATGTTATACTTACAGTTAGATGAGTGTCACAGCCATGTGGTTCTGGCCTTCTGGGAGAGGGAAGGGGGCGGGGCCAGTTGTCACAGTGATTACAGGGAGGGGCTGGTAAGTAGGAGCTGCTGCTGTGAGTCAGACTAAACGGATTATATAACGAGGGGTATTTTTCAGAGCGTTTGCTCTGAAAAACCCTCATTTTATAATCGATAAAAATCAATTCAACTAATCGATAATGAAATTCGTTGGCAACGATTTTCATTATCGATTATTATCGATTAGTTGCAGCCCTACCCATAATGCACCAAGAAATGTCCCGCCTTATTTTTAGCTTAATAGACAGTTAAAAGCCCAATAGAGAATAGTTCCTATTACTGTGTAATTGTGTTTGTTTGTGTAAATTGTTCCGGTGATCAGATAACATCTCCGTGTGAGATTTATTTAACACACCTTAACGTTGAAGAGTGCTGCCCGTGGCCGGTTGGTTACCTCACGGCATTCATGTTATACTCTGGTTTCTCTTCATACCGAATAAATCTTTCGCCTTTTACTAAAGATTTCCGTGGAGAGGAACAACCATGAGTTTCACTCAATTTTTTTGAGGCCCAGCATTTGTTGGGCTTATTTGATGGTGTTAATGAAAGATGGAAGCATGCATGGCATTTGTTTAGTGCAGTTCTCCTGGTAATTAAATTTATATGATTCTTTTATATATTGAAAGAGCTTTATAAAGCAAATTTTTTAAATATGCAACCTTGTCACCCGGTCACTTAGTCTGCCGGAAGGTTCCCCTAAGCAGCTGCTTTATTTGAATATCCATGATGCACTGAGAAATCTCCCGCCTCATGTTTGGCGATCTACTGGATCAATAAGTAGATGTTTAAATTGTAAGCGGGAACAGCACTAAATATCTGACAGGCTGCAAAGTAAATGAGTTCAGGTAACAGAACCGCTTCTCGGCCTTTTGGCTAAGATCAAGTGTAGTTCCCCTTGTGGTGGGGGGGGGTGACACTGGTCCTCTGGCCTTAGGGTTCGGGAAAGCAATGGAGCCTGAGGTGGAATTGCCCCGGCAGAAATGCTGGAGTCACCGTGTGTCACACGGTGAGTGCACGTTCTCACTGGCAGCCTACCAGCACTACCTTTTCCCCATGTACCTTCTGGTCTTTGGGTTAAGATTTCATTTTTGAATCCAGCAGGCCAGAAATTACTTGTCCTTAAATTATTTTTCTTTAATTTATATAATTCACATCGTTTTTACGAGTGCCTATTAATTTCCCCGTTTTTGAATTCACGGCTTTCGAAATTCACGGCTTGGCCCCCACGATTCTTTGGCACGCGTTTTTGTAACCACGTTTTTGGACACTGTTTTTCTTTTTAGAGGCAGTGAAGTCTGGACTTTGCTCTAGGAGGATTGGGAGCCTTCTGGCCCCTTCCTCTCTTCAAGAAGGCCAGCAAGGAGTCTCGCTCTTCGGGGTGAGACTCAAGATCCGACCCTCCCATGGGGGGGGTTGGAATTTGTCCGAGTTCTCCGTGAGGGAACTCGGTATCGTAGTCTGGCTTCTGCTGCCTTGTGCATAGTTGCGGCACCCAGGATCACACCCCTCGGGCTCCAAAAAAAAAATCAACCCAGAACCTATAACAGGCGATATATAAACAAAATGAGCGGGTTTGATTAGGTCTTTGAAAGCGTAAGCCTGTCCTCCAGGATAAGTGAGAGGTAGAGTAAATTCTATAAAGAGCATCTGCCTGTTCCGGATCTGACAAAAATGGCATCGCGGAACCCCATGAATGCCGAAGAATTTGTGCACGGAATCTCTGGCGGGTGTAGCAGCGGGGAAGCTGTGCGTGCAAAGGTAAGGTAATTTTTGTATTTTCTTTTATAAGTTGCAAGATCTTTATGAAACGAATAACAATTGTTACAACCTCATCACCCGGTCACTTAGTCTGCTGGAAATTTCCCTAAGCCTCATGATGCACCAAGAAATGTCCCGCCTCATGTTTGGCTTTTAGCTGCTTAATATACAACTAAATAGTGAATAGTTCCTATTACTGAGTAAGATAGATGGATGAAGCAGATAATGGGAAATATGATCGTGTTGTGGGTAATCAATACAAATATGCTAAGAAACAAACATGTTGTTAGTAAAGCTCTTTTTTAAGATTGGTGATGTAAGGAATTTATAGATACGTAATTAACTGGTTATGAACAGGGAGGAGATATTTATTTCGGAACAGGAGCAGGCTGGGTGTCACATACACTAATACCGGTAAGTATCTGACGGGTTACAAGGCAAATGAGCACAAGTAATACAACCTATCACAGATAATGCATAAATTAAAAAAGAAACTGGTTTAAATAGGTCTCTAAAAGTGAAAGCCGTCCTAGATAATGGCGTCGCAGAACCCTGTGAAAGCCAAACAATTAGCTCAAGGAATTTCCGGATGCTGTAGCTGCGGCACCCGAAGGTTAGCAGTGGGTGTTACAAATTTCATATTTTCTTTTATATGTTGCAAGGTCTTTGTTTTATAAAGTGTTTCAAGTAAGCAACCTCGTTACCCGGTCACTTAGTCTGGCGGAAGGTTCCCCTAAGCCACTGCCTCATTTGAATACCCATGATGCACTGAGAAATGTCCGCCACATCTGTAATTGTTTATTAAGCAGTTAAAAGCCCAATATAGTCTAATTCCTGTTATTGTGTAATTGTGTTTATTTATGTAAACGGTTCCAGGGACCAGATAACATCTCCGTGTGAGATTTATTTAACTCACCTTAACATTGAAGAGCACTGCCTGTTGCCGGTCGGTTGCCATGTGTGATTCAAGTTATACTCTGGTTTCGCTTCAGACCGAATAAATCTTTCGCCTTTTACTAAAGATTTCCGTGGAGAGGAACAACCATGAGTTTTACTCAATTTTTTGAGGCTCAGCGTTTGTTGGGCTTATTAGATGGTATTAATGTCAGATGGTATGACTACTGGTATGCATGAGATTGTTGTTGGTAAGTATTGCTTATTCTGTCAGGTTTTGTTAAGTGAATTTTGTTGTAATAATCTATGATGCAGATAATCTAAAACTAAGCAAAGGACCGGCAAGCAATGTAATCCACTTGACCTGTGAATAGTTTAATTCGGAATCAGAAACAGGCTGAGTATTACACGCAGGAATAGCAGTAAATGTCTGACAGACTATAAGGCAAATGTGTTCAAGTAACACGACCTATAACATACAACGTGTAAACAAAACAAGCAAGTTTAAGTACGTCTCAGATAATCCGGAGGCAGCGAGAATTCCAATAAAGATCATCTGCTTGTTCCGGATCCAGCAAAACGTCATCACGGAACCCCAAAAAATTTGTGCCAGGAATTCTTGGCAGCAGGGGAAGCTGTGGGCACCCAGAGGTAAAAAGTGGGGTCTTACAGTTTTCATATTTTCTTTTATATGTTGCAAGACAAATATAAAGTGTTTAAAATGTTTAAATTTGTGTTTCATAAGTTAACACATAAAGTGTTTCAAATAAAAAAACAATCTCATTAACCGGTCATTTAGTCGGTTGGATGGTTCTCCTTAGCAGCTGCCTCATTTGAATACCCATGGTGCACCAATAAATGTAAATAGTTCCAGTGATCAGTTAACAGCTCCGTGTGAGATTTATTTAACACACCTTAAAATTGAAGAGCGCTGCCTGTTGCCGATCGGTTACCTTGCGGTTTTCAGGTTATACTCTGGTTTCTCTTCAGACCGAATAAATCTTTCGCCTTTTACTAAAGATTTCCGTGGAGAGGAACAACCATGAGTTTCACTCAATTTTTTGTGGCCCAGCATTTGTTGGGCTTATGTGATAGTATTAAAGGTAGATGGAGGTTCTTCTTACGAATTAAGTATGTTGCATGATGTTATAGCGCATGCCCTTTAGGCCTCCGAGTGGATGAGCTGTAGAAGCAAAGACACCCAGCAAGGTCCCGACTAATCACATTCGTGTTTTTTAAGGGTTTCTTAAAATAAAGATACTACCTGCAGTGCTTGTTTGTGGAAAATTAACTCAAATGCTCTGTGAAGTTCCTCTCATACAGCTCCGTTCAGTGTGGACTTTTTCCAGGAACTCACACATTGGATGCCATTGTAGAAATGTGGCGCCTAATGTGTCGCATTGAGGATGCTTTGTTTTGTGGTTTGCTAGGAACCGCTTGATCGTGATTAGGGAACAGATCACTGTCTTAGACTCAGCTCGCTCAAAGACTACTCCATCGTTGAGTCTCAAGGAAGAAGATTAACCTCCACAACACCTCTCATCTGAACCCTTCAACCCCAAGTGTCACTCCTTCCATAATACCACATTGTTTTCGTGCCCCTGGTTTCCATTTACTTAGCCTGCCTTGTGTATAAAATGCATGCCTAGTCTATGAATAAGCTCAATCCTCTTTTAGTAAAGATTTCTGCAGAGAGGAAAAACACGGGTGTCACTCAATTTTACGAGGTCCCACATTTGCTGGGCTTAATTTATGTTTAATGGATTTAGTTATTTTTGGTGCTTGCACCACCTGCTCATTTAGTGTCTTTTCTTCTTCAATTGATACCTTATAGTTTTAGATTAAATTGCGGGGGTACACTAAAGATGAAGAAAGCTTCAGGTTTTGGGGAACATTATACCCTCAGTTTAGAAGATGTTAGAGAATGGTCGTATCGTTTTCTCCATTTTCTTGTGTTTTTGGATTGTTCCTGTTAGACATATTTTTCCTTTAAGATTACTACTGAGTTGAGTGTCTAGTTGGTTCTCATAGTCAATAGCGGGTACTACATCAGCCTGAGCAACGACAATAATCGTAAGCTCCCGTACTAACCCAAAAACTCAATTAATCGAGAGTGTTTGTTTTTTCCCCAGCCCTGCAGCTCATCAGCTACCTCATGTGGACAGAGGTTCGTCCGGCTCTGTTAAAAGGACTCGTACAATTGCTGAGACCATCCCAAAGGGAGAGCAATAAACCAAGGCCACAGATTGTGGATGGTATGTAATAAAATATGTTGATTTCATGTGTTTAGCAAAATAGAAGAAAGTTCTGCAGTTGAACTTCATTCTGTTTCAATCTGTTTGTTGCATCCAGAAAATAAAAATCCTTGCAGCTCCCATAGGGCTCTGCCGAGTTTTTCTCTATATATCACCTTCTCTTTCCACGTTTCTGCAGACTACCATGCCATGGACAGGTCACCAAACGGGTTCAGTTCTTAACCAATCCAATAGCACGGTACACATATCAGTGTACCCTTAAACAGTACGCAAATGCTATCACTATATATATATATGTACTTGGTTATTAAATAAAAAAGAAATAACGAATCGATGTTCTCTTGTTGCATAGATCCAACTGTGCCTAAGATGAATGACTCCCTACCAACTTTTATCCAACAGGCAGCTGCTGCCAAAGCTATAGGGTAAGAACTTAATGATTTTAATGGCATGACACGTGTTTGTGCCCTATGCCCAAAGCATACATTTTAGTGGGGTTGAGGGCAATTGTGTTTTTTCACTATGCTTTTTTGCTTCTCATCCTCCTTCGTTGATCTTTGTTCCAGTTTATGTAGAAATGAGCATAACTGCAAAATACACCCTAATGTTATTAAGTGTTTCTAAAATTATTTAAAGAAACTGCTCCCCCTCATAGGGAATGCTGATAGAAGTTGTGTTTTGGTGGACTGTATTTAAGTCTGGTATAGTTCAAGGTGATACCTTTTATTATGGAGCACAAAAAGGTACATCGTTGCATATACTTCCGGGACCACAGGGAACTCTTTTTCAGATGGAAACTGGGTTGTATTAAAATAATTCTGTCCTTTGAGACATGTATTTTATAAACAGCACTGTTTGAGGGGGTGATCTGGTCTTTCTTGCCATACCGGTGGAGTTGGTCGTTCACAGAATGTTGCACTTGTCAGCGTAATGCCTTTGCCACGGCTGCATGAATGGTGATTTAATTACAGGATAACGTCTAATTTTCTAACCTACATTAAAATCATCTGTGACTAGTATGTTGGCTCGAGAGTCCACGGAGTTGTGCGAGGAGCTGATCCAGCTACGAGTGATACATCACCTCTTGTTTGTAATGGGAAATCAGGACCACACAGAAAGTCAGAGACAAGCCAGCTTGGCAGTAGAGGTAAGGAAGAGGAATAAAAGTGTGTCTTTTGAACCTTCTAGCAGAGCCTCTTAACTCTTTTTACGCTGTCTTGATAAGAGATGTCCAGAGGCATGAACATGAGTGGAATATCGTCCCTGGATTTCCGATCTGGGTTGTCAAAGGGAAAAATAATGGCAGCTGTTAAAGCCAGGAAATGTCATGAGACAGATTAATACTGAATGTCTTTCTTAGGATGTTCCTTTTGACTGCATCTATTTTTTTAATTGTGTGCTTTCAAATAAACAACCTCATTCCCAGGTCACTTAGTCTGCCGGAAGGTTCCCTGTAGCCGCTGCCTCATTTGAATACCCATGATGCACCGAGAAATGTCCCGCCTCATCTTTAGTTCTTTATTAAGCAGTTAAAAGCCCAATAGTGAATAGTTCCTATTACTGTGTAATTGTGTTTATCTGTGTAAACAGTTCCAGTGATCAGATAACAGCTCCGTGTGAGATTTATTTAACACACCTTAAAATTGAGGAGCGCTGCCCATGGGCGGTCGGTTACCTCGCGGCATTCAGGTTATACTCTGGTTTCTCTTCAGACCGAATAAATCTTTCGCCTTTTACTAAAGATTTCCGTGGAGAGGAACAACCATGAGTTTCACTCAATTTTTTGCAGCCCAGCAGTTGTTGGGCTTATTTGATGGTATCAATGATAGATGGATGTTCTTCTTAAAAAATAAGTACATTCTAGAGCTTTCTGTTGTTACAGTGCATACCAGTAGGAATGATGTTTATTTAAAAATAGTTGCTTATTTCCATATAATGATACACTGTATGATCAAAAGTATGCTAATACCTGACCGTCTTGCCTATATGAGTTTAACATCCCATTCCACAACTATGAGCATTAGTACGGACCACCCGAAGCTATAACGGCCTCCACTCTTCTTGGAATGCTTTCTATGAGATTGTGTAGTGCATCTGTGAGAATTTGCCCTGATTAACCCAAAAGAGCATTTGTGAGGTCAGGCACCGATGTTGCCCAAAAGGTGTTTAATTGAATTCATACTTGAAGAGGAAACTGGGGCCACAAACTTGGAAGCACACAATTGTCTAAAATATCTCTGTAAGATGTAGCATTAACATTAGGTCCTTCACTGGAACTAAGCAACCAGCTTTTATATACCTGTATACAATGGAAGTGGCTGAAAAACCTAAACTCAATAATTAGGAGGGATGTGTTTGGTGATATAGTTTAGTTAAAAGCCGTCTTTGGGGTGTTAATGACCCCACAGTATGAACTGAAATCTGACATTTTCTTTGCAGTATTTTGTGTTGTCAATCCCTGTGGTGGAAGAGCAAGTGAGGAAAGCAGTCGGGGATAAACTGTTCCAGATGCTTCTGGTAATATCTTCAATTCAACTTTTCAAAAGTAATACCCTTTCCATATAAATTCAGGATCTTACGTATGTACTAAGGCAATCAATACATTAGCCAGCTAGTAAGAATGCCTGAAGAACTTTTATGATTAATTCCACTGCCTTAAAAATGCATTTCACTGGATGTCCTAAATATAAGACTTTGTAAGATCTGGACATTATATTAGGAGTAGCAGCACTTACAGGGTTAGATACAAAGAGCAACTGGTAAAATATTCCTCCTGATTTCTCCAGTTACCAAGACCCAGGATTAAAAATAATAATAATTAATGTTAATATTGGGTGGTGGGGTGGTTCAGGAGGGAATCGGGTTGGGTTTAGGGTTAGGTAGGAATTAAATGCCATCAGTGCTCCACACCGCACTGGGGTTTTTTTTTTTTGCAATGGAATGGGTACATCACTAAGAGGCATATTTATACTTATCTTTATACTTGTTGACACATCTTTGATGTCTCTTTAGGATGATGCAGATGGCTTGTATGTGAAGTTAGATAATGTTCAAGCTGACATACTGAGATGTAATCAAATCAATATCCCTGGGAGTAAGTATATTTAACATAGGCAAGAACTAGAACATACATTTGTCTAATCACATTAGATACTAACAGATTCCTACTTGTCTTGCAGTAAAGGAGGTTACAGAATAAATTGCACCACAACAAAATCAGCAGTGTGATACTGTGGAACGGGAAGACTTCTTGTTGGTCTGTTTTTGGTTGTTTTTTGGAGAACAGATGTTGCCTGATTCCTGTAATTTAGGTTAAAAAAGACAAGTCCATCCTTTCTACTTTTGATCCAACCGGAGGCAAAAAAAAGAAACCTAAGAAGCTATTTTTCGTATTTTGTCACTTACGAGCTAAATTCCTTCTTGACTCCAAAAGGCAATCAGATTTCTCCTTGGATCAAGAAGCTCTAAAATGTTAATGTTTATTCTATCATTTATTGCCCTGTATGTTCTGCTTTTCTAAATATCCAGACCCTTTTTGAAGGCATCCGTTGTATCTGATAAGAACTACCTCTAATGAATTCCATACATTTATTGCTCTTACTGTAAAGAATCCCTTCCTTTGTTGTGTGTGAAATCTTCGCTCTTTCAGTCTCAGAGAGCGACATCTTGTTATTTGTATATTTCTGTTAATAAATATCTGCACACATACTTATACACTGTTATAATAGCTGTTTTTCTAGCCTATATAAATTCAACTTTTCTTCATAATCTGAATTTGACTGCAGATAATAACCATTCTTACTTACATACAAATAATACATTTACTAAGAGATCTGGGGTAATTTTATCCAATATATCTTGATGTACATAAATGCAGCAGTAGGTGAATGTACACATTACATAGGGGTTATGTTATGTAATTAAGCTAATGAAACAAAATATAGGGAGAAAAATGCAAGTGTTCACAACTGCAGCTACATCTCCTATCACCCTCCTCACCCTCATGATTTCTCTGGCTGCTGGGGTTGGGTGTCCACATCAGACCTTTTTTAATCTAAACAAATAAACCATGAATGTATTCATATAAATCCATCTTCTTGTGTGCATTTACTATTATTCTTTGTAAAACGTTATGGAGGTAGGAGAGGCACCTATTCTAAGACAGTTACTGATCCCTACACTAGGTCGATGCACTGTTCACGAGATGGACTTTCAGCATTTATGAGGCATCTGCCTGTAACCCTATTAGTCTTGCATATACTGTGTTTGCTCAACGAGGTTTTTCTCTGAAATCACCTGAGAAACAATTGCACCTTACACTCAAGGTCTTGTTTTAGTCAGAACTTAGATCCACAGCGCGGATCCTTCAACACACTGCTGCCGCGTACTATAGACGAGGGTCTCGTGAGTTACGCTGACGTAACCCCAAAACTAAGGAACAATCTTCACAAGGCGTATGCCGCATAATGCATTAAAGGCACAAACCCCCCACTAACAATACAAATGTAACTAATTTAGTAGTGCCATAAAATCACAAATAGGGGAAAACCCTTAGATTATATCATAATTGGAACATTATCTTTACATAAAAAATAACTTTTAATCAATACTGCCTTAAAACATAATCAGTCAAACAATTATATCAAAAGAAGTGGATGCTGACCGAAAAATGAAACAAAACAAAAAAAAAAATGCTGGAAATCATCATCTAGTGACATATTCAAAAGAGAAAACTGGGATTTATACACTTGCTATTTTAAAATGTCAAGGAGGAAAACCAGAGCAGAATCAAAACAAGAGCAGACGAGAACAAGGATACAGCCGCTCCTCCAACCCTCTCTCGAATCAGCTGAAGATGAGCCGAAAGTTTGCGTAAAGCTTACTATACGCCAACAAAGCTTTTAAAGACAATAAAAAATGCTAAAACACATTGAACAGGTCTATCTTTATTACCATAAATTAAGCCCAACAAATGCTAGGCCTCAAAAAATTGAGTGAAACTCATGGTTGTTCCTCTCCACGGAAATCTTTAGTAAAAGGCGAAAGATTTATTCGGTCTGAAGAGAAACCAGAGTATAACCTGAATGCCGCGAGGTAACCAACCGGCCACAGGCAGCACTCTTCAATGTTAAGGTGAGTTAAATAAATCTCACAGGGAGATGTTGTCTGATCACCGGAACCGTTTACACAAATAAACACAATTGAGCAGTAATAGGAATTATTCACTATTGTGCTGTTCTTAATGTCTTAATAAACTAAACAAGAGGCGGGACTTTTCTCAGTGCATCATGGGTATTCAAATGAGGCAGCAGCTTAGATGCACCTTCCGGCAGACTAAGCGACCAGGTAACACAGTTGTATATTTGAAACAATTGTTATTCGTTTTATAAAGATCTTGCAACATATAAAAGAAAATACAAAAATGACCTTACCTTTGGGTGCACACAGCTTTCACGTTGCTACACCTGCCAGAGATTCCTTCACGGGCTTCCACGATGCCATTTTGTTGGATCCGGAGCACGCAGATGCTCTTTATAGAATTTTCTTTACCTCCTAATTATCCTGGAGGCCAGGCTTACGCTTTTAGAGACCTATATTAGTGATGTCCGGATCATGAACGAATCGTTCATTTGATCCGGTTCTTTTTAGTGATCCGGATGAGTCGGTTCACTAGACTGAACGATTCGTTTGTAACGGTTCAGTCTGTGAATCATGCAGCTGTAACCTGATCCTAGAGCTGTGAGTCATCTGCAGAGCACTCAGACACAGACTCTGGGGTCAGGTTACAGCTCATTAATTCACACAGGAACGATGACTCTTAGAGTCAGAGAGTCGTTCAAAGAGTCGAATGATCCGAAGAGTCGAATGATCCGAAGAGTCGAATGATCCGAAGAGTCGAATGATTCGAATCTTACAGGGATCCGGATCTTACAAGGATCCGAATCTTACAGAGATTCGAATCATTCAGAGAATATCACTGATACCATACTTTTATAAATAAATACATTAATAATGTTCACACTGCCCCCAGGATTTAGATTCCCCTGAGTTTGCCCCCCCTTTACCTATAACTGCACCCACAGTTAACTTTATTAAATTAATTAAATTAACCCTCAGTCATCAGCATAAAATTAACCCTTATACCCCATCAACCATAACTGCCCCTGAAATTAACCGTAAAGATCCCATTAACCATAACGGCCCCTGAAATTAACCCTAAAGACCCCATTAACCATAACGGCCCCAGAAATTAACCCTAAATACTCCATTAACCATAACTGCCCCTAAATTAATTGCATGTACTCCAGATAAATTACCTAATAAATTGGTATGGTTGATGGGGTCTTTAGTGTTAATTTGGGGGCAGTTATGCTTAATGGGGTGTTTAGGGATAATTTAGGGGCAGTTATGCTTAATGGGGTCTTTAGTGTTAATTTAGGGGCAGTTATGCTTAATGAGGTGTTTAGGGTTAATTTGGGGGCAGTTATGCTTAATGGGTCTTTAGTGTTAATTTAGGGGCAGTTATGCTTAATGAGGTGTTTAGGGTTAATTTGGGGGTAGTTATGCTTAATAGGGTCTTTAGTGTTAATTTAGGGGCAGTTATGCTTAATGAGGTGTTTAGGGTTAATTTGGGGGCAGTTATGCTTAATGGGGTCTTTAGTGTTAATTTAGGGGCATTTATGCTTAATGAGGTGTTTAGGGTTAATTTGGTAGCAGTTATGGTTAATGGGGTGTTAAGGGTTAATTTTAGGGGCAGTCATGGTTGATGGGGTGTTAAGGGTTAATTTTAGGGGCAGACATGGTTGATGGGGTGTTTAGGGTTAATTTAATGGTGAGGGTTAATTTAATTAATTTAATAAAGTTAACTTAAGGTGCAGTTGCAGGTAAAGGGGAATGTAAATCCTGGGGGCAGTGATTATTAATGTATTATTTATAACAGTATGGTGACATTCTCTGAATGATTAGAATGCCAATGAAGGCAGAGAGTCGTTCAAAGATCCGGATCTTACAATGATCCGGATCTTACAGTGATCCGGATCTTACAGTGATCCGGATCACTGTAAGATTCGGATCCCTGTAAGATCCGAATCTTTGAACGACTCTCTGCCTTCATTGACATCACTGGAGGCAGGGGGGAGGATTCATAATGAAAGGGGCGGGGCCAATCGTTAGTGTGCCTGCACGGAGTTACTGGAAAACAGTAACTCCGTGCAGACACACTGAGTGATCCGAAGATCCGGATCATGAATCGGATCATTTCAGTGAACGAATCGAAATGATCCGATTCACTTTAATGATCCGAACTTCCCATCACTAACCTATATATGTCAGATATTTAATGCTGTTCACAATTCCAACTTAAATATCTATTGCTGGCCCAGTGAATCACCTTGATTACAGGTTTTCTGCTTGGGCACAGAGTTCCTACATGCTAGACCTAATGACTAGGTAATCCATGATAGGCAAATACCATTCATCCTTCCATCTTATATTAATACCATCAAACAAGCCCAGCAAATGCTGGGCCTCAAAAAATTGAGTGAAACTCATGGTTGTTCCTCTCCACGGAAATCTTTAGTAAAAGGCGAAAGATTTATTCGGTCTGAAGAGAAACCAGAGTATAACTTGAATCACACATGGCAACCGACCGGCAACAGGCAGTGCTCTTCAATGTTAGGGTGTGTTAAATAAAGCTCACACAGAGATGTTATCTGGTCACTGGAACCGTTTACACAAATAAACACAATTACACAATAACAGGAATTAGACTATATTGGGCTTTTAACTGCTTAATAAACAATTACAGATGTGGAGGACATTTCTCAGTGCATCATGGGTATTCAAATGAGGCAGTGGCTTAGGGGAACCTTCCGCCAGACTAAGTGACCGGGTAACGAGGTTGCTTACTTGAAACACTTTATAAAACAAAGACCTTGCAACATATAAAAGAAAATATGAAATTTGTAACACCCACTGCTAACCTTCGGGTGCCCGCAGCTACAGCATCCGGAAATTCCTTGAGCTAATTGTTTGGCTTTCACAGGGTTCTGCGACGCCATTATCTAGGACGGCTTTCATTTTTAGAGACCTATTTAAACCAGTTTCTTTTTTAATTTATGCATTATCTGTGATAGGTTGTATTACTTGTGCTCATTTGCCTTGTAACCCGTCAGATACTTACCGGTATTAGTGTATGTGACACCCAGCCTGCTCCTGTTCCGAAATAAATATCTCCTCCCTGTCCATAACCAGTTAATTACGTATCTATAAATTCCTTACATCACCAATCTTAAAAAAGAGCTTTACTAACATGTTTGTTTCTTAGCATATTTGTATTGATTACCCGCAACACGATCATATTTCCCATTATCTGCTTCATCCATCTATCTTACACAGTAATAGGAACTATTCACTATTTAGTTGTATATTAAGCAGCTAAAAGCCAAACATGAGGCGGGACATTTCTTGGTGCATCATGAGGCTTAGGGAAACTTCCAGCAGACTAAGTGACCAGGTGATGAGGTTGTAACAATTGTTATTCGTTTCATAAAGATCTTGCAACTTATAAAAGAAAATACAAAAATTACCTTACCTTTGCACGCACAGCTTCCCCGCTGCTACACCCGCCAGAGATTCCGTGCACAAATTCTTCGGCATTCATGGGGTTCCGCGATGCCATTTTTGTCAGATCCGGAACAGGCAGATGCTCTTTATAGAATTTACTCTACCTCTCACTTATCCTGGAGGACAGGCTTACGCTTTCAAAGACCTAATCAAACCCGCTTATTTTGTTTATATATCGCCTGTTATAGGTTCTGGGTTTTTGGTTTTTTTTGGAGCCCAAGGGGTGTGCTCCTGGGTGCCGCAACTATGCACAAGGCAGCAGAAGCCAGACTACGATACCGAGTTCCCTCACGGAGAACTCGGACAAATTCCAACCCCCCCATGGGAGGGTCGGATCTTGAGTCTCACCCCGAAGAGCGAGACTCCTTGCTGGCCTTCTTGAAGAGAGGAAAGGGCCAGAAGGCTCCCAATCCTCCTCCAGCAAAGTCCAGACTTCACTGCCTCTAAAAAGAAAACCAGTGTCCAAAAACGTGGTTACAAAAACGTGTGCCAAAGAATCGTGGGGGCCAAGCCGTGAATTTCGAAAGCCGTGAATTCAAAAACGGGGAAATTAATAGGCACTCGTAAAAACGATGTGAATTATATAAATTAAAGAAAAATAATTTAAGGACAAGTAATTTCTGGCCTGCTGGATTCAAAAATGAAATCTTAACCCAAAGACCAGAAGGTACATGGGGAAAAGGTAGTGCTGGTAGGCTGCCAGTGAGAACGTGCACTCACCGTGTGACACACGGTGACTCCAGCATTTCTGCCGGGGCAATTCCACCTCAGGCTCCATTGCTTTCCCGAACCCTAAGGCCAGAGGACCAGTGTCACCCTCCCCCACCACAAGGGGAACTACACTTGATCTTAGCCAAAAGGCCGAGAAGCGGTTCTTTTACCTGAACTCATTTACTTTGCAGCCTGTCAGATATTTAGTGCTGTTCCCGCTTACAATTTAAACATCTACTTATTGATCCAGTAGATCGCCAAACATGAGGCAGGAGATTTCTCAGTGCATCATGGATATTCAAATAAAGCAGCTGCTTAGGGGAACCTTCCGGCAGACTAAGTGACCGGGTGACAAGGTTGTATATTTAAAAAATTTGCTTTATAAAGATCTTACAATATATAAATGAATCATATAAATTTAATTACTAGAAGAACTGCACTAAGCAAATGCCATGCATGCTTCCATCTTTCATTAACACCATCAAATAAGCCCAACAAATGCTGGGCCTCAAAAAATTGAGTGAAACTCATGGTTGTTCCTCTCCACGGAAATCTTTAGTAAAAGGCGAAAGATTTATTCGGTATGAAGAGAAACCAGAGCATAACCTGAATGCCGTGAGGTAACCGTCCACCACAGGCAGTGCTCTTCAACGTTAAGGTGAGTTAAATAAATCTCACACGGAGATGTTATCTGATCGTTGGAACCGTTTACACAAACAAACACAATTACACAGTGATAGGAACTATTCACTATTGAGTTGTTTAATAAGCGACGAAAAGCCAAGCAAGAGGTAGGACAGTTCTCAGTGCATCATGGGCATTCAAATGAGGCATCAGCTAAGGTGGACCTTCTACATACCGTATTTTCTGGCGTATAAAACGACTTTTTAACCCATGAAAATCTTCTCAAAAGTCGGGGGTCGTCTTATACGCCGGGTGCTCAGACTTACCGAGCCGGACTGGAGAAATCACGATTCCCCACGAAGCCCCTAAAACTGTAGCATATGTCTAGGGGAGGGGCGAGCGGGGAAGCCACCTCCCCTGGGCCGGTCTTCAGGGCCGCGCCGAGGTAGGTGCAAAATCGTTATCTCCCCAACTAGCCCTTATCAGCGGGCGCCCGATGAGCAGGGCTGGTTGGGGAGATCACGACCTCCCTCTAACTAGCCCAACATTAGGGAGCTTGAGGTCTGGCACTTCATACCTTGGCTTCTGTGCTCCCTAATCACTACGCGCCGGCTATTGATGCCCGAACACGGGGATGACGTCATATCCCGGCGCTCGGCATCAATTGCCGGAACGTAGTGATGAGGGAGCAGTAAAGCAGAGGTCTGAAATGACAGACCTCACGCTTCCACAACTGGATGGAGGATAGAAGATGATAAAGGTAAGAGATGGGAGAAAGGGGCAGTGTATGTGTCTATATGTGTGTGTTCGGTCAGTGTAAGTGTATGGTCAGGTGTGCGTAAGAGCAGTGTAGGTATTTGTGTGCTTGTAAGCTGGTGTGTGTATATATATATATATATATATATATATATATATATTAGGGCTGCAACTAACGATTATTTTCATAATCGATTAGTTGGCCGATTATTTTTTCGATTAATCGGATAAAAAATGAATGTACATTTTTCATTTATTTAAAATAATTTAATAAACAAATGATGTTAAATACAATAAACAACTGATAAAATGCATTTCTTGTCTTTATTTCCCAACCAGCCCCCCCAATTTATGCACATTTGAGCACAGGCTTGCCACGCTGCCTCCCAGACATGCCACTCCACACTGCCTCCCACATATGCCACTCCACGCTGCCTCCCACATATGCCACGCTGCCTCCCACATGCACAATTGAGCCCAGGCTTGCCACGCTGCCTCCCAGACATGCCACGCTGCCTCCCAGACATGCCACTCCACGCTGCCTCCCACATATGCCACGCTGCCTCCCACATATACCACTCCACGCTGCCTCCCACATATGCCACTGTGCCTGATACGCCTTATACACCACTCCATCCTCCCCAGACATGCCACACTGCCTCCCAGACATGCCACGCTGCCCTCCCCACATATGCCTTATATATCGTATAGCCTTATACCCCCAGATATGTTACTCCATCCTCCCCAGATATGCCTTATACCCCCAGATATCTCATAGTCCCCTCAGAGTCACAGACCTGTTCGCATCACACTGACACCATACTTTTATAAATAAGTACTGGGTTAATCTTCACTGCCCCCAGGATTTAGATTCCTTAGTTTGCCCCCCTTTACCTCTAACTGCGCCTTAAGTTAACTTTATTAAATTAACCCTCAGTCCTCATCATTAAATTAACACTAAACACCCCATTAACCATAACTACCCCTTAATTAACTCTAAATACCCCATCAAACACAACTACCCTAAATTAACCCTAAACACCCCATTAACCACAGCATCCCCTAAAGAGCCCCATCAACCACAACAGCCCCTAAATTAACCCTAAACACCCCATTAACCACAACTGCCTCAAATTAACCCCAAACACCCCATTAACCACAGCTGCTCCTATATTAACCCTAAACACCCCATTAACCATAACTGCCCCTAAATTAACCCTAAACACCCCATTAACCATAGCTGCCCCTAAACACCCCATTAACCATAACTTCCCCTAAATTAACCCCCACCTCCCCTAACTTTCAGCAGCCCAAATATTAGTTTTATACTTACAGATAGATGAGTGTCACAGCCATGTGGTTCTGGCCTTCTGGGAGAAGGAAGGGGGCGGGGCCAGTTGTCACAGTGATTACAGGGAGGGGCTGGTAAGTAGGAGCTGCTGCTGTGAGTCACTGAAACGGTTTATATAATGAGGGGTATTTTTCAGAGCGTTTGCTCTGAAAAAACCCTCATTTTATAATCGATAAAAATCGATTCAACTAATCGATAATGAAATTCATTGGCAACGATTTTCATTATCGATTATTATCGATTTTATCGATTAGTTGTTGCAGCCCTACACAAGTGGTTTCAATATATGTTAAAAATATAAAAAAAATTAATTTTACTGCAATGTTTAGGACAGACTGGCACTAAAACGGTTACATCAAAAGTGTTAAAATGCCCCAAGTAAAATACTTTGGGATGTCATCTTTCAAAAAAAATATATACTTTTGTTGAGCAGTTTTTCTTTTTCTGGCCACTATTGGGGTGCAAAAAATCTTTTTTGGAAACAGCGATGCGCGTCATTCATATTTAACCCTGTAAGTGCCAAAATAAATGAAAATACCAGGCATATGAGGTGTTTCCAAAACAGGACAAATACCTAAATACAATATTGGAGTTTTTTTCCACTGGTTAGATATAGTTTTTATAGATTTCCCCCATATTTTTCATACTTTATGATGGTGAAATAATTATTTCAAAAGAAAGCCCTACTTGTGGTGAAAAAAACAACAATATATGATTTGTGTGGGTGCACTAACTGAGAAGAGAGAATTTACAGTTGAAGAAAGACAGCAAAAACACAAAAACTGCGCTGGTCTTTTAGCACAAGCATGGTAAAAAAAACCAAACCCCGGTCCTGAAGGGGTTAAGTGGGGTGAGATGGAGTATGTGTTAGAATGAATGTGTACATGTGTGTTAGGGAGTATGTGTAAGTGTGTGTAATTTGTGTGTTCACATATGTGTGCCAGTGAATGTTGGAGGGGGGGGGGCAAAGAAGGCACAGACAAGTTGTGAAGTTGGGGGGCTCCAGGGGCATCTTTGCACCTGGGCCCTGTGGCTTCTCGTTATGCCCCTGACCATTTACCTACCGTATCCTTAACTCACGTTTCTTGTGGTTAACTGGTGGTCTTATAACTGCAAAGTGACAAATATGAAGACCACCCAAACGGCAGAGATCACAGCGCTTTCACAAGCGTTACAACAAAAACCGAGTGGCTTTTCTTATAATCCAGTCACCATTTCATTGCAGGATCACCTACTGCCCCAAACACTTACACGATAAATAAACTGCCCCACCTGAACGCATATGCATTATTAATAACGACTTACCTTCATACTGCAGCAACCGCAGCACTCCCGGGAGAGGACCCACTATACTCCCGTGAGCTTTATTTACCTAAAAGAGAGAAGATGAGTGAGTGGACGTGAAGGTGGAGTCAGAGTGGAGGGCGGGCGGCTGATATTACGGGCAGATTGTTTGTAAATATGTCCCCCCCCTCCCCTACTTAGTGATCGCAAACTCGAGGGCTCGTAGTTATCTTCACAGAATACACACTCCACTAAATCCAAAACTATAAATCCGCCCCTCCTGCTGATTGAAGAAACATAATTCAGCCTGAAGACATCAAAACCGTTACTTAACCCCTTCAGTCCCAGGGGTGTTTGGTACCTCAAGTCCCGGAGCAATTTTGCAATTTTTGCGATATGTCGGTTCAGCGATTATTCTCTTTTCCTGTGAATAGTGCACCCATGTAAACTATATATTGTTTTTTCAAGGAGAGATAGAGCTTTCTTTTCTTCTGATACCATAGCTGGATGATTAGCTGAAAATTTAGGATGAGAAATTTAGTAAAAACTAGCAAAAATTTGAAAAAAACACCCTAATTTTTTTTAATATATATTTTCCCTCTGAATCCTCACGAAATGAGGTAACGTGATGGAAAATCCCCTCCAAGTTTTTCAATTCAGGTGTCCTGATTTCAGAAATACCTAATTTATATAGATTTTCCATACTTTCACAGCACCAGGACTTTCACAGCACTATGGACATCTGAAGGCAACTGGGAAAGGAGCTGAACACATTCCTTACTTCCTTATTACTTATAGATTAATAAAAAATATTTAAAAAAAACAGCTATTAATAGCATTAATCATTTTATCCCAATCAAATTTGTTTGGAAACAGTACAATTGCTTTTTTTGTTTGCTAGCATATACATGGTATGCATATACCACATTTAAGGATCAGCTTCCCTCTCTCTCTCTCTGGCCACACCAAAAGGAGGGCTGGATCTTCTAGATCTTCAGTGGCCCGAAGACCCTCCCCTGCTCCCCACCAAAAAGTCAAGTGATTAGGGACCTGGCACAGGCTTAAACTGGCTCTCTGGCACACCAGGCAAATGGCCGACGGGCCGCTAGCCGACAGCACCTTCTACGCACCAGATCTGCTGTGTGCGGCCATTGACTCGAAACGTCCAGCTGCATGCTTAGTGAGCCAGTACCAGCGAGATGGTTATTAACTATGCATCACGCGGGGTCAGCAAAGAAGGAAAGTGGGGTTGACACTTCAAAATACGCGGCGGGCTCACGTTAATGAATACACCCCAATTTCAAGCTCAAATGAAAACAGTGATAAAAAGGAATATATAACCCATTTTGAAACATTGCAGCAAGTTCAAACATATATTTCCCTCCATGTGGTTTTAACCAATAAACATTTTACACAATTATGACGGCAAGAGGTTCAGGAGACAAATCGGTAAAACTCTTGTTAACTCTGAAAATGAATTAAAATAGCCATTTGCAATGCTGGCATCATTTTACTTTGTCAAATAAATTAAATCCAGGCAATTACTAATTTATAATTATGAGTATTACTGTTATTAATATTTTTATTGACATAATTATTAATAATATTAGTTGATAATTAATGTGAGTGGTGAGTTTTAATACTGAGGTTTTTGGCTTGAACTAGGCCTGCTCACTGCGCGTGTGCGTTAATGCCCTTCGCCTATTGGGTTGTGGGAGTCGTAGTTCTTTCTGACGCGCTGACGTGATGACGTTGATATAGAGGTGGGCTCTGTTTAAAAACTGGCGGCCGGTTGCAGCTCTCTTGAGCCGTGAGAGGAAGAAGATTGACGTATTGTACCACCGGAACCAAGTGGCTGAGGGTGCACGTTGGGTACACTATACAGATAGTACAGCTACACGCTGACCCTTACGCGCGGGTTCTCTTCTCTTCTCTTCTTTTTTGTCTCTGCTCTCTCTTCAGCTCACGCCACCATGGAACAGCTCGTGGCCGGTCGCCTCATGATCGGGCTGACGGTCAAAATCCTGCGGAGTAATGGTGAGTTTGGGCAGCTGACCGGGTGAAGTACGTTCGTTGTTTCGGTATTATGCACCGACAGCGGAGAATTCAAATCTTGGACATGCCCCCTGATTGTGTATTGCAGCGTTGTGATTGGCTGGTCTCTGACAAGCCTGTGGCACTCTTAGCTCTGATTGGCTGGTCTTGATATTGCTACCTCGTACCATTTTTCATGTAGAGGTCACTGTGGCGTAAATATTCTATTTTTTTAAATTATTTTACAATTTTTATTATTTTTTTAAAGGTTAGCTCCGCATCATTCATGATGTGAGTGACGCAGTTTTTTTTTTTTTTTTTTTGCCCGACTGACTTCAGATATGGGCACTAAAGCGATCCGAGCTCTCTAACATTCCAAAGGCTTATTGGGTGACAATATGAAGAGCTGCTACTGTCTCTCAATGTCTTAATATAATTATTGCTCTAGCAATTTCTACAGCATTTCTTACAGTCTTTACATTCAAAGGGTCTAAAAGAGCTGTAGCTCACATAAAGAGCACTTGCCTTGCAAGCTTACAATCTAGGATAGTTTTAAAGCTCCCTCCCTGATCGAAAGATGTCAAGAATGCATGTATATATTTCTGTGCTAGTGAGCAATTTATTTGTATGCTGGTTGGCGCTAATAAAACGGCTGAACCTGCGGACGATGTATAGTTTCCCTGTAGAGAACATTTTTACATAGATTGTAACTATTCTACACTTTGCAGTGTAACTGTTTAATGCGCAGCAATACTAGCTTTTACTGAGCACTTTCCGCTTGTTTATGGCTTTTAAGTCATGTCTCGCGCTGTAAATAGAATGGTAATTCACCTACAAATGGGGAAAATAGCTACAGAACCATAAAACTTGACCGATGGGTCACTCTACCCCACGCGATCTAGACCTAGAATAACAACTGCCGTTCCCCTCCTGCTGGTTTGAAGAACAAGGATTTGTGACCCCGTATTTGACCAGAAAAAAGTGTACTATGCCACACAGTTTGTCATGTCATGAAAGCTGTTTTTAATGTGTATTTTAGGGGTGATGCACAGTGCGTACATCACATCTGTGAACATGGAGCGGTCATCTGTCAATGTGGAATGGAAAGAAGGTGAAACAAACAAGGGGAAAGAGGTAAAGAATGGCAGTTCTGATATCCTCGAAGCCGCAAGGCTGAGCAAGGTTTCCTGTCCTCTGTGGCACTATATATGCCTAGTCCAATGGAAATAAATACAAGTTTTATTTCATTGTAGGTTTAACACCGTATCTGAAATGCATGTAAATGGGCTCTTTAACTATCATTCTTTTAATAATAAAAACCTCTAGTGTTCAGTACGCTAACGAGAAATATATTGAATTAGAACATGTGGCTGCTCTAAATATGGGGTATTTCCTAAAACTTTGCTCCTCTGCCTCTTGGAGATGGTACCTGTGTTGGGGGAGGGGGGGGGGCTTGGTCCGCTGGCTGAAAGTGCCAGGAAGCACTCAGCTGGCTTTTCAATTGCATCCAGATATTACTAGCCCCATCCGCTTGAGGATCTAACCACATATTGTAAAATGCATCTTATTTGCTACTGCACTTCAGGTATGGCACTTCTGACTCCTCCTGAGGCTAGTACTGCTCCTTAGTGTCTGAAGTGTGACCAGGAAAGATGGCTTAAAGATCCATTGCACTTTTTAATTAGGCTTATCTGATTGCTGTCCAAAACACTTCCATTCCTTGTTAGTATTTTCAGAAACGGAAGTGCATCTATTGAGATGGACCTCATTTTCTGTAGTCGTCCATCTGATTGCTGACATCATTGCGCCCATATGCAACATGTCAAAGGATTTGACTGCTTTGCGTTCGTTTGACAGCAATATTGTACAGTTGATCCTATGTTACAAATACTACATATATTCACTATACAGATTCCCTACTAGATATGAAATGAACATTTTATAGCTCTGAGCTGGAAGTGGAAGCATGACATCTGGTTTTGTGAACACCGCTCAGTAATAGCAGGCAATCCAAGTAATGTAACTTAAAACCTGCTGATATAGGCTGATGGAACGGCAGAGTAAACTACCACCTTCCTTTCCCTTCAGCCAGAGATGAATAATAAGAATAGGGATTTAGCGAGATTAGCTGCTTGATTTCTTGGGATAAGTGTAAGTACTAAACTGGGCAGCTCGTCTCCCTTAACGGGCATAAAAAGCAGAGCAGTATCTACTTAAATGCCATATGGGAAGCTGGCAGAGAAAGGGATAATGCTTTTACGTGATGAAGAAAATAGGCAGTTTCATAGCATGGCAGCCACCTGTCTGTAATGGCTCATCTCCACGATAATACTTGTATCTGGATTTGAATGTTGTCTTTCGTTTGCAGATATCCTTTGCCGATATGATCTCAGCGAACCCAGAGCTGCACGAAGCTGTTCTTTCTGCTCCAAATTTAAAGGAAAACATGCCCCCTCAAAGAAATCTATTGGCAAAGGTGAGTGATGGCACACCGCAAACTATTCGACAACATACCCTATAAAGCTAACAGTTAAGAGGAAATGAAGTTCCTCCTTGTAACGCTTGGCTTTGAGCACCAATATATAGTATACCGTTTGCCTCGTTGTGAGCGTACCATTCAAGTTATAATTCTTACAACTGCATTCTATTTTTTTTTCCTCATTTAAAATATATATCTACTATTATTGTAGCAGCCTTTATATATACTGACAGCATTATACTCTTAAATTGTGCTTGTCTGGTTCTGATTTATACATGTCTATTCAAAGAAAGGACATATCGTACACGGGTAGACTGTGACGCAGCACAGAATGCATATATTGACAGCATAACTAATATAAATATAAAATATATATACACACACAGTCTATTATATCTCAGTACAGAGACAGTCAATTGTATATTGATATAAGTCTTTATGATACATTTAAATAAACACCTTGATGGCAAAAACGCAAAGCACCTCAGGGGTGGCGGGGTAGAAAGATATGACAAGGGCAGTAGGGGGCCAAGTGAGGCCTAGGGAGTTGATGAACTTGAGTTTGGCACCTACATGTCTGGTTTTTGGGGCATAAATGTTGGGTTTTAATACTCTATGTAGAGTCCTGGAGGTGTTACAGCGTATCCACTGTAATCTTTAGTGAAAGAACTTGCTTTGCCATTAGTGATGATAAATCTGAATGACTTAAAACGTTGAAGAAAAATGATTATTAATGCAAAGAGTAATGGTATGCCTCCCTCTGACTTATTTTCTTGCAGAATTCAAACCGGAGAACTATTTCAAAAATCCCTGCTCCTAAAGAAGGTAAGAACACTTTTCTTTTTGACATACAAGGCTTTTGTATATATGTTTCTATGTATGTGTGTGTATATGTATGTAATGTCCAGTGCTATGAGTGCTAGCTTTACCATTCAGATAATGCATAGCTAACTACTATTCGGGAAAAATATTCTTGACCCTCCATGTCTTATAGGTAGTCTAATAGGCCAAATCAGATCAAGTTCTCTTGTAAGCTATGAAAGGTCATTGCATCTCCTGCCAGGAAATCTCCGGTTCTATACACCAAAGGGTAGATGAGGGCACTGTGTTGGGCAGAGCAGGTTGCAGGATGATGTACCACTATATATTACATTTCCGTATGGGACTGCTGCGGTATGCTGGCATCACAGCCTGGATCTGTAATAAGCTTCAACCTGATACAGCTTTGTAAGACCTTTGCAGCCAATCCACTTAGAGGAACCAGGTTAGCCTAATGGTTTAAGTGCTAAGCACCAGTAGCATCAGCTCTAGTGTTGCTGCTAAGTTCCCAAAATATTACTTATATTCCAGTAAGAAGCTAAGGCACAATGGGGGGGGGGGGGGGGGATTAGATATTCCTCTTTTAGGGACAGTCGTTTGAGGGTACAAGTGAATCCGGGCAGGGTTCAATGCTTCATTGTGCTACTTGACGGCAAAGGATTAGGAACACCGAAACGGGTCACCCCAATGCCTGTGCTTGCGTTGTAGACCCGGCAATGCGGAGACAGACAGCAGCTACTTTAAAAATAAGCAAGCTGCATTTAAAGCACCACTCGTGTACATGAAGGGCATCCATGAACTAAACGGTGTGCGCTATCCATTTCAATGGGTCAATTATAGGATGGTTGCTTGTTTTTTATTTTTAATATTGCATTAAGACAATACATAGAATTGGTAATTAATTCAGGATTTGTAATTTGATTTTTGTTCAAGTGCCAGCATCCAATACTGTTGTAGCAGAATGTGCTCCACAGCAAGGTAAAGAGCATGGGCACTTGCTTCTTTAACAATATCTTGTTAACAAGCTATATCCAGAATCCTTTGGGGTTTGGCAGTTTGAATGGCACTTGAGACGTATTTAAACACAATTTGAAATCCCCCGTCTGGAGAGATAACAAAATAATGCGCTGCATCTCGATGGCTTTCTGTTATTATTATTATATTGGGTACTGCTGCTTTTTCTTATCTCTATGCCTGGAACCTCAAGTTAATGGCCATGGCAGCAGCTAGAGGGATTCTGGATAAATTGCTTGTAGTCTGCTTGGTTTCCATCACTAAGAGCACCATGGAAATATCCCATATCCTCACTTTGATCACCTTTTATCGATGTTCAATATATACCGTATTTGCTTGATTATAAGACTACCCCCCCCCCCCCCCAAATCTGAATATTAATTTAGGAAAATTCATGTAAACTATTTTTTTTAATAAAAGCTATGATTGAGAAAAATATTTTGGTTTTATTTCCTTCTATTTTCCAACCTGCCCCCCCAGTTATGCACATCTGCCCCAGAAATGCCTTATACCCCCTATATGCCACTGTGCCCATGATATGCCTTTTGACCCTCTAAATGCCACTTTGCCCCATGATATGCCTTTTGACCCCCTATATGCCACTCTGCCTCCAGAAATGCCTTATACCCCTATGCCACTCTGGCGTTAAGGGGGTTAAAAGGCATATTATGGGGCAGAGTGGCATATAGGGAGGTTTAAGGCATTTCAGGAGGCAGAGTGGTGTACAGAGGGTTAAAAGGCATTTCTGGAGGCAGAGTGGCATTAAGGGGGTATGCCCCCCATTTAACACTCCCTCCCCCTCCCTCCTCCAAACTTACCGGTGCTTCTAACTCCCCTGTCATGTAGCTGGGGCAGCGTGTAGATGTCTACGCGATTCGCGTAGACAACTTGCGCTGCAGCCGGAAGGAGGTGTGGCTAGCAGCGGGGTTTGTCTGCGTCCATCGCGCAGACCTTCCCCGGCTGTCAAAGATCAGAGTTCCCCGCACCGGTGCTCTACACGCTGCCCCGGCTACACACTGGTGACTCAGAAGCACCGGTAAGTCGGGCGATGGAGGGGAGACAGGAGGATCCAGGTCCCCTGCAGCTTTGGGGGATCTGGATCTTAGTCGTCTCATAGTCAGACCTATTTGAGGTCTGATTATAAGACGACCCCGTTGCTCTGGAAAAACCTCGTCTTATAATCGAGCAAATACGGTATATTTTTCTCTATACCATGTATTAACACACTGTAAGTGTGATTGGAAACATCTGCTAGGGTTTCAGAGGTCCCAAAGTATTAGGGGTATTTCGCACTAAACAGAAATGGATCTGTGTTCTAGAACACAACTGAAGGACTTCATTTTTTCCCCTCATACGGTATCTTGGACAGCTGTTGAGTTGTGTTGGAGATGGTGTAGGTGTGCACATTAGTGTGATTTGAGTTACACCGGGTGGGTTAGATGTGTTCAATTCTGCTCAGTAAGTGAAGCAAACAAATTCTAGTTTGAACACATACATTTTGTTTGAGTTAACTTTGCCCAAAAGCTAGACTTTTTGCAGATAGAAATGCTTGAAGTTCAACCCCCAGTCTCTGTAGAGCTCTGATGAGGCTTTGTGTAGTCATCATCATCGGAAGTGGTTAAAAAATGAATCCAAATTAGTGATCATAACCTAGCGTATACATCTCTATGGGTGGTCCTTTTCAGATCTGCTTTTAATGTTAAATAGGATCCTCTGGGACAAAGTATTTTAAAGCCTCTCTAACCTGCTTCCAGGGAGCAGGAATGTTCAGTCATTATTCCTGGCTCTATACCAAGCAGGTGTTTGCTATGTAATCTACTTTTCTTTGGGTAATCTTTCTAGAAGCTTTCCTTATTCTAATCTTTCTTATAATCATAATCACTGTAACATGAATAAGATGGAGCAGATATTGTAGCAATTACTGTATGCCACAACTTGAAAATGTAACGCATTATTCCAGTATTGCGTGGGCGCTCTACTAAAATGACCGCTATCCACGAGACCCTGCCACCTGAAAACGACATGGAGGTGGAATCAGCAGCGCCTGCTCCTGTTGTACAACAGCAATCAGTTCCAGGTAAGTATCCAACTTTTACACAACTTTTTTTTTTTTAACCACTAGAAAATTTCTCGGCGCTGATTCCCAAGGTTTCGGGTAATGTGATAAAATGCGTCCTCTTACTTATCTGTCTTTTACTCCACAGCTGTTCGGTCCAGATCCACAAAACTGAGCTCTCTTGGTGAATGCAGAGTTTTGCCTCGAATGAGTGAAATATCTGAGGAGACTGCAGCGTCTAATGCCAGGAATAATCAAGGTGACATTGCTCATTCCTAGTGTTTCATGGAATCTGGGCGCATTCATGTAGCGTTGGGGGTTCAAGGATGGCTTATTAAATCTGTTCCTATTTTAACTGTAAACGCTTGTGCTTCTCCAGCCAGAAGAAAATCGAATATTGTTAAAGAAATGGAGAAAATGAAAAACAAACGGCAAGAGCAGAGAGCCCAAAATAGCGAGATGAGAATAAAGCGGACGCAGGTATTTACTAGAACTAAAGAGGGGACGTGATTCAAGTACCTAGTGTTTGTTTTGTAGTTGAGGCTCGTGAATTTGTAGACTACATTTGCAGTACTATATTGGTCTTTTCAGAAGGTATGAAGGGATTCCTCAATCCTTACTTGGAGCTAACCAATTTAATGTCCTTGCTGCAGAACTCTAACTCTTATGTCCTCAGCCATCTGCTGTCTAATGTTGATGTATACTGCCATCTGGGATGTAAATGTGTTCGGAGTACTGAAGTGGCTACCATGTGATTCTTTTCTGGTGTTGATTTTAAGGGGGCGGGGGTCGAACGCTGCTGAGATTATATATCATGCTAAGTATAGTTTCCCCTCTAGGACTGCGACAAAAATGTCCCAAACTGGGAGTTTGGGAAAATGATCAGGGAGTTTCGAGCAACAATGGACTGTCAGAGAGTCAGCATGACAGATATGGTAAGTGTCGATACACATGTGTATACCAATACATATAGGGGGCATTGATCTATAAGCTACACCTTTATGGCTAACAGCTGCATAAAGGCTCTTTGTAGTTAGATCTACTTAAACTTTGCAGGCTGATGAGCACCGGATCTGTGTCTGCGTCCGAAAACGCCCCCTCAACAAGCAGGGTAAGTTTTGAGGTTTTTTTTGGGGGGGGGGGTTTGTTTTTTTTTATTCTGATGGTTCTGGACTGTTTATCTGCATTGCTGCAACACAAATCTTTCCTTTCATAGAGCTTACAAGGAAGGAGTTCGATATAATATCTGTTCCAAGCAAACACATCGTCCTAGTGCACGAGCCGAAGCTTAAAGTAGACCTGACAAAGTATTTGGAGAACCAAGCGTTCCGGTTTGATTATTCGTTTGATGAGACTGCCACAAATGACGTGGTGTACAGGTATGTATTTAGTGTCTTTTTTTATTTTTTTATTTTTTTTGGTCTTATTACTAAAGCTAGAGCATGTGAGCTGAAGCATCTTCAGTGCCTTATTAAAATATAAAGTGCTGACGCATGCATGTTTGGCTCTCCATGCATGCATGTTTACATTGCTGTTTAACTACACATAAAAAGGGCCACATCTTCTATTGGAGGCAAACCTTGCTGGGATTGCTCTCAACAATGTTTGGTTTGAAGCGTTTCATTTTGTTGGAACTCTCCTGGAGACTCTGAATAAATCCTTACTACCCATCTTAGACTTGTACTGCGATACTAAATAATTAGGCTTCCATGATTTATTTAAAAAAAAAACCAATGTGTCTGAAATGCACTGCCAGTGAGGCTGGCAAGCTTCCTGTTCTGGTTACCTTAAAACCAAGGCATGTTCAATACAGGGACAGGTAGTTTTTATATTAACATTTAAAGATAAGTAACCATTGTAAGTGTGGTTCCATACGGCATCTCTTTAATAAAACATGTTTTCTAGTTCGTGATGTACACGCTTGCACCTTTTTAGGTTCCAGAATCCTACATGGACTAAACTAATCCTTTTATTATCCTTTGCTACTGTTAATATTGCTACGCCTGTACCGGACTAAAAATTTGCCTTTTTATCTGATTTTTGTCTTTGATAATAGATTTACAGCAAGACCGTTGGTTCAGTCAATATTTGAAGGGGGAAAAGCAACTTGTTTTGCTTATGGCCAGACCGGAAGCGGTAAAACACATGTAAGTAAAACTTCCATGGTTTCTCTACGTTAAAATCTAAAGCCAGAGACTGATAGCCTAGAACTCCTTTACTAGTCAGTGTTGCACTTGTGTTCTTGTGCGTTAAAGGTTTTATTCTGTAGGACAGCGACGTTGGCATATTATGTTATGTATGTTAACTTTGTTACCTGTGAAAATACATATTTTACGTGTGCTAAACCACTGTCCAGATGTGTAATTCATTAATGATCTCACTTATTTGTTTTAAAGACCATGGGTGGGGACTTCACAGGCAAAAGCCAGAATGTTTCCAAGGGTGTCTATGCATTTGCAGGTAAGTTATACTTGATAAGAACAAATTTTCCTAAAAGTATGCTATTGGAGACTTAGACTTTATTAGTTTAGAGATTGGGAAAGTGTCCTCCTCCATAGCTTTATGGTTACATTACTCCAATGAAATTTGTGTTCTCTGTTCCCAGCTCGAGATGTCTTCCTCCTTGTGACGCAGCCTCGTTACAGAAACTTAGACCTAGAGGTGTTTGTGACTTTCTTTGAGATCTATAATGGAAAGGTCAGTATGGTCCTCTTTAACCCCTTAACGACAATTGCCGGTCCTGGCACGACACGGAAAAGCATGTGCTTTACGACAATTGACGTGCCAGGACCGGCATGTCTTTAAACGGGTGCAGAAAGCGATCTGTTTTCGCTTTCTGCACCCAAAAAACATTGCTGAATGCCTCGACCTCGAGGCATTCAGCAACGCCGCGATCGGAACGAAGGGGCCATCTCTGGCCCCTCCACGGGGCGTCAACATCCGCCATACTTTGTATGGCGGCGGACGCCCGTTTTAAAAGCGTTTAGGAGGCGATCGACGATCGCCTCCTAAACTTAAATGGTGTCGCTGGAATGCCTCGATCAGGAGGCATCCAGCGACACCAAACACTTACCTTTCGATGGGCTGTGACCGCTCCGGAGAGCGGCCACAGCCGCAGCTGCCAGTGATCTTCGCCATCAAGCAAGATGGCCGCTGCCCTGTAACAGGAACCAACAAATTTTAAAAGTTCGCTAGATGGTCCAGACCACCTAGAGAACTTTGGCTCCACTTGCAGGTTGAATACAGGTACTGCATTCACCATGCAAGTCAATGGAACCCAGCTTTCTAATCACAGTGTGATTAGTAAAAATAAATTAAAAAATAAAATTAATAATAATTAGAAAAAAAATGTAAAAATCATTTCCCACTGATGTCACTATCAGGGGAACCTCCAAGTTGAAAAAAAATGTTACATTTTTTTTTTTAAAAAGACAAAAAAATATATATATAAAAAATATATTTTTGTGAGCAAGTCCTAAAATTAGCATATTAGCTTAAAACAATTCTCGCATGGAAAGAATTAAAATACTGGCATATTAAATGCCCGTGGGGTGTCTACTTTTAAAAAAATGTATGATTTGATGGGGTAAATTGAATGGGCCAGGTTCAACAACGTCCCAATTAACACCGGGGGAAGGATGGCCACACACCTAATTTCCAATTAGAAAAATGCACACGTACCAAATGTGGCCTTTTAGTTCCCACAAAAATGACAAACCCATGCATGTGGGGTATCACTGTACTCAGGAGATGTTGCTGAACACATATTGGGGTGTCGTGTGACAGCGGCATATACCAGGAGCTGTATATTCATACATAAAGTAGGTGTGTGTGGGAAAAATACACACACAAAAATACTACTGCAAACTTTGAAAACATGCTGGTGGTAAAATGTGTGCATGCAAAGAGTTAAAATACCAGCATTTAAAATACCCTGTGGTGTCTAGTTTTGAAAAATATATGGTTTTGTTGGGCACACTGAAATGGCCCGGCTCAAAGATGTACCAAATAGGGCATGGGCAGTGAATCCCCAAATGCCAAAGTTCAACATTGAAAAATGCGCATGCCCCAAATGTGGCCCTTTTGCCCCCAAAACAGCCAGGCAAAATCATTCATGTGAGGTATCGCTGTACTCAGGAGATGTTGCTGAACACATATTGGGGTGTTTTGTGATAGTGACATATACGAGAACCTTTTAATTCATACCTGAAGTAAAATGTGTGTGACAAAACAAATGCAAAAAAATGACTACCACAAAGTTTGACAAAAACTGGTGGTAGATATGGTGCATGGAAAGAGTTAAAATACTAGCATTTGGAATACCCTGGGCTTTCTAGTTTTCAAAAATATATGACTTGATGGGGTAAATTGCATTGGCCGGGTTCAAAGATACCCGAAATGGCACATGGGGGGAAGAATTACCAGATTTGGAAAAAATGGCTTTGAAATAGCAAAACGCTACCTGTACTTATTGCCCCATAATGGGTAGAAAAAAGCAAAAAAACATAAAAACATTGGGTATTTCTAAACTCAGGACAAATAGTAGAATCCATTTAGCAGGTTTTTTCATTACCTTTTATAGATGAGTAAAAGATTTTTCAACTAAAAGTTAGAAACAGTCATTTTTTTCTAAATTTTTCACCATATTTTATACTTTTTTTAGTAGTAAATAATATGATACAATCAAAACAATGTCATCTAAAGAAAGCCCTTCTTGTCCTGAAAAAAACAATATCTAATGTGCGTGGGTTCAGTAAACGGGAAAGAAGAAAATTACAGCTAAACACAAGCAGCGCAGAAATGTTAAAAAGGCCATTGTCACGAAGGGTACAAAAAGTAAAATCAGCCTTTGTCACGAAGGGGTTAAAGTATACTTTATGAGATTAGGGTTTACTTGCTGGTACCTCCAGTGAGCTAAATTGTATTCATATTGTAGAGGTGTCTGTACAGTTTGTGTTGTGGTGTTTAAGTGTAAAATTAACTGGTGTTTTTGATTTTTAGGTTTTTGATCTATTAAATAAGAAGGCAAAGTTGCGTGTATTGGAAGATGCCAAACAGGAGGTCCAGGTTGTAGGGTTATTGGAGAAAGAGGTGACTTCTCCAGAAGATGTCTTTAAAATGATTGAAATCGGTAGTGCATGCAGGTACGAGCAAAGATCATTGTAGTATTCTCTGTTTAAGGGACTATACTATAACAGTGGAATACTGATGTGCCTGATAGGCAGCTTGAGATTTTTATCTTTTACCTTGTTGGCTTCCGCTATGCTGATCTGTACTTCTCAACAGGACCTCTGGGCAGACGTTTGCCAATTCCAGCTCTTCTCGTTCACACGCCTGTCTGCAGATCATTTTACGTCGAAGAGGGAAACTTCATGGCAAGTTCTCGTTGGTAGATCTGGCAGGGAATGAGCGAGGGGCTGATACAGCCAGTGCTGACCGTACAACACGCATGGAAGGAGCAGAGATCAATAGGAGCTTGCTTGCCTTAAAGGTAGGGTAGGCGGTTTCTTATCAGGTCCATACTGTACTATTAACATCTGTTTTACAAAAAAAAAATTGAGACGTTTTGTTCTCATTGTATGCATGTTTATATCATATGTAATGTATGTATATATTTTTTTCTTTTAGGAGTGTATCCGTGCACTGGGGCAAAACAAATCTCACACTCCTTTCCGGGAAAGTAAACTTACTCAGATACTGAGGGATTCCTTTATAGGCGAGAACTCAAGAACCTGCATGGTAATTCTCCTCGAAAAACCCTATTGCTTATGGGATTGGCAGGGTGTGTGTGTGTGTGTGTTTTTGTGCCCCCCAACTATGAAATGTGTACCAGTTGGTATGTTCTAGCCAAGGAAGGGCAGGAAACGACCTGTTGCAGAATTGCTACGTTTGTCTTACAGATTGCAATGGTTTCCCCTGGATTCAACTCCTGCGAGTATACACTCAACACATTAAGATATGCTGACAGGTATGTTTCTTGTGACTATAAATTTCTCGACCTCCTGATTTGGCCACTGGTAACTTTGAGGAACAGCTGTGTTAGCTTGTGACACAACTTCCATGTTTACACCTTACACTCTGCAGAGGTAAAATAGTCCCTAACCAAAAAAAAATCATATTCCATTCTTTGGCTGAAAAATACACAAAGGTATTATCTTGATGTACATGTGGAACATAAACACTATCCGCGATGAGTGAATACTTGCATTTCTTCTAAGCCTCTAGCATTTTATTTTCCTCTTACCCCATGCCATTAATCTGCCTTTGTACAGTGCTGTACATAACTGCCTATTATTTTTATTCAGGGTTAAGGAATTAAGTCCACAAAATACAGAAAGTAATGAAAACAACCACCAGATGGAGACAGAGGAGGGCGATGGATCTAATTCCTCATTAGGACTGCTGCAGCTGGAAGACGAAGATGATGTATGATGCGTGTCTACTTTATATTAACTTTATTTTTTTATTTTTTTTTTAATGGATTCTAATGCGGTCTCATCTTGATTACTCAATATCCCATTAAGGTCTTGATAAAGGACGAAGAGCTGTCCTCGCAAATAAACAGTTTCCAGGAAGCAATGAGCCGCATTGGTGAACTGGAGGAGAAGGCGGTTGAGGAGCTGAGGGAGCTGGTGCAGGTGAGTTGTCTGTATTTCTGCCCGATAGTCATTACAGAACGTCTTTTTTTTGTTTTTTAATTTTTTTTTTTTTTATTTGCCATTAAATTCTTTTCCCATAGGCTTGGGGCAAGTGGCTTGTATCCTCTCTGGAGGCAAGGCATAAAAAACCCAGGTTAACACTGGTTGTGTTACAAGAACAGGCTCTAAAGCATGTAAAACACCTGTATATTACCAAACAATAACCCAACCCTGTATAAATCCTTAGGAAAGCACTTTTTACACTAACTCTAAACTCAATGAATATGAATGGCTTTGTCTTAAATAGACTTCCAAGTGTTTTGCTGACTCAGGTTACAGAAATGATCAGCACCCCCAGCCTATCGGGTTCTATGCTTTATATAAAATAGTATAGGATCTGTCGCCACCTCTCCTTTCTTGTCTTAATACAATTTTGTGTTGCTTATTGTGACAGAGATGCAAATGGCCTATACCATGCCTGTTGCTGATCTGATTTCTATTTGAATTTAAGTATGAACTATGAATGCTGACTTTTTTTCCCTTTTTCTTGAAATACAGAAGGAACCAGAATGGTCAGATTTGTTGGAAATTACCGAGCAGCCAGATTATGATCTGGAGAAATTTGTGATTCAAGCAGAATATCTCATCCAGGAGCGTTCTAGGGTTCTGATCGCTCTGGGAGGTAAGTAAGGCAGTAGCCAGCATTAATGACATTTAGAGCTCTTGGTCATGGAGGTGTTAAATCTGCTACTTGTCTTCACACATTCATTTTGCTTTTACATGATCACACGTGTAACTAATCTACATGTTTCTCCCCTACAGAGAGTGTAAATTCCTTGCGCCTCGCCATGCAGATGGAAGAACAGGCCAGCAAGCAAATATCAGACAAGAGAAGGCCAAATAAATGAAACTACGGTGAACTGTTTCAGCTTGTAATGTGACGCCTCTTTATAAATAGCTTCTATGTTGCCATTTTTTTTTTTTTTTTTTTAAGGTTTTGTCTTTACTGTCTATTGGGTCTTGTATTTGTTCATGTTGGAGTATGATGTATATATGGAACAAGCTGTTAACCAGGATAGTTTAGCCCACCTTAAGAGCTTAGACCCTCGTCTATATATGCCTTTCAGAGCTGCTGATCTTGCTCTATGGTTTTTATCCACTAAGGGGCAGCGCAACTTGTTGCTCAGGTTGTGTGTCCTTCATGAAATCTAGGAACGAATGTGGTGTTATGTACAGTATACAGTTTTTATAGAAGATGGTGAGTTCTATCCACAAAAAGCACTGGCTATTATCAATTTTATGTAATATGACTTATCAATAAACAGCCTTTAATATTAATCTGTGACATTTGTAATTTAACAGCATTACTCTCTTCCTAGGTTCAGCATTTGAGTGCACTTCTTGCACAAGCTCTGTGGAACCCTTTTAGTCAATGGGAGTAGCAGCAGGCAATTGAATTTTCTACCACACAAATAACACACTTAACCCTTAGATATCTAATTTCGCATACACTAATTGCAGATTTAGCCAACTAAAGGGTCCTCTGCTGTTGTACAGCTTGCTGGGCATAAAGTTCTATACTGGATAGATGGCTTCTCCTGGTATCTTCAACAAAACAGATGAAATGTAAAGCACTGCTTCCCTTTTTATTACAGCTTCTCATTGTGTGACAAACTCCTCGGAACTGAAGGCTTCTGGGGTTTTATTCATATTGAGTGAGGTCCTTAAGTGTTTGTCACAATCGCTTCTAAATGCATATGTTGCTACATTGTTTTGCCAGCACAATGTATAAAGGTCCTACATATAACAAATACGTGGTATTGAACATCATGAGGTAGCACTGGATGTACAATGATCAAACTTGGCTTTAAAAGTCTGTGGAATGGAAAATGGTGCCCTCCTAGAGCACATCTATCTTGCCGGACTCCCTAAACTACATACTTATATCTGACACTTACCAGGGACCCAATTTACCCGATCCCTCACCCATAGGGCAGTGGCAACCAACAATCAGGGCAGACCAGAGCTATAGAAAGGTACTTGTGATTACAATGTTACATCTTTTTGTATTACGGTGGAGGAAATCTAACATCAACAATGACATAAAATTGAAAATTTATGAAGAATTTATAACACAAGTTAAAACATTCTGGTCCAGATGGAGGAGAGGACCCCATTACACGTGTTTAAAAGGTTGGAGGATGAGACAGGTGATCTAGAAATTATTTGAGAAAAATGGCTTCATGTTTTGAGATTGATTTTGGGTGACTGTTCCCTCTGCGGTCTCAGCGTATGCAGGTGGGTAGCCAGTGTCCCACTAGAACATGCTCGGTGATGCTCAGCAGGGAGGGCTGGGTGTCTATGACACGACTATTTGAAATCCTGTGCTTGGAACATTTAGATCATCCACAAGCCCGGTTACTGCCAATCACTCATAACGTAGTTACCTCCTCTGCAACCTACTGTCCGGGTTACCGACCTGTATCACTCTTGGCTTCCCTCGTATGTTGTGGTACTTTTTGTCTGGATCTTCGTGTTTGGAACAGCTTTTATTGTTTTTTTTCCTCTTCATTCTAAGTACTTAAGTGTACTGTATGTTTTTCTCATACATATTAAATAATCTAACAAAACAATTAGGAAAATGTAGAACTAGAGGATGTCGCGGTTACCTGATGTATGTGATGAGGCAGACGTGGGAACTAGGTGTGAAAATCAAGCATTTAAAACTCTGTACAAGTTCGGCTGATTTTCAGCATCTACCGATCAGTGTCAGGAAATCAATGGGAGGGCTTGTGTACCTGCATGGGGGTCTCAACAGACCCTCCACCTTTGGTGTTTGCCAAGCCAAGAGGCAAATGTATATAGGGGTATTCCGTGGAATCTCCCCATTTGCAAGTGGGATACCAAAAACTATTAAAGGGACCTCACAGCTATCTTATGCCTTAAAGTGCATCTTGGTTTTTGTTAAACTACAACTCCCATGATGTCCTGCAGGACAAGAGCTTGCCTTGGCATCATGGGAGTGGTGGTTTCAGGGAAGCACTTTGCTCGCCCTCAGTGCATATGACGGCTGGAGTGTCCCTTTAAACTCTGGCCTGTTTATGGAGAATAACTGAGATTATACTTTTAGTTAACTGACTTCTGTAGCTGTTTGTAAATGTTAACCAAACGACTGAAACCGGTCCTCATGGAAACCTTGACTAAGGATGCACTTAATTGAGTCACCTGCATTCACGCAGGGATATCAACCATATCGTACTGACTGCAAAAATTATTAATTGGACGTGATCGTAGTTTATGGTGCAGAATTCAGCTCCAGACTGTTACCCTGAGACGGGGCAGAGTTCCCAGGTATGAACATCAGATGCTACTCAGGGCAATTCTGGTACAAACTCAAACTTTAATGGTATAAAAGGAGCACTTATAATGACTGCGTGGATGTAAAATATCTGTGTATTAGAAAACTGGATGCAATAACAAGAACGGCGAGATCCGCCAACGCCTCGGCCGCATGAGCTTTTATCAAGAAACCCTAATGCACCAAACGTATAAATACCGGAAGAGGTCAGAATAAGTGGACATTGTATCCACGCGGTCTTTATTATCACCTTATACTATTTATTGTACTATTTCGGTGCTTGGATGGCACTTTTAGGCTCAGCCTCTCCTTTACCTTTCTTCCTTATGGAGTGCGGTCCCCACCCGTCTAACGTTTGAGTTAGAATAAAGTCAGGATTACAGTGACTGCCGAGAACAGTTTATTTACACAGCGCACATCAGATATGGTTGGGAATGGGGTGAGACGGGGCTGTTTGGGGTAAATGAGAGTAAATATTCTACAGCTCAAGGAAAGAGATTGGGAGAGAGAAAGTGAAGCGGAGGTATTTAATTAAAAAAGAGGGATTGTGCCTGCTAATGTAGGGCAGCTGGGAGGTATTACGCACGCATTAATGCACTGCGTATCGCGACTGGCTTAAAGAACCGACAGCACATCGCGGCGAACCGGGCTACCGACGCTCCAATCCTTCCATAGCAACAACCTGTCACTATAACAGTGAGCCAGTAGAGTTGCGTGACGTCACTGTAGCGCGCATCTCGCGAGACCCACGAGCTATCAAACCTACCCGAGATCCTTTGCGTTTCCTCTTTCCAGCCAGCGCCTGAGAATGGGTATGTTATGGCCGCTGCGGTGTCTCTTGAAGTTTGAGTTACAATCTTCTTCCATCCACCCTGACTTTTGGTCTTAGGTGCCGGGGCTTTACTGGGGAATGCTAACGGAAGCTCAAGCAACCCGGGGCCCCCGGTATTGGGATTAAAAGATAACGCTGGGGGATTTATTGTGGAGGTTGAGTGCTGCATATCGAGCTGACGGGCTTTCAATATGGCGGCCTGTATACGTAGCCCGTACTGCTTTAGTATAGGCCGCTGGTCGTGTATTGGCTCCTGTAGACGTGCTGGTTTCCCGGTGTAGCTTGTAACCCCTGCAGTTGGCGTCGGCCTAGTACAGTAGGGCCGGTGCTCGTAGTGCGTCCCGGCCTGGGGCAGCTTTCGGATCTGCACGCTTTCTGTCACGTTGATGCAGCTCAGGTATTCCTATATAGCGCGGTGGAATTATTTTGTTTTATTAAAGTAGCGAAGCCTTCTCTGTGGTATTGCTGGGCTCTGGCTAGGGCATCACTTGTGTGCAGTGCATGGGGCTGTTGTATGCCTTGACCCCTGAGTAGTTCTGGTCTGCAGTGGCCCCAGAATGTGTTTTAATCCTTTGTCTCTTGACCAGGTATCTCAAGGGACAACTGGCACAAGCGCCGCAAGACCGGAGGCAAAAGGAAGCCCTACCACAAGAAGAGAAAGTATGAGTTGGGCCGCCCTGCTGCCAACACGAAGGTATGACTATCTTACCTAATGCTTCAGGTCCTTCTGACCCAAAACACTTTATTTTCTGGTGGGAATATGTTCCAGTAGCCAGTGGTATTTTTTTGTTCAGGTTTTTCATTTACACTGTGCTTTAAATCAGCCATTCAGACTCTACGCAGCAATGTGGATGATGAAACGGACTCCTTAGGCAAGCGGAGCAGACCGTCTTGGTCGACTTTGTACTGCCTGCCAATGCTAGGCTCGTCATAGTTACACTGACACATTGCGCTGTATTTATGTAGGATGTTTTTTGTGTTGCGTTCCGCTGTTAATTTCTATATCCTGCTATTTTCCTCAGATCGGACCCCGTCGTATCCATACTGTAAGAGTCCGTGGTGGAAACAAGAAATACCGTGCTCTGAGGTTGGATGCCGGCAACTTTTCCTGGGGCTCTGAGTGTAAGAAATATTTCCTTTCTGGTTGTTTAGTGTTAAGAGACATGACCACATGCAGTGCGAATGATGATAACTTTGACCTTATGTGAGCATTCTGTGAATCTCACTGTGCTAGGCTTAGTCATAGTTACACTGACTGCACCGCTTTGTATTTAGTTCACACTGAGGGCCACAGGTTAGGGCAGTGTAAATGTTAATATTGAAGTATGTTTGACTGTCAATCGTGGACCCACAAATTAAAACACTCGTACTGCAGTTCTAATGCTGTTAAATGTAAGACTGGAGTGAAGATAGGTACTTGAGTTTGGAGTTTAAAATAGATCTGCATTTATGTTGTCTTTGAGCATCTGACTTAGCGTGAAGTTCTTAGTCTTTGGCAAAATAAGACTGTCGGGTCCTTCCGTATACAAGTTTGTTTTTCAAGTGTCCCACATGGTACACAATTGGTCGTGCGCTCCATGTTTTTGATACGTCGTTTTGATAAATCTTCTGCATGTTAGTGAATGTGTTATGGTGTGTATTCCAAGACGTTCATTAGTCACAGCGGACCCCGACTTTATATACCCATTAAAACAGAAGCATAACAAGGACACAAATGCTTAATTGGTAGCGAGAAATGCTTAATCTTTGCCTTTTCAAATCCAAAGGTTGCACCCGCAAGACCAGAATCATTGATGTGGTGTACAACGCGTCCAACAATGAATTGGTTAGAACGAAAACCCTGGTGAAGAACTGCATACTCCTGATTGACAGCACCCCTTACAGGCAGTGGTATGAGGCTCACTATGGCGTGCCTCTTGGGCGCAAGAAGGGAGCCAAGCTTGTGAGTATGAAATCAGCTTGTTTGTCCTTTCTCTGTCTTCTTGAAATATAACATGCTATTGGTTTTGTAGGCAATGTCACATGTCTCTGTATAGAGCAACCCATCAGTCTATATGTGATGTCTCTGTATAGCACTCAGTCTTCCAGTGATGATACATTTGTCCAGTTCTGCTACTGAATGGAAAGAGATGATCCTTTTTAATACTGAGGAGGAATGAGAACTTGCAGAAGATATTAAACACTTGATAGAAACATGTCTCAATATTCGATCTTCTACATTGCCTAAAATTGCTTACCCCTTGCATCACAATTAAGGAATTGGCCACCCCCCACAACAATCTTCACTGTTACTTTTGCAATTTAAGTTTATATATGTTGTTCTCTCAGACTCCCGAGGAGGAAGAAATCCTAAACAAGAAGAGATCAAAGAAAACTCAAAAGAAATATGATGAGCGCAAAAAGACGGCCAAGATCAGTCCGCTCTTGGAGGAACAGTTTCAGCAGGGCAAGCTGCTTGGTGAGTCTTTACTGCTGAGAAATATGCTGAGGGCCCCACCATGAATAGTGATGCCCTCTGTGGTGCTGGTTACACACCATGTAATGTAGAAAAGGTTTTTCCGTCCACTAGTCAAAGCCTCGGTCACCAATGAATTGTTTTCAGGGTCTCATGAGAATAAAGGCTAGTACCTCCAACTCATCCGAAGATGGAGACATATTTTGGTGTTAGAGGAATGACCTCAAAAAATAGAACCCAGATGTGCGCAATGGATTAGCTGTAAAATGGGCTCTCTGCTGTAATTGTCGTGTTTTCCTACTCACTGACTCGATTATAAGTGACTTTTGGCTAGTTTGTGTTAGCCTAGCATATATGTAGATGGTCACAAGAGACAGACAGAAGTCCCCTCTGAACTCTGTTGCATACCCTGCCATACCTAGTATTGTAAATAGGTGGGTTCTTCCTCTTTGCTCCCCTATGTAATGCTAAAATAGTTATGGAACATTGTTACTATGGGAAATGATTGGAAATCGGCAGCATTGGTTAAACAAAATATGGAAGATATATTTTTGAACTGGCTGCAGTAGCTCACCTCGTACTCTGCTAGAGACTGTCTCAGTATGGCCTCGGTCACTTTAGCAGATGTGAATGTGAAAGATGCTGATTTGGTAGATGGGAATCACCTGTTGTGAATTAACACCATCTCTAATGAGGGAATGGAGTAGAATGATCCATATTCCTAGCAAATGAAGTCATATGTGAAGATGATTATACAGACTCAACCTTACAGGGCTGGTTGTGAATCCCAGAATGCACTGCATCGTGTAATGGCGCTGTGGGGGCATATATGTATCCATATTGTAAATGTCCTATCTGATGCAAACTTTATCCACTAGTATGTGTAGCTTCCAGTTAACCTGTCTGCTTGGTGTCTAAATGCAGGGAATATTTGATTTGTTTGGTGTATGGTGGTCTCTAAGTGGCAGCGATAGTGCACTGACAAGTGTCTCCTTAGTCCTTTTCCTTGGCTTGGGGGTCTCATTCCAGTGCTAGATTAAATCCCTTCTTGCAGAAAGGCCGGGCTCTCCTGTAGCCTGCCCCTTCCGATAGCTGGGTACACTGCATCATTGAGCATTTAAAAGAAATCTTCAGTTTCAGTTGTCTTTATTGAAACGTTATACCTATGTTAAAATGCCGCTTAATTCTTTAGTGGAAATGATGCCAGGCATGATTTCTGTCTTTAATCAAGTTAAATAAAAACAAATGCTTGGCGTTATTTTTTGTAGCTCTTGGTATTTTCAAAATCTGGTTACTGCTGTATCTGTAATAGTGTCCATGCTTTGATAGAATGCATTGAACCCGGCTGATGCGTCTGTGTGATGGTTAATGGTTTGTTTTTCTTTTGCAGCTTGCATAGCATCCCGACCTGGTCAGTGTGGCAGAGCTGATGGATATGTCCTGGAGGGCAAAGAGTTGGAGTTCTACCTTAGGAAGATTAAAGCCAAAAAGGGCAAATAGATACATCTCCCCACCTGTTTACTTCAAATAAACAGAACTTTATTAAAACACAATGGCTTTTGTCTTTCTCTGAAGTGTTAATTGGATTTTGAGTGACATTCCCAAACAATACATGGGAAGACCTGATGTGAAAAATGGTATGTTCTGCGCAAACCTGTTGGGTTCACTAAAGAGGGTGTTCAGCAGGGTTGATAATCGGCTCCACAAAGCCACGGTGCAGTTTGAAAACCCAAGCCCCAGTGATGAGTTCCTTTAAGTAGGGCTGAACTGGCCCTGTTTAATGTATAGGTAATGGGTGAGGGGGTGGTTTCTAAAACTCACAAACTTGCCTGTGAGATATGCAGGGCCCTGCTTTCAGAAGAAGCCAGCTGGGATTTGTGCTTCATATTAGTGATATCAAGGAGTTGTTAGACAGAGGGGTCTAATTACTAGAGGGAGTTTAACACCGCAGTCCGTGAGATGCTCAATTGGTGAACTAGGCTTAAACACCCATGTGGAAGTACTCTTGCTTATTGGCCGTAATTGGCTTTGAGATCTCGCCTGTTAGCAGGGGACGTTGCTTACTTGTTTGAAAGCAAGTTGGGGTATTTCCTTTTGGAATAGTTTTTTCTGCTTGTCTTTATTAGAGCCATGTTCTTTCCTTTGAACTGTAAGCTCTTCAGGCTTTTGTATGATTTAATGCTGTCATATATTACAAAATTAAAATAAAGAATTATAGAAAAAGCTACCATTGTTTGCCAGCCCATTAAAATAGCGTTTAAAGAAACATAGCCTCCAAAACAAAGTTCTTTTCTCAGCAGTAACTGGAAGAAATCCTATTAAAAATTGTGAGCTTTCTATACTTTCACCTGGTTTATGTATTGTCAATAGTGTGTGAATACGCCTTAGAACCCAAAGCCCTACATATTCCTTACTGTGTAAATACCCCGTACCCAAAAATGGGGATCATGTTTGGTCTTTGATACAAAGTTCCTCAGTCCTTAATGTTTTACGCTATGAGCGCCACATGGGATGTGACTTGGTGTCATGCAATGTATGTTTAGATTAAAAGATGCTTATAGGGTATATCATACATGTTGCAGCTTGTTCTTTATAATAAAGTTGTTGATGTGTTTTGGTCACACTAAATTCTGAGATCTACATTGTTTAAAATGAAGCAGCATGGAACAAATCTGCATCATCCATAAACACAACCTGCCTTCACACATCTGCCGTTTATGTAGAATAATTCTAGCTGGGTGGAAATATGACGGATTTTTGGACGTCCTTGAATTAATGCCCCAGATGAACTTCCATGTGCTTTGTTTGCTTAGAAAGAAATATCTTATCCAGATACACTGAATTTTATTGTGAATAGATGAGATAAAACGTATTATGCGGTGGGCTCCTGGAATAATACGGATTATGCTGTGTGATGGAAGCAATAGGACTGGATATACTGTGAACTTGTTTCTAATGTAAATGCAGCAGCAACGCTGACAATGTCTGGAGCAAGCCATATAATTCATTACATTACCTTAAATATAGCGCCAGCAGATTCTGTAGTGCTGTTAAAATCGGTTCCAGTGAAAATAAGGTTTAAATATCAACAGATGTTAAACATACTGCAAGGAGAATTCACGATTCAAGGGGGGCGCTATATGGACAAAAGTATTGGGATGCCTATACACCATTACACCTACAGGGACTTTGATGACATCACATTCTAAATACATAGACATTAATATGAAGTTGGTCCCCCTTTGCAGCTACAATGGCTTCCATTCTTCTAGGAAGGATTTCCATGAGATTTTGGGGAGTTTCCGTAGGAATTTTTGCCCATTTATCCAGTAGAGTGTCTGAGGTCAGGCGCTGATGTTGGATAGGATGCCCGGCTCGCAATCTTCGTTCCAGTTCATCCCAAAGGTGTTGAACGAGGTTGAGGTCAGGGCTCTGCGGCCGCTCAAGTTCTTCCGAACCAAACTCATCCAACCGTGTCTTTATGGTCCTTGCTTTGCTGGGGCAGAGTCACGCTGGAATAGAAAAGGGTCCTCCACAAACTTCCCACAAAGTTGGGAGCCGATCATTGTCCGTATTCAGAATATACAAAGTAACGTGAATGCAGAAGATAAAGCGATACAGAAGACGAGCCCATCGCTCACGCAAGCTTACAATTTATGGACTTTCGGTCATCCCAAAACCTTAATCTAGTTTAGCTATAATGTATAAATGACAATGTAATTATCTGGAACTCTTAAGGGGACAGTTTAATGGCACGGACCCCCCTAATTAAGTACTCTGTAAGTACTATGCATTCTTCAAAATTAAAACATAAAATACAGGACCTGGAAGCTGCAGCCCTGTTGCTGCTGTCCTCCTCCATGACCGGACATTTCTTGCAGATGATTGTAAGCTCCTTGGAGCCGAGCCCTCCTCACGTTTTGTTACTTATTATTACCAGAATGTAAAGGCGCTATAAAATCAATACTAATAATAAATAATATTACTTGTAATTTCTCAGTCTATAAATTAAAGGCCCCTCCTGGGTGTTTGAGCTTCCTATTTATTCTAATTGATTTGATTCTATGAAGTACAGTTAATAGGTTGGTTTACTGTTGAACTACAATTCCCATGATGCCCTGCCAGACAAGCCGTTGCCTTGGCATCATGGGAGTAGTAGTTTGAGAGAAGCAGTGTGCCCGCCCTTAGTCTTGTACCGTATTAGAAGCTCAGCAGTGTTCGTAACATAACACCTCATGGTGGCAGTAAATGACGTAATCGAGCAATACCTCTCGCGAGACTTGATTCCTTTAAAAGCAATGGCCGTGCTTGCGTTCAGTCTTTCCGTTCTGTGCAATGACTCGTGGTGTTGGCTGCAGGTATCATGTTGGCTCCTGCCGCATGTCCCGCTTTTATACCGGCAGCCCCACTGCTGGGTGATCCAGCTATGCCCGCACACCGGTATTAAGAAGCCTGTTGACTCCACCATGTCTGTGTGACTGCTGCGTGGCGTGGGCCGCGTCTCCTCCATGCACAGTAAGTATATACCCCTCCCCCGCCCTATAGCGGCACGCATCTGCCTCTCGGGGTAATTAGTTACACGGCCAGGCGCGTATGATGAACCTTTACTTTTGCTGCTGAAATCCTGAATTCTCACTGTGGATAACAACCTTGGAGAACTGAGCGCTCGACCCTCTCCCCCGGGCGGCGGCCTCCAGCTTATATCTCGCTAATTTACTTCTCGTTTTCTTGCAGGTCGTGAAACGGCTCGAGCAGCTTCCCTCCTGACACCCCCCCCCTTCGGTGAGTGCATTTGGCGGGCTGACCTGCGGCCTTCTTGCGGAATGCTAAGGGGCCTTAGCCTGTTATCCCCTCCCCCTTACACCGTAGGGTTTAGTTACTATTCGAAGTCTTGTGATGAAAACTTTGTCCAGTTCTGCTACTGAGTGGCCAGAGATGACACACTTTCTTCTGATGACTTCAGGGCTTGTTAATGGCAGAAATAATGGGGGTAAATATGAAGGGGCTGCACACACCCCACCCAAGCTATCCTTAAATCGCCAATTTATTAGGTCCTAGGATGTGCTACATCTTGCCACGTGGGTCATGCTTCTGTGCCAGATTATAGTAAATGGCAGTTTATGGGTATTTGGGGTGCTTTTCACATTAACTGATATTCACAATGGAGGTGAATGTGTCCAAAACTACTACAATAAGGACTCAAACGGCCGGTACATATGAAATCTTTGCAATAGATGTTACGAGTTCGGTCTGTCCAGATACAGATATGTTCTAAGGCTTCTTTCTGATTACAGATCGGTTGCCATCGGTAGTTCTTTACTAAAGAGGGTTTCAGTGACAGCGGCCGTACGAGGGGAAACTATCGGCTTGGATCGAGAACTTGTGGAAGGTGAGTTTCCGCTTCTCGTGTTTAGATCATGAGATTGTGCAGATCAAAGTCTTCCGGTGATGATACTTTTGTCCAGTTCTGCTACTGAAGTTAAGCGATGAGATTTGTCAATCTGAGGAAGATGCGGAGCACCCAGCAGGTGACTGCAGCTTTGGAACTAAAATTCCTATAATTCCCAGCCAGATCTTGAATTATCAAGAGGCTTTTAACTGGGGAGCTTCCTGTTTTTAGAATAGAGAATGTGTGAAGCTTCTATCTGGATTCAGGCTGTTAATTATGACTTTTCCCCCCCCCATAGGTTTTGTGGAGCTTGAAGGTGATGTGATTAAGTGAACTACTGAAGTTGACTAAACTCATAAATGAAATAAATAAAACTTTTTGACCAGAATGTTTGTCTCGTTCATTATATGGTGGCTGGAAATCTAGATCTTTGGTATTTTGCATTGACAAGTGTCTCCTTAGTCCTTTTCCTTGGCTTGGGGGTCTTGTTCCAGTGCTAGACTAAACCCCTTCTTGCAGAAAGGCCGGGCTCTCCTGTAGCCTGCCCCTTCCGATAGCTGGGTACATCCATTTACAAGGAGTAAGATGCGGACCTCTTGTCGGGCAAAGGGGCAAGGGCTGCTTCTAAGTAGTGACACTTCCTGGAGGATGGGTTTACTATATAGGATATTGGGGAAGCTCATGATACTTGTGCTGGAAACACTTCAGTTTATTTTGGTTTTGAGCACATACTGGGTCATCCTTTAGATCGGTGGGTAGTTAGTAGGGGATTGCAGTGGTAGCTCATTTCCTGGGTTAGTTAATCATTTCTTGTTCTGTTTAATCATTAAAGCTTTAGCGTTCCCTGAAGGCCACTTGTGTTTGCTTAGTCTTGGCTCCTAAAATGTTTTGAATAGTGCCATCATATTGTGCAGTGCTGTACAATGGGTCTACCTGGCATATAACATTCAACATTGAAATTAGGTAAGGAGGGCCCTCCTTAAACAGGTTTACAGTCCAGAGGGAGTCAGTGTAATATACAAGAGATGAAATGCTGCAGTTAAGGATGTGTGTATTTTATGAAGGCAGCAGAGGGGCAAGGAAAGGAGCTAAAGGAAGGGGAAGTCTTTGTTCCCTCCCCGGCCGGAAGTCTATAGGAAGGCCGAATCGTCCTGGTCCCCCACCTAATACTAGGAGGGGAACCACTAAGGAAGAGGTAGGGAGCCATAAGGCGTCCGCTATCTCTCCCAACAAAAAAAGATGGGGTCCAGCTTCACTGCAGCGCAGCGATCAATCTGTAATTTCAAAATAAGACATGAAGTCTAAAGAAATACTTCATTGTCACGTAAATCAGTGAAATTTGCGAGGGTAATTAATAAATACCCAGGTGTTCCACTGTGGCTGGATTAAAAAACTTTACTGTATTTGCTCAATTAAAAGACAACCCCCCAAAATTTGAATATCAATTTAGGGGAAAAAAAGATTTATTAGTAAATATTCACATGTAAACTGTTTTTTCATATGTAATAAAAATTATGAGAAAAACGATTTTTGTTTTTATTTCCTTTTATTTGCCAATCTGCCCCCCAGATATGCCTTATATGCCACTCTGCCACCCAAAAATGCCTTATATCCCCTATATGCCTTTTAACCCCCTATTTGCCGCTCTGCCTCACAGATATGCCTTATATGCCACTCTGCCTCCCTGACATGCATTTTAACCCTCTATTTGCCACCCCCCCCGATATGCCTTGTAACCCCCTATATGCTACTGTAAACTATTAAACACCCCCTTGCCACTCTAAACCCCTCCCCCAACTTAGCAGTGTATCCCTTTACTTGTTACCGGTGCTTCAGACTCACTGGTGTCTAGTGGGGCAGCGGGGGGAGGTCTGCAAACGTTCACCGCACAGACAACTTCCACTGCTGCCGGCACTTCTACGATGGAGCACCGGAAGGCGGGGTCACGTGACCTCCGATACTCTCCTGTCTCCCCGTGCCAGTTCAAAATAGTTTAGGAAGGGCCCCCTAGAGGCAGCTGGGATACCCGTACTTACGCCAGTGTAAATAGTTAATAAGCAATCCTGTAGAAGGTCCGTCTTAGCCGCTGCCTCATTTGAATACCCATGATGCACCGCCACATCTTTAGTTCATTAAGCAGTTAAAAGCCCAATCGTGAATACTTCCTATCACTGTGTAATTGTGTTTATTTGTGTAAACAGTTCCAGTGATCAGATAACATCTCCGTGTGAGATTTATTTAACTCACCTTAACGTTGAAGAGCGCTGCCCGTGGCCGGTCGGTTACCTCGCGGCATTCAGGTTATACTCTGGTTTCTCTTCAGACCGAGTAAATCTTTCGCCTTTTACTAAAGATTTCCGTGGAGAGGAACAACCATGAGTTTTATTCAATTTTTTGAGGCCCAGCGTTTGTTGGGCTTATTTTATGGTATTAATGAAAGATAGAGGTGTGTATGGTGTCTACTAGTGTTAATTATATGTTGTAGATCCTAAATCCCCAAGCACGCAGGATGGGAGTGATAGTGTTGTAGTTGTGTTTCTGCCACCTACTGGTTATAGAGCATAATTCTTTATTATATCAGATTATGTAGTTCTGTTACAAAAGGGGTCAGTTCTTGGAATTTGGGTTGTCTGGCCGAGCACCGTACAATAGCATTTAACACTAATTACAGTTGTAACGAATTTCAGAGATAAACACAAATGATGATTAAATTCATGGTTAATGTGTGTGTTTCAAGCACCACTATATGACTGTGCCTGGGCCACATGGTTGGACTTTGAAAGCTTCAGGATTAAACCTACAACTGCATATTATTATTATTTATTGTTTTATATAGCACCATCAAATTCCGTAGCGCTGTACAATGGGTAGACAGGACATAACAAGTAGAATGTAACATACATTCACTAACAGAGACAACAGGTGAGGAGGGCGCGGCTCAAACGAGCTTACAATCTAGATGTGTAGTTGGCAAAGTGGACCCCAGAAGTTGGTCATGTATCTTGTATGTGGTGGCACCATAGCCCATAGCGTAGGGGAGGCTATCAATTGGCCCCTGGACGGACTGGCTGCAATCTTACCTTGTCCTAGAGGCAGAGGCGTATCTAGGGTATGGCACCTATGGCTCGTGCCATAGGCGCCATTTGAAGGGGGCGTCAGTGAGCGGCTTTCAAACGCCGTCTTTTTTTTTTTGATGCCGAGGAGCTCATTCTCCTCCACGAGGCCTCTACCTCCGTCCCTGTGCCGGCGCCGGCATTTCATCCCGAGCGCCCTAATATGACATCATATTTCAGCGCCCAGCAGTGAAGCAGCGGGCACCAGCGAGCGGCTTTTTAACGCTGTCTTTTTTTTTTGATGCGGAGGAGAGAGAGGGGCGCCTAGCAACCGCTCGTTCTCCCCCGCATCAAAAAAAGAAGACAGCGTTTAAAAGCCGCTCGCTGGTGCCCGCTGCTTCACTGCAGGGTGCCGAAATATGACGTCAATTTGGTTAACTTGACCAGTTTTAGGATTTAGGCATGCATATGCGCTTCCAAGAGACGCTTTGGGCAAGTGCCCATCTCATCGATGGGGAAATGGAGCCCTCGTGTTACTCAAGAGAAGGACACCCAAGCTGTTGTAGAAGATAGGTTACATTTATTTGTATGGAGCACCAGCAGATTCCGTAGTGCTGCTACAACAGGGTAGAGTGGAAATTAAAAATTACATTAAAATTGTCAATATACAAAATTGAAAACAACAAATAACACTTGTTAAGACAAACTGGTAGCAAAGGAGAAGAGCGCCCTGCTCTTACGCGCTCATAATCTATTAGGAGGGTGAAAGTGGAGAGAAGATGACGCTACTTGAGTGAATATTTGTGGCTCACGTGGAGATCTCACGCTGGAGACAATGGATGGTTCCTTTAAGAATACAGGTTGTGCGTTTTAGGAAGATGCTCATTTAAATGGTTTTTAATGAGCATTTAACATAAGAACAGGTAGAATAAAGTCTGACGGAACGGGGTTCCAGAGAATAAGTGCAGTACGGCTAAAATCCTGGAAATGCAATTGGGAAGAAGTGGTAACAATGGAAGTGAGGCATATGTTGTGGGCACAATGAGGAGGGCAGAATTCAGAGATATGGGGGTTCATGTTAAGGGCTCTGTAGGTCAGGAGGTCAGGGAGCCCTTGGATGAATGGGCACAGTGGGCAGTAGATAAAGAGGGGTTGGATAAGAAAATTATTGGGTTAGTCTAGCATTCAGCCTGATCTTCATCTAAATTTTCAATAAATGGCTCAGTCACAGTAATTAAGAGTGGAGATTGTCTAGGCTGCTCCATTTTCTTCTGTTTCTCTGAAGCTTCAAGTCTTCGTGGGACCTTCAGAAGAGGCCTCGGCGTAGGCGGCTCGCTGCCTCGACTTTCTTTCTCGTCTTCTGTTGTCTCCTCTTCGTCGATGCGGCCAACAAAGTCTGGGTCTTGATCGCTGTGGCGGGAGTTTGTGTTGGGAGATGCGTAACCATCTCCTTTGAAACGCACTAGATGGCTTCGTACGCCCCGACCCATTAAGTTTTTCATGCCAATAGCGGGAGAGGGAGCAGAGGAGAGGAATCTGTTGAGCATGGGGGTACGGGCCCTTGGAGTGTTGGGGGTCACAGCAACCTGACACTGTTCTGAATCCCCTAAAATGCTGAAATACACCAGACACATGTATTAATGGTTATGGGTTTAATAAAATAACAGATCATCTTAAGTATTCTTTCCTTTTTTGCAATTCAGATTTTCAGCAATTATAGAGCCTACAGTTAACTTGTCACTGTTCAATTTTTTTTTAAAAAAAACAACCATTATTTGAACCCTTTTTCATAAGATTCTTATACATTTATTTTATATGTTTAATGTTTTGTTCCGTTATTGAAAAATTAAAAGTTAAAGAAAAAAAACAAAATGGCAGCAAACAGGATGGAAAATGTTCCTACCGCATGTCGAAGGCAGAACCCATGAAGGATGGTTTCAGAGTCTCTGCAGCTGTGGCTATGGTATAAGGGGGTGCAGCACTCTGATCGCCCCAGTACTTGTCTCTCAGCATTGGAGGCAGATTTTGATACATGTCATCAACAGAAAGTAGCGAGACCTGCCAGGAAACAACGTATGGGCAAGAAGTTTGTAATGCATACAGCTAATTGAAAGGAGAAATTAATTTTCAAAAACTTTGCGCCATTTTCCTGATTTTTTTGCAGAATATGATGTTTTCAGGCAGCTGTGTATCAGCCATGCGTTCTCACTCTGTTGCCTTATGGTAACCAGTAGAATGGCTCAGTCTTACAATGCCTGACAGTCTGACTTACGACGTATGACCCTTGGCGGGGGGCTAATTTTTTGTGTATTACATCACGGGTGCATTGAGCAGCATTTTTCTCACTTGTAGATTTCTGTCGATCAGCCGGTTGGTTTCAAAGTCATCATCATCTTCTCCGAAAGGATTTATGATCTGCTCAGCCACCTGGAGAACACACAGAATGTTCTTCTTTCTGTTTATATTTAAAACTATTATTCTGGTTACATTTGCATGTCCGTTCACTTGGTGGCAAATAGACCTCTTTACATTTTAAATGGAAACTCACATTGAATGCTGAAAGATTTACCGTATTTGCTCGATTATAAGACGAGGTTTTTTTCAGAGCAAATGCTCTGAAAAATACCCCTCGTCTTCTAATCGGGGTCGTCTTCTAATCAGACCTCAAATAGAGGTCTGATTATGAGACTAAGATCCAGATCCCCCGCACCGCTGCAGGGGACCTGGATCCTCCTGTCTCCCCCCCCCACACTTACTTACCGGTGCTTCCTGCTGTATTGCCGGGGCAGCGGGTTGACGTCTACGCGATCCGCGTAGACAACGTCCGCTGCAGCCGGAAGGAGGTGTGGCTAGCAGCGGGGGTTGTCTGCGTCCGTCGCGGATACCTTCCCCGACTGTCAGAAATCAGAGTTCCCCGCACAGGTGCCGGAACTCTGATCTCTGACAGCCGGGAAAGGTATCCGCGACGGACGCAGACAACCCCCCGCTGCCAACTCCACCTCCTTCCGGCTGCAGCGGAAGGAGACGTCAACCCGCTGCCCCGGCAATACAGCAGGAATTTGGAAGCACCGGTAAGTGTGTGTGCGTGTGTGTGTTAAATGGGGGACATAGGGCATTTCTGGAATGCCTTATACCCCTATATGCCACTCTGGCACTTAGGGGGTTAAAAGGCATATTATGGGGCAGAGTGGCATATAGGGAGTTATAAGGCATTTCAGGAAGCAGAGTGGCGTTAAGGGGGCATTTAATAGAGCACTCTGCCTCCTGAAATGCCTTATAGAGTGCTCTATACAATGCCTTTTAACTCCCTTAATGCCACTGCCTCCTGGAATGCCTTATACCTCCCTATATGCCACTCTGCCCCATAATATGCATTTTAACCCCCTAAATGCCAGAATGGGATATAGGGGTATAAGGCATTTCTGGAGGCAGAGTGGCACATAGGGGGTCAAAAGGCATACCATGGGGCACAGTGGCATATAGAGGGTTAAAAGGCATATCATGGGCCACAGTGCCATATTGGTGTGGCAAGCCTGGGGGCAGATGTGCGTAACTGGGGGACAGGTTGGAAAATACAAGGAAATAAAAACAAAAAAATCATAGCTTTTATTTAAAAAAATAGTTTACATGAATTAACATTTACTGGTAAAACTTTTTTCCTTTAGGGTCGTCTTATATTCAGGCTTTTTCTTTTTTTCCTAAGTTAATATTCAGATTTTGGGGGTCGTCTTATAATCAGGGTCGTCTTATAATCGAGCAAATACGGTATATTTTGGGTTTGGATTCTAGATGTTTGCTAAGAGTCATCATATCCTCATACATCTCCCCTTTGCATACAAATCGCCCAGCCTACCAAATAATCTCATTACTCTGAGCCAAACAGCAGAATCTAATGGCAGATCAGCCCTATCTAGTCTTCCGGCTATTCCTGCTGTAAAGACTTAGACCGCAATCAGTCGTTGGTCTTGTCTTAGATTCAGGAGCCGTATGTCTATCCTATACATGTTTAAATTAATTTACTCCATTAGCCTCTACCACTTCTGCTAACTCTGTTTCCGTGTAAATACCTATGCGGTATGCGAATGCGTTTTGAAAATAAAGTTCTTTTTTCACCAACCTTTAGCCATCCAAAGTAAAAAAAGAACTGAAGCAGAGTGAAAACCGGGACATATGGATCCAGCGTATGCCTGAGGTCTTTTGGACTGGTGTCCAGCGTATACCCGGTGCTGTTTTGACTGGGGTTCAAGGTATTTGAGTTACAATTATGATTGGGGTCCAGAAATTGTCGTCCAATGAGGCAAGAGGCAAAAAATGAATAAACGGCAATTGTAACCACCTACGGTAGAGAAAATACGAGAAAATCAGGCATGGAATCAACTGCTGCAAGAGGAAAGTACATGGCGAATAAAATGTATCGCCTTCCGTCGTTAAATATTAACTTTTTTCGTGCCTCGTGTGGGAGGACTGGCATATAATAGACTCAAGTTCACTTAGTAGACCGACGCTTTGGTCTCTTTCCAGTCCTGGCCAAAACATTCAAACAGGGCGGCCACCATTGGGAACAGCCAGTAGACATGTATGTGGCCTGGGCAGGCGGAGGCTCCTGGCCTCCCTGATCTGTCACAAGTCACCCAATTGGTTCTTATGGCCAGTTACCTGGGCCCTTGTGGGTTTTAAGGCCTTCAGGGCCTTTTTGGACTCTGGGGGCAGTTGGCCCCGTTGCGAGCATGTGGAGGAGCTGTGGGAGGAGCATGGGGCAGGGTGGTGGGAGGAGCAAGGGGTCCTATCTTTAGGTTTGTACTGGGCCCCAAAATTTCTGATGGCTGTCCTATTTTCCAAAAATAAAAGGGTGCCATCAGGTGGCTAAAAGGATTACTATGCCATGGGCATACCTGGTAACTTTGTGGCTTCGGAGCCCCCGTTGAGGGAAGAGAGATAGGATGCCCTGCTGACATAATGGGTGGTCCCTCTGACATCATTGGGCCACTCCTGGTCTTAGAGGAGGAGGCGTACTGTAATGCGGCGAATGTTTGCGCCCCACTGTAGGGTGACACGATGAGGTAAATCCTTTCACTCACCTGTGTATACACGAGGGGCACGCTGATCCAGTCATAGTGAAACAACATGCTGCACTTTGCACGATACTTGTTCAGCTCCTTAAGACAACAGTCAAAAGGGATATATTTTATTTATTGTTTTATATAGCGCCATCATATTCCTCAGCGCTGTACAATGGTTATATACGGTATATATAGCAGCAGCTGGTGTCGGGTTTAGGCGTTGGGATTATCACATTTAGTGATTTTGTCAATTATATATATATGCACATAGGCAATTAGTAATTTATGTAATATATCTAATATAAGCCCTGTGTCTTGATCCACAATGGGTTAATATATAACGCTGATTTGCCTTCTCAGCAGTAAAAGCTCATATACTGTAAATAGGGAACGATGTGACATAGAGAGTGGATAATTCATAAAAGTGTCTCACAGCAGTAATATCTCTGAGCCGTTATCAGTAAAACAAACACAATTCCAACAAAAAAATTTATATATTTAGAGCTTGGTAAATCATTCAACGGTTTGTGGCCATATATTTGGTTTTATTATGGCTATTTCTTACTTTACTGATAAAATAAATAAATCAGGAGCATTAACTCCCAATTTCTTTTTTTTTTAATTTTACAACAAATAATTTGCTTGTGCAGAAAACGCCCAATTTGTTTCAAGAAGAAAAAAGTGCGACAAAGCCAGAAATTGTCCTGACATGTTAGCGCAACCGTTACTAATGAAGTGAAAGAAAATTATAATTCTATTACATTAAATGTATATGGATTTTTGGTACGGAGTTAGTTTCCATATCCAAGCCAGATCGCTACTTACATCCAGTGGCGTCGGCAGGGGGGGGCCAGAGGGGGCCATGGCCCCCCCTAAATCATGCTGTGCCCCCCGTTGTGCCCCCCCAATTGAAACGCCGTCTTTTTTTTTTTTTTTTATAGATCCGGAGGAGAGAGAGAGGCGCCGAGCGGTCGCTGAGGAATAAGTTCTCAGCGACCGTTCGGCGCCTCTCACTCTTTTCCGCGACCGCGAGGCCTCTGCCTTGGTCGCAGTTCCGGCATTTCAAGCCGAGCGCCGGTATATGATGTCATATCCGGCGCTCAGCAATGAAGCCGCGCACACTGCGGCAGAACCAGGAAGACAGAGACCTCGCGATCCCGCCGCTGGACTTCTACAAGCCCAAGGTAAGTGAACTTCAAAGGGGGGGGAGGAGGGTAGAGAGTGAAAAGAGGTAGATAGGAAGTGAGAAGAGGTAGATAGGGATACAGTGGGAGGGAGAGAGGGGGTAGATAGGATAGATTGGGAGGGAGAGGGGGTAGTTAGGATAGATTGGGAGGGAGAGGGGGTAGTTAGGATAGATTGGGAGGGAGAGGGGGTAGTTAGGATAGATTGGGAGGGAGAGGGGGTAGTTAGGATAGATTGGGAGGGAGAGGGGGTAGTTAGGATAGTTTGGGAGGGAGAGGGAGATATTAACATATATTGGCAGCAGGGGCTAATATTAATATTAATTGGCAGCAGGGTCTAGTATTTATATTCATATTGGCAGCAGGGTCTAGTATTTATATATATATCGGCAGCAGGGGCTAATATTAATATATATTGGCTGCAGGGGCTAAGTTTATATATATATTGGCTGCAGGGACTAATAATATATATTGGCAGTAGGGGCTAATATTAATATATACTGGTAGCAGGGTCAAATATTAATATATATCGGCAGCAGGGTATAATTTTTATGTATATCGGCAGCAGGGTATAATATAAGTATATATCCGCAGCAGGGGCTAATATCAATATATATCCGCAGCAGGGGTTAATATTAATATATATCAGAAGCAGGGTGTAATATTTCTATATATTGTCATCAGCAGGGGCTAATATTACAGAATGAGAAATAACTGCCTAACGTGTGTGTGTATATATATATATATATAGTGTATATGTACCGTTTTATAATTGGCCCCCATACTTTGGTTCCTGGCCCCCCATGTGCCCCCCCTAAATATGAAAGCTGGAGACGCCACTGCTTACATCCATGAGTAATTTCAGTGCCACATCGTCTCGGACTCTTCCATCCCGACGAGCCTGGGCTGCCAAGTTGGTGAACCAGACGCAGGGGATCCAGTATTTGTTATAGTCAGAAGCGAGACTCTCGTATTTTTTCAGTTCCTCGTGGGTCATAAACCCTTAAAAATAAACGCATTTGAACAAAAGAATTACCAAGGTACCATGCCTATGTAATAATGTTAATCTAAGAAGTTTATACAAAAAGTACAGTACTTACATGCATTTTAATATATACTATAAATATATGATCACTGCGTTCAGCCATCTCCTCAAACTGACCACGGATCAGGTAATAACGGAAGGATTATTCCACGTCAAGGCCAGATCTGTCTATTTTATGGCCACAGAATGTTCTGATAATCTATGTATCAAGCCATGGTCTGCAAACTAACAGTGATCCGCAGAACCATAAAGGTTCCAAAAAGGAATCTTAGAATAATAGAGGGAATAAGTGTTTGAGAGAGTAATTGTGTTTATAACTGTATGTTATGTCTTTGTATTTTTCTATTAACAATAACTAAGGCAGATAGATGGTAGAAGAGTCTTGGTGGCCAATGTACTACATCATAGTTTTAAAAATGGTATGGCCCACAAGCTTCTAAATCCATAGGTGACCTACAAGCAACATATTTCACAGGAATAATCACTTCCCACCATGAAAAACTGGAAATCTATATTTATTAAGCCGACTATGAGCTCGTAGGCTCACAGCTAAAGTGACGAGTTCATCCGTCCCACCTGCTTCCACAATATGCTCCATGGTTGGAAACCTCTTGAGCACACGGGTGCTGACAGACCTCAGGATGAGAACCGAGGATAGATTAGCGAACCTTATCAGGGTACGTCTAAGCAAGCGGCCCCTCTCATCCGCTCCGTGCACATTACTTGATACCACACACATCAGCTGGTCCGGAAGCGGGATGTTGGTGTATTGAGCCCACCAACGGTTGATGATCAGAGTGACGTAGAAACCCAACAAGAATGAGATAGGGATCAGATCCGTGTATTTATTACAGTAGTTGGCAACCTTCTCAAACTGGCACTTTTGGTGTTTATTCAGCATTAACCTGTAAGTGGGAATATCCACCCATTAATCACAGTGAGTTTTGGTCTCAATTGCGTATACGAAACAGATTCTCTTAATGTTGCGAGTCGCTAATTTGTAGATTACCCTGGGGTTTATTGACTAAACCTTGAGTTGCACTTGAGTTGGAGTAAGGCAAACAAATCTCATCTTGCCAACTTGATTAAACATTATGAAGGACCAAGCCTCATGAGCTCCTCTTGAAAGAAGGGAAAATTGAGTTGCTGAGATAAATTGTTAAACCGGTTGACCAGTTAAATGTATAAAGCCGATTGGTGAACCGGGAATATATGCAGCCCTTAAAGGTTTGAACTTCATAAGCTTAATATATTCAAGAACACCACAGCTGGCTCCTGATTGTTTAAAAGATGGGTTTGTAGAACGAAAACTCACCTGTAGGTCAAGCTCAGCGTACAATACAAAGCAACAAAGACGATGAATTCCTTGTATAGTAACTTGTAGATACTCCCTTTCCACCTGAAGAGCAGCTTGGAGAAGCCCCCAAATCGGGCATTGGACACTTTCAGTGTATAGGAGACGGTCATCCTGATACCTACATGGCAGACCCAAAGCAACAGGACATTTAACCCCTTTCAGTCACCCATGTGGATAAACTCCATACGGCGTGTTAATATTTTGATTAAAAAGTTAAACTCTTTAGTCTCAATGTAATAATTGTGTAGCTTCTTAAAATAAGATGCGGCGAAGGTAACGCATTTAATGCCTTCCCCTTTCCTGATTTATGCACCAGCTATAGATTAGGAATATTCGGAATACTAAAAAAAGGTGCAGAATGAAAAGCCAGTCCGCTGAACCATTTAAAAATATCAGAATACATCGACCATTATCTGCGATCTATGATAATAAATTAATTGCAAATAAATTCTTCTTTAAAAACGACATTGGAAAAAACCCCATATATTTTGTGTCCTTAAATAAAGTAATAAGTAAGCCAAAAAAATACAGAAAAGAAAAGTGATAAAGTTACAGCAGCTGCATGTTACATTCACATGTAAGCATGTAAAAGTTATCACATATAAAGCATGCGTGGTGAAAGTAACTATGCATTTATGTAGAAATGTGTTAATATAAATATCACATATCTTCATATGTATAACATCAGCATTTGCGACAGTAACAAAAACTGTATTATTATTTATGTTATTTTTTTTTCTTCCATGCGGCAAGAAAATGGCTATAAATGGGATGCTATTAAACTTTATCGTTCCATTATTTTTGATAATTATGGAAATACAAAAGACAAATTAATGAAATTTTAGGAGAACTTGTAACTCTCGCACTGTTGCGTCGGGGGAACCAGAGAAAAATGAAAACTCAGATCTTACCTGTTTCTGCTTTAATGCGGGAGAAGCATTCCCTGGGATGCAGGGATCCTTATAAAGGGTTTGACTCAGCTCTGATCACTCTCTGATTTACTGCCCCATAATCCCAGGTACATATTACTCTATGAGAAGTGTTTCTTTATGGCATACAGAAACACAGAAAATAACACATACATACTGCCGTTTAAACGTTTGGGGTCACCAAGCTGTTTTGATGAAAAGCAAGGACATTTCTAGCTGTAAAAAAGGGGTTTTCTAACCATCATTTAGCCTTTTAAACTTAAACTTGGATCAGCGAACGCAACAAGCCATTGGAACACAGGAGTGATGGGACTGAAAGAGGTAAAGTACCAGTAGTAGAGCTACAAACGGGTCACAACCTTTGGCAATCCCGCTACAAAGAATTCCAAAGAGTGTTCCAACATGAACGCATTTGTTAGTTGGTATAGCTGGTTAAAGTGAAATGTGTTGGGTGTGCATTATTATTTCTGCTTTCAAGTATTGGACTCCCAAACAAGGATGAATACGTCATATTACATTTATTTATATAGCGCCAGCAGATTCCATAGCGCTGTTACAACAGAGTCAGAAAAAATAATTTAAAATCACACACAATAGCAAATTGATGCAAAAGGAGAAGAGAACCTGCTCTTGCGTACGGTCTATCTAATGGAATCCATTAAATGGCGCAAATGAGAATCAGATTGAGGGCTGGTGAGAGTGACATTACCTGGAGAAATTCCAGATTCTTAGTATCGTACTTTTTCTTATTTTGGCTATTAATTACTCTTGCATAACACTGCAGAACATGATCGTGTTATATAATAATAATAACCATAAAAATATGATTACTGATAATAATAATCAAAATAATATCTTTTGATAAGTGGTCTTGGACTTCTTTGGGCATTCATATTTATATTTTTTGCTCAGAAATAAAGGCTTGAAAGCTCCTTGTAACCATAATGAGACATTATCGATTCATTGCTATTCCTGTACTGCTATCCAGAAGCTCAAGAAATAAAACAATAAGTAAAAAATTTATGTTTATCCATTTGTGTAATAAAAGTGTACGCGTACATGTGCATTTAATTTTTATTAAAGTATATGAGCCTGTGTAAATTTGCATTTAGTCGGTGTCCCTGGGGAGGTGAGATTGGATGGCTTTGCTCTTTTTTCCCACCAGAAACGGGGCCATATTTAGAGATTAGTAAATAGTTTTATTTATAGCTTTATCACGGGTATAAATCTGAAATCCAGAGGGTTTGGAGTCAGAAAATACAGACTGGGAGGAAGTTGTAATTTGTTCTGTGAGATGCTTCCTCATTTTGAAATTCCTCGTGTTCTCACATACATAACACTGAACACCTTCAACGATGGGTGGGATTCTGCGATTGTTCTCTCTCTCAAACCTGGATCGACAAAGGATTCTGATCACTTGCTGACTATTTTACTGTTCCACAAGTAGCAGCTCTAGACCAAAGAGCACTATTAACATAGTAAGGTATAAGGTATACTTGATCTTACGATGTTAATAATTTCACTTTTGGTCTAGGACTGTCATTAATTAGTTATCTATTAGTTATGTATTAATTAACTAACACACACATACCTCCCCTAGTAACCTGGCACTTGTCTTAGGGAACCCTCTCTCTTGCACATATTTCCAACACAGCAACTTTTATTGTATTCAAAATGACGACTGTGGAGGCTGGCGACTCTGCCCTAGGTCAGCCCCAAAGATAAATACACCACTAATGTCATGACCATTACATGGTAGAAATGTGATGCATTAGTAGATTTAGAATAAAGACAGGGAAAAAAGAAAGGTAGTATTATCAGCTTCCTGACGAGGTGGAATGCCGAGGTGGTCCTGCTGTTGTTTTTTCCATATCATTGAATAATTTGCATCAAAATCCAGTTCATGACATTTACACTACAGAGCTTCTTTTGCATTTTGGGAACTCTCCACTGGGTGGCAGCACAGTCTTTGGTTCTTCAGTTGCAGTTTGGGAACTGTCCACTGGGTGGCAGCACAGTCTTTGATTCCTTGACCGCATATCCTGTATTAGGAATTCCACTTGAGTAACAGAACAGAGCTGCATTCTAAGAGTTCTGAGAATGAATATATTTAATCAGCATCACCCTGGTAACCTGCTCAGCTGTTAGTAGACTCTGAAACGACCTTTGTCTTTTGAGTACTGTCTTACTCCACCATGCTCAGTAAATGTAATGAATGTATTGTCTTCATTGATTCCTTACTTTTAGCTTATGTACAGCAGTCCTCTTACCAAACAAAAACCTGAGAATAACCAATAATTGTCAGAACCACATTCAACCCACTGAAAACAATCCATGCCTGGTATTTAGGAATAAGTGTTAGAGAAATGGCTTCCTATGGTCTAGGTATTTGGACCGCGGTCTATCCGTGAGCATAAAAGCCATACCTAGAACATCACAGAAGGACGCATATCTAAAAGGCTATTTCCGAGAGGAAGAACTACCAGGTGCAAATGTCTTATGTCCTCCTGCCGGCTGCTTTTAGTAACATCAATGCTTTTCAAAACTACCTTTTAGTAGACAGAGGTCCAACATACATGAACCAGGACCCCCAGAAGTAACAGCCACCCACAAGCACTTCAACCAGCATATTTTAAAATATTTCCCAAGAATTTATTAATTTGAAGACTGACCCTTAGTAACTCTCGATTTGAATGATCGTACTGTTAAAAGATCTGGGTACAGCTTCCATGCCACGGGAGGGCTTATGCCGCACTGGGATGGAGGATTCATTTGTTCACTAATGTCTCTTTGGCACCTTTCGCTTGGACTGAAGTCTGTGGGAACAAGGAGGATTTGTTGAATATTGTGCAGGGGGGAGCGCTCTCTTGGTCTCGAGTCCCCAGCTGCCCTGAATGTGAGGCATTGAGATGGGTCTGAGTGTAACAGGAGCCGTTTCTCTCTTCTGATACCGGATTCTCGCACACCTGCCAGAGCATTGCCAAAGTCAGACTGGAGTATAACGATGCGTTGGGGACCCCAAGGCCAGGATCCCAATATTTTGGGTTAATAATTTAAAATGTACTTCTCTACATGTGAATTATCTCTGAGACATTTACTGTGAGGGATTACAAAGGAGTCCTTATCTTTTCACACCCATTTGACCTGATTCACCCGCGTTTTTCGCAAGCCAAGTTCTCAGAGAAAGAGGCGATAATCCCTATGTACGCACCTTCCCTCTTTAGTCCCTAGAGCTTACCATCTACGCACGAGTCTCTCACTTTTTCTTTCCTTTAATTATTTTTTTAAAATGCTCACTAGTATGTTCATTTTGCCCAGAATTAAAGCTACATGCAAATACGCAGTAACTCCCAGCACTCTCAGCCACTCTAGCGGTGAGCCTGCACTGTTTTTCAGTAGATGGGGGAATCATTTTTAATCCACACTCACTCCCTTGAGCACATCCTGTGATGGAACCTGATGCCGGGCAAATCAAGAAGACAAAAGCACAAGAGAAAACAGTCATTTTAAACACTATTGATCATTCCTTCACTTAAGCGGCAGGATCATTCATTATTTATTTGTCCTGAGCGTGACCCAGTGGGAACCATTTGAAGATCTTATCTGTGCACCTTTCTCTATTTCATCACACAGTCACACATTAACCAGAATTTCTGCAGTATTTGTAAAACCATGCGTCGCTCGTGTTCATGGGTAAATGATTGTGTGGAAATGGGGAAATTATTATTTTTAGTTTATATATTTTCCAAAAAGGGTCTGAAGCCTAAATAAGAAAAATGATCCACGTGCCGAGGAATGGCCTGAACGCGGTTAACTGACCAAAAAAAGTTCTCCTCTTCTGATAAGAATGTGCCGGTTGCGGTGAGATCCGAGCACCTAAAAGCACAGAACGGACCCAAAATCAAGTTTTAGTCATTTCAAGTTTTGATACCCCTTGGTTTTAGCGCTGGGCCAATAACAGGTAGAGGGTAGAGGCGCTGAAGTCCTAGTGAACCAGAGCTCCAGAACCTCCTGGATGACGTCCTATGCAGAACGAGAGCGATGGAAGCCGTAGCCAGAGAGCGGCTTTAGTGCCGAGGCGGCCCTGGGCTAGAGAAAGTCAGGAAAAGGAAAGTGGCGACTCCCTCTCTCACATTAAATCCCGGGGTTTCTAAGACAATAGCCCCGTCCAGAATAACCATTTCCTCCTCTGGCTTGAATCCAGAAACGACAACAACGTCTTGTGTCTAATGCTAAATACGGACGGGCTTTGTGTGATGGGATTAACGATCTCTGCAGGGTTTATACTTTCAAGACAGTACGGACTTCTCAACACATCCGCTAAGGATGGGAGTTTAGAATCGGTGGAACCCCCGGGAGAAGTTCCGGTGATTTCCATTAAATCTGTCCGTCATGAAAATAAGGTGGAGAGTTACTATAGGAGATGTGATTCATGGAATTTAAAATCCTATTGAGAGACCAGCCTCAGGACTGGATTTCAGAGATCTTGTAGGACACAGAGTCAATATCCTAGAGGTAATATTACATTTACCGCTATCCACTAATGTGTAACGTAACCTTCATACCTGGGAGCTTCTCCGGGTCACTACTCGCCCAGTTCCCCATTAAAAATATTGTGTGTCCCATGACGCCAGCGGGACCTACTACATGCGTCTCACAGGTAGCCAGAGCTAGAAAGTTCCCAGGTACGGTAACCTTGTGACACATAAAACCAAAACGTTGCCACCTTTTTATGTAAAGAAACATTTAAACCCTTTAAGTATTTAAATGTTTCTAGCACACCTCATTTCAAGCCCTTCATACTGGGTTCCCTTAGTCTTTTATTTTTTATTTTTACAAGAGAGAAGTTTACTTGAAAAGAGGAGAAATTTTAGAACAAGAGTTTTACTTTACTGACAGAGCGGTAGATAAATGGACCAGCCTCTCATTAGGGGTGGTAGAGGCTAATAAAGTGAGGGAATTCAAACATTCATAGGATAGGCATAAAGCTATCCTGAATATAAGATAAGATCAAGGACTGATTAAGATATCTGCCGTCACATTCTATGTTTTTATGATAATTCTACGTAGCACAAAATAGCGACTGTTTCCTGGTAAGCAAATAGTAGCGCAGTAATGCAATTTAAACAAGCATTTTATTTTTCCTCTTAGATTTCTTTTAAAAAAACTTATCACAGATATAAATAAATTCATTTAAGTTTGAGTTTGCAAATAAAATAGACATTAACGTGCTAGGATAGGGACCCGGAAGAGGTATCGTTCACACAGAAACCAGTTGTAGCACCTCGATTGTGACGGACTGCTATTTAAAATCAAACTATATATATTATATATATATATATATATATATATATACATATATACACACACACACACACACATATACACATACTTTTAAAATCAATATTTTATTTCCAACGCTTTGGTCCCTTCTTCTTCATCTCATTCATTTCTCTCCTTCATTCCTCCATTCCCCTGATCTACGTTCCCATTAATTCCTACAGTTTCAGCCTTTATCTTTCTGATTTAAGATCCTAAACTCACAACCTCATGGGGGGGGAAAAAGTGCTGTTGATTATGGCTATATTACTCAAATGCAGTGTTTTTCTTAAAACAAAAAACAATCATATTACATGTTAGGATGAATACACGCATCGCGGCGTGAAATATTCCACGACATCTCAGTCTACATTCCATGCGCTGGAATCCATGAGCATTTCTGATTATTGGCAATAACTGCCGATAGGATTACAGAAGCACAATGGTTCCAGGTTTCATTAGAAGTAAAGAAACTGTTCATTGCGGAGTAAATCCAAGCAGTCATTGAGACGAGAAAAGAAAGATTCATGGCTATTCAACACAATAAAACCCAAGCTGCGCTGGCTTTATCTCCACAGAAGCCAGCTCTGTGACAATTCTCCGTATAATATAAAATTAAGTAAAATAGGGTTTTCTAATTCATATTAAAAACATCTTTCTTATAATTCACCCTGAACGGGGCTGGAGGCTTTAAAACACCCCATATCAATATACAAATAAATATATATCTTTATCTGGAAGCTGCACACGTAAACAAAAATAGCGTGTCCTTGGTGTTTGATTGAAGGATAACCCCGGCATCTCCTGATCTTCATTAATAGTGAAACGCCAGGGTAGCGCCACGTAGGAAAGACTCTTCCTCAGTTCGTTGCGGTCTGATGCGTTCCTCTGCAAAATGGCACAAACCCAACAATGAATAACCGACTCGGTCACTTGCCCAAGAATAGCAAAGCCAGAGGAACCTCTCAGGAGAGGTCAACACTTTCATATTCACAATGATCCGAGTCTTCCAGCTCAATCCCGGGGACCAGGCTGTAATAGTCCGTAGCCTGGTTTAGATAAAGCTTCTCGCGGTCTGTAGAGTCTTTCATGACATCTGTCACGCTCGCCGTTTCCACGTCCAGTTCGTCTCCCGCCCGGTTATCTACATCATCTTCCTCTTCATCCGCCAACATCAGCCCAGGGCCATCTTGGTTGATGTCACCATCCTTCTCCACCAAGTGATCTGCAGACGTCCCTAGTTTTATTTCCACCTCTTCATAGAGATCCCGGCTGCTCCCCAACAGGGCAGCAGAAGGTTTCAATAAGATGGGGTCATTTACCTGATTAGCTTCCAGCTCCTGCCTGTCCTTTTGGGAATGCTGTCTAGGTTCATAATGATGGTATTGTCTTAAATTTGAGGTTCCGTTGCGTTCCACGGTAACCAGGCTGCACTCTTGCCTTGCGTTGGTGTACGCGGCTTTTTGTTTACGGCAGCAAAGATACCAACACGTAAACCCTAAAACTACCAACAGGGGAATGCAGATCAGCACCACGGTTAAACTATGTGACCTGCAGAGGCTTCCTCTCTTAACATCTTTAATTTTTAATCCATTATCCTCTTTTGGTGAAGAACAAGTCAAGTCTTCTAGCATCCCATGGCTATCATTGCTACGGAAGAATGGTTCCAAGTGGTCATAGAGGGCGCAGGTACATTCTAAGCTATTGTTGAGGAAGCCAAGTACTGAGAGAGAAGGTTTGAAGATCGTCAGTGGAAGAGCGGTCAGGTAGTTGTAACTTAGGTTTATCTCCTCTATGTGGTCTGAGGCCATCAGGAAGTTTGGAGGCAGGTGGTGCAGTTCATTAAAATCAAGGTGAAGCACCTTCAGGTTGGGGGCATTGGCTAAGAATCCATCAGGAAGAACTCTCAGGTGATTGTTATCCATGTAGAGATGTTCGATGGATGTCGGTGTGCTCCATCCTTCGCTAGACGCGATCTCAAGTATCCCACAGTTTGAGAGGCGCAGAACCCGCAGGCTGGATAACCTGGTGAAGACGTTCCATTCTAGAGTACTCGCGGAGAAGTTGAGTATCGCACAGCAGAGGTCTGAATCCAGATTGGGCAAGTCTTCCATATTGCGCAACACGGTGCAATTATTACAAGGGTCGTCCACCGCTCCCACTGTCGGGACTCCGACGAAAAACAGCCACAGAAAAACCGCTTTGCACTGAAGACCTGGCGTAAAGAAAGAAACATACAGTCAATATAAAATATACAGAATAGTAAAATACAATGCTACAGAATCTGTTGGCGCTATATATAAATAAATGTAATATAAAAAGGATACCATTTAATCTTACATATTTTACTATACATTATACACCTTCCCCTGTGAGGTTCTCCTACGAGCTGAGTTTACCCTAAATAATGTAAAAAAAAACATAAATATAGACAAAGAGGAGGCCAAGGCTAAATACATCGGGCCACCAGATCTCACCTTTAGTGAGAATTATTGGACATTTATACTGGAGGTATAACCACCTGCGTAATAGATATTTATATATATACACCATATATACTCACCAGACATGGCTGAAGGTAAGGAGAACCAGCAGATCAGATCTCAATAAGGTTTAAGTAACTATTACCAATTACATGAAAAAAGACAATTCGGTGCAGTTGGGTTTTCAATGTGTGCTGCAGTTCTCCTGGAAAAAGGAACGGAAACAGTTAAAAGTTATAAATTGTGATGGTCAAAGCACTGAAAAAGCAAGTCATTGAGGGTCAGCCGCAAAACGAGTCTGAAGGACTTCGCAGGGAGTAATTATATCGCCCTCGATAACGCGATCCGTGGAGGGATTTTTTGGGGTTAAGTTTGCGGAAAACTGTAATAAATAAAACAAACTCCATCATGTGACGGAGGCATGGAGAACGTGCCTCCTCGTAATATTATCCCCCCCCCCCCCGTGGTGAAATGCTCTGCAAGGCTCCAGTTCTGTAGAACGTTGTTACTGATTAACCAATCATATAAAGAGCGGCAGAGAGAAAGTAAAATGAGGATGATCTCAATGTCAATATATTCTGCTAAACCCCACAGAGGAAACGCCAGCAACACCACCGGTGCTGGACCATCATCATCATCATCATCTAGATTGTAAGCTCCTTTGAGCAGGGCCCTCCTCACCTTGTTATGTCCTGTCTACCCATTGTACAGCGCTACAGAATTTGATGGCGCTATATAAAACAATAATAATAAATCATCATCATCAGGACCCTGCAAGCTATGCTAAGCTCTAGAGAGAGAATCACAGATGATTTTTTCCTGCAAACCACAAGCATTAATAACAGATCTAAGTGTATCCTAAGTAGGAATACCTCCCAGTATCCTTGTTTAAGAAAGGCAGTCCCTTCTTTATGATTCAAATCCCTGACGTCTTCTCTCCTAGGAGCTCAGAATGCTTCTATAAAGTCAGATTATTTGTGCATATAGACAACAGTAATGCTTTATTCGAGAAAATTCTTCTTCCCCGGGCTGCTCAATTTCATAAACATTTGGAAATAGGTTACAAAAGTCACAAAAATCCTAACCAAACCATCTAAAAACAAAAGTGTCTCTTTTTGCTCATTTGAAATGTTCGGACATGTGATGTTTAAGAAGAAAACTAGGGGGGGCTTCTTTTGGTTTAGAAATAAATAAATAAAAAAAGTACAGGGCTATGTTCTGTGGGGCAAGAGGGGAAGCTGCCCCCCCCCCCCGGTCCTCTGTCCACTTCTGGAAGCGGATGTGATGTCCGCACAGGAGGGGAACTTCCAACGCTGCCCCAGGGTCCAAGACAACCGGCTATGCCACTGCAAGAGGGCAGATTTTCTTTGGGGCTGATTGTATAATAATGATCGTCGCCCTTAACTGCTATACAACCGTTGTGCTTTTTATCAATCACTTATCAGCATGCAGGCTGCAGGGTGCGGCTGGGCCGCTGTATGAATCACAGAGACTGTAAGTAATGTGCTCAGGTTGGCTGAGGGTGATAAGGATTGGATCCAAATGAGGGCTGCAGAATTCCCAATTCAGAATTTCTAGATGAGTAGTGCGTTACTCAGAAATACCGCTTCTTCACATATTCCAGAGGTTGCTGCGCAAGCAGGTGCAGGCATTGCGAGAGGGCATTCGAGTGGGGACTGTTAGAGGTCTACAGCAACAAGACATTTCACAGAAGCTACAAAGTTTATACAATTAATTTAAAAGTAACAGACTTTACTCACTTAGTGTCCGCGGTGCTCTCCATAGCCAGCTCTCGACACAGACTCTTATATTTCCGTCACTCTCCTCTTCCTAGGAGCTCAGAACGTTTGCATGTTTCACAGAGTACTACAGCCCTGCAAGCAACAACGGAGTTAAACAGGCTTTACCTATTAAACAGTGTCATTAAAGTGCGTTATTATATATATATATATATATATATATATATATATATATATATATACACACACACACCTTACTCAACTACGTAAACGGCAATGATTAAGGCACTAAGTCACAAAAAGGTTTTGTTCCCTACCTACGCCTCCATCCCATATAACACATCAGATAAATCAGATAAAGCCACGGTAGTTCCTTTTTGACCATCTGGAATGTGGATAGATGTGAAACAGGGATGTTCCTGAAGCGTTTTATTTTTCAGAATGTTTAGGGAACCCCATCAGTAATACAAAACTCTACAAGGCCCATTGAGATTTGGCATTCCCTCCTATGGGTCCCTGCGATCGATGCGGTCGATGCGGGGGCCACATACACCTATGTGCTTGGCATAAAGACACCCAGGGCCCAAGTAGGCAGCTTGTTGAGAGCTCTTTGGTCTCTTAGTCCGTCTCTTCCCATTCTGCATGTTTTGTGCTTCTGTGTTATCTGTGTGAGCGCTCCATCAACACGCAACACACGCAGCTCAGACCACACATATAAACGCGACCCGTGGACTCCATACGGTAATTAATTCCATCCGGTATTACAGAGGAAGGAAGGCTGTCACTTCCCGCGTCTCGTTCAGGAACGGTCGGACATCCTATATATAAGTTGGGTCCAGTTTTTTTACGGGGTATAGTATAGACCGCTGAGCCGCACCCAATTAAAATGTGATGTAATACAATAAAAAAACAAAGACGCTCATGGGCTAGGATATGAAAACCACATAAATGTAACATTTTCATACGTGTTTTCATAAAAAAACAACTTTAAACAGATCATTGTGAGATGTACAATAACATATACTTCCTAAAAGCCATTTATAACACAGTATCATACGCGGGACCCTTTGCTGATTTGGTTTATTTCTGCAAACGCACATTTATTCTCAAAGAATTGATACCGGAGTACATCTACCCCCTTTAGGGCACAGGTTAACCCCCCCCCCCCACAGGTCTCTCTTTTCTTGGAGACCAGAATGTCACCAGATTGGATACAATTTAATAAAAATGATGTGATTTTTAATATTTAGATGTTAAAACCCTGCCCATTTCTTGTCCTTAAAGGTAACGAGTGTTTTTTTTTGAGCCAGGGACATCCTACAAAGTGTTCTGTGAAGCTACGGCGTCTCTGACGTGTTTATGGATCCATCAAGGGTTAAATCCGAGCGGTTACTAAACACAGGGAAATCCCCATAGAGACCAGATAAACAGATCCGTAATGTCTGGGAATGGCTCGCACTCACAAACAAGGCCTAAAACGCGGGATTGAAGGGGTTAGCTTACCCTTAACCATTTGTGTGCCATTGAGATGGCTTCCATCGTACGTTAAAGTAAATAGGCTGCCCTTGAATCTCTATAAGAAAAAATGGATTTCCCCAAATTAGCCCGATAAAAAATGGAGTCGTTAGTTGACGTTTGTGACCTTTTATAGGGCCAACATAGAAAAAGAAGCCTCCTTAACCCTTTATGTGTCAGAGGAGGGGGGGGGAAACATTTATTAGTGTACCCCTTCTGCGCAGTTTCACGATATTCACCAGAAAGCAGGACACAAAATAACACATTTAGTGGCAGCGAGAGCTTTCGAAGCGGTGACCCCCGGATATATTGGTCCGCATTGCCGCTTGGATACGGCACGCCTGGCTTTGGCCATTTCCTCCAATTTCCTGTTTTCCGCACCAGTTACAAAAGTATAACGAGAATTTGAAACAATACAAAACGAGATTGGAAAAAATACTACATTCCTAACACAGGATACATAATGAATGTGCAAAAAAATGTTAGCCAAGATTTCCTATTTATTAAATTTTGTTATTTTCACGACTCTAACTCATTTAAAAACTGTATTTCTTTCCTAAATATTGAACGGATATTTTTTTGCGTCATTTTGTTTCCCTTTAAACCCTCTGCAACGGATTGGGATTTGTGACCTGGGTGGAATTTCTACATCATACGATACAGAATTATATAATAATAGAACACTAATATTGAGCCATAAACACTGTCCTAAAATAGGCCAATTTAATAGATTTAGAACATTTATTTGTTACAGTTAAGAGAATTTTCCTGCATTACCTACAATCATAGCACTCCTTTCAACCTCAACACCGATACAAATATTATTAATATTATTTTCGCTGCCAGGAAATAAAAAATGTCATTGAATTTTAATATGAATTATATTGTTGTATTATTAGGAAGTAATTAATTGAATGCCCGAGAAATTATATTTTACGGACTAGCATGATGGGAGTTGTAATCCATAGCATTGTCACACCACAGCCACACCTTGGTGTATATTTTCCCGGAGCGTTTCGGGTTGAGATATTCCGGTTCTGGACCCATCACCCCTCCTATAGTTTTATAAGCATCCTCTTTTAAAGGGGAAGAATGGTATCCTTATTAGCGAGTCAATAAAGCAGGCGGCTCTTACCTTGGCGATCCTGCGCGGCTCTCCCCACCGATCGCTACACTTTGCCTCTAGATCTGAATGTTATGCTGCTCAAAGTTCTAGCAGCACTCCCCCTCCCTGCCTACAAACCCTCCACCAGCTCTCCCTCCTCTCACATGCTCTCCACTCTTTGACTCCTTCCTCTCCACACCTCCCTAATATGAAAATTAACCCTTTCTGTTCTGGACGCTGGTTGCCGTATCGGCAGCATTGCCCGCAAGCTCTGCCACCCTCAGGGGGGTTATGACTTTTTAAAACAGAATTAACACCCTGTTGTTGCTAAAACAATTAACCCCATATTAGTATGCGCTGGTCGGTGCTAGTAAAAGCCACTGGGGAGTAAAGGGTGGCGTTGTAATAGGCAGGTGACGTTTTGGCCGGTTACTATATGATTGCATCTACAGCCAGTAACCGCTGCGTGCAGGTAAAACGGGAAAAAGGTGCATTTTAACGAACGCACTGTATACAGCGACATGGGTTTGCTGTTCGTTTGCACGATTCCAAATGATTTATTCGATTTCCTAACCACTCAGAGCAGCTGGGTCTTTTGGGGAACTGGGACTCGATTAATAGGGTAATAATACCCAGACTTTCTGTCATCAGTGAATAAAATGGTTAAAAGAGTGGCGTTTCATTCCGAAATGCTGTTTCTTCAGTTTGCCCCCCAGTTGACGGTATAGTTTAACCCCTGCTGGGGACTTGGGAGGGTTGTCAAGTGTGTTTGGGGGCAACTGAACTCTGGGGTGCTCTCATTTGAAGATTGGGGTCCACTGCCAGGTGCCTTTTCTGTCTGTCTTACTAGTAGATCCACAAATTGCCACCAGGGTTTTTAGGGCTTTAGTATCATTTCCGTGCTCTTTCTAAGCAGCGCATTTGTATAGGGCAGGGCTGTATTATTTGGGCTTGCCACCTGGCCTGAATATTACCAGACCTCCCCTGGGAGTGTATGTGTACGGGCATTAGGGGCACTCGCCTAGTGACAGGGTTCAGCATTGACTATTAATAATAAAAATAGTATTGTTTATTGTTTTATATAGCGCTGTACAATGGGTAGACAGGACATAACAAGCAGTATACAACATAACAACTTGACTTACGGAGATAACAGGTGAGGAGGGCCCGGCTCAAAGGAGCTTACAATCTACCATGCCAAATTGCTCACGTGTCATCAAATTCCAAGGTATGGAGCCCTTTATTTATTGTAAAGAAACAATCAGCCCCCTGCCTTGAGGAAGTGCTCATAAGAGTGAGAATCACAAATGTTTCCACCTATCCACAATATATGGTGCAACCCTCTGGGAATGAAATGGTTAAAATGAAGGCGTCCTTATACAGAGTTCGCACTGTGTGTTATGTTGAAACGGTACATTCCAGCTACACCTTTCCCTTATCTGTAGCGTCCACGCTCTCCCGCCACGCCGCTCTCACCGTATCTCTCTCCGTTCCCTCCTTTCCGCTCCTCACCCCGAGGTGCGTTGTTATATCAGCGATGGAGGAATGTTGACCTGCTGGTTAGGTTTGCCAATAACCTGACCAGAGCAACCAGTTCATCTCGTAACCAGAAACCGAAACCGAATGGTTGCCGTGCGGGAACCGGATGATGTTATATGAAGTCAGAGAAGGATGCTTTTCCCGGCCATTTCTGGGTGAAGGCGAGGGGGGGGGGGTGTATCTCATAGAGGGTTTGGAGGAAAAGGAGACCGTCCCAGTAATGAAAGCTTTTCACGGAGAGAGAGAATGTCCAAAAATCTATACGCACCCTGAAAAGGTCTTGTACGTTTGCGTGGAGGACAGGGTCATCCGCGAAGGACCATCTCTAGCATCCAGCAGCGTTGAATGGGAGGAAGCGAGTTAACATGGCATCCCTGAAGAAGTGGGTCTTTTCTCCGGGTATTCTGACCTAGGCCAACAAGACTGACAGGTCCAGGGGGGCTGCATAACAGGGTAACCCCAATGTTCAATGGGGTGGTTAAAAGGGAGACCGTTCATCGGGCTATTAACACTACGGAGGACGGTGCCGGGTAACATCCCGGTGCTCAGCTGTACGGACGACAGGGTGGCTGGTGGCCCTGCGATGACCAAAGGTTAATACGTTGCTGGGGAGCGCGTAAAGCCAAAAAGAGAGCACTCCAAAGGAAAGGAGCAGTCCTAGAAAAGTCCTAGAATGTTCCTTTAAAGAACGTTTGCCAATCTTTCCCAAAGCGCTCAGACTATTTTAAGAGGAATGTCTGGGTGCCGTCTGCAGCAGGCAAACTCTTCCACAACAAGCCTCGTCCCTGAATGTGTGACCCCGGATCATTCATCACGGATGGAGCGTAGATATCCACGGGAGGGTCTGTTCACTCCGACTGGTACAGAACTTACGATCCGTGTCAAAGTGCAATCATTTCCCGGATAAAGAATGTATTCAAAATGCAGCGGATGCTTTTGCTATGGATTTTTGTTGAGAAAAAGACTTTTTAGTGAAAGCAGCAAAACCAATTGTGCTTTATTCACATAAGAATTTGAATAAATGTTAGCCGGTTTCCTACCAAGTTATAAACACTACCCCCCAAAACATGATCTCCAAACCCCACCGGTGATGGAACGCAGAAGACTCACAATGGACTACTGTGTGATACCAGAAGATCTGGAGGACATGGAATGGGGGGGGGGCATTTACTGAACACTGTTGGAACTAAATGTATTATTATTACTTGTATCATTTTGAGCATTTCCCAGACATGATTCTTTAACCAGGTAAAATTTGGCCTCATTCATAACTTTCGCTGGGAACACTTAGGGGTCATGGAACCGAATGGCTGCCGCTGATTTGTGAGATTAAATCTACAGAATAAAATGACACGTCCTCTAAGGTTCAGTTGCTTCGCTTACTAGACGGTGCGATTAATGTTTTGCCTGAGTGAACAAGGAGGATGGACAACCAAGATGACAAAAATTCCAGAGACCCGGAAGTGCCTTCCAGCAGAAGTGGTTTTGCCAAACACAAGGATTTCAGAAATACCAACATTAGAAAGGCATTTAGAATAAGTAAATAGTAATAATTTATAAATACATATTACACTGTTTCTACACGCATTATTGTGGCTTTTAGTGATGTAGAACCCTGCGATTCCCTCATACCCAGCAAACATTCCTAACTTCTAGAAAAGAAGTTGAGTAGGGGAGTGAAGAGGGACAGTTGGGAAGTATGGATATACCTAGGGGTTTACTTATAGGCAGGGATTTCTCTCTACACACATTCAAACTGAGAGACGTAGGTTGGAGTTTTCAATTTTCAGCAACCCTGTCCACCTCTTTGTTTTTGGGAGAACTTCCAGGTCCTTCTTGTCTCTTCTGCTCCTCAGACAAATATAGGGGACAGATTTGGGAGCCTATTTTATCCGAGAAGGAGCACCATCTGTGTATAGGGGTATTTGATGAATATATATATGTATTTGGGACTTCCCAAGGCAATGTGCTGGCTCAGAGTACAGGATAATGTCTACATAAAACAGCATTGGAAACCATTGACGACGGCTCTCAGAAACCGTGAGAATCTGTCTGTTCCAAAAGCGCTGCAGTTCCAATCGTTCTCACGTCCTCCATAAGTCTTTTAACCGTGCAGCATAATAGTCTATATTAGGCTTTTTCGTCTCCTGTTTTGTGTACACACACGGCCTGCGTCCTCTGTTCCCTGGTAACTTATAAACTAGTTTTAACGATCCTCTGACATTATCCCCGAGAGAGTCCGGTGTTCTCTGCTAGAAGTCACGAGCTCAAACTCCCTGCCTTGGGGAATTATCCTAGCAACATACAGGATCAAGAAGTGTCTCCAGCAGGTCCCAATCTTCTCTGTGATGCAGCTAAAGGGTTAATCACATACAGTACCCAAATCTGCGGCTTACTAAATGATTTGAGGGCGCCCAGTGGAAGCTATGTTTTAACTCGTTTTCACTTGGAGCACGGAGGGTTAAATGAATAACTGCTCACATTTCAGGCACCCTAAGCGTTACATCCAGGAGTTTGTTTCAATTACATATCAAATCTTTAGATATGATTTTTTCGCTTGAAAATGATTGCTATATAAAGGGGATGTAAACTTCTTAATGTATGGATTTACAGCAAAAAAAAATTAACATTACATAAAACATTACATAAAAATGTTAATGATAAAATAACACTTTTTTAACTAATGCAACATTTTCTGGGTGACAGGTGAACTAAGCACAAGCCCTTTCTTGTAGGATTATATCGCCCTCTAGTGGCAAATAAATAGACAGTTGGGATACTATTATACTCCAATACTATATACCTGTACCAATACTATATATATATATATATATATATAAATACATACATATATACCCAGTGACGTATCCATGCCAAGGGTGGCAGGTCCCAGGTGGGCCTGATCACTGATGGGGTGGCTAGAAACACCACCCTAGGTCAGACCGAAGGTACATACATCTCTGTATATACTATTTATCAGGATTACATTATAATTGTATTTATAATAAAACCTGAGTATAATATTTATAATGAACTGCTTCATTTTGGTGTAAGGAGCATGTATCCACCCGAAAACGTTACACATGATGCTCAATGGCTCGATTGCTAACAAATGATAGCTGGGAACTCCAAATGACCTGATGCTGAAATAGGGCAGCCACTCGCATAAGGAACAGCTACTTGTGAGAGTGTGTGGTGTTAGCGTGTGTTACAGTGAGTGTGTATGTGTGTATCTGTTATGGTGAGTGTGTATATGTATATTAGTGAGAGTGTATGTTAAGTGAGTGTTAGGGCGAGTGTGTATGTGTTCCATAACAGAATAAAGACAATGTTACTGTCTATACACATATAACCAAAGAAATGCAACGTTCCCTCATCATGGCAAACACTGATGTCCGGATGATGAAGCTTTGATTTTTTTTGTTTTTTGTTTTAAGTTTATTTAATAAAGGGACCTTATCTATACCAGAAGTCTCCAGCATTTACGTCCATGAGTGCTACGTATAATTAATGAAACATCTTAAAATTACATTAAAATGTTGCTTTAGAGATTATGGATGTATATATTAACCATTTTATTAATTTTCTTATTTTTTAATGCTTTTAATATATATATATATATATCTCATCCTCTTCCTCAGATGGGAAGTGTGTTGGTTTCTATGCCGTGAGCTACTGAAAACAACTAATCAAAATTGGAATGAAAATCACATAAAATACATATAAAGGGATCCATAGAAATATAAACCCTTTAGAAACATAGAATTTGTTGGCACATTTTTTCATTGGACTTGTCTTAGATTCAGGAGCCGTATGCCTATCCCATGCATGTTTAAATTCCTTCACTATATCACCACTACCACTTCTGATGGGAGGCTGGTCTGCTTACCTACCACCCTCTCTGTAAACAATCTTGGTAGATCCTACTTCATGAGCAATAAACATGTCCTGATTAGAATACCTGGAGTCTTTAATGTAGAACAGTAATGAGTTTCTTACTCACGCTCTGGAATGTGATTACTTTGCGTTATCAGCGAAGAAAGGCACTCCTGCGTGGGAGCTCGGAAGTGTCCCTCCAGCTCATACATGCCAACACTTCCGGGAGTATAGCGAGACTCTGCCGCACCCTGGGGTGCCGGGTCACTTATTTATAATAGACAATAGAAAGCTTCTTCAGTTTAATGCAGAATTTTGCAAATGAACTAATCCCCTAAAAAAATGTGAAACACTAGTGGTTTTTAGTAGTCTCCTATTCCTGAAGATTTTCACTTTTATATTGAACAGAGGACCGATGGGACAGAGTCACCCAACTCTCATGTTCCATCCCATGAAGGGGATTTAAGGGTCAGGCCCCCAGGGGAAGAGGTCTTCCTAAACCCTTGCACTGGAAGTCCAGGGCAACGTTTAGTAAAAGGCTTTAGGAGGCCAGCTCTAATTGCCATTCCTTCTGGTGTTGTGGATAGTAGACTATTGGCATGCAATGCTATTTGTCTACAGCTAGGGGTCACTAGACTAAAGTTTATAGCCCGAAGACGTCTTGTTTCTCGTCACTCAAGTGATGAACCACAATTGCCTTTGGCCCACAAACCCTTGCACTGTTCACCTTGGAAGAGACGAGGTGGGGTCTCTTTTGGCTTTGGTACCAACTCTGGTGTTTATTCGCTTTATCACATTATGCAAAATCATACGACACGTGAGGAAGTGGCTTAATTTATTCATATTCGAAATATCATGATATATTCTATAATTTCCCGACCATTTGGAGCCTAAATGGCATACATTTTCAGAGAAGTCATAGCTGGATAGGGAGATCAAGTGTTGATAAGGTGTTCTTGAGCTAAGCCAGTAACACAAAATTATGATGGAAAGCAGTGGTCCCAGTCATGGATCAGTAAGCGTCACCCCCCCTCCCCCAAGTTTTCCCTGTTGAAGGGTTAAAACCTTGAACGCCATACCAGTCTTGCAGATTTGTGACATAGTAGACCAGGAGAATGATGCTTTGTAAATGCAAATGATTATGTTCTACATTAAAGTCACATCTAGTCATTTATCCCGCATAACAAAAGCCCTAATACCCCAAACAGAGGAGCGCAGCCTTCCAGACTTTGTCTGCTGTAGACATTTGCAGAGGTCTGGACAGCTTCTGACCTATATACCTGGTTAACATGATGTTTGCGTTCTGCAATGAAGATCATCTCTGATTTAAATTCAGTGGCCATCAGTGGCACCGAAAAAGATGGACCTAGTGTGTAAGTTGATCTGTTGCTTTCCCCATGTTCTACACAGTGAATAAACCAGAGTAATTCTATTTACAGATCAAAGTAAGCATTGCTTGGAGCATGTGGGGGGGCAGTATGTCTGCAGACAGGATTCTCCATGCCTCTTACCAGCCCATTAAGAACTGTATATAATCTGTACATAAAGCTCCTCGGGACTGCGGCTGGGACGGGTTTAGTTCACTATTTGGTGCTGAGCGCCTGCTGTGAGTATCATAGCCAGAGGCTACAGCCCGTCCGTCAAAACAACCAGGAGGATTTAGACGGCACCCTCTGCTGTGACATTATCCCGTCAATTTATAAAAGCCGAATTCGCTCCACCAGATCTGCGACATAATCCAGGATTTTTAATGCTGTAACTTTGTTGTAGCCCCTGGGTTGCAGATGATATTCTATTGAGCGTTATGTGGAGTGCTTGTAACGTGCAGAAAACGAGTCCTCACATTGTCAGGATCCCAGAAGAACGTTCAACAATACCCATTCCCCCAAATCAACAATACCCATTCCCCCAAATAAACAATACACATTCCCCCAAATAAACAATACACATTCCCCCAAATCAACAATACGCATTCCCCGAAATCAACAATACCCATTCCCCCAAATAAACAATACACATTCCCCCAAATAAACAATACACATTCCCCCAAATCAACAATACGCATTCCCCGAAATCAACAATACCCATTCCCCCAAATCAACAATACGCATTCCCCGAAATCAACAATACCCATTCCCCCAAATCAACAATACCCATTCCCCGAAATCAACAATACCCATTCCCCCAAATCAACAATACACATTCCCCGAAATGAACAATACCCATTCCCCGAAATGAACAATACCCATTCCCCCAAATCAACGATACCCATTCCCCGAAATCAACAATACCCATTCCCCGAAATCAACAATACCCATTCCCCCAAATCAACAATACCCGTTCCCCCAAATCAACAATACCCATCCCCAAAATCAACAATACCCATTCCCCCAAATCAACAATACCCATCCCCAAAATCAACAATACCCATTCCCCCAAATCAACAATACCCATTCCCCCAAATCAACAATACCCATCCCCAAAATCAATAATACCCATTCCCCCAAATCAACAATACCCATTCCCCCAAATCAACAATACCCATCCCCAAAATCAACAATACCCATTCCCCCAAATCAACAATACCCATCCCCAAAATCAACAATACCCATTCCCCCAAATCAACAATACCCATTCCCGAAATCAACAATACAGACGCATTCTAAAAGAATGTTCACGCTGAGCAAATATGGTGGTGGCCGAGAGGATAGTAGGACATCCTTAAACTTTTGGATTTACATCTTAGACACCCAAATAACATAACTGTCCACTTCACACTATATACCCCCCCACCACCACCACAATCATGCTTCATAACGATTGGTAGATTGCCCTACTTGCAATCAGGATACCCTTCACACTATTGCTCTGGTGCCAGACCGGCCCATATACACTATGGAGATCTATGAGGTCATATCACGCTGCCAAGCATGACGCCCAACCAACATCCCACTGCTCACAGAGGGAGATAAATAATACATCTCACACACAGAATGGGGGTGATTAACCTGTGCCGCTGAGCAACAGGTGGAATGGGTAAGTGTCCAGGGAAATCGGCCATTGTGGACACCTGTAGCAGGTGTTATCACCCACCTGCATCACGCACAATATGTCCATGGTCACACACACACACGTGCTGCTCCGGAGGGGATTGGATTGATCGTCTGACACTTATCTGTTTATTTACCTCTATTGTCATTCAGGGAAGCTGCCTTTCACGCTCCTTCCTCACCGTGTCCGGGGTCTATAGAGCCGGCCGGCCGGTTTCTTGCACATCAATCGCCGTCACTCTTCTCCTGAATCGTGGGGATATGCGGATGGCGCCCGTTTGGGGTAACACAGGATGTTTTTTTGCACCTAATCCCCGTTTTAAATGTGAAAGCTTTGTGTTTGTTGCATTTAAATGACTGCTGATTCCCCCCGATGGACCCCAGAAGAAGTGTGGAAAAACGTAACCATTTAACCTCCAGGCGACCCTAACGTGAATTACTTTGAATCGTGCTGAAGGACGCTGACAGCCAAACATTAAAATGCTTTTATATCAACAGGTGTTTTTGTTTTTCTTTAATTTTGTGTATTTTTCATAATAAATAATACATTTATTTAAAAAATATTACATAACATATAGACTGAAAATGTAAAATACACTCTTAGGGGTTTTTAGAGCCCCCCCAACCCCTTCTTATTCTTCATGTACCAAAAAGAATGTAATTCAGTTATCCAATAAAAGTATCATCTTTACCAAAATTGCTCTCATAGCAACAGACGGAATCTTGCTGACTGGCGCATTCCATTGGTTGCCGGGGCGATTGCACCACATTTACCAAAGCCTCTTCATTTTATGGCTCCCTTTATTTTATTGGCTTCTCTCGCCGCGTCCTGCTGTCTTTATGTTCTCTGACACCTGGACGCGATAACCACAGGCTACGTCTTTTTTTTTTTTTATGAACCCCAAATAAACCCCCTGACTTCTAATTCCAGCCCCGGCATTGTACTCGGTCACTCCGCTCCCTCTCCGCCCCGCGAAACGCCTGGAGCTTTATTCTTCAGATGCTTTGTTCCCAAAGAATTCCAATCAGCTCACACTAACATAATGATTCCTCTTCTGTCGGAGCGGAACAATACCTGCAATCAGCATGGAGCCGCGCTGAAAGGGGACCCGGCCACATTCTGAAAACGTACGCCTAGGAGCATCTTGGGCGTAATTCAGTGTTTTTTACTGATTTAAATTTGGGTGATTTTTGTGCATAACATCATCGTTGTATTTCACGCTGCTAGATAATACTAACAAGTACTTATGTCAGCGCATTTAACTCTTGATACCCGGCATTGCTATTTTCCGATGAATGAAGCAAACGGCTCAGTGAGGCTTGGCAGCCGGATCCAGCCCCCCGACTATCGCGCGGTGACAAACAATACGCAGCTCTGAATACATTAACTAAATGCAGCAACGCAGGCAGCCCTCGGTTTACATCTACTTCACTCACTTACATCATGCCTCCGTTTCAGACCTGATCTCAAGTAACATCGCGGCATGCGTGGATTTACATCATACGGCGTTATTATTATTATTAGAGTTATTGACCCCTAAAAATACCTCTCATAGAATTTGCAGACAGATCAGCCCCATCCGGCCCGTCTAGTCTGCACATTAACCTTAACCAGTAGTTGGTCTCGTCAGAAGCCATACGCCAATCCAATGCGTGTATTAGTCTCTAGTCTACCACCTCTGCTGGGATGTTGTTCCACTTATCTACCAACTTCTCAGTAAAGTAAAGCTTCATTACATTACATCTAAACCTCCGATCTCTCTTGTTCTAACATTTCTCCTCCTTTACAAATTATACAGGTTTAATGGCAACCAAGTAAGCTTATGATATATTAAAATACCTTATTATGATGTAATAAAGATACCTTATTGCCTAATATATCGGGATGTCTTCAGCTTTCAGTTCTAGTTTTGTCATCCTCTATGAATGTATGGAGAGTACGAAACACAGCGGTGATTGTTTGCACTATATACATTATTACTATTATTTAAAAATACTACTACTACTACTACTAATAAAATTAATAAAAAAATACTACTACTACTACTACTACTACTAATAAAATGAATAAAAAATACTACTACTACTATTAATAAAAAAATGAATACAAAAATACTACTACTAATAACATGAATAATAAAAAAATACTACTACTACTAATAATAAAATTAATAAAAAAATACTACTACTACTACTACTAATAATAAAATTAATAAAAAAATACTACTACTACTACTACTAATAATAAAATTAATAAAAAAATACTACTACTACTACTAATAAAATGAATACAAAAATACTACTACTACTACTAATAAAATGAATAAAAAATACTACTACTACTATTAATAAAAAAATGAATAATACAAAAATACTACTACTAATAATAACATGAATAATAAAAAAAATACTACTACTACTAATAATAAAATTAATAAAAAAATACTACTACTACTACTACTAATAAAATTAATAAAAAAATACTACTACTACTAATAAAATTAATAATAAAAAATACTTCTACTACTATTAACATGAATAATAAAAAAATACTACTACTACTACTACAATAATAACATGAATAATAAAAAAAATACTACTACTAATAAACTTAATAATAATAAAATTAATAATAATAATATTACTGAAAATCAGGAAAATATAAGCAAACATTCTATGATTTTCACACCTAAAATGTTTTTTTTTATTATTGTTTTCTTTATAGTCAGATTCTATCACAGAGATAAATCATTCACCTTTTCTTTGAGGCGAAGATTTTCCTAACAGTGAAACTAATCACAGATTGTGTGAAAATACCTCAAATCACTGAGATTATTATCCGCAGATAACATTGTAACCTTGGGAATTACATTGTGAATCTGCACGGGAACCTGAGGATAGAAACCTTTTATTAACCCCTTAATGACAAAGCCCGTACATGTACGGGCTTGCAGTGCAATGTGATAACGAACGGTAAATGATTCTGGTTAATTGATGGCTCTTTAAAAAATGTTTTCAGTAGGTCTATAACAGACCCATTGTTTTAAGGGAAAGGTTTATTGGTTTGAAGGAGATCTATATGTCCTGTGTCTTACCCCGATACGCTAGGGAAATAATGTACCTTGTTATTTCACTGGGAGGGTGGTCGATAAATGGAACAGCCTCTCAGCAGAAGTGGTAGAGGCTAATGCAATAAGGGAATTTAAACATGTATGGGGTACGGCTCCTGAATCTAAGACGAGACCAACGACTGATTAAGGTCTTTACATCAGGAAAAAAGGGGGCAGACTAGACGGGGGCCGATTGGGTCTGATCTACCAGAAAAATCTATCTTTCTACTTTCTATAAAAAAAAGTAGGGAAACTAAGGCCACACAGCCCTGTGTAACCCTACAACAAAGTGACTCAGTTCCTTTATTTTTAGAAAATTACAGAAACAAAGAATTTGATAGCAAATCAGACCCATTCGGCCCCCATCTAGTCGCTCCTTATTCCTGACGTAAAGACTCAGACCTTAATCAGTCGTTGGTCTCGTCTTAGATTCAGGAGCTGTATGCCTATCCCACGCATGTTTAAATTCCCTCGCTGTATTAGCCTCTACCACTTCTGCTGGGAGGCTGATCCATTTCTCTATCACCCTTTCAGTAAAGTAAAACTTCCTTACACCTAAGCCTCTGATCGTCTAGTTTTAGATTATGACCCCTTGTCCCAATATTTCTCACCTTTCCAATTTGATCCACCAATTCTACCATTATTAATCATATTTGTTTGTGTTGAGAATGGCGGCACTGTCCCTTTAAACAATGCACTCATTTGCAAATCTCTATGCATTGTTTTCTTAAATAAACAATACCCCCTTGATATATGATCCGCAGGTAAACATGCCGTACAATAGGGGTCAGGAAGCCCCTTCCCCACCTAAGGCAATTCCTATTCATTTTCATTTTTTTTTCCTTGACTCAAAATAATCTTAAGCGCCTCTTAAGCATTTTCTTTTATTTCCTTCCTCCAAGATAAGGAATATCACGAAGCTGTCAGATAGGATATCTCCCGTCAATCACTGCGAGATCGGCCACGGCAACTGAATCAAGGAATTAGTGGCTTGGAAGTCAGCAAAAGGCCATGTTAAAAAAAATCTAGCCTCGGCGTGGCCCGATCGTGTGTGATCCCCAAAAATAAATTCTAACTCCTATCATCCTCAGCCGGCCGGCGACAGCTGACTCTCAGAGTAAGATATAATCACAGCTGCAGCACCTTAGCGGTTAGCCCACCCTTGATGCCCAGATTGGCTTTAGAGTTGGCTCAGCATCATGTGAGTTGAAGTTCCACTCCAAATGCTGAACAGCTGGTAATGTCCAGTCCTACATTTCAAGAATCTATGGCTGTCCAGACGGATTCCTCACATTCCGCTTGGCGTTTAGTGCGACCCTTGAATATCTCTTACCAAACGCTGCTTCTGCTCTTTGTTCATTTGACGGTTAATTTGCCCCAACCCTGAAGCCAAGAGGGCAAAAGGAATTTTCCCCACTTTTTTGTGTTTATACTTGAATTTGTTCAGAAGAAAAAAGTGCCCAAAATTACCTGCGTCTTTTATCCGAAATACAACAAATCAAGAAAAATGTATTTCCATCAGGGATTGATTTTTTTAGATAAACTGTTGGAATTAAACAGAGGCAGCAGGAAAAGGGCAAGAACAGCTTTCAGTGGGTAGAATTTCTTCCTATGATTCTAAATTAATAGAGCAACGATCATCTGTCCAAGCAAAGTGATGTGAGAACATACAGTTTTCGTTAATTTTTTTTTTCTGCATTAGTCTTCTGGTATAAGCAGGGACAAGGGGGGTGCAGCCAAAAAACTGTGGTCTAATTAGAAATTAAAGAATAATAAAAATATTATTTATAATATTATAAATAATAATAATAAATAATATCTAGGTCACGCTGGATACATATTGATGCCCGATTACGGAAAAAATTGCACCGATAGTTCAGTATTTGGTTAGTAAAAAGAGGTAGATAACAAATGGTTAATATTTCTTTTAGTGTAATAAGGAAAGAGGCTCCTTTGTTGTCTAAATTGAATGTTAGCTCCATACAGATTGTGTTATTAATTATAACTGAAATATGAAAAGATTCTGCAACTTAATATGCAATCCTTTTAGATATAAATCCAGCAGAGAAAGGGTTTAGAAGCTTAACTTTTAGCTCCTGTCCAGGTGGGCCGAATGCGTTTTTTTGGCATAGTATATTTTTGTATTTGTTGCAGGAAGAAATGAACATTCCTGAGCAAGGTGCAGGCATTCCTCACTCCCCGCTCCCTTCTGATTGTACGGTCCTTATTTAAAGGGGAATTAACACCAGATGGTTTGATTCTTAATATTAGATTAAAAATCTTTTTTTTCAATATTGCTCTGTTTTCTTTTATTTTTAAACAGTTCTTGGTTTATGGATAATATAATGTTTTCAAGCATATCAGCCATTTGTTCTCGCTCTGTTATCTCAGCCAGATCTACTAGACAAACACCCCGACTCCTTATCATACTGATAGAATGACACAGTCTGAATGACTCATCAGGACTCTCTGACTAATAAGCCTATGGAGGAACAGACTTCATTAGCATTAAAGCATCTGCTGAGTGCGGTGTTTGACCCGGGAAAGTCACCCAAAATACTACATGACCGACAACAATGGCTGCAGGTCTGTAGATAAAGAGAGTTTACTGGGACAAAATGAAATGCCATTTTTATCAATGCCGAGTCACATTAATGTATACAGCACTAGGGGGGTTATTACTGTATACAGCACTGGGGGTTATTACTGTATAGAGCGCTGGGGGTTATATTACTGTATACAGCGCAGGGGGGGTTATTACTGTATACAGTGCTGGGGGTATATGACTGTATACAGCGCTGGGGGTATATGACTGTATACAGCGCTGGGGGTATATGACTGTATACAGCGCTGGGGGGTTATTACTGTATACAGCGTTGTGGGGTATTACTGTATACAGTGCTGGGGTTATATTACTGTATACAGTGCTGGGGTTATATTACTGTATACAGTGCTGGGGTTATATTACTGTATACAGCACTGGGGGGTTAGTACTGTATATAACGCTGGGGGGGTTATTACTGTATACAGCGCTGGGGGGGTTATTACTGTATACAGCGCTGGGGGTTCCACAGCCAGAGATGCAAATAAACGAACGGGATGGAAATTGACTTCGTCGGCTCCTCTGCCAATATTTCCCTTAGCGTTAGTTTATTTTTTTGTAAATTTGAATGCAGCAGATGTTGATCTCATTGACTGGAGAGAAGGAAGCAAGGTGAAGCGCTCACAGAGCTCTCATACAATCCGTATATATATTACGCTTGCATCGGAGCGGCTATCTTGCATTAATAATATAACGATGAAAGGCCCCAGACATTGACTCACTTTACAGCAGGGTGTGATCCGCTTAGCCCTGCACAGCGCCATTGATGTTGGACGGAGGAATGCAAAGGGTTTGGGAGGATTCTTACGAGATGATGTTATGGGATTCTGCTTTTTTATCTCTCAGATGTTTTCTCCATCCCTCCCTTTCCCACCATCTATCATTATTAGGGAAAAAGGAACTTGTTTAATAATTGCTTTGAAAATCAAAGTAGGAGAGAACGGCTGCATGTCTGCCCTACATCATAGCTGGCAACTGTCCCAATACCGTGGAGCCAATACTTGGACTTAGGTCTGATCTATGTCTCTTTTGGCCTCTGTGCAATTAATATTTCACTGCGCACAGAGGGCACGAGTATGTCTTGGCATCACCTAAAGGTAGTAATCTAAATGTGTAACGAGTTCCAAGGCAGGTAGATATGCTTAAAGTTGAGAAATAATTGTAAACAACGTGAATTAATAATAATAAATTATTTTGAAAAGTCACTTCTCCGCTAACCAGAATACCCAAAGGCAAAAATACTGCTAGGAAAAAAATAATAATCTTGAAATGAGAAAATTCATGTGAAATTATAGAGATCTTTTCTACAGCGACATCTAAATATATATATATAAAGTGGTATTGGCAGGGAAGACCCAACCTCACGTAAATTTCACATAATTGTTGGTTATTCATGTATTTCTTCAAGCCTAATGACATACAGAATATTTCATCATCGAGCTTATGATCAACATTCTGGGTTTTTACCGTGGGAACTAAAGTATTGATATAATGGTTATTTATTAAGCCTGGGTCACGTAAATATATAATGTGATGGGTAATTTGGCTATTATGTGATTTCCATACAAGCCAAAGCTCCATAGGTTCATTTACTGGAGCTCCAGTCACCCCACGGCATTGGGTACTTTAGGAATGATGAAATAATGCACATCTTATCTGACTACGACATCAACAAATGATGCAGAGCCTGGGTATAATCAGAAAATCAGCACTCCATAAACCTCTGTGTTAAATGTCTAGAGAAGAAGAGCCACGTTTATTACTATAAGAGAAATAGGAACGCGGAACGCATGTCCTTGTCTACTATGGCTGGTGACGCATGTAGATGTAGTTATATGGCTGCTATACTTAGGAATGGACATTGTCCTAGACCTACAAATAAAAAAACATCTCATTTCTGAAGACTGAAAGCAAACATTTACTTATAGTTTGGTCTAGTTGGAAGAGAATCAAAGCATTATTATCTGAACACCGACCTCTGGCCCGGTTAAAGACTTTGATGCTTCACGTAGCCTTAAAAATATACGAAATTAATTCCCCTCCTTTATATCACCAATGGAATTGTCCATATCGGGGCTGATACATTATGGATCCAATCAAAATCTTTGATGGAATTTCAAAAAGTCAAGAAGCGGGTCTAGGGTCAGTGCTGGCGGCAAGCAATAGAAACATATAAGCTTACTGCAAAAAATTAAAGGGAAGGTCGATCAAGGTCGAGTATACGGCGAGGCAGCTTATATTGCAGAAACGTTACATTGCGATTTTGGGTAGAGACAGAATGATTTTTACAGTATCACATCTCCATCGGGGACAAACTCCAGTTTTAAAGACTGCGACTCCAATCATGCTCGGCCCAAAAATAAGGGTACGGTTCCATCTCGATGAATTTTTGACATAGCCTGTCTGCTGTAGTAAATAGTGATGCATACATTTACCTCTAGAGGGCGCCAGTCGTTATTTAAAGGCCACCGTCAGCATTACAGCTTTAGCATTTTGGTCAATCTGCGATTGTCGATATCGACTATTTTACCCATTATTACTGAAATCCGTGAAAGTCGGCGGCAGAACTGACAGCGTCTAATTAATAACCTATCATTATCCTTAAGCCACTGTTATAAAGCTTGCCTCAACCGATAAATATCAATGAACGACTTAACAATAGGGGAGAGATACCCTAACGGGGAGGAATAATAATGTAAATCCTGAGAACAGGAAGTTAAGGCGGCTGCTCCCATGGCATACACATAAGATGCGCATTAAAGATATATATTTAGTTTGGTTCCAAAATATGGGATTTTGCGAGACTACGGAATAGTTAAGCAACCCTGCGTGTACCTATAAACATTTACTCATTATTCAGTATTTGTTTATTGTGACAACGCTGTCAATAACACAACAAAACATATGCAAATTGGCTACAAACTAAAACACGATGGAGAGGAACCCGCTTCCTTCAGCGGATAAAGCACAGGAAGCCAATCACTTATACAGGAAGTCCTCGCGTGGCCCCCAATACAAATCTTACTGGGAACGGAATGCCACGTGTCTGACCCCGAGAGCCTTCATTTATGAAAGGACCCACTGAAAATATTCCGAACCCGAAATAAAGCCCCCATTATTCAATCAAGTATTTCAAGTCTGACCCAAGCCCGGCAGATGTCGTGACCCTGGGAATCGGTCTATTCGGATCCTGGTTAAATACGCTTCCGGTTCACCCAGTGGAAAGGGTTAAACCACTGTGACATTATTCATTTGTCAAGAGGTTCTGCAGCAGCCACTACCAATATCCACACACACACCCTTACATCTAATCAGACCAGCCTGGTGTTTGTGTTGATTGATAATATTTTTATGAATAAGCGCTAACATATTCCGTAACGCTGTACAATTGAAATAACAAAATTAATTGAGCAGGTTATAAATCCATAAGGAAGACATTTCCACATACAGATGCAGCAGGGGTCGGGGCCCAGTCTAGTCTTATGGCCCCTTCATACATACTTATGGTGGGAATTGGTGGCTTACTGAGGGCCCGCTCATGAGCTTACAATCTAAAAGGCATTATAGGGGTAACTGATATAAAAGTCAAGTATAAAAGAATCCATAGCTACAGCCGGACAGACACACAGCTCATTATCTTTCGCCCCCTGTAATAAATACTGCCCCCTCCCAGACGCCTCACGTCTCCCTCTTTCACACCCCCCCGTGCACTCATACACGTGGCTCTTCTCCCCTCTTCTACTGCGCCAAGCCACGCCCCCAAACGCTGCCACTTTCAGAACGCATGCCTGTGACGTCACTAAGCACTCCTATTGATAAAACCGCCGTGTAGCCGCTGTATCCCGGACAATTAAGCCGTGCAGGAGTCAAGGGTTGCTGAAGCAGAGCCGATCAGCAGCTCATTGGACTACCCGAACCCGGCTCGCCGCACTGCCAACCATGGAGTCCGCCTGCTACATCCAGTCCCACCCGTACGCCGGTAACCTACAGGGCGCGGATATATACCGGACTAGCACCCTAAGCAGCCCCGCTGCACCAAGGACACCCAAACCTGACATGACTCGGGCTCCTCAGCAGCCGACCTGCAAGATCATTACCGACCCATGCACCGGGAGGACGTACAGCAAGGGCCGGCTACTAGGCAAGGTAAACATGCTGCAGGAGGGCTCATCATGTCGGGGCTACGCATATGGATTATATGGGGGGGCTCGCTGTATCCTGTCCCCGCCGAGCCGCTTGGCTCACGATTGGCGATCCTTTAATCCTGACAAAAAAATGGTGGCTGCTCCCGAACCTCCTGGGCTCCCTGATCCCGGTCGCTGTTGCCCTGCGCCGGGGCGTAATGCTTCCTAAACCGGGCTGCGGATTATGGCGAACACACCTGGCCGGTTTCCTGCAGCAGCCCTGTACCTGTGCTGCGGAGGCGGTGCCGGTGTCTGGCGGTGTGCGGGGTATACAGCGCTGTGCAGTGCCAGCAGCACCCTCGTTACCCCCCATATACTTGCCTCTGGCAGCCAGCATCTGGGGTGATTTCATCCTGCTGTTTGAAACTCCCATCAGTCGCAGCCAGCCATTAAACTCTCAAAGCTTTACATGCATCCCGATTCCTCCTGATAGGACAGATGTGCTCAGTCTGAATGCCCCTGATTATTATTGGTGGAAACATTAACTCATCTATGCCTTAAATTTCTTAACCCTTTTGAGACTTAATGCAGATTAATGGCTGTCTAATTTATTTTGCATATCATGCAGAGTGTGAGCTTTTCTGCCCAGCCCCTTCTATCTGGCTGATCCCTTGGGGGTAAAATAAACAAAGTGACCAAATGGCTCATGTTTATATATATATATATATTTTGTTAAGCCATTTGTCGCCTGGAGCAGTGGCCCGGCGAGCTGACGCTTTATTGCGGGGCTGGCGGCTGGATCATTGAGATGTAGCTGTGCTGCGGCTGGGTGTTGTGTGATTGAGTCTCTTGGTATGCTCTCTGCATGCTCAGACATAGCTCTCTTTCTGTGGTGTCCATAGATATCCATTGATCTCTCATTCTTTGCGCCTTTAATAAGCCTTGAGTCATGTTTCCTTATGCTTATCCCTTCTTCCTATTGTCTCGCCCGTCCGGTAGCAGGCAGGTGAAAGGTTTATATTCGTAAAACCTGCACCGGTTTCTTGATTCAATGAGTCTACGGTGTTGCAGCTTGGCTTTGGATTGTTATCCTTGGGTTTATTTTTGATGTGTTTTTTTTTTTTTTTTTTTTTTTTTTTTTTTTTTTAGAAACTGGATCCTTGAGACTAATTGTCGCTATTAAAAATAAAATAAAAATATATTTAAAAAAATAAAAAAACTCAATGACTTTCCTTTGCAGTGTGTTCCAGCCATGAAGGTGTTAACCGCTTTTAAAATGTAATCTTATAAAGTCACTGTTTTTATATTGTGTTATGCGGCTAATTTTGTTCTGGCGATGGCCGTTGGGGATGAAGTTTCTGGAAATGACCAGCACTTGATAGGCTAATAGTGTGAGTGTGTGTAGAATATGTATTATGTTCCTGCGGTAATGCAAAAGCTGCTAATCGTTAAGGTAAATGTACTCCTGAACCCGGGGTTCTGTATATAGAATGCTTTACGCTAATAAGGGAAGTTAATGCATCGGTTAATCTTTAATGGGGCAAAAAAGGCTGCTGCTTGTAATTTAGCAAGTCTGCCAATGTTATACGTGTAGGATATGTGCTAGAGCATGCGTTTATAAGGCCCGTTCTGGGCTGGCTGTTCCGTGTTATGGTAGATGAGACAGATGTTGGGATTCTCCCACGGAAGCCCCTGCCGCTTCGTGATGTAATAAAGACCTCGTCGTGTCGCGTTCTTCTGGATTTTGATGTGGTGGGTTTCCTGTGTTCTGTGGGTGGCCGTAAAGTGGAATCCTCATTCAAACTATAATCCGTAATACGAGATGTCTCATTATTTCCCCCGCAGTCTCTGAAAAGTCCCTCGTGTTAATCATGTCTGTCTGTCTTCTAGGGCGGCTTTGCTCGATGTTATGAAATGACTGAAATATCCACCAATAAAATATACGCTGTGAAAGTTATCCCACACAGCCGCGTCGCCAAACCCCACCAGCGTGAGAAGGTGAGTGAATGCTGCTGATGGGTCTCTCAGCCTCACGAGTCCTAAACGCGTTGGTATCTGTCTTAACGGGGTCTCTAGATAACTCCTAATACCGAGTAGACATGAGGTCTCGGATGCCTCAGAGTTCTAGATTGTCTAGAAATGACGGAGAACACTGGGGGTCCGGCCATGCTTAACCCCTCAAAGTGGTCACCTGGTCCCCGTCTCGCATTAGTTAACTGGCACCACTTCACTCGCGCTTCATTGGCTGGCTGTTGCGGGTAACCAGCCAATCAGAGCATCCTGCCTTGTTTACCGCTGAAGAAATGGAAATTCGCAATCAGTCTCTGAAATGCAGATGTTACTAAAATCATTAAAGATATTTCAAGATTCTTTTCCGTGATTAGAAAACTCTCGTGGGGGGGGGGGGGGAGAGATGTATGGAAATGTCTTCTAGTTCGTCGCTCCAGAATCTAGATAATGCTAAATGATCAGCAGTCTAACGTTTCCATGGTGATCGCACAATGTTTGGGCTGTTGCCCCAGGATTGCTGTTTATATACGTACAGCCCGACGAGCTGACATCACATTCCTGATACTTTTTAAAGCTGTCAATATGAACCCATAACACGCCCATGTCGGCTTTGTCACCTCGGTCAAAGGGACTCATCCCTCTTTATAAAGATGTACCCGCCTGCGGTTTATTAGCCTGCAAACCTTCCATAACGTTTACAAGTCTTCGTTAACTTCTTTTATTCCAGTAAAAAAGGTGTGATTTCCAGTTTAACCCTTTAAACGGAGACCAAGTCAAACCGTAGCAATACAACAAGTGCCCAACTCCTCCGGCAGCGGAGTGTTAAGTGATTATATTTAAATTGGGTTACAATCGGTGATATTGCTTGGTCGCTAATAAAGTGCCGGCTGAGTGATGGGAGTTATGGTTGGAATGATTGTCAGATGTGGTACTAAGTAAACGTTCTTTCTCAGATTGTAAATGAAATTGAGCTTCACCGGGACCTGAGTCACAAGCACGTGGTCAAATTCTCGCACTACTTCGAAGACGCCGAGAATATTTACATTTTCCTCGAGATATGCAGCAGGAAAGTAAGTAACTTTACAGAGTCGATATTTTCCTTATTATTCTGCGGCTCTTCTAAGCCTTGGATACCGAGCCGGTCTCTGCCCTGATGGCGTCCGCTCCTCCCTGCCGTGCCGGTTTCTGACTCTGATGTCACCCTTTAATTAACACCTCGCTTCCTGCGCTTTGCCAGATCGGTTGCGTATTCAAATCATTCTCGCCCGCGTCGTGTTATTTCCTGATGCCTCTTGTTATGACGATGCGGAGGTGATAAAAGGGGAAGTGTCTGCTTTGGTGGGACCACAAACGTTGATTCACAACTTTTTTTTTTTTTAAATTTTGTTAAATAGGCAAAAATCTAGAACCCCCCCCCCCCCCCCCCAATTTGTCACTCATGGACATGGTACTGCGGGACTCCTGCCGGATTTATTTGTAAAGGGAAATAGGACGGGGGGAGAATACAGCTTTTTGTGAGTTTGAAGTGTTTTTTGTATCCCCCCCCCCCCCCCCCCCCAGCCGCCCCATCATATAATGTAATTTGACCTCCCAGTAAAATGCTAACCAGCTGTTCGGTCTCCTCTATGGCTGCAGCTGCCTGTGAAGTGTCTTTATGATGCGTTAGAACCAGACAGGCTCAGCCGACATCTGGAAGGCATAACAAGGCTTGCTTTATAATGGCGTCCGTCCCTCGAGCTGTGAATGGGCCGAGCGTTTAGGGTGTCTCTTTACTTCATGTGCATGATTCACAAAACACGTGGTTGGCGTGGGACTGCTTCGGTACTGCGGGTTATCTCAAGCAGCTGTGTTCTGTTTAGTAGAACCTCTAGACTCGCGGGGCGATCCGGTTTCGGTGTTACTATGTAGCTTTATAAAGGACGATGGGTCGCGTTTCTTGCTTCATGAGTTCAGTTTCCTTAACTTTTTTTTATTTTTTTTTTAACCCTTGCAGTCGCTTGCTCACATCTGGAAGGCACGACACACCCTGCTGGAACCAGAGGTGCGATATTACCTAAAACAGATCATTTCTGGACTGAAGTACCTGCATCTCAAGGGAATTCTGCACCGCGATCTAAAACTAGGTATTTAGACAGTTTGGCTTTTGAAACATTTTCATTATTTGTAATTCAAAAAAAAAATAATAAAAAAAAATAAAAAAATTTATGCTGCCGTCACTTGTCCTTTTACGCTAACAATGGCTTCCCGGGCCATGTTCTTGCCCCCTTGAGTTTCGTAGGGGGTAAGATTGTTTGCACGCGCCTCCCCAGCTTTGTTCTCGCCTTCTTTGATTTAAGATAAACAAATGTTTAAGTGCGGAAGTGTCACGGCGTCTGATCTCAGAGATGAAGATCTTAAAGGCTTTCGCTGAAACCCGTTCTCTCTCTTCTCTTTGCAGGGAACTTCTTTATCAATGAGAACATGGAGCTGAAGGTGGGGGATTTTGGGTTAGCTGCACGATTGGAACCCCTTGAACAGAGAAAGAAGTGAGTTTGTGTATTCTGCATTTATTGCCTTTAACGCATATAGCGCTAGGGTAACGAGCTGTACGATACCGCTGGTGGACAAGGTTTGACGTTTATTTTCCCCATTTCTCTGCAGGACGATATGTGGAACACCCAATTATCTGGCGCCTGAAGTTCTCTACAGACAGGGTCACGGGCCGGAGTCGGACGTGTGGTCTCTCGGCTGTGTCATGTAAGTATTGGTCCAAATAGCTCTGATTTCCCTTGAATACGCTGTTGTCCTGGGTGCATCTAAATTGATGTCAGTGTGGCTCTTGTGGCGTGTAGGGTATGGAAAGTGCATTACTTCTGTTATTATTAATGTCGCACAGGAAGCCTGTGGCGTTTTGTTGCGGTCGGGTTTGTTTGTGCTGTTGTAACTGCATGAGCTTAAGGCTGTGCTATGGAACCCTTGTGTCTAACTAGCTATGTTTTTGGGTGATATTAAGGGCTGTGGAACATCATGAAATATACCCACCCTGTTAATGTTTCCTCTTTCCTCATTCCCATTACTGTATACCCAAACCTCTGCCCCTTTCGAGGGGAAACGGTCTATAGCATTGGCTTCATAAATGTGTGGAGCCCCCATTCTTTGGCTATTGGCGCTGTCCACATTTCTTTTATTTCATGCATGGTCAACCAAACTCTTGTTCACCTTCCTTGCAGGTACACTTTGCTTTGTGGAACTCCACCTTTTGAAACATCTGACCTGAAGGAGACCTACCGCTGCATCAAGCAAGTGAAATTCACCCTCCCTGCCTGTCTCTCCTCTGCTGCCAGACATCTCATCGTAGGGATCCTGAAACGCAGTCCCTCCGAGAGGCTTACCCTCGACCAGATCCTGGAACATGAATTCTTCACAAAGGTTTGTCTCTATCCCAAACTCTTTGCCAATGACGTGGCCAATGCGTTGGCTGCCGCTTTTGAAGGATTTAATACTGAGTTTTAATTCTGTTCCCCCAGTACAATTAAATTGTAGAATTCTAAACTGTTGTCCTCTTCTAGGGCTACACACCAGACAAGCTTCCACCCAGCAGCTGCGTGATGATTCCAGATCTGCACCCACCAAATCCTGCCAGGAGTCTCTTCACCAAAGTTGCCAAGAGCTTGTTTGGCAAAAACAAGTCAAAAGGTGAGTTAAGCTTATCTGCTATAAACCTCTGGGACAAAGGTGTTCCAATACCCAATTGATTTAACTCCTTTTTTTTTTTTTTTTTTTTTTTTTTTTTTTAACTGACATGGTTAAGTGTTTAATCAACTAATCAATAGCATTTCTTTCTACAGCAAAGAAAGCTCCCTCGGAGGAGAAGGAAGAGATTTCCAAGCTGGTCACCGGGCTGGTGAAGACATCAATCTGCCGGCAGCTCAGCTATAAAACTGTGGATGGGAATGAGGTGAGTGTATCATGGAAAGAACAAGCCATTATGCCTTTAAAATGCATTAAATCTCGGAGTATCGGACTGATGTCATCTGCTCTGTAGATGGTTGGCTACTTCCAGGTTCATGTATGATTAGAACGTAGGTTTCTTACTAAATGTAACACCTTTTTGTAATCTAAAATTGCAATTTTTTTAATAGTGGAAGTCCTTGCTTGGTATATGCGAGTAGACGTGGCACTCTACAGTAGGATAGGGGTTCAGTAAGTATTGGGTTGGAGGTCACGGCCCTTTTAGTGTCTTTAGAACCCCAGGAAAATCTGCTTAAGTGTTCTTGGATTCTTCCCCTGAAAAAAAAAAAAATGGTCCACCTCATTGCCGTCTTCGTTTTTTGTCTTTAAGGTTGCACCGGTAGCGGGTCTCGCACTCACAGCCAGCTCCAGTCCCGTTGAAGCTTTGACAGAAGAGGCTTCTGGGAAATCAGTGTCTCGCTCTATCCGTGGCAGCTTGGTTAGCAGCAGTGATGGTAGGTGACTGCTCGCAATATGCTTTTATTGCCACAAGTAAAAATTCCAGGCGTTCATCAGCCTCTTAAATAACCCCGTGTAAAACCTACTCGCTACTTTGTGTAACAGTGTCCATCATAAAACTAATCCATGTGAAACTTTATTACAGCTTTTGAAGACTGTGTCACGGCATCTGGTGTTATGGAGACTGCTCTTGACGTTCTGAAGAATTGTCTCTCCTCCATGCCCAAAGGTAAGGCAACTTTTTTTTTTGTCAAGGGAGATACCCTTGATTCTTTCTAACGAAAACTGCTGAAAAGTTGGCTTCCGTCACAAACTAATACTATTTTTTACCTTTAAACAGAAGAGGGCAAACCCACCTGTCTGGCAAGACATGAACCCTTCGTTTGGGTGAGCAAATGGGTGGATTATTCCAACAAGTATGGATTTGGATACCAACTTTCCAACCGCAGCATTGGTGTTCTCTTTAACAATGGGACTCACATGGGTCTCCCAGCCAATCACAGGTGAGCGCTCAGGGATGAGGTTTATTAAGCCTTTTTTTGGACACCATTAATGCTGCCGTAGAGTATGCAACGCACTGCACGCCGCCGCTGTCGTAGTGACTTCTGGAGAGGGAATGAAAACCGCCTAATCTATTATAGGTCTGGATGTAATGCAGGGTTTCTGGCTGCCAATCCCTTGGCTCTTTGCCTAGAGCTGCTGCATTAATCTGACTCCTGGACTCTTATCAAGTAGCTGTAACATCCACTGCGCTACCTTGAAGCTGATGCATTATCTTCTATGCTTTATAAATGATCTTTTTGCTTTCCCTGCCATACTGCAAATCACTGCCTGCTGCGAGACCCAGAACTCCAATAACCGAATGCTAATAGATTCCGCTATAACCTTGCAGCATTAACCCCTTCTAACACATTTATTGGCAAAATATTGTCAATTCTCAGGATTGTAAGCCTCTTTACCTAATGCATCGGTTCATCTTTGTCGGACAAGTCTAGTGTTGTCACACTTAATGTTCATCTTGTATTGAAAATATTCGTCTTCTTCCCCCTAGGAATGTTCACTATAATCTGACAAATAGCCGCCACTTTGTGTTCCCAACATCTGCTGTCCCTGAGCAGTTACAGGGCCAGATGAGCATCCTACAGTATTTTGCTTCTTACATGGAGAAAAACCTGATGAAGGTGAGAAATCCCTATGGCTCAAACTATGGGGGGGGGGGGGGCGGCATCATGAAATTATTACAAGGCTTAGTAGCATTTACATAGTCTCTTCTGCGCCACCAGTGTCGGATGGACCGGTTGCCTCTCGGCAGCGCTATTCTTACATATCTTTGTTAATAAAACCAAACGTTCATTGGAATTGTCCAGTTCTAGATCCTAATTATTCCAGGAAAAAACTGACTTGGGTTCAACATGTAGACCTTTACCGGTGTCTCACAAATGGTTAATGTCAAGGCATCTGCATAGAACTTGCATTGCAAATAAAATGGTTCATTTGCATGGGTTGTGACGCATAACTCTGTAGGAAAGTGTTTCAGGTGTGGTTATTCACTGTTGGAAAGCAGAGATGCCCATTGTTTCCAGACATCTGTGTCATCTAAAAATAGTGCTAATAAAGCATTGACTTTTTTTTCGGTTCTCCATACAATGAAGCCACTTCCTCGTTGGCTGGGTGTAGCAAATCCTGTATAGCGTGGAAATAAATCTTCTAATGTCTACACGCTGTAATGTCCGTGGAATTCCATACTTTGTCTGCAATAGGCTTTAATCAGGTCTTTGCAAAGCACCCTGGGTAGATGGACATATTAACAGGACGCCCCTAGGAACACCATGATGTCATACAGACTGAATTAACTCGGCCCAAGTTTTTGTTCTGCAAACTATCCCTGAGAATGAGACCCGAAGCCCACAGGGGTGTGGTGAGAACGGGGTATTTCTAGCCCTAGAAAGCGTAGTCATCGGTGTTACAGGAATGTTACAGAACCAGTTGCCTTCTATCTTATTTCTTTACTGCTAGTTTTCCCGTGTCTGAGGTGTTGTAGGCACTTTGTCTTAATGCCCACTTTTAGGTTTGTGGGTCTATGTATGTGCTCATTTTGGGGCTACCACTCACAGAATGTCCGCTGTGGTTTTTCTTCCTAGGGAGGAGACCTTCCATGCCAAGAAGAGGGGACTAAACCTCTTCTACTGCTCCTCCAATGGGTAAAAACCGAGCATGCGCTGCTGATGCTATTCAACAACGGGACCCTCCAGGTGAGTCCAGCTTTTATTTTAGATTCATATAGTTTATTAACTGTGTTGCATTTGCCTGGCTATCAATTTGCAAAACAGAACCTCATTACTTTTATTTGCACCAAGGGGCTAATATGACCCTAAAGTATCTGAACTGGAGTATTGATCAGAGGGTGGCCGCCATGTTTAAAAGCGGCTTAGGTCTATGATCATTTTTAGATGTGGAGCCATTGAATTGTACAGAGCTTTGTAATCATCTGTATGACTTTACTTTCCGCAGGTTAACTTCTACAACGACCACACAAAGCTCATACTGTGCAAACCTCAAGACTCCTACCTTCTCACTTACATCAACCGAGACAGAAACTCTCAGACCTTCCTCCTTAGCTCCTTGGCGGAGACCGGCTGCAGTGCGGACATGCTGCATCGTCTCAAATATGCCGTGAAGCTCCTACAGCAGAAGGCAGCGTGCTAGGATGGTACGCTCCTCGGCTACAACTACTCTTCTCCGGCCCAAATGGCCAATCTGGACTTTACTTCAACATGCGCTGCAAGCCGCTCGAGACTTGACACTGGGCAGTCATGCCCTATTATTTTGGCTGAGCCAACTTTACTAGAATACAGTCCACCAAAGGGATTTCAAGACCTTCTCTATGGGATGTTCACTACAACCTTAATGGGACTTTGTGGATTACTTAGAGGACTGAAAATATAACTTGTTGATATTTAATCAAATGGTTCATCTAATCATTTCAGTGTTCGTTAGGACATTCCCTACAATTCCCTTTTGGGTGAAACTGAAGATAAGATTCAGACACGTCCATTCCTGGGCTTGCGATGCTCTTCATGTCGTGAACCAGCTGAAGGTTGGTCCATGGTGTCTCTTTAAATGCCAAACCAAAATGGTGACCTAATCTATTTCTGGGGCTAGTAAAGGTAACACAGAAAAATCAAAATATTGACCGGCAGATACATTTTGGCAAAAGGCTGTATTGACTAAACGCGAAGCTGCTAAATAACCCTTGATTGGGCAAATGATAAAATTCCTTCACCCAGCATAGGACATAATTAGGTTATTGTTGGCTGTTTTGTACTGTTCTCAAACAATTGTCTGCAGTGATCCGATGTGAAAGTGTCACGGTGGCCGTTAATGAGCACCGACCTACCCCCAGATCTTACATCTGCACCAGCTAACGCAGACTGCCCTTGTTAACTTAATCCAAAGTTTTGTAGGTTAATTTGCTTTATCGTCTGCCGGCTTCTTACTCTGAAATGAGCGATCATTAAGACTAATATTGTTTGGGGGTGCTACTCATTATGGGTGGCTCGCTCTCTTGTCCACCGTTGTTAAATGTGCTTAACTTCTGTTGGTATTCAGATGCCCAGACAGTGTCTAGCTTGAAATTCTATAATGTTCCCTGTTGTCTGTTCTTAGTGAAACACTTTATTTTATACAATTCTTTTAAATGTTTGAAACCATGCAAGTCACAAAAGGCCTATTTGGCATAAGCTTCACCCCCTCACCCCTTATAAAGTAGCATTCACCGTAAGGGTGGTAGTTACAATTTGCCCACTATCCTCAAATCAACAAACTTGTGTTACGTTGAAGCTCAATCAGCCGTGGTTTGGGATATACACTATCTTCTACACTTCGTCTTACACTAACTTACTACAGAAATCTGTTTTAAATACAATTTTACTTTTATTTTATTTTTTTTTGCTGTTCTAAGCAAAACTTTTTTTTTTTTCTTCACTAAGTCTGACTATAGCGGTTTTATTATGACTCGTCTGGTATTGCCTTTTTACCAAAGACCCCATAAAAAGGGGTTTGATCTGTGAATCTGAGTGCCACTCTGTATTCTCAAGGTGCTAAAATGTCTTCGGGCGCTTTGGGGTTTCCCGACAGATTATATATATCTATTTTTTTTTTTATTATTTTTTTTTGTTGTTGACGCTGCTGGGAGCTCTCCTGGTTTTGCGAAGGTTTGAATGCAACAATGTGAATTGTCTTCCCTTTCCTAAGAACCCGGTTTAAAGTTAAGGCTGATACTTGAAAAGCTTAATTCACGGTACTAGCCCCCCAAAGTGTGGGCAAGGCACTAATGCTGTGTATTCTTCCTTAATTTAAATAATGTGGTTAATTTATGTTCACTTTTTTTATTTATAAATATTTATTTTAAAATGTGTATTGTTTTTCCTGTTCATACAGTTAATCAACTGAAAAGGAGAGCTGAATAAAATTTGTTTTATACAAAAAGCAACAAATAAAATGATCTCCAGAAAAGTATGCTTTGAGCTGTTTTTTTTTTTTTTTGACATTCTTCTACTTGAATAAGCTTTTCAGCTGTCCTGCTCAGATACCCTTCCTTTTGTGGATGTGGTAACCCCCTGAGTGCCAGAGGCACAGAATACATTATAAAAGCCATCTGGCACTCGTGTCACACTGACCTAGTGTTTAGACAGGGCTTTTCGACACGCACACTCCCATTGTTTGCGTTGAACCCGGTTACAATGAAGCGTGTGCTCTGCAGCTTAACGTGGTCTCTTCCAAGCAGCTGTACACGTTGGCTTCCAACCAACTTTCAATGAAGTCCTTTCCTGCATCATTAAACGATCCTGAAGATGGTTTATTCATGTTGGCGGGTGAGTAGCTGGTTTGGAAACTGGCAGGTATATTCATGAATCTGTTTGCATGGGCCAAACTCAATGAGACGAGTCTGCTGCAAGAATGGCTCAGCTGATAGGTAATATTGGAGGTTCTTGGATTAGCCCTTGCATTATAAGATCTCTTTGGTTTGGCCCTTCATGTGATATCGGTTGGAACCTTCAATTCTATCAGAATCCCAGAATATGTATATGGTAGCAAATTGGTGGCACTAGGGTTGTAATACTACCCTCGACGGGTCCAACTCTTATATTTTGCTGACTACAACATATAGCATGAGTGGTCCCCCTATAGCATGAGTTCCTTCTAAGAGTTTATAAATCCCATGTACTATAAAGAATCATTATATAGATGTGCTCAAGAAAAACTGGTTGATTTGGCATACCTAGGTGGGTAACACGGCAAGTAACTTGAATGGAACCATAATGGATAGTCTGCCATTTTATTGGTGGGTTAAAGGGTCGTACATTAAACTGTGAGATGTCAACACCTTTTTATTAAATAGATTGTAGATACATTAAGGATAATATAAAGAATGACTCTTTTATATAGCATATTTCTGATGCAAGGGACTCTGGTGCTGCTAATAACAAAAGGTGACGGGTTTAGTTACAAAGTATATAGGACAGATATTGTGAAATATACTTTGGTAAAGTTAAGGTCTACCGCTGCAGAACTGTGCTTTGCGTGGCATTATTCATGGTTGTACTAAACCCTCCACCTTTTATCAATAACTTCTGTAGGGAAGGAGTAGATAATTGCAAAGATCAATGCAATCAATAAGGTCAACAAGCAAATGATATAACTTTGTAGCACAGGGAGAACTAGCAGACGTTATTCATAATAGAGACAGTGAACAGTGGCTACAGCAAACAAAGAAGGATTAGTGAATGTAGCCGAGGCAAAATTATCATGCTGTGGATCCCACAACGAGCGACTGGAGACCTTCACCCCTTGCTGGCCCATTTGTCCCAAAAAGACACTGCACACTACCTTGTACCTGGAAGGGCAAATCTCCTTTAGCTTGCTACGGATGAGGTCTGACAGGTTCTGGGTCAGTTGACCGCTGGTCAGAGGGTTATAGTTAGTGTCTCCAAGGTAGCTGCCCATAATGTTCTCTAGGACCTTCTGAACTTTGCTTGCGTTGAATCTGCAGTCTTGGTCTGGTCCAACCTTGTAAGTGTTCTCATACTGAACTTCTTTAATCGGCTGGAAGAGGGGGAGTCCTGAGAAACTGACGCGTCCATAATGAGCCCAGGGTCCAAGGGACAAACGTTTGGCCTGGCTCATTGCGCACATCGAATTTTTGCGGGAGAATGGCAGGTTCATGTTGCTGACAATGGAACTTCTACGAGAACTAATATTGGGACGTTCGTCTATGCTTCTCAAGCGTAGGAGTGGACGGGGAGGCATATCAATGGAGTGGGAGCTCCGACGAGTGGACAGAGGGGCCGCCTTGACTTGTGGTGTTCCTTCTGCTGCCATGGCCTGGTTAAACCGAGCCAAGACATCCTCAGATAATCGGGATGGGTGGTCTGCCATCTCAATGGTTCTTTCACTTTATTTTTCCTAAAAGAGGAATGTGATTAAGTTGCGCAATCACAATTACATTTCTTATTAAAGATAACAAATTCATCAGATCTGGATATACAATTGTTATATTTTGGGGCACAACTTTACATTAGCCATCAAAGCATATTTTAGGCTCCATCATGCATGTGGAGGTGGATCAATCAGTTTCTCAGTGTTTTTCAGAGACTCAACACATAAATATAAGCTCCTTATTGAAGGTTTAATCACGCAAAAACAACACATCTGATATATTTAGGACCTCTTGTCCTAACTAGTTGAAATAGCCATACCCCAGGAAAACAGATATAGTATGTTTCTAATACATATTATTTAATCACTTGTACATTATTTATATTGACCTGTAAAAGTTTAGGATTTGGTCCACATTATGGATCTGCCCTAAAAATGTAGACATTTAATGCTTACCTGGTTAAACCGTAAGTTGGTTAGAAACCGGCACAAGATGTAGCAGATCCAAATATCCTAAAGAAAAATAGGAGAACACTTCAACAACAACAACAACAAAAAACTTCGGAAGCAGAGAAGATACAGGTCGCTGCTCTACGTTTGCAAGTAATTTAATTTCTAGTTGATGAATGAATGCGATTTCTCTTCGCCCTGCTCTACGGTAAATGTAAGAAAATCCATCCAGTTGATAACATATACCTGCCAAGTCTTTAAGTAAATAAAGTCCAATCAGCGGTCGTAGAAACAGTTGAGAAACAACCAAAGCCAAAGATGTTTAGCGTGTGGTGACCCGGCAATCAATAGCGGTGGAGTTCTGTTACAAATTAGAGATAAGTAACGTTATTTGTTGCAAGTTGAAACATGTTTCCTATTTGAAGAGATGCATCAGAGGCGCCCATGATAACCAGAGGATTAAAGATTCCAATTAAATGATCCGAAGCAGTTTTTCACTTGGCAACAGTTACGCTTCAGTGTAGTTAAAGCTAATGCATAGCGCTAAGTTGACCTTAAAGGGGGACTTTAATGCACATGACAGCTGTGTGTGCCCTTAAACCCTGCCCCTCGGCTACCTTCCACGCAGGAGATGTTTCTGGCCAAAGACATCTTTCAGCACGTGATATACAATGTTGCAGGTGGAGGTCTCTTCAGACCACCCATGGATCGCTGTCCCTTTGATTAAAAACATTCACAATTGATTTTAAAACAGCCTGAACTTTTAAAGTTGCAGGCTACTTTCTTTGAGTGACTGGCATTGTTGGCCTCCCTGCAATAACATTCTTACTTTACTTATTTTTTTATTTTAATGGGTTGTTTTTCACTACCCAACGGCATTGTTTATGAGGCAATTGGAGCAACTATATTTAGAAGAACGAAATTTGGAATATTCATTGAGTCTATGGGATAAGTCTCATAATTGCTCTAAAAACCCGTCTTATTGCCACTATAAATGACATTACCTTTTAGGTATGGAGAGCCAGCAGATTCCTATAACAATAGGGGATGGTAAAAATTACCAATTACATTAAAATTGACAACATACTAAATTGACAATAAGATTAAGACGTCTTAAGACAAACTGGTACAGAAGGAAAAGAGAGTAGTGTTCTTATGAGCTTACAATCTATCTACAGATGCCCTTTACTGGGTTTTGTGTATTCCACATACAGGAGCTAGAAACCAATGCTTCATTTTTTTTTTATTGAAACCTCTGAGCTATAAGAGCTTCTTATAGTTCTCTGTACAGCCCTTTTGATTTATGGCCCCCTTGAGGGCAACACGCTGCGCATGAGCTGAAAATACAAGTCAATGAGTATTCAGTGGTGCTAACCAGTGAATCAATACACATCTCATTCACTTGGATGATCAAATGCAATTTAACTAATCTGCTCTATAATCGTTTCCTCCGGAAAATGCATCTCTCAGCTTTCCTGTTAATAAAAGATATGAAATGTGGGGATCCCAAGAAATAAAAATGTAAAGAAAAAATATATTTTAATGAAGCTGCATTAGTTCATCAGAAGGGAAGGATGCAGCGAAAACACCTCCTATCCCATTCCGTCTTTGGTCATAGGTGTTTGTAGATGTTCACATGGACATTCTATAGGAGGTGAGTCTTTGGAAGCCCAGGCAGTGGTATTGACCTGGCCCAAGCCTAACTCGTACCATGCCAGCTTTACCAATGGGACTCCGGCTACTATAGACTACAACTCCCATGATGCTGTGGGTGAGGTGTCTCATGATGCTTTGGCAGCCTTATCTATGTCCAAGTATCACGGACGTCACAAACCAAGCAACCGGAGAGGCATCAATTTCTGCTTTGCCCACATAATCCAACATTTCCGTTACTTTCACTGCATTTGTTGGGTTTTATGAATGCTCTTACTTCAATCTAGGGACTTTTTAAGATTTATATACCGATCTATCTACAGTTATGTTTTTGACTGCAAGCTCCTCAGTCAAGGAAAAACTTTGTAAAAAATAAATTACACTTTCTCAATATGTGGATTCACATGTTGAATGCTAGCGACACCCACCTGGGTAATTACTAATACGGAAGGGGTTAAGTTGCAACGAGGGTTTTGGTGACATTACCTGGCAGATGAGGAGGACGTGTGTCAGCGGGTCCCTCTGTCTTTCTATCTGAAACACTTTCCGAAGCAGACCTTATAAAGCTCATGAACTAGCATGCCCAGGCTCGCTCCAAACCCCACGCCACACCGGCCAGTTTAATAATTCCTCAGGCCACAGTAAATCAATGCCAGACTGGGACAATCCAATGCCAGGTGACCGGGCTAGCCAGCCGTGAAGAATAGGCGGCAGGCACGGTGCCATTACACACACACAGTCACCCTGACAACATCTGACACTTCCTGCTTTGGAGATGTCTTATTGTTTCGCCTTTTTTTTGTTTCTTTTGTGGCTTTTTTTTCCTTTTTAAGATTTCTCCTTCCAGGAAGGCCTCGTGTTGATAAAACCTAAAAAAAGAGAATTGGAATTGAAACAACAAAAAACACTGGAATGGCATATGATATGTTTTGTCCAATCAGAATGCCACCGATCCAGTCTTAGGAACATGGCATCAACCAATCCGGGGGTTTATTTATACATTATTTAAGCTTGCTTTTAATTGTTTGTATGATTTTTTGGCATTCAGATTAATGCTTATAGCTGCTAGGTAGCTGGTCATAGATGAAATCCCTTCTTGAATGCAGGAATCCTTAATTCCTGAGAATTAATATAAGCAACATTTACTTGGCAAGTCATCCAACAACAACTTTGCCGTCAGGAGCTTTCATATTTTGACATAAAATAAAACCAGATAATCATAATTAGAATGTATTTACCTTTTACAAAAAAAGCTCTAGAGACATTACGTAGCTTAACTCTCTCTGCACCTTGTGCTTTTTTCCACTTCTTACCCTAGCCTAGCGATTACATTGTAACCGTCCACGTAAATGTATCTTCAGGGAAAACGTCTACCATTTCCACGCTGTGATTGCGCAAATTAGACAGGGCTGCCTAGTAACCACCACATTAAAAGTAAAAAAAGGTCCAAAATGAGCCTCTGGAGGGAATCTATAAGACTATAAATAGAGTTTGTGTAATTGTAGTAAGTGTATATCACAAACAATTATATAGATTTTCTTCTATAGACATAAACAGCATCAGGCCTGGACTGCCCATTGGGCACAGTGGGCTTATGCCAGTGGGTCGGTGGCACCCGACTTACCTTTATTGCTGTTTGTGTTGTCAATTCAATATTTTACTGTATGCTCCCCGGCTTGACACATGAGGCTGCACAATACAGAAGTGCCACACAAGAATACAACATGTATTTTAAAGTTCAAGGGGTGATATTTATCCCCACTCTGTTGCTAAACAGTATGTCCAGATCAAAATATTGTAAGTTTTGTGTAGCAGTTTTAAAGACATAAAAGAAAGGCTTAATTACCGTATATTGCTTCAAACTTTTAAGGTAACAACGTAAGTGGTAAAAAGTTATGGGTGGTTGTATTAGGAGTTTGGAATTTTGGGTGACCTTGAAAAAAAACCTAAATTGGAAAATGTTTACGGAAGATGATATAATTATTTATAATATTGTGTTTTCAGGTTGACCAGGGGCTACTTTTGAGGTTAATTATTATTAATGTTTATTGTTTTATATAACGCCATCCTATTCTGCAGCGCTGTACAAATATGAAATAAAGTATTTATTTAAACATATTTATATGTATATTTTTTACTACACTTAAATCACATTATTTTGAGCTTTATGGCTCGCCCATAGGCAGTCGCATAATGCTGCGCTTGTAGAATGTGAACAGCTGACATATTATGCATCGAGGAAGCAAAAATACGTTGATCAAAGCAGTCTTTGGAGTAATATATATATATATATATATATATATCCAAGGACTTTTTCTCAAGGACAACCATGAAACTGTGAAGATATTATCTTATAGATTATCAATGTTCTCCAACATGCCGTAATAAATACCTTAACAGTATATCATTGCACCTGTTACCAGCCGAAAAGTTTCAGAAGTGGAGAGAACCGGCTAAAATGCCACCTCTGATCTCCCATGATCACCACTGCAGGACAGTGTCCAAAAATCAGGACTATCTCGTGAAAACCGGGACTGTTGGGGGGTATGTATTTTGTGTCTATGGCTCCTTCAAGCAGCGGGTTGCGTTTAATTGCCGAGAGCCGTTACTTCCAAGGAAACTTTGACAATATATGTGACAATATATGTGACATGAAACAGGCAGCTCCACAGCACGACGACGAATCAACGGTCTGCACCGAAACGTTTAATATCAAAGGTATTTGGCCGGCCTTTGTGTTCCCTGCAAATAGCTTTCTCCTAGCAACCAGGAAAATAATTATCTGCCGTTAACCAACTGTAGGTGATGTGAAACCTAAGATTCCATTGAAATATGACCCATTTACAGCTTTAATCATTTTTTTTTATTTAATTTCATTTATTTATTTATTATTATTATTAAAATGATTATTAAAAAAATAAATTAAAAGTAATTTTTTAAAAAATTAGCAAAATTCCCTAAATCTAGTCCAATTAATTTTCCGTAGACCCTTAGGCTCTTGGGAGGAGAGAAAAAAAATGTCTTTTCGCGTAGTTATCATTTATTAATTATTGATGTATAAGTAAAAGTTAGGCGTCATCATCGTCACTTTAAAATGATTGATTACTATGTGGATTATTATATGGAGATGAGATAAATCAGCTGCACTCGACAACCACCCCATCAAAAAAAGTTCAGAAACCTGGCTAAAAAAATACTGGTATATTTGTTTATTTATTGTTTATAGTAAAACGGAACACAGAGCCTGACACGCTTCACGCGTTTCGCACAGACTGCTTATTCATAAACTTATGAGAAACGCACTAAACGTGCTCTGCGTTTTCCGATAAATAAGCAAATATACCAGTATTTTTTCAGCCCAGTTTCTGGTTGTCAAGTGCGTTATTTGATGTATATAGCGCCATCATATTCCGCAGCACTGTACAATAGGTAAACAGGACAAAATAAATAGTGTAAAATGTAACACAAAAGGAAGTTTAGTGTTTATTTTCATTTGGCCCTTATTTGTAATGACATGCTAAAAAAAATTGTGCCTGTTAAATAAATGGTTTTTTTTTAATAAACTTTTTTTGGAGTGTTTCAGTGCTTGGCTTTTGAATCTCTCCTGAAGAAGGTTAAAGTGAAGTGGAAATTTCCATAAGTCTTGGGGGAGGGGATGGGGTTTAGAAAGCTGAAGAGCGAGGCCCCTCTGAAGCCCACCGTTCTCGCCGGGAACTTTGTATAAAAGTGCCACGAGGCTAGACGGCAAACTCACAGACAGGGCCCTAAACTCTGTGAGGAAATGTATATTTGTTATGTATTTATTAGCCACGTTGTACAGCGCTGCGGAATATGTTAGCACTTAATAAAGAATAATAATAATAAAAGAATAACGTCGAGGCTCGGGATTGAGGAGGAAAAAATGAGAAAGGGAGCTTGCTCTGCCCACGAGAAGGGGGGAACTGCAGAGAGGGAATGGGAGGAAAGTTATCAGGGGAGGGAGCTGAGGCCGGGAAGCGAACTCCTGCATAGGGCCTCTGTCTGTGCCTCATTAACCGCGGGCCTGTGTTTGCCACATCCAATATGGCTCACTCTGCGGCCAAGGCGAAGCTGGGAAGCCCAGCAACACTACTGGGGGATAACTCGTGTCTCCCGGCCGCACTCAGAGGGCTGATTAACGACCCCCAGTTCAGGTGAGTCCGACTGCGCTGTCACTGACCGGGAAAGCAAAGTTCACCGGTTAGTTTTTAAGGGGAATGGTTGTTGGTGCCAGAGAGGGAAAAACATGCGAAAATCTAATTATCAGCCAATATCAGCCACACCAAGTTTAACCATGTTGCAGATGGCTGTGCATGATGGGAATTGTCAGCGCCCTGTGACTGACGATGAAGGGTTGTAGCTGTCGTGACTCCTTGGGAACTTTTGTGAGCATTGTGGGAGTTGTAGTCTGTGATTTCTGGGATGCCAGAGGCTGCAGATTTCATGGAAAAGTGAACAAAAAGTAAAGTTGTTGTTTTTTTGTCTGTAATATGCAAATTTTTTAGACAACAGCTGGGTTTGTGAGCGTCTACTCACATGAAGCTCAGCCGTATCTTGGCTGCGAGGTGTTAACCTTAAACATGACATAACTTCAATGTTTTCTTTTTTAATTAAAAACAGGGCCTAGGTGGCCTAGCAGTGGCAATAGGTAATTCTGCTTCTAAAAGCGACAAAAAGGGCGATAATTTAAGCATATCAGCATTCAAACAATTACTAGTTCATCCCAGAACTGGTAAGAAGGGCCGAGGGGCCGGGCCCCTGGGCTGCTCTGACTGGAATAGTTTGAGTCCCTGCTAGTAGTTACAAATCACCCAGTCACCAGGGTTTGAAGAGTGTCAATTGCTTTAGGTACCATTTACATTGACTGGATCCTTTCTGTGGTCTTTTTTAAGCAGTCTATTTATATAGGACAGGACTGGGTTGTGTGCATTGAGCATTGTTGTCCTTGCTATAGGTAGCCAAATGTTTTGGGAAAACATACTACCGGGCCTCTAGTTTGGGCTTAGCGCCCCTGGGCTGAATATTTCCAACCTGCCCCTGCATATCAGCAATTTGTATGAGTCCTCGCTGTTATCTGAGCCCCAATCTACTAGACAAACACCCCGACTCCTTATCATACCGACTGTGACAAACATTAGAACGACTCAGTCTGAATCACCTAAAGGGACACTGACTAGAAGTCTAGGGAGGAACTTACTTCACTAGCATTACCATAAAGAATCAGCTCAGTGTGGTGTCTGAGCAGGGAAAGTCACCCAAAATATCATGACTGACAACAATGGTGTCCTGCTGTACACAATGCTGTATTCTGCGCTGTACTTTATTTTTCTATGGGAGATCCCATTTAACCCCTTTGTGACCAATGACTTACCAGGGAGGAAAATATGTCCCTAGAGGACCAATGACATGCCTGGTATGTCACAGGATAAAAAGTAGTCAGTCTACAGCAGATCCACTGTGCTTCTGTCCATGCAGCCAATCACATACAGGGATACAGTTAAATGATGATACTCATTGGGCGAGTCACGTGGAGTACAAACTCAAATTTAAGAAAGCTCAGAATACAGTAATAGCATGGCACATGGTTTGGCACCAAACAGATCTGGTAAAATGGGGTGGTATCTGGGGTGGTCAAGGTGGGGCCAATAAGAAGGTTGATGAGAGTGGGCCGGGGTGGAGTGTAAATGTCCTTAGGGGGAGACCTCCCTGAATAGCTATCGATGCAACGCTGTTGGTCAGCCTAATTGATGCCCCATTTGCCCAAACAGTCATGGCTGTGGCAGCAGGGAGCCCTGAGGTGCCCTCACTGGCAGTAAACACCTTTTGGGAAGGGGGCATTCTGATAATTTGACGTTCCCCCTCTTTGCGCTGCGACCCAGTTTCTCTGAACTGCATACACCTGGAGCACTTGCTAGCATCCTGTGGTTTGAAAGATATTAGATGTGTTACGACAGCGGATGTTTGTGTTTCGGAAAGAACGGGACCAGCTTTGCATATTTCCAACAATAACCCATGCAAATATCTGGAATGACGTGAGGACAGAAACACGTGAATGTGGAAAAAAAATACCGTATGGTGAGACCAGTTTCTTGGGGGGGGGCATTTAACCCCTGTTTTTCTTGTCTTGATTTATGTTTTTTCATATTAATGGTACTGTTCCAATTATTAATTGCACTCTGTTAGAGGCTATGCAAATAACCCTTAAAAGAACACTTCTACCATCAGATACACTTTAATGCATATGGTAGCTGAGAAGTCCCTTTAAATTATCATGGTGTCCCCTTTGTAAATGCATTGGGGGTGGGGTCTATGCCCTACATCCCCATAGTCATATCTAAAGGTGACGGAGATGGAGTTAGTAATGGTAATAATTTTGAATGATCCATGTGTTGCAATGACGGTCGTGTGTGACCTCCATTGGCCCCTACAGTGATTAAAATGTTACTGTTAATGATTTATGTTCAAAGAACATTGTAACCCAAATTGAATTTCCTTTCAATGGAAAAGTAACCATCAGAAAGTTATTTGAATACCCTTATTTGAATATTTTGTTGCCGTTTTTAGATGTCTTATTAATACAACTATTTATGAGCGTAACGAAATAAAAGAGGAAGTACGTTGATCCCATGCTTTAAAACGTCCCCGTTTTGCACAGACACTCTACCTCCTAAGCTCCTCCCCCAGCGCCCTGATTCGCTGGAGGTTCGAAGGTACGAGCCGAGGCTAGAATGTGGTGCTGCTTGCAACACCTTTACATATAACCCCCCAAAACCGTCTGCAAAAAGGGTGTCGCTTTGTGTTCTGAAAATGGGTAGAAGTTGGAAAAATAGGATGATACTTAACCGATACGTCGGCAGAGAAGAAGTAAATCATGAAAGTAATTCCCCAACTTGTTTTATAACTGATGCAGGACTCACAGGACGGGCGATTCCAAACAGCTGTACGAAAAATACATAAACCTGTTTGCACTAGTTCATTTATAAAAAAAAACCCTAGGACAGGGGCATATAGGGAAAGGGTTAATAAGGGCAGCTATTTAAATCCCAGGCGGTTGTCTCTCCTCCTCCGCCGTTGTTTGTCGCTCTCACAACAATCATCTCTGTGGTTGGATTTCTCTGAAATCTTAGTCTAAATGAAAGCAACAAACAAGCAGATTTTTCCACCTGCTTCGCACATTCTGCTGACATACTTTCATGTCCGTGTCTTCGCACAGCCTCCGAAAACTCACTTTAACGTTTCGCCTCGATGGTGTTGGGATAAAGGCTGCTGCGGTGGGTAATTGTGAGAACGAGATTTTTATTTATTTTTTGACATTATTTTTAGCCTTTTCTTAACGTATTCAACCTAAAGGGCATGGTAAAAGCTGAAGATATGCATTGTCTATTTAGGGCCGGTTTCATGTTGACGGTAAAATCAGATAACAATAAAGTCAACAAAACAAGGACTCAGCAGGGGGTCAAATCATGCCCACTGCCTGGGTCCTGACAAGGGTTACACGTAAAGAACATAAATATTACCCCCCACACCGCTTCCCAGTTAAAAAGGGACATTTGTGTGGATCACAGCCACCATCCTCACTACAGAGCGCCGGAATATGATGTCATAGCCCAGCACTCTGTGTCACCTTTGAATGCAGACTAAGGAGGCCTGTGTCGACACATAGGCCTCCATAGTGAAAATGGGATGGTTGGGAAGATCAGCAACAACAACCTGCCCCGTGGGTTTTGTGGTGGGGGTCTGCCACCCCCCAAGAACCTGCCGTTCTAGGCCCAGGCCTGTTCAGTCTAGGCTAGAGTACATTGCTGATCAAGCGGAAACCCTAAGCCTACACAGCACTATGTGATGGCTGCGCTGTGATTGGGTGACCCAACACCTTTTGTTTTGGAAAATTACCCCTGAGAATAGTCTGACTTCACAGTTTGAGGCTAATTGGCCATTGGTTGATCGAAGGGTCTAAACACTTATGCAGTAATCTGAAATTAGAGATCTGTGACCCATTTTTTGTTACCATCCAGTGCTGGATTGACCTAGAGTGTAGAAGTTGGTGATGTGGGTGTGGTTAAATTATAGCCCCACCCACTCCCACAGACCCTCCACCTCCTTTCTTGCTATTCTTCACCCATTGTGTCCATAAGCCTCCCATTTTCAGATATAACGGAAGGATTTTTGCCAGATGCATCCAAAGCTTTCACTGAATCAAATTGTGCTCCGTGCTGCAAACGTACAAAATATCACCGATCCGTGATAATGAAATTACATAGAACGGTGTGGTGCCTCGGTGGTAACACTGTTTTGTCACCTGCTTGTAGGCAGCCTCAGTATGCCTAGCTGTATGAACAGGGCCACACGGTTTAAATGAAAAGATTAGGAGAACGTAGCAGCTTAATCCCCCTGGAAAAAAAATCAGACGTGAGACTGGATGTTTTATAATTGCTTTGGGAGAAAGATTCTATGTATGCGAGAACATTTTCAGGAAATCCAATTTTATATGAAGCAGAGTAGAGTTGAAGGACTTTTCAAGGTTGGATGGCACAGCAATATCATCCATATAATGTACCGAAACACAGAAGCATAGAGTTCCAAGACAGATAAGAAGCATTCGGCTCATCTAGTCTGCACGTCTATGGAGAAGATACTGGTTCTTAACGGCTATCAAATACCACCTTCTCTGCTTAATTTAACACTTTTTTTTTAAAATATCCCAACTACTGTTGAATGTCCAGAATCTTCAAAAATAATCATTTAATGGTGTACGTCATTTTACATGGAATGATTATCATGTAACAAAAGCAGACTCTAGAAGGTTGTTGCCATAAAACTGAAAGAAAGCTCATAAAATGCTTGTTTTGTTTTTTATGTGATAAAAAACTTCAAAGGAAAGAATGGAACGAAAGATCCGTAAAGATTTATATTGATTTAAGATGCTAGAGAGCTCAATATTTTGTCTTAGTGGAACAGCACCTTTAATCAGAACAATACTATTAATAATTGTATCATATCTCTAGTTTTTTTACTCTAAGAAAAGGGAACCATGTTGCCTATGAAATGTTTTTAAAGTCATACTTCCCTTTTTAAGACACAATTTTTTCCTAGAAAAAAACAACCTGATCATAAGATTATTTTTATTTTACATTACGTTGTGACGATAACCTATTTTAGACACGCTGTCATGTGCTGTATGAGTCTAGTGATATTATTTATTTAACCGTCTCCTGTGTATTGAACAGCGCTGTAAACAATCACCCCTTAAAAAGTGGCAAAAAATCAATATCATATATATATAATACCCCAGTTTGTTCTTTACTTGCTGAGACAGGTAAATCTGAAAGTTATTGGTTTTAAAATTCTAATTTAGGACGACCACAGGAAGTGCGGTACAGAAAATAATGCTCTAAACTCACAATTGTGAAGGTTTCAAGATAACCTTCAAAGTTAGTTGTTTGGTTATTTTGGTGCAGGAAACTGGTGGTAGCTGCTGGTATGAGCAGTCGATGAGCAGTTGAAGAGCAGTGCTTCTTACTGAAGTACCACTTGTTTCCCTGAGAGACAGGTATAAGCAAGAAATCAAGACAGACCACGGGGCAGAGGGGTTAGAGACCATTAATGGTCCTTACATGATGTTTTATAGGTGCTAGGCATACCTGGGAGCTTTCAGGGGGCGTGGCTGACAGAAGGGGGTGGAGATAGCTGCACATAGCAGCACAGTTAGTGGGAAGGAGCTGGGCAGGAAAAATGGGCGGGGAATAGGCGGAACATGGGTGGGAATAAGACGTGGCCAAATTCCCCGGGAAAAGAAAAAACTGACCCACCGAAGCAGGGCTTCACTCGGAGACTCCGGGTCAAACCCATAGAACTCTCAGGTGTGGTGGTAGGTGGAAATACATTTACAATGTTTTTCATTGGTTCATTGCAGAACCATTTTAGTAAAAAACATGTTTGTGCTTTATGGGTAAAAAAGAGTTTTGTTTTTAAGAGGAAATCTCCCCTTACTTTGGTTATTCCGGATTTTTTTAGGGACAAGGTCAGTATACAGTGACTATTTAGTTAGTAGATATGTCTTTTTTTTCTTACCGCTGATGATTTAAAACTTCCAACACTTTACTTTTATAATTTCCCATTCCACTGAAATTTATCCAGCCCCGATTAAGGGTTTCTAGAAGGTGACAGCTCTCCCCTGGTGGGACCACTCATAGCTCCCTCTCTTCACAGTGATGTAACGTTTGTGGTGGGTAAGGAGCGGCAGGTGGTCCACGCTCACCGATGTATTCTGGCGTGTCGTTGCAAGGTCTTCCAAGGCATGTTCAGCAAACAACTACAAGCGACTAAATCCTCGCAGGAGCTGCAGGTCCCCTTTGTTTTGGCAGATATGCATCCCGAGGTCTTCTTGGCAGTCCTGGAGTTCCTTTACACCAACAGTGTGACACTCAACAATGTCATTGTAAGTATCGAAAATTACTGTTCCTTCAATAATCAGCCACTAAACTAATATATAATTCAACTAATTTAGTTTAAATTTTAAATTTACTTTTAGTTTTTAAATAACCAATTTGCTTGTTCATAATAATTGTACTAATTATATATTCAGTATTGAAAATAATTAGCAGAAAATCAAAAGAACCAGGTAAAGGAAAATCAGATTTTATCATAAAGGAAAGGTCTGAATCAGTGTTGTGGTCCAGCTCAGCAGAAAGATGTATTCGAAATATTAATTGTTTAGCATTCCGACCCTCTGACTTCGCTGTCGGTTGCGAAGGGCCAACTCCAGAGAGCTTCTGAAGCGAGCCGCCTAATGCATAATGAATGTCTTGAGTCATCTCACTGATTTGCTTTGCATTGTGCAGGGCCAGCTCAGGGCTTCTCGAAGGAGAACGTCACTCGGGTTTGGCTCTTTGGATATTCTAGCTCACTGACCTCACTGCCAACTGCAAACTCCCTGTTTATTGAAGACACCTTTAAGACTTATTTATATGTGAGCCTTCCTCCCAACTTCTACCCCTGGGGATTGGGGATGGGGCTTGAGTGTCACTCAAACTGGCATGGCTACCGTGTGAGCAGAAATTGGGACCGCGGCCCCGAATCCCTCTTTCTCGCCGGGCTCTACTGGACAGAGGTAGAGCTCGGCAGGATAGAGTGGCAAAGTCGGGACTGTCCAGTGGAAAGTGTGACAGTTGAGAGGCATGGGGAGTGTAGACAATTGACAGAAAGTTTATGATTTGTAATCTATTTCACGTACATTGGTGGTTTTTGTTTTCACTTGGTCCAATAGCGAATCAGGAGAAATTAAGACTCTAAAACTCATACAAGTCAGAAGCTGTACATTCTGTAGATAAGCAGAATCCTTAGCGTTTGTTTTAAAGTGCAGACAATGCATGGTCGCCTAGCCTTCAGCCTTACCAAACCCTACACAGTTAGGACGCAACCTCAATAACATATTTTGTAATAAGCACTACATCCATCTCTTCCTCCGGTGTCTTTTGTCACTTTGTGTGTTCTTGTTGCACTTTCCATCTTCCCGTTTGGTGCCGGGTACAGGAAGCGATGTTGTTCACGTCTCTTCTAGGATTACTCAATGAATGATATGCAGTCGAGTACGTTTGTCTGTATATATAAATACACTGTGACGCATCGTTCATGTGCAGGACCCTTCTTCAAATCCAGTAAGAGAGGAAGCCCCGGCTTCTGTCTTGTGAAACCCTGTGATGGCGACATGCATACAGCAGACAAGACATCTCGCCTACAAACTTTAACAACTCAGACTAAGGCTCAGTCTCTGTGTGATCCTTACTCAGTATAAGCAACATTCCTACCTCTCCAGACATTAAATTGGTTTGCAGGCGGACAGAAATTGTTAGCCGCACACCAATAATCAATAATGAAGTCTATGGAATTATTGATTTGAGGTGCAATCAATGCAACAGATTATAAGAAAATATAAAGATAGACCACGCAGGCTCATGACCAGACAAAAATAAGTTTATCAAGACAACATTTCGGCCAAAATGGCCTTCATCAGCCCTAACAAATAGCAGGCTATCTGATAGCCCTGATGAAGGCCATTTTGGCTGAAACGTGTATACACGGTATATCTTTATGTTTGTATTGAACTTGTTTCCAACCAGTCATGTACTGTATATGTCAGCAAAGCAGTCCAGCTACTAATAAGTGTTCATATATATAATATAATTATAGTGTTTAAAATGTTATTGTCATAGAGGTGGTTTATAATCCTCAATGGAATAGGTGTTGTTTCTGAACTTCAGAACCGTGTTGAGATGTCCTCCAGTGGAACTTGATCGGTGTAAAGTGTAGGAAACGCAGCGTTGGTAAAAACGATGCGGCCAACAGCAACACTGTGTGAACCAAAAAATATACACTATGTCAATGATGAGTTAACTCCCAGCTATCCTATGCATTAAGGTTCATACAAAGGCTGGAGCGTAACTTTAAAGTACTTTTAGAATGTCTAGAAACATGTTACCTTAATCAGAATCTGCATTAAAGATGCCTTTTAATTATATCCTGTAGACGTTGACTTTGAACATCCTGATCTGCTTTTACTCCCAATCGCCACCTAAAATCCATATCTGCCTCTCTACCCACCCCCAAATCCAGATCTGCATCTCTCATTTGCCATTCTGTCTTTTTCTTCCCTTTTACTCTACAAAATGAGTGGTTAAAGAACGTTACATCACATAAATACTTTTTGTTATAAGTGTGTATCTACCCTTCATGAACCTACTGCTATAATGTAATGTGGATTGTGGCAGGTAAGTCGGCTGGTTGATGGATGACCTCCTTCCTTAATGTGTAAAGGGTAGCTGTTCCAGAGGCGGAATGCTGTGTTTCAGGCTGTCTGGTGAGGGGTAATTGTCAGGTTCAGAGGTGAATGCGGGTAACACTCATTCTTTTGTTCTCTTCAGGCGCTGGAGGTTCTAACCTCAGCTGTCGAGTATGGTCTGGATGATCTGAGAAAGGTAAATATGGAGCCTGGAGCACAATTGGGTGCGATGAGAAATGTTTCTAGAGGGGAATCATTTTACTTTTGTAAGGACTGTTAGTGGTTGTACGAATGTTTTTGGTCATCCTGAAGGTTAATGGAATTTAAAAAGTGTAAAACCATAAACAAGACGTCTTGAAGCGGATCAGCCCACATTTTAGATGTAATGAAGTTTACAGATCACAATAAGCAATATATATGTAATATATGCAATATGCAATATATATGTATCGGAACCCCCGCCTTCTACGTATACCGTGAGGGTCTACGTGATTATTTCTGTTCATCCAGAAAGTTCATCATTCTAACAGCCTCTGTAAGGTTAGCGTGACAAGAAGTAAGAGAGATGAGACGAGTTGAAATGCTGGTTTTTCAAGTATTCAGCTTTTCCACCAATGATCTCCAAAACAATTGCACTAAAAATACTAAAAGCACATAGTTTTAACACACTGTTCCTCTTTAAAATGTCTCCTTAAGTGGCCTGATGACCATCACAAGGTAGGCTGCCCGGAGCTCTCCATCTTCTTGGGGAGCGGCTTTGCGAAGGGGGGTGGTCAACATTTAGCTGGTTTGAAGTAGGAGAGAAGTTGGGGAGAGTGGGCATGGCCAAATGCCACGCCCCTGACCAGAGAAGACAGAAATCGACTCCGAGACCCAGGAAGCAGAGCTTTACTCGGAGACTCCGAGTCAGACCTAGAGGGTTCCCCGGTACACAGATGACGAGACAATGGGACCACATAAACATTGGGCCTCACGTTGCCTACTATGCTCCCTCGTAGTATAGATTTTTTAATGAACAAATAATTATAAAGCAAATTTATATAATTTTCCATTTATTCCATCGTTCTATGTAGTGTTTGTTAAAGAAACATTGTCGTCACTGGTCCCTCTCCTTTTTAATGTTTATCCAAGGTGTTGACGTGAATAGGGTCCTGTTTGGTTCACTGAGTAGCCGCATTTCTCATGCAACATTTGCATAAAACTTTACATGAATAGGACAGGAGTGCTGGAAAAATAATACACCATGACTGACAGGGCCAGCTGTTCCCATCACAGCTTTTAGCATTTGTGCAGCCATTTATCGAAACTTTGTAAAGTTTATGGGGGTTTGGGGATTTTTTTTCAAGATATTTTATTCAAAAGTCTGACTCGTGGCAGCTAAGATTGGTGGCAGCCTGTGGCTGAGCCAGAAATTGTCTGATATATTTCTTGTTCTAAACTTTTTTCCCTTCTCCTTCTTCCGCCCTCCAAAGGCTGCCTGAACCAGTCAACAACAATCAGCGACTTATTAATAGGGCAGAGATAAGTTAATGGAAATTGCAGTGGGAGTTTTTTTTATTGTTTTTATTTACTGTTCAACACACGACGCTGTCTCCTTAAAAATCAATTGGATTATTTTCTTAGAAATTCACTCATTTTTCGAGTTGTACCCCCTCTTTCAGAGAACGTAGCAGGAACGTTAGGGCTGTTTGTGTTTCAGGTTCAGGTCGGTGGTGTCCGTATGGGTGCTGGGTGTTCTTACATGCGGCACCCGGCCTAATAAAAGGAATTCTTCGCATATTTCTATGTCATCAGTGAAATTCCTGAAACCTCAAATGTCACTTTAAATTAATTAAGTGATATTCCGACTGGCTGTCAGGAGCAACAAAATATTTTTTTGGGCCAAAGACATTTCCTGCACTGGGGGTGAGGAAAGCGGCAAATTATTATTATTTATTGTTTTATATAGCGCCATCATATTCTGCAGAGCTGTACAATAGGTAAACAGGGCATAACAAGTAGTCTATAATATAAGGATTCGACAGAAACTAGAGGTATCTAGAGATACATTTGGCGGGGGCACCACAAAAAAAATGAAGAGTGTGCATGCGCAATTGAAGCGTTTTCCCGTCAATGTATTTTTAATATTTGGGTCATTAAGATCTGGTTTGTCCTGTTACTTTCTCAGTGTTATATTTACACAGTTTGGTGAAGCGTACTCAGGATTTCGTCTCTTTCATCTCTATGTTATACAGGACACTGTAAAAACCCCACGCCTGATGCCGCATGGTCAGTACGAGGCGGGTGTAACAAAAAGTTCCTTCATTATCTTTCGCCTCCACCCTGTTTTAGGATTAGGATGTATAGTTTCTCTTCGGTTAATTTCAAAGACATTTATGTCACTTGAAACATGACCTTAAGATGAAAGGAATCTGTTTGATACTATAAAGAAGTGACTCCTGCAAGCGTCACAAAGTGTATTCATGGGCCTGGTCCGCTGAACGCTGGGCTTCAACTCCCAGAATGCTGACCCAGCCTCTGGGGCAATACTAGATTATGACTGTCAAGCTCTGCTTTAAGATACACCGGGTAGCAAAAAGCCCTGGGTAGCAGTATTACCACGAGAGCCTTAAACCCAGTGTTGTATACTGTTATATTTCCCAGTGCTGTATACAGTTATATCCCCCCAGCGCTGTATACAGTTATAACCCCCAGGTCTGTATACTGTAATATTTTCCAGTGCTGTATACAGTAATAATAACCCCCAGAACTGTATATAGTAAGAACCCCAACACTGTATACTGTAATAACTCCTAGTGCTGTAAATGGTAATAACCCCCAGGGCTGTATACAGTCATACTCATAACCCCCCCAGCACTGTATACAATAATATCCTCTAGCTCTCTATACAGTAATAGCCCCCAGCGCTGTATACAGTAATATTCCCCCAGCGCTGTATACAGTAATATTCCCCCCAGCGCTGTATACAGTAACATATCCCCCTACATATGACAGCTGTGTGGTCCCTCTAAATGTCTGTGTTGCCGCCTATGTATCGCTATACCCCTTGTTTCTGTTGATTTCTTACTGTTTATCCATTGTACAGCTCTGCAGAATATGATGGCGCTATATATAACAGCACAATAATTTTTAAATACATTTTTAATCTGATTCTAGTAATAAAACAAAAAATGATGGAATCTCCCCTTTAAAAATACAATGGCGAGCTACTCTTGCATTTAGAATATATTTTCCTATTAAGAACTTATAGGCCACCCTAAGCCGGAATCACTGGTCATTATAGAGTTAAACAAGATGTTAGCAGGAGCAGCTGCTTTAACACAACATTTAAAAAAATCGAGAGGATGAACAGAAACCCCAGATGGAGCTTCATGGGGAAGCCGCACCTGGTCATCCGTTTACAGACACAGCAGGGCAAAAACCCCCCCAAAGACAGTAATATATGATGGTCGCACCGAGCCAGCCTCTGGACGGGGCGACGAGGTCCACTATTGGGTGCATTGTCTACATTTACTACTTAAAAGGGTTAATCAAAGTAAATGAGGGGAGTATATATCAAAGGAGGAGAATTCTCAGTGGCCAAAAAGCTCTTATCTAATTACGACTGCTGCTTCTGCGGTTAGACATTGAGGGTGATACGTATTTTAATGCAGGGGTGCATCACATACCTGTACATGCCTGTAATATGTTCGGCGTGATGTCATGCTGTGCTCTATCCATGTTGAACAACTGGTAATGTGACATTTTTGATTTGGGCTTCGCGCCTTCCAGTAGTATTAACAGTTGTGACCCTAACCAGGTACAGCGCATTGCAAGGACATAAGCCAACTGTTAGGACTTTCCTGGCAAAATCGGGGCTATTGGCAACTACATGCCTTGGGCAGCAGGGTAAATTTTTGCCCGAAGCAGAACTAACCCTGAGGGCATCTGGTCAGAGGTGAAGTTAAGGAGAGGTACCGGTAATTTTGGTTTTGCAAGGACCTGAGGATGCTTCTGTGACCTGATGTGTATTTCTCAATGAAGCCACGTGTAGTAATATATTTCTCAATCGGCGAACACACTAAAAAAAACTGCGTTTGTTGACCGTTCAAGAGGTTATGGAGATGGCAATATGTAAAAGCAATTAGTGACCCAATAAATTATTGCCCAACTATTACCTAAAAGGAAGGTAAAGGAGAAACAGTACGACACAGGGTTTGAGCTTTACATTCTGTTAATGAAATGTAAGAAGCAAAAGATATTCTGTTTCAGAACGTCTATTGTTGGTTCACACCGGAGCTACACATCTATTCAGCAACAGAGAAGTCACATCTCTATGGAGATAGCATAGACGTTTAAAGGGCATCATGATGTCCCATACAACCCCACCAACGAAGAATGCACATTCGACTGCTTAGTAAATACATTCCATACTTTCTGCTTGAAGTAGCCAAGGAGTTGGGGATGGGAAAAATTAAAGGAGACACTGGGGGCTGGAGGGTCCCTTTAAACAAAGCATATGCGACCTACGCATTTGCTACTTGCTAGCAGATTTTGTACCAAATTCATAACATTATTTTTATTAACAAAATGCGTTTTCTAATGAGACAACCGCAGCGCTGCTAAAGGGATATAAAGACAAAATATACCAATTACCGATAGATTAGAAGAAGTGATCTTGAACGTCATTTATTATGCATTTAGCTGATCCAGCCCTATAAATAAATTTTATTTAAAGACAAAATATACCAATTACCGATGGATTAGAAGAACGTGATCTTGAACGTCATTTAGTATGCATTTAGCTGATCCAGCCCTATAAATAATTTTTACATTGATCAATACAAATGGATTTATGTTATCTTGAAGAAGATGTTCCATTTCTAACTGTGCCTTTAGTTGTTGGACTTTATTATTAGTCTGTGATCCGTTGGCTTTCCGTTTTGTACATGTATAGATCACACCGATGATGTCTTCCTGACGTTTTCTTTATTACTTTTGAGCTCTCGGGAAACAGATTCAGCTACCGCAGTAACACTCGCAGCATCCGTTAGACCGGGTTTTGGGTTCTGGCCTAAAGGAAGTTATTGTATTTCATGGTCTTATCAACAGCTGTGCAAATTCTGGCACAAGACGCCTTCCCAGCGAGCTGTCATTTCCTATCCGCCTATTAATAGCACATGATCTGCCTTTATCTTGAGAGCCGGGATAAGGGACAATGGGAAAGACGCGGTCCATTTAAAATATAGGAATAGAAATATAAGGGGGGGAAGGATCTTTACGCCAGGAGAGCACAAAAATAAATATCCGACGGCGCGCTCTGACGTTACAAAACGGATCATAAATGAAGGTTTAAACAGTAAGAAGCGGATAGCTGATCGGCCGTAAATATGTCAATAGTCAGATAGAAGATGGTTCTGTTTACTGATCCGGGGAACCTGTCCAATGAATCAGTTCCCTTGTCTTCTCCTGCAATCAATAGAATATTAATTAAATTACTCGGTGAGTAACCCTCTATGAGTACTGTGAGTAATATGTATTCTTCCAAAAAGTAATCCATTGAATGTTAATGAAAGTGTTTACCGCTTATAAAAAAAAAAAGCCATGGAATCCCTGGCAATTTACTCACAGAGGGTTAGGGTTACTTTAATTTGCACTCTTCTGTAGTGGGAGTGTTAGGGGCACTAAACTGTCCCTTTAAATAGCAGCCCAGATCCATTCCATCCATGTTGGATCCACATATATTATTTGTACCTAGCCCTCTCTCCAAGCTCGACCCAGAGTCTCCGGCTGAAGCCTCTCTCCCTGGATCTCCAGGTCTATTTCTTCTTTCTCTGGGGAGAAAACTTTTCACAGGCTTGGTGACCAGCCATACGCGACGACTGGAATATTGAAATTAACAAACATAGTTAGAAGAAAATAGATTTTTTTGTTTAGAAAAGTTTTTTGTTTTTTTTTGGTTTCGGTTTTATGCAGTCCAGGCAGTTAATATGCGGAATGCACTTCCAAGTGACCTGGTTTTGGCTGTTAATACTTTCAAAAAAGGTCTTTCTAGTGAGCACAGAAATTCTGGGTTATTTGTTTAACTTTAGTATAGGTAATGTCTATCCGGTAAGAAATCCAATTGCTTTTGGCATTAAGAAGTTCGTTGTTTTTTTTTGTTTGTTTTTTTTTTACTTCTCGTGGACAATTCGAAGCAGCGAGCTGACTTTCCAAGTTCAGATCGCACCTGGTCATACCAGCCTTCATGAATCACTAATGTCCCCAGGGCCACCAGCAGGCAATGTGGTTCGATGAAGCCTTTCGATTGACTTACAGGTTTCCTCGTTCCTTCGTAGGCTGTGACTCACTACCGACGACCTGTCTATTCCATCACAAAAACAATCTGTCTTGGAATAAATAAACACATCTTGTCAGGCACGGCGCGGCATACATTTTACTTTTTGGAAATTATTCCAAAAGGGTAGTTCTAACGGGAACTTAGGTTGCTGTGACATTTGTTGGGGGGCGAAAGGTCGAATTCAGTAATTCAGGAGAACTTCGAACAAGAATTCACAGAGATGAGAAATGAACATTTTTTGAAAATGCCAACGCTCTGTATTTACTGCCATTTTACTGACAGTAAATCTCATGATGCTCGGCCAGCCTGTTGGAAGGCTAGCGGCTGATGGGCAGATGTGAAAAAAAACTAGAAAAAAAACCAAAAGACAAAGCACATCGTTATACTATAGAAAATTATGTTTATGTTGGCTGGCTCGCCATTGTTAGCGGTGTAGTTCACAACCTCTGCAGGGCGTTGGGTCATCGTCTTCACCCCGCTTAAGCCATTGATGATGCTAGAATCATGCGATAGTCTTCACTTGGCTGCGTGGACTTCTTTTAAGGACTAATTCTTATTCTGTTTCAGCATTCAGCGGCTGCGAATCATTAAGGGTTAGGGTTGTTCTAATGACATCATGGCTTGCAGACTTTCAGTTAGAGTTCTCAGAGCCCGGATGCCTTTCTGGAGGTCAGCCAGAGACCAAAGAGGCTTTGAAGTCACGAGGAAGTAGAGGGGGATTCCTGCTTCCCCATGAGAATATCCCTTGTTTTATTTTACTTCCAGCTGCGAGGCATTAGACGGTGCCCTTTGTGCTGTTAAAGAAATATGGAACATATGATATCCTACCCGTCTGTCCCGTGTTGTATGCTACATATGTCTGCAGTCTCCAATCAAATGTGTTCTAGCTTACAAAATATAATTTATTTTCTAGAAATTAACTCTTTCCGTTTGTATCGTTATGAGCGATACATCGTAGACAGGATCCAGACTGCCCCGCGTCCCTGGCACAAGCGCCACGTACGACACAGATTGATTGGAGGTTAGGACAATTCAGCCGGTCTTGTCTGGCCATTTTTCCCCAACTTTCAAAACCTCAAATCTTATTCAGCCCTTCATCTTGTGTTATATACGGGACCTCTGCCACTTGTGTTGTGGGGCTGTTCCACGTATCGACCCCCATCTCAGTGCCATAGAGTTTCTCATACTACATCTGACCCTCTGACCATCTTATTTTAGATTGTGATCTCATGTCATCACATCTCTTCTCTTAATATATATACTTCTCTCATGTACTTGGTTGAATCTCTTTATGGATTTAACTCTTTCTCTCCTCCGAGAGAGAAATGTCACTGATTTAACTATTCATTACACGGCGTCATCCTCACTCATCATCTCATAGTAGAAGCTTGGTCTCCTGCACTCTTCATCCTTAGTGAATAAACCCCCAAGCTGTGTCCGAAAGAGATGGAGGAGCGGCGTTAGAAGAGCGAGCCTCCACCTACTCAAAATAGTTTTTGGCCTCTTTATACGGCAGACTTGAAGAAATAGAAGACTTTTCGACCAAGGCTGGACTGGAAAACGCTTTGGTGTTTCCCGTGTGGTCCTAGAAGGTCCTCCTCCTAACTACGCGTGAACGACCAAGATTCGGAATCCACACTGGGCCCTTACCATGTATATGTCAATCCCCACAGGATGGACAACGTGCTGTATTATAATAAAGCCAGCTCTGCTAAAGGGTTAATGTAAAAGTGCAGAGTGGCACCTCAGAATTCGAGTGCTTGATGAGCCAGCAGGCTGTGTAATGGTGCCGGAGCCACATCACGGGACTCAAATTGCTCCCATGTGAGTTTAACGGGGCCCTTCGTGATATCAGATGGGTGATGTGTATAAATCCCCAGCATCACACGCCATGCGCGCACACACACACACATACACACCGCATGCATGACTCACGCCAGCTGTCATGACCGGGCTAATTTTAACAGCACAACTGTTTCTTCTGCTGGGCGATCCACGGGGAACTCCGGATAATGAATTTTCTACACAAGAGGAATCACAAGACTTTCCAACTCCTTCCCCATCCCCACGCGGTTCTCGCTGCCACTTTCTAGGAGTTACTTCTTACAGACTGCGATCCTCCGCGATAAAAGGGACGAAGCATAGATTGTTACTGCAGACCGTAGATACCAAGTTCCATCCCCAAATGTTATTACATTTTAAAGGAATGATCACCAAAAATGTCACGTGAAGAAACATCACGATATGCACTTATTCCGCAGCCCTTTGCTGTGGGGACGTACCCCAAAAGAATATTGAATCGTATTAAAATCAGAATATATATATATATAGATAGTATTTTGGTATTATTGAAGCTAATTAAATCTGCCGTACCCAAAAAATCCACTGATGGTGCCAACTCTTTTTATATATATATATTTATATATATATATATATATATATATATAAAATTATTTATTTTAACATTTTGGATGTCTTTTTTCTGTGCTTGTAAAAGTAGTTTTATAATGCGATATATTCAGACCGGGGAAAAAAAAATTCTAAGCCTTAACGTCCAACAAACAAAAAAAAATATCCTGTTCCAATTTCACCTGAAGTGACCAGAAATTCATGCTCCAGGCGAGGGGCGCAACGGAAAGACCACGTCCCACCCACCCATTACCATTTCACAGTAATTTGGCGCAGTACTCACCTTATGTTATTCACTAACAAGATAAATGTTATTCACTAATAAGATAAATGTACATTTATACAAAGCTGAAAATTGCCACTACTCCACCTACATCCCTTAGGAAAAAATTACTGCAGTTTTTCTGAAGTAATACTGCAGTTTTTTGGACATGAAATAACTACAATACTGCACTTTCCTGCAGTATTACTGCACATTTACTGCAGTTTTTTTTCATACTGCAAACCTACAGTTGTGCTTCAATGTACTGCAGCTTTATTGCATTTGTACTTCCGTACAAAAATAACTGCAGTACAGTGAAGTACAAATGCAGTAAAACTGCAGTAAATGTGCAGTAATACTGCAGTAAAAGTGCAGTATTGCAGTTTTTTCATGTCCAAAAAACTGCAGTATTACTTCAGAAAAACTGCAGTAATTTTTTGGTAAGGGAAATGTAACAAGTAAGAAAAAAACGGGAAACTGGTGGAAGAATTACCGACTAGAAGAATATTTGGCTTTTCTTATACCCAACGTTGGGTCGACTAATAATGTTTACTGATATTTCATTTTTGTAGAACTTATTAAGCCATCTTTTTGCTTATTCACTAAACTATTTCATTGCACAACTTCGCTATACGTTATGAAGGCCCAACCCTTACGAGGAACCTTGATGGCCGGAGAGAAAACGTAATTAAATTAGTGAGATGGCGGTGAAGAATTTTGACTATGCAAATGCCTCCAATCCAAAGAATAAATCTCGCGTTCGATGTGCGGAGCAGTAAACGAGAGATCGTGGCTTTGATCTGTTAAAAGATGATAATGTGGAATGTTCAGTTTTGGTAGACTAAGAACAGCTGTCAGGGTCAAAGGGCCAGGAAGGGCAGGGTTCGGACCTCGGAATTGAGTAATTAGAATGGATTGTGGCAAAAAGTGTTAACTAGGTTAGTTAAAGGAAAACAACTTGAGGTAAATTAAACCGACGGTTCTATGGAAAGCCGATTTTATTATGAAATCAATATTAGCAGCCAGACCTTATGGCCTCTCTTCTTCCCGTTAAACTGATCTCGGGTCCCGGTTGTATCTCATGTACTTGAAAATATCCCCTGCTTAAGCGCAGGTGGGCGCGGGGGTGTGATAGAAAACAGCAGAGAGGCTCACACCGTCAACGCGCGTAATGTCTATAGAACGTCGGGTTAAAATGTCTGTGGATATGTTAAATAAATGAATGAATATATGAGATATGTTATTGTCCCGTTATAACTGCCCTGCGATCCCCTCTGCCTGCAGGAGACATGTGAACTCGGCTTCCCCCTGCCCCTTTATACATAGCAGTAGTTCATGCCTCCGAACTGTCCCGCTTTCCACGAGACTGTCCCGATTTTGCCATTCTGTCCTGCCGAGCACTACCTCTTGCGTTTCAGGACAGAGGTAGAGCCCGGCGGGTCAGTGGGATTCCTGAGGTCCCGATTTTGCCGGGGGGGGGGGGGGGGTACGGGTTGGGAGGTATGGGGGTTGTTTTCGTGGTTCAGCAGCTCTGTATCTGTCCGTATGTCTGTCCTCATGTCCGCTCCTCTGTCTCCATGATCACCGCGCTCAGTGCTTCTCGCTCTTTGTTTCTGCAGCTGTGCGTGGAGTTCATCAGTAAGACGCTGACGGTGGAGCTGGCCTGTGAAGCCTTACAGGTGGGGAGCAAATGAATTAAACCCAAAGAGTACACGGGTTTGGTAAAATAGTTTAATTTTCATTACGAGTTTATGAAGCCAGGTTACCGGCATATGGCGGTCGGCCGCTCCCATGCAGGGTTTATACTTATTCTGCCCCTATAAGCATACCTGGGGACTCTCACGGTTGGAGTCTCAGGGTAATTGCTCCAATCTCAGGATGAAGGGGTAAATTCTCAGGGTCGCGGATGACTCCTATTCTACACCGCTGGGATCAAATCTAAGACTCCCAGTTGCTGCTTTCCCAGTATATGATGGTTGATATCCCTGCTTGAATGCACGTGACTAAATTCAAGATTAAGGACCGCTATTAGAGCCACCTTTGGCAAATCACTACATAGAATCTTCACAATATGCTCTTAAAGGGTTAATATATTAAGAAATGCCTATAGGTCAAGGACACAAAATGACAAATAATAATACAGACCCAACCGGCACCGCTGGTTGCTCCAGATCTGCTCATTTCACATCTCCGGCCCTCTCCTCCACCTCTGTCTTCTGACCTCCTGCAGACGCCAAGTTTGAAGGGCCCTGGGGGGCGATTCTCTTTGGAGGCCCTCTTGCTGATGTCATGTGATATTTGTCTTCCCGTGAATAGTTGTAAAAATAAGTGGTTTTGTTTATATATATATATATTCTTAAACTGTACAACGCATTCAGTAAAGTATTGATCCCGCCGCTACATTATTAGTAGACACCCCCTAGAAATTTCACTTAAACCTTGAAAAAAAAAATGTCCCCATATTTTTCCTCCAAAACACGACATAGTTGTCCATTTTAGTTTGATTTTATGTGAAGCGACAGTATCAGTTTAAAAATACATTTCCAAAATCATTGCACTCTTTTTTAGTTTTTGCAGACACCCTGACTGTGGTTAACAATAGAATAGCTCAGTCTTAATCACCCAGTCGGACACTCTGACTGATGAAAGCCTATGGAGGCACAGACTTCATTGCCATAAAGCATCAGCTCAGTGTGGTGTTTGAACCAGGAAAGTCACCCAAAATATCACATGACTGATAACAATGGCCGCCTCCAGATAAGGGGAGTTTATTAGAACAGAATGAGATAAAACCAGGTTTTTGTACTGTATCCGGTGCTGTATTTTATGCTAAAGGATAAAAAAATCCTCCCATTCAAATAATTCCGACTGTAATTATCGAGCGTTCTACTTTCATTGACATTTACGTCTCGTTGTCAGCTGAGGTCAACCAAAACAGCGCAGTGTCTGCATTATTATGGTAATTAACAGCAATGATTATAGATTATTTCTAAAACTATTTGCTATTCCCTTTGAAAGTATGTGACCGTCTCAGGGTCCTACATTTGAAGCGCCCCTTTCTAATGTAGCGTGTTCATCAGCAGGACTCGCAGGTCCATGTCTTACTGCACAGACAACTTGGCATGACCTCCCTGCCTCCAAAAGGTCCAAGCTGATTATTATGAGTAATATATTTCAAGTGGAGAACCTTCATCTGGGGGTGTTTATTCAGCATCATGCGCCAAGGGCATCGCTGGATCTGCTTATACCCCTGCTGTCCACGTAGCGGATCTTTACCATTTTTCTTTTTGCGCTGATTCGAGGAGGTCACAGAAAGAAGGAACATTTACTAAGTGCGTATTCCTTCCTAAGAGGCATACCCCATGCTCAGCTAATCCTTAAAGAGCCTCTCCTGCACCCTGCCTGACGAACCTGAGCGGATCAGCCGTGCAAAATAGTCATTCGCCCCCCCCCCCCCAGGATCATACGAGCGAAGAAATCAAGTAGCCGGATAGTACAGGACACTTATCACGGCACGTTGCGCCACCCAAAATACTAGCAGATGTATGGTCACAATGTCAGTGGAGGACAAAAGGACTAATATTGGATGTTTCCTCCCCACATAGAGAGAAACTTGACAGCAGATCAGAACCATCTGCCAAACCTTGGTCGGTGGTCTTGTCTTAGGTTCTGGGTAGCCATACGCCTGTTTAAATTCCATTACTGTATTGGCCTCTACCACCTCTGTTGGCACACTGTTCCACTTACCCACTACACCTCTCAGATGGTGTTTCTCTGGCCCACTGGCCCCATGTGTCTTATTGTTGTGGTGTTTTTTTTGCAGGCTGCCGTCACTTATGGACAAAGCGACTTGAGGAAGAAGTGCTTATCGTTCATTGAACGACATACAGTGGTGCGTAATATATCCTCTCCTTTGATTTCCCCTCAAAATTGCTTATATATATATATATATATATATTTAATAAACGGATAGTATAGTAATGCCCACCTCTGTGGCATCAGAAGGGTTATGACCTCTACGCTTAATTTTGCATTATACATTAGCATATATTATTAATTATTATTATTATTAATAATAACAATAATAATATTATATATATATATATCTATAGCGCCAACCGTTTCCGTAGCGCATTGTGTAGCCCTTGTATGTTTCTTGTTATGCATTCCCAGGTTATGGCCCTTTCGTTGGGGGCACGTATCAGACCTGCTCCCCAAATAAAGAATCCGAGCTGCCTCCCGGCAGCCGCCCCTGCAGGTGCTCTGAGGCTCCGTCCGCATGACAGATTAGTAATAGGGAAGCTGTGAGGGTCGCAGGGACCCCCTCCTTAAAGGCAGGCTGTGCTCCGGCGGTCTGGGCGAGCTGCCCTCGGCATTGTGTCGGGTGCTTTGTTAACCCGAGCCGATACTTTGTATTGTGATGAAGGCAGCTCCCATCTGCTGTCACCCTTCCTTCTATGTCACTTAACCCATTCACCGGGGGTTAATATCCAAGGGAAATGACACCCATACAAGCCGGGTGTCCTTAATCTATATGTTGCCCCTGCCCTGCTCCCTGTATTATTTAATATAATACACTATACACTCCGTGCTTGTATGGGGTGAACTTTTCATTTTTTAGGACATTCTTAACATAGAAACATTTGCCGGCAGATCAGACCCATTCAGCTCCATCTAGTCGCCCGTTTTTCCTGCTGTAAAGAAACCTCAAACCTTAATCAGCCGTCGGTCTCGTCTTAGATTCAGGAGTCATATGCCTACCCCATGCATGTTTAAATTACCCCACCGCATTAGCCTCTACCGCTTCTGCTGGGAGGCTGTTCCACTGATCTACCACTCTCTCAGTAAAGTAAAAGTTCTTTAAGTTACATCTAAGCCCCTGGCCCTCTAGTATTAGAATATAGACGCAATAATACATTATGATGTATTTTTAGTTGAAGGTTGAAAGGACGCAGATGAATAATGTATCACCGAACATAAGGAAAGAGACTGTGTTTAGAATTGTATCTAAAAGATCTCCTTGGTCTTGAACGTTAATTCTCTGTTCCTTGTTGGCTCCCCTGGGGTCAGACGCAAACAGGATGCTTTGTGTGTGATGATGAGGCGAGGATCCGGCCTGAGCGCTTCCACATGGGATTGCTGCTTTTAATAGTAAATCCCGTCATATTCTCACAGGAAGTCATTAAGACACAGAGTTTCCGGGAGCTCTCGGACCTCGGGCTTCAGAGCGTCCTACAGAGTAACCGTCTGACTATTGATGAAGTCCCACTTATTCAGGCCGTGCGGGAATGGGCCCACGTTAGCTCGGTGAGTGTGCATCCGATCCATGGGTGGCAGTCGTTAAACGGCAGCCCCCGGAACCATGAACGCACATGAAAGCATTCATCGTACATTCACTTAACCTGAAAACAAAGAAAATACTTAACCGAAGGAGAAGCTGCAGCTCCAGAGCTGCATCAGAACATTCCAACTCAGTGGGAGTGCTGTCCATGCGCGCACAAGAGGTCTCAATAGAGCTAATTGATGGCAAGTAGTTCATGTCAAGAGATGCCTTCTCCTGTATGGCAAATAACGGAGGGGTAGGGAAAGGGGCAAATACTTTTGGGGGATTCTGCAGAACCCCCCTCCCCCATGCATTTGTAAGGGCGCCACCATGATAATTTAAAGGGGCCACGCAGCTTTCATATGCATTAAAGTGTATTTGATGGCTGGAGTGATGACTTCTCTGTTTTCTCTTGGTATCCCGCTTTAAAAAGTCTGTGGGACATAGATAATTTAGGACCTTTCTCCCCTAAGCAGAGCACGGTTTCTCTTTCCATTATCGTGAGTTTTACACAGTGTTTTTCAAAGCCCGATGTAGAACATGCGCGTCTCTCAGCGTATCCTGATGTCGGCCGCCCCAAGGCATTTCCCTGGGTGGGAGTTCAGGCTCAGCAGGCGCCTGTAAAACAGGTTTGGGTGTCAATGAAACTCGCAAATAAGTCCCATAAATTAATTTTCTCCAATTAACTGTATCTCTTGGAACAGAAGATGTCTTTTTTTTCGTACCGTGTGAGAGATTTTTTGAAGACATTGAAGTTCTCGTTTGGAGAATATTTAATCTTTTGTCCCATTAGTTAAGAAAGAAACATCCAACGCACTCGAAAAGATAAGTGGTTATTAAAATAATCAGCAGCTCGTACATATGAACCATAGCTGGTAAACGAGCCGCCATTTCTTCTTCTTGACCGCAATCCCTGGGTCCCGATTTCATTCTGGGACCCCGGAGAATGCATATGGCGGAGAATGGTGAGCGTGCACGATAACGCTGCCGGTTTGAGTAACGCTCTACCTCCCCAGCTTCGGTGCTTTTTCCCTAAATCTAGTTGGGAAATTTGAAGATTTAGTGGAAAAAAAACTGTAACTAAGTGCTTTTTTAACATTTATTTATTATTAAGGCTGTTGTGTTTCACTTTCAGGTTGTTCTTGATCTTCCCATCTCTGTCGTTGCAATGGACGTGGTGAGGGAGCTCCGTCTCTTTCTTCTTTCTCCAGACGAGCTGACCGCTCTGGAAAGAGAAAACCGCAAGGATGAACTAATACCGGTCCGAGGCCTAAAACTCCTTAAACTCCATCGGCCGCCTTGTAGGAAGGGTTCTTTGGTAACAATTCACTTTTTTGTCTTGCAGGGGAGCCAAATCGCGCAGGCTTGGAAATTTCACGCCCTGAAGAAGGTCAGTGAAATGCAGCCACATCTATTCCACCGACGGAAGGGAACAATCGTAAGAGAACATCATCGCTACCTAGAAACGCCTTCCAAATGACGATATAAGTGTCAGCTCTGCTGCCTACCAGTCGCAATTCGTCTCTGCTCTGCCTGTACCCCGACTACTTCTGATGTAAATAGTTATCCAAAAACACATCATCAAATGGAATTAAAGGGATATATTTCTAAGGACATATTAAAAATATTTTATTATCTGTATCTGAAACGTTTACGGGTTGTCTGCGTTGCCTGGAGTTCTTTATATAATAAAGTATACCTTTTTTCTTTTATGCACTATTTGTTAAAAATTAGACTTGCGCATTCGTCTTCGGGCGAACATGAAAACGAGCACGAAGAGGCCGTTTTTTTGTTCGTTCCGAAGACACGCCGAAGAGAATACAGTGCCGGCAAAACGTAGGAGAAGACGAAGACTCACAACCACGAAGAATCGAAGATTCTTCGTGATCGTCTTCGTTTTTGCCGCGCAGCCGCCAAAATTTCAAACAGGAGTGAGCTGATCTCGTCTGTCCAATCAGCTCACTCTTGTGACGTCACGCTAAGGGTCTCGTCCAATGCCTGTGCTGCTGTTTTTTGAATTCTGAAGGCGCCTTTATAAGACCAGAGCTTGCCTGAGAGATCCATTCATTTTTCGCTGTGACTGCTTTGGCAACACTGCTGTGCTGCATCCGAGCGTTACAGAGAGAGATTGTTCTGTTCTGTGTGAGACTGGTAAGCCTTAGCCTGCCATTTCTCACAGTGTACTTCATCCTCACTTCAGTGCTACTTAATATAATTAATAATAATAATTTGATTAATTTAATTTTTTTTATTTAATTTGTCATCAACTGTAGTGTAAGTGCTGTTGAGTTGACAGTGCACCCAGTGCCTCAGTGGCACTGGGGTGCCCTTGCCCTGGGCTGGCACTAGTGCCTATTGCCTGTCCCGCTTAAATAAATTAAATAGAATTTATAAATAATAATTTAATAGAATCTATAATTTAATAGTTCATTATTATATATATATATATTTGTCAGTCATATATATATATATATTCTATAGTATACTAGTGTAGAGTGTACTGTAGACATTCATCTACTAGTGTCTAATTTAAAATCAGTAATATTAATTAATATAATTAATAATTGAATTCATTATAAAATTATATATATATTTGTCAGTTATAGTTAGTAATAGTATACTAGTGTAGAGTGTACTGTAGACATTCAAGACATCTACTAGTGTCTAATCTAAAATCAGTAATATCAATAATTCTATAATTCTTTCTTGTCTTAATAGTTAATTAAATTAGCTATAAATAAAAGTAATAATATTAAATAATTACTACTAGCGTATAGTTCAGCTAATCTTATTAGTACTGGTGCTGCAGCTCTATAGTTTGTGCTTTGTTTTAGCAACAGCAAGAGACCAAGTCAATTTTTCTTAATTAATCTTTCATTTTATTTCATTTGTTTTGCTCACCTCAGTCCATCAGTGAAGTGAACTTGTTGGGCTAGTGAGTGCAGCCGCATAAGTGCTGTGTTTTTTTTTGATCAGCAAGCAGTGACGTTAACTGTTTTGCAAAGATTTTCTCATTTATTTTACATTTTATTTCAATTTTATTAAAAGTACCCTTAGTGTTTTGCTCACCTCAGTCCATCAGTGAAGTGAACTTGTTGGGCTAGTGAGTGCAGCCAGCAGTGAAGCTAACTGTTTTGCTGTGACATTTTATTTTATTTCTAATTCTTTTCAAGAAAAATTGACTGTGACGAGCTGTACTAAGCAAAGCTTCAAGCTACTAGCTGTAGTACTAAAATAATTCTAATCTTCTTTAATCTTAATCTATAATATATTATAAATAATATATAACAATATAAATTCTAATTCATAATCTATAATATAAGTAATTCTAATTCTAAATTCTAATTCATAATCTATATTCTTCTATCTATAATACATAATATATAAGTAAATTATTTCTAATCTATTAATATTATATAACTTAATATTAATTAATAAATCATATACTGAATCTGATTTAACCTCACTTTAGCTTAGTGGGTTTGAGAGCGTCTGCCTAGAGGTAGATTTATAGTAAGGAAATATAGCTTTAGGCTAGCATAGTAGTAGGCTAAGCTCTTAGGCCCGTGTAAATTCAAATTAAAAATAAAATACTGCTAGTTATTAAATAGTTAATCTTGAGTTAATAATTTAAATAACTTTAGCACTTTGGCAGATTGCACACAGCACAGTGCAGTAGTGCATAGTTTTACTTTTTAAGCAGTAGCACTGAAGAGAACTTCCTCTAATTTTTTGTCTTTAATTCGTTTTTCCTTTTTTTTTATTTTTATTTTTTTATTTTTTTTTATAGTTTTTTAAACACTACACTACACACACAACACAAAATTTGAAATGGATCCTCCTTTTGGGACTAAGGAGGGACAAGCTCCATCTACCACCGCCACCACCAGCACCACCACCAGCACCACCACCAGTTCTAAGATGCAGCCTTTGCGTCAGTCTAGTCGGCCAAGTAGGCCAAGCTCTCGCTTATCATTTGGGGAAGCATTGCTTGAAGGATCATCAAGTAAAGGAAAGGCACCAAAAGCAGGCAGTAGTAGTGCGGCTAGGCCCACAAGCTCTATGGTTTTTTACGGAAAGCCTAAAGCACCAGAAGCACGTTCAAAGTTAAAGGGTAGCACAAGTAGTACCAGCCCAGTGACTAAAAAGAAGTGCCTTTTGCCCCAAGCAGCATCTTCCCCATCCACCAGCAGCATGCAAGGTACCAAGCAGAGCCAAATTAGCAGCAAGACTCAGAGGGGTCCCAAACCAAAGCGATCTCATTCCTTTGTAGGCAAAACCACCACCACCACCACCCCCACCTCTACCGCCTCTACCACCACTAGTGCTGCGCCTACTGTTCCCACTGGTACCGCCACGCCATGTCCTCCTAGTACCTCTAGCAAGCCACCAAGTCCTTACAAAATTTTTGTAAAGACAGTTAGAGAGAGGGCTACACATAGTGGAGCTCCACCTAGCGAGGTAGCAGAGGAGCCTGAGACTGAGAGGCCAAGTGCAGAGTCTATTCTTCCTGCTCGCACTACTACTAGTCACGAGTCTCACGACGATATCAGTCTTAGCTCCAGCCTAGCAGGAATTCCATTCGATCTGGCTAATGAAGAGCTAGACTATGAGCCAGAGGAAGTAGAGGAGATGAGTGGTCAGGAATCAGATTCCTCAGGGAGCAGTGTCCAAATGACTAGTGCACAATTTTCCCCTGAGCCTCCACCTTCTCCGCTACGATCATCACCACCACCACCACCACCAGCAGCAGCAGCAAAACCTAGCAAATCTAAAGCAATTAGCAGTCCCACTATGGCCAGTACTGTTACCACCAGTCCCACCACCACTAGTTCTGCCTCTGTTCATCCACCCCGAGCAGTAGGAGCAGCACCCAAGGCACACTCCAAGGCTATGCGCGCCCCAATTTGGGAGCACTTTGAAAATGTTGAAGAAGGGCGCTATGGAAAGTGCAAACATTGTGGGAAGCTAATAAGCAGAGGGAAAGTGTCTGGCCATTTTACCAGTGCTAGCATGAAGCATCACCTCAGCACTCAACACAACGCTGTGCTATTGGGGAAAGATGCAGAGGGAAAACTTAGTGCAGGCAGCATAGCTGGTGGCCGTGGAAAAACCCCAACAGCTTCTTCTTCTGAGCCAATAGCAGCAGCAGCAGCAGCAGCAGCAGCAGCAACTAGTGCTGGCAGCCAGAGACCAAGGCAGGTTGGAGCACTGCATGTCCAGCCCACCCTGGAACAATTTGTGGCATTCCAATCCAAAAGGTCAATGCCCAAACAGCAGGCCAATAAAGTAACGCGACTGATTGGTCAGTTCATTGCTGTTGGAGGGGCATCCTTCTCTATGATCGAAGGGGAGCCTTTCAAACAATTGATGGCGGCTGTGGCTCCACAATATACAGTTCCGTCACGTTCCACTTTCAGCAGGAACATTGTCCCCTCATTGTATCGGTCCTGTGTTGCAGCAGTGAAAGAGGAGCTTTCCAAGGCTGCTGGTCAGTCTGTTCATTTCACTACAGATTTGTGGAGTGCACCTAGCGGCCAGCATGCCTTTCTTTCTTTGACAGCACACTGGTGGCAGCCCGGTGTGTCTAAGGAAGTTGCTGCAGCAGGCTACCGATCTTTCCTTCTCCATGCAGAAGTGATGGATGAAAAGCACACTTCCCAAAACATTCTGCATGCGATGAGGAAAATGTTTAGCCTTTGGGTGGGAGCAGAGGCGGGCACCAATGTTGAAGTTGGTTTTGTGGTAACTGACGGAGGTGCCAATATGGTGAAAGCGCTGCGAGATGGTCATATTGTTGGTGTGCGCTGTGCAGCCCACATCATCCATCTTGTAGTGAAGGCAGCAATGTCGGAAGGAACTAATGTGGCAGCAGTAGTTCTGTCCCGCTGCAGAAAGATCGCTGGGCACTTTCACCATAGTGTTAAGGCTAGCCAACTTTTGAGGGAAGAGCAAGAGAGGTCAGGTCTTCCCGTACACTGCCTACGTCAGGATGTCAGTACACGGTGGAACTCCACGTTAGACATGCTCGAGAGGATTTTGGAGCAGCAGAGGGCAATCCATAATCTTGCCTCAGAGCACAATATTGGGATTACCTCTCCATTGAATAGGGAGGATTGGACAGTGATCGCCCAGCTAGTGGCAGTCCTTAAACCATTCAGGGATGCCACAGAAAATTTAAGCTCAAACACTGCCAGTCTGGCCCAGGTAATCCCAGTGTTCTCCCATCTAGGCAGCAAGATGGATGTGTTCCTTGGAAACCGTGAGGCTGTTCAAGGTGGCACTCTACATCCTGACATAGCAGCCATAGTCAGGAAGCTGAAGGATCTGCTAAAAGTACACCTTCGCAAACGAATGGAAGAGAGTCCCGAAATTATGCTAGCGTGCCTTTGCGATCCAAGAATTAAGGGAAAGCTAGCTTTGAAATTTAATGTTCTCAGTAGCTACCGGGAGCAATTGGTCAACAAGGTGCGTGACTGGCAGCGTAAAATGGGAATGCTGTCCGAGGAGGGAGAGGTGCAGGAGGAGGAAGAGATGATGTGGTCTGCTACTCCTAGCAGCAGCATCAGCAGCAGTGCCACAAGCAGCACAACACAGCTGAGTGGAGCAGCTGCGTTTTGGGAAGAGGCACTTGGGAGTATAGTTGGACCATCTGACAGAGCTAGCAGCAGAAAGGAGAGTAGTGCTGCTGAAATGGTCAAACTTTACCTCTGTGAAGTTCCTTCTGCGCCTAATGTTGATCCTCTTAGCTACTGGGATGAAAAGAAGAGTGTGTGGCCTGCACTCTCATGGGTTGCGCAGCAGCTACTATCATGTCCGCCAACCACTGTTCAAAGTGAGCGCGTGTTTTCTATGACTGGAAACATACTGAGTCCACAGCGCTCACGCATGGCACCTCATCTGATGGAGCAGATTGCCTTCCTTAAATTCAATCTGCCCAAGTTGGGTTACCCAGCTCTTAGCTTGGAAAGTAAATTTTTTTTATCTGTAATGTTTAAGGTAGTTTCTCCCCCTGGTTGCACGTGTTTGCGGTGTGGCAACGTCTGCTACCTCCGCCGGTGTAGCCAATTTACGCTAGGGCCTAGTGTCTGAGTTCTGGAAGTCCGCTCCCAAACGCCATGGACTGACAGACTTTCATGCTTTGCCCTGGGGTGAAACAGGTGAGCGGGTCGTCAATTGCCCACTCATTCGCCTTTTCCAATGCTGCTGCTGCTGCTGCTGCTGGTGGTGGTGCCAGCGTCTCTTCTCTGCCAGTTCGCTTCCTGGCTAGTGTCATGCCTTAAATGTCCCTAATGGTAAGGGCAGTTTCTCCCCCCTGGCTGCGTCTGTTTGCGGTGTGGCAACGCCTGCTACCTCCGCCGGAGTGGCCAGCTTACGCTAGGGCCTAGTGTCTGAGCTCTGGAAGTCTGCTGCCAAACGTCTAGGACTGACAGTGTTTGGGTGCTTTGCCCTGGGGTGAAACAGGTGAGTGGGTCGCCAATTGCCCACTCATTCGCCTTTCCCAATTCTGCTGCTGCTGCTGCTGCTGCTGCTGGTGGTGGTGCCAGCGTCTCTTCGATGCCAGTTCGCTTCCTGGCTAGTGTCATGCCTCAAATGTCCCTAATGGTAAGGGCAGTTTCTCCCCCCTGGCTGCCTCTGTCTGCGGTGTGGCAACGCCTGCTACCTCCGCTGGAGTGGCCAGCTTACGCTAGGGCCTTGTGTCTGAGCTCTGGAAGTCCGCTGCCAAACGTCTAGGACTGACAGTGTTTGGGTGCTTTGCCCTGGGGTGAAACAGGTGAGTGGGTCGCCAATTGCCCACTCATTCGCCTTTCCCAATTCTGCTGCTGCTGCTGGTGGTGATGCCAGCGTCTCTTCGATGCCAGTTCGCTTCCTGGCTAGTGTCATGCCTCAAATGTCCCTAATGGTAAGGGCAGTTTCTCCCCCCTGGCTGCGTCTGTTTGCGGTGTGGCAACGCCTGCTACCTCCGCCGGAGTGGCCAGCTTACGCTAGGGCCTTGTGTCTGAGCTCTGGAAGTCCGCTCCCAAACGTCTAGGACTGACAGTGTTTGGATGCTTTGCTCTGGGGTGAAACAGGTGAGTGGGTCGCCAATTGCCCACTCATTCGCCTTTCCCATTTCCTTTTCCATTTCCATTTCATTATTTTCCTTCTGATACACAACCAACCAAACATAACACACACAATAACACAAATAACACAGTGACATAACACATAACACACATAACACATATAACACAGTGACAAGTGACAACACACATAACACACATAACACATACACGTACAATGCAAGAATCACAAGGACCTTTCCTCTTGTTATTTGTCCTGGCCTTCATTTCTACACTCACTAGCATTAACGCTATAACTCACACTTCATACTATAACATTTTTCCATCCACATACCTGCCAACAGACCCAACTTTTTCAGGGACAGTCCTGCTTTTTTCCAGTCCTGTCCCATCTAATTTAGCTAAACTAGGTATGCAAATACACGTTGGTAGTTATAGCTCGGTAGGTAGCACTAGTATAAACATTAAATAAATATAATAAAGTACTAAATAATAAATCTAACTTTAAAATATATTTAAATAAACCCCTAAATTTTTTTTAAAACCCATTAAAATTAAATTATTATTTAGACATAATACATCTTTAACCAAAGCAGTGCACTGCTACTAATCTTAAACATAACCGTACATTAACCCTAAGCTATTTTTTAGTTCTTGTCCAACATTTTTCCATCCGCATACCTGCCAACACACCCAAGATTTTGGTGGACAGTCCTGCTTTTTTCCAGTCCTGTCCAGTAAAAGTTGGGTTGTTGCAAAGTATGCCATTGTAAATAGGTAGCAAATGTTAGGCATGTATTACAAGTGGTCCAAAATCAATTTAAAAATGTAAAATAATCCCTATTCTTTTATTAAACATCTATGGATGTGTGATTGTGTATGATAAACGGAGGCCAAGTTCCTTGGAGCATTTGTCTCTAGGTCATTTTGTGTACAGTACACCTCAGTACGTGTGTGCAACTCTATTGGTCGTTTCGGCAGGGGGCTGGCCTGCCATCAACGAATGAAGTGCGTTCTGCAATTCACTAGTTGATGCCAGACCAGCCCCCTGCCGAAACGACCAATAGAGTTGCACACACGTTCCTTCACGGCAGCTGCTGCTGCTCCGATGTGTATTAACCCCTGCAAGGCAACCGGGAAGGAAACGAAGATTAAACGAGCACGAAGAATGTCCGCGAATATTCGCCCGAAGAGAAGACAGGAACGGGCGAATATTCGCGGAATACGAAGGTTTTTTCCCCCCCGAAGACGAGCACGAAGACGAACACGAAGAGCCCCCTGGTGCCCAAGTCTATTAAAAATGCTCACAACGTAATTATTAGGAAAGTTTATGGCTTAATATTGTGTGTGTGTGTAAGTGGTTGGTGTTAGAGTGAGTGTGTGAGTTTATGGTGTTAGATTGTGTGTGTGTGTGTGTGTGTGTAAGTGGTTGGTGTTAGAGTGAGTGTGTGAGTTTATGGTGTTAGATTGTGTGTGTGTGTGTAAGTGGTTGGTGTTAGAGTGAGTGTGTGAGTTTATGGTGTTAGATTGTGTGTGTGTGTGTAAGTGGTTGGTGTTAGAGTGAGTGTGTGAGTTTATGGTGTTAGATTGTGTGTGTGTGTGTAAGTGGTTGGTGTTAGAGTGAGTGTGTGAGTTTATGGTGTTAGATTGTGTGTGTGTGTGTGTGTGTGTAAGTGGTTGGTGTTAGAGTGAGAGTGTGAGTTTATGGTGTTAGATTGTGTGTGTGTAAGTGGCTGGTGTTAGAGTGAGTGTGTGAGTTTATGGTGTTAGATTGTGTGTGTGTAAGTCGCTGGTGTTAGAGTGAGTGTGTGTTAATGTATGGAGTTGCGATTGTGTCTAAATTGGAAACTAAAATCACTGATCAGTATTTTTCAGTAATACGCGCATACTAGGTTCCCGGCAGCTGGTTCCTTCTAGTCAAGCTTATGTGCTGGTGGTCGAAAGTGAGAGGGGCCGAGGGGGCTTCAGTTTTTATGTAAAATGAATGGTCATGTAAAAAAAACCCCAAATAATGACCTGATTTGTTTTTTTAAACTTTTTTTCTTTTAGTTTCTAATTTACTATAATTCACCCCCATTTTGTTCTGTGATTCAGATATATACATATTCAATCATATTTAATATTCAATATATTACTCAGTTATACTCGGTATCTTCTTTTTAAAGTTTCTACCCCCCGTAGACTTACCAAAAGCGTATTCATGTGTTTTACATGCAGTTTCATAAATAGACACTAGGTTGTTTATTATAACAAGAACTGTAGCCCTTTTTGATGTTCCTTTTATGGGCTTTCAAAGGTGCAGTTCACAGCTCGGTACATATCCTGCTTTCCTTTTCAAAGCCGCAATGGTTTAAATATATCAAAGCTTTACCCAGAACTCCGAGCTCTTCTATTTCTCACTTATAAGTGGAATTTGACATACTTGTGAGACTGGCCATTGAGTCGAGAAGTTACGGCAACGGGCAACCCTACCGACAAACACAACGGGCCTTCAGTATTTATTGCCGACGCCGGTTTCAGCACCTTTATGGACTGTGCTTGCAGGTTAAATATGTTTTTTAACCCCTTATGTACAATGGGTTGTCCTTAAACCCATTAAAAACAATGCATTGTACGGGCTTTGTCATGAAGGGGTTAATGCTATATTATTGGCCATTCTGGCCCTCTGGGTTAACCGGTGCCAGACATCCCTTCGTTCAGATACTTATATCAAATATCCTGCCCTTCCATGAGGATAATTCATTAATATGTGTCTCCCCTCTTTTAGCAAAACTATTTCGGGATCATATCATTTCAGACGCGCTTGTTTGTCTGACTCCTCGGATGAAATAAATAGAAAACTAGTTATTTACATCATCGTCTGTAACTCTGATTGTCGAATCTAATTCCGACGAACGCCATAAATTCTCCTTAAAATAGCAATTATTTTTCTAAGTCCCAAAATAGTGTAAAACGCGTCTAATCTGAATGATAATAAAAACAAAAATTGAATTAGAATGATTACGTTATTCTGCTATGTCTCGCAGAAATATATCGGTTTGTGCCTTTTTATGTTTACTTTTATCCCAAAAAGTTACTAAATTAGACAAAATGCAGCCGTTGATCTCTTTTTTTTTTTTTTCTTTTTTTTTTTTTTTTAGACTGCAGCTCTCATAACCCTCAGCCGGCCTCCAGCTGCCGCCACTGCTGGGAATATTAAACTAGAAACCATCGCTCTGGGAAGTACCTGTATTTATTGGCAAGTAGTTCAATTAACCTGTTACAGGAACCGGCGTTGTTTTCTGGGAGTTTTGTGCCGATTTTCGTTCATGTTAGTAATTTGTTTCGTTCGCTGGAAGTTCCCTTTAACCTAAAGTGAAACTGTAATAATATTATGTGTTTTTGTCACTCGGTAGAGTCACGCGTGACCCCAACCAAATGACCCCAAAGACAGCAAAACAATCCCAGATTCCTGAGAAATTATTTAATGACCAGGGCTTTTTTACCCTATAGGACTAGTCCTTTTTTAATTTTTTCAACCATTATATCCTTTTCTCATTTAATGTTCTACACAATCTATATATTTTCTTGGGACAAGTAGGCAACAATATTTTTATAAATTACACGCGGCTAGTATTAATGGGAAAAAAATACCTTAAATATATTTGTTAACCTGTCCTGATTTGGAAATATATATATATGTTATTTTTATCCTTTTTTTTTTTTTTTTTTTTTTAAATGTATGTGTCACATGACACACTATTTGTTCCTCGCAAAAATTATAGGGTGAAACAATTTCTGGTAAAGGTTTAGGTATTGAATAGTACTAGGAATGGTGTTTCTAATGCCGCAATTTGATTAATTTGATGATATCTTTTTAACCCATCAGTCTCCAGGTGGTCTTGAAGTATTATATAGAAAAATAGCACATGGGAATTGAGAGAACATGCCAAGCCGGGTAATAAAATGGGGTCCCTGTTTTTCACAATATGAGACAAAGTGACCATACAGTGAATAATGTCACCCACAGAAGTCCCTGCGTTGCTACTAGAGGCGAAGAAACTGAAGAAGCCACAATTTCCCTGTTTCCATACTTCTTGACTTTCCGTCACGTGGTTACTATGTTAAGGGAAAATTTAGAATTGTACATACATTGAGTGTTATGTGTCGGGTCCGGACCGATACTGTTGCCGGAGCGTATAAAAAACATAGCGTACGGCCCGCGCGTTCAGCCACACAACTGTTATTTAGCGTCTGCTGGCCTTAAAGTGCCAGGGCTGCTTTTCTTCTGTATAAACATATATATGGGGTAAAATATATGAAAAGTAATTTTATAACCGTACCAACCAGTAGAATGGCCCAATTAGCAGGAACGTACTATTGATATAACCTCAATTTAATCAAAATTCCTTGACGTGTTTAATGTTCTTATCAATTTTGTTGTCCTTGGAGACTCAAGCTTCTTAATGGAGAACGTATTAGACTCCCCTTCATCCAAGGTGATAATGGTCAGTAATGGAATCCCAAAAATGCTTCTGAGACTGATAAGGTTCTGGGTAATCTTAAACGAGGTCAGTGCACTTGTGGTTTCTTTGGCTAAACTCATCCAGACTGCATTTTTCTTGTTTTTCTGACATTTTTTTTAATCCACAGATTTGGGTCCATAAAGAACGTTTATTTTGAACACTGTGTGGTCTTTGGCTTTCCAGCCTTAAGACAACAAACATAACCAAAAAGGGGGCCGCTCAGACACCACTGCACGTGTGTGGAAAGGGCTGCCTCTGATTTCAATGGGAGCTTTTTCCTGTCACCGATTGGCTGCTTCGGGCAGCCAATCAGTGGGAAGATATGTCAGATCATGGAGGAAGAGGAGGGCAGCTGCTGGAGCAGGGCTGCATCTTCTAGGTCAGGTTACTTTATCTTTAGTGGAGGGGGTCAGAGACACTAAATTGTCCCTTTATTTCCAAATTTCAAGGGCACTACTCGTTATTGCCCATTAAGCCATTGTGCAGCGCTGTGGCATATGATGGCGCTATATAACCGATAATAAAAGTGCAGTAATAGTAATCACCCATTAAACAAATGCCTCTAACTTTACCCAGACATTATATTGGTCTCTGTTATATTACATTTTATTTATAGAGCATCGTCAGATTCCGTAGCAGAAGAAATTTGACATTTTTGTGGATATAATGAGTTTTATTTTTTAGGCAGTGCCAGCCCTAGGGGTCCGCTGGACACCTCTTGTGTCCCCTTTGCATGCAGCCACTTGGAAAATACTGTATGAGTGTTCACTCATCTGTCTAGTACTCACCGCCCTTTTACTCACTTCTTTCTCTGAGCGCCAAGTGTAGAACACAATAACATAAGGAGGTACTGTGAGAAGATAAAGTGTTTCGGCATTTCGGTTATTAAGGTATTAAAGAGCTGGCGGCTTTCCGGCGGTGCCAGTAAAGGTCGGTTGTGCCATTTTCCCGCGGTAGGACAAGTCTTCTTTTATCTTTTTCTATGTCACACGTGTAGAATATAGGACAAGACCTGGATTCTTCTCCCTGCGGCGATCGGAAGCGATGGATCTCGGAGGAAGTGGATCATTCTATTAATATAGTCAGCAGACCGCAGAATGATACCAATGACAGGATTAATCCCTATGACCTTGTTAGCGGTACACAGTCATGCTGACAAGCACGATATAACAATCACCTTATGTATTATTAATAGCAAGTATTATATCCTTGCATTTTTGGTTTGTGATTTTTTACATTTTTAAATGAAAACGTACACGACTTTACCCCGAGGTCCTCTTTCTATTATTATGTTAAGGAATAGTTATAAGACACCCAAAATACCAGTGCAGTTTTCCTCTTGACTACTGACCCAATACATTATTATTTATTGATTTATATAGTGAGAAGGTTTGCAGGTTAACGGCACTGGGGGGAACCCTGGAATCAGTGATCGCCACACCTGGTTTCACCTGGAGTCTCCGGGTGACGGGTGCTTTCCGAGGTGGTTTCTTCAATCTACGAGTAGAGGAGTGGGGTTCATTAACGCAAACTTCTGCCCGTTTCTACCTACCCTCTACCCGCTTTCCATCCTTTTATAGTCTAACTTAGGCTAGGCCTGCCTCCTCATCACAGCCACACCCCCCAGGAGAGGCAGCCAATCCTGGCAAGGGAGACTAGGAAACCTAGGGCGCTTCCAATTGGTAGGGCCATGGTGGAGGGCTGGATCTTCTAGGATACCCCCCAAGGAGGGTCACACTGAAGCCAAAAGCCTCAGCCTACCCGCTACTACCACCAAAAACTGAGGCTTTGGGGACCTGGCCCGGTGCAAAATCACAGGTGCACATATGAATAGAGTGTTTGTGACGTACCCGACCCCAGCCCATGGCTAGTGTTATAACAATTTACCCCTCCACCCGCCGGCCATAGGCTAGGGCAGTGAAGGGTAAAAATAAAAAGTGTGCAAGGGATCATGATTGGTGATGTAAGTGTCAAAGTCTTGTCTCGTTCCTCTTTAATAAACGGGTGATTAATATCTGGCCGCGGTCGCTTTTCCCAACATTCTCTTGCTAAATAATACATTGTCGAGGCCAAAAGAACTTTGTGTTATTGTTCGTCCCACAGATAGTGAAGCCGGCCACGTCTGCTCACCCCCCTTAATTTACATATTGGGACGCATGCGGTGCAGTAAGAGCTGTCAGAGCAGTGTGTCTGGAAATCACTTTAAAATGACCCAAAACAATATTATAATGCCCATAATCCTTAAATGGCTCAGTAGCAGGAGAATGATGCCAGCCCTGCACACGTGTCGGCGTAATCATTTATTGATGTGATTAGGAGTTATTCACTAGCGATGTTCAGGCAGGCAGCTGAGTAGCAATTCTGACCTCTGACCTCTGACCTTCAGGCAGCTGGCAGAAAGGGGGGTGCCGCCATCTGCACATCTTCTCTATAGAGTATTTGTTGGTGCCCTGCCTGGTTTTACAAAGCGGGGGTTACCGCTCTCATTGTAAATGCACATTTTATATTCAGATTCTTTTTTTAAGGTTTTTGGAGCATGCAGAGAGTGTAGCGCATGAAATACAATTTAAAAAAAATCATTTTTACTAAACTGGATTTATTTAAAATGTATATTTCCCATTTCTTGTGATGGTACGATGCTGTACGCCATTTATCTGCCAATTTTTCAAATTTTTCGGAGAATTAAGTAAATATTCAGTAAATACCAGAAAATTATTTTTATGCGGTTTGGATTTTTTTTTAAAAAATCAGTATTACTCAATTTTTTTAAACAGGCTCTTAATGAATGCTTACATTAAGTGAGAAGATTCCCCAAAATAAATTATAGATCTCCTTTCCCCATTTCTGACCCATTTGAAACGCCCAGATTCATTAAATTGAGAACTCTCATAATACGGAGATTTTGATCAGCGACGGGGATCCCCCTGTCCTTCAGCCAATAGAGAGATTCTTAAAGACCCTGAGAGAAGAGATTTACGTGTCCGTCTCTAACTAATAAAATGGCTCTTTTAATAGATTTATTTTAACCAAAAAATAAGAATCTAAAAAATACACTTAAAATGAATGCATACTGTGGGGGACAAAGAGAAGTGGGCCCCAAAAAGGACCTGCCCCCCCATCATCACCACTGTTTTCACATGTGTTGTGCTTTAAGGGGTTAATATTAAAATGCTTTAATCTCGGGTGATTGCAAGCTCCTTTGAGCAGAGCCCTCCTTACCTCTTGTTCCTGTAAACCCAAATGGTTCTGTGTGCACTACTTGTCCTGTTTACCCATTGTACAGCGCTGCAGAATATGGTGGCGCTATAAACATCAATAAATAATACCTTTTAGAAGTTTTCGGGGACTACACTATGTGGTCAGTTCATAAATATTCTGGTTCCATATGCGTTCCAGCGCTGAAAAAAACCCACCACTCAGGGCCTTTCTTTTAGCTGAGAATGATGGGAGTTACGGGAAAAATACATGTTGAGCAGCTGAATCTCCCTCTATGTTATTATTATTTATTGTTTTATATAGCGCCGTCAAATTCTGTAGCGCAGTACAATGGGTGGATCGCAGTATATTGCGGTATTTACGCTGTACGTCTTCACGCGCTCGCCCCGTCTGTAACTGTTTGGATAATTCCACGTCTATTTATTTTAGGAATCCTACATTAGGACAGCGTTAGCAATGACGTGGGGGGGCTTCGCAGACCATCTGTCTGGATCATTGTATAGAAGGAATTTGCAGCCATAAAGCAGACTATCCCCTTTGCTCAGGGTGCAGAGGTCGCCCGCCGCTGCCCGATTGCCCGCCTCTGCCTGGTGCACATTCTCTGTTTGTTACTCTTTAAGAAGGTTGTTAGGAAGCCTCCTGGCTGAGTAATCTTTAACGAGGGGAATCCCATGTGCGGAATGCAGTGACTCATCCTTCTCCTGATACGGAAGCCCGGAAGGGTCAAACCGTAGCCACATTAACAAGAGAGAGCACTGAAGCCAAGGCGCTTTAGCCATACCACCCAAGAGTCCTGGCTTTTGCAGGACAGACGTGATTTTTGAGCGCAGTTTTTTTTTAATCCTCTGATCTGTAAAATCTATGTAACAGCACAGACCCCTGAAATGCTGAGGGGTATGTTTAGCATAGGATAGTAGTAACGGGTATTTAGAGTACAGAGTTCATTTCTTTATGGGACCGGCTGGCCCCCGCCAATAACATGGATTTGGAACTCTGTACCTAATGTATCGGTTAGTCTTAGTCCGTCAGTTCTAGTTCTGTCAGACCCCTTGAATGTAGGGACTGTAAGAAGCGCTGCGGGAACTGTTGGCGCTATATATATATATATAAAAGATAGCCAGATATTAAGAAAAATTTACTACAAGACTTGTTTATCCCTATATAAGGTGCTTTCTCGATGGGGTATCTGCAAGCGCCTAGCGGTTTTATCCTGAATGGGCTTATTCGACTCAGCATCCCAATTTGTGCTTTTCTCACTACTTTATTACAGCTGGGATCCCTGCTTGAACACAGATTGATTTCAGCAGGGCCGGCCCGACAATGGAGCCGAGTAGGGCAACCGCTCCAGGCGGCACTTTTGAAGGGGCGGCACTTCGCCGCCCCAAGCCCTTTTTTTTTTTTTTTAAGCGAAAGAGAGAGAAAGGGGCGCCGAGTGGTTTTCGCTTACCAAGCTGTCAGTACCCGCTCGGCGCCCCTCTCTCTCTCCTCTACGGCGAGTCTTCCTGTTCGGTCTCGGTGCCGGCTTGTGATGCTGAGTGCCGGCATTACAAGCCGGCACCGAGACCGAACAGGGAGACTCGCCGCTGGACTGCTGAAAGGTAAGTACAAGGGGGGGGAGGGTAGATAATGGGGCGGGGGGGTTGCTGCGAGGAAGGGTAGATAAGGGGGGGGGGCATTTTAAAATTCGCCCCAGGCGGCATTTTGGCTTGGGCCAGCCCTGGATTTCAGAATATCTTTACCTCCAGACAAGTCATGGTTTCCATAAGGACCATTTGCCTCTCGCTACAATGTAATTGATAGGCTGTTCTATTAAAGGGTTAACGTTAAAGGTTCCCACGGGCTGTTTCTATATAACGCTCCGCTCCGTGGAAGCTGGGGGCAGAAGCTACAGAATCCTTTATAGGGTTACTCCAGGGGCCGTTAACCTTATCCTCGCCGCCACCATTTCTCTTTAAAGGCGTAACATTTAATTAAACGATATAGATGTAGACACCTACAGACAGACAGGAGCTATAGGGTTAATGCTTTGGGGTCTAACTCTGAAGTTTTTGAAAACTTCCCATTAAACCAAAACCAGAAGCTGCTTCTGCATGAGATCATTCTATGGAAAAAAAAAGAATTTCCAGGAGAAAGGAAATGGTATTTTTGGAAGCAGCTCCCGGATGATAAGGGGCTTCCTGTTGGAAGATTTAGAATTTTGTTCATTTTTTTTTTTTTGTAATATTCTGTGTTTTAGTTTGACTTCATTGCTAGAAAAAATAATATACATGCGGTAACGCCCACACTTATAGAAGCGAGACATTTGCCCTTTTTTTTTTTTGCACCGGCATTGATTACATAAAACCTACGTCAGGCATCAGGTATCTCCCTCGTTACTAGACGCGTTTCCACTCAAACATAAAAACAAAAAAATAATCGGGAGACCTTAAAACGCTTCCTCCGCCACCCAGAAGATAAGGTGAATATTATCAGTAAGAACAAACAGCGTCCCTCCCAGTCCCAGGACCTCGTCTCCTATTCCTTCCCGATAACTGTTGCCCATGAACTTCTGAACGGGGAGCCAATCATCGCACAGCGCCATGCGGCAGAAGCGCGTTTAAAATAAATAAACTTTTTTAAACTTACATTTTGCATGGAGGTAAATTTTTTTTACTAAAATTAGCAAATTTTGGTGACGCTGATACCTTAGCCAGACGAGGAAAGGTTAAATGACTTAAAGGGACAGTTTAATGTCACCCTACTATAGAAGAGCGCTTATTAAAGTACCCTGTGAGTAACCGTCACCCCCTGTGAGTACTTTAATACTGTTTGTCTTCTTACGAGACTAGAAAGCACACACCTGACTTAGCAGAAGTTGCCCTCCTCCTCCATGGCTCTACTATTCTAAGTATATCATCGGCACAGAGGGGTCACCGGGGCACTCGCCCCATCCTTTATCAGGCGACACATTTGTCAAATAATTCAATAAACTTTGGTTCTACGATTGCGTTGCTTAGTTAGAGTTGCGCATGGAGTGGCGCACTTGCCAAGGTGCCGGGGTTAAATTAACCAGATCACCGCCAACTTGTGACATCACGTGCGGGTCACGTATGGCAACCCAATGTGTTCCTATTGCAATGCGTGGCTGGTTAGTCTGATATCACTTCCTTCTGTTACTCCAACGAGCAGAAATGTCGCACACCTACGCCGGGCAGCCGAGCAAGGAAAATGACTTTCAAAGTAGAAGGTTTTTAAAGTGAAAATAATGAATTCAAAGGAAAAAAAATATTTTTAGAGATGATGCAAGCTGTAGTGAGCCTTACAAACAGAAAAACACATGATACATTTGCGATACATACGTGTATATGATATGATACCTACATGTGATACACACATGCGATATATACGTACACATGATACATACATACATATGATACGTACATACATGGGATACATACATGTGATATGATACATATGATCCATACATACAAGTGATGTGATACTTTCTCCATAGTAAACCCCTTCAATTTCATTTTTGGATATATTGCGCCATCTTGTGGTACCAAGTAGAAATTGCACCTTTTGTCTCATGTGCAGTGCTTTCCTCCTCTGGTTGGCGGATTGGTCTCTACTACCTTCTTAGCACCCCTGTAATTCTTCACTTCCCCTGATACATTTGGGGCTTCAGCCCCCAGCCCCCAGCCCCAGCATTCAATCAACAGGTATTTTTAAATAAAAAAAATGTAGGAAAATAATGTAGTGTAATTATTACTGTATATTAAGAATGAAAGAATACAGAAATTAAGCAACCGTTCTGTATTATGTAGAGGAACAGGAACATTTCTTTATCTGGAAGTGAACAAGGGACTTCTGAGATCTTCAAATTTCATGCATTTGTTTTTTAAATTGTATTCCAAAATTATTCAGGGTCACTAAAAAGGCATTGTGTCCTATGATGTCAGTGGGAGCGCCCGTTACGCCAGCGGGTATGTATGCTCAGGCAACCTTTGTGATGTTAGGGTGATGAGGGTGATGAGTGTTTCTATCGATCCAAAATCATTAATCTGTTACCGTAATTTAGCTCGTTTTGGGATTTTTCTCCTTTGAATTAGTTTTTTTTTATTTTTGATGATCTCCAGCAGGGGGCAGCACATGGCAATAACTGTTATTATCTGTTGTTATCATTTACTGTTTTTATATAGCGCCATCATATGCCGTGGTGCTGTGTTCTAACTGGAATGTAAAAGGCAGCATCCATGTCCCCCTTATGAGACTCTGTCAAGGCTCGATGGCCAGAGGGGGCATTTGCTATCACCACGTCGCTCCTTGTGAGTTTTAGTTTTTCTGTATAAGGTCTTATCTGGAGTACCTGGTTAATATTAACCCAAGGGGTGCTGGAGACCATTTCTAGAAGAAATCACCAGTCTTGTCTTTTTACACTCTCGGAACGTGCAGCCGAGACAGGAGCTACTAAAGAAAAACACGCAGCAAAACAACAGCCGCTGTGAACAAGGTTTCATTTATACCGCTGGTCTTATTCCAGGCTGAGGTGGCCACTGACCGCCAACCGCTGGAAGTAAGAAGAAACAAACTGAGTGTGACGATGAACTATAAATCCGCACTGTATCTCGGAATATTGAAGAATCATCAATGGGAAATACTGACTGCCGCTTACTACTGTTTTTTTTGTGTGTACTGTATATTATGGTTTTTTTTGTTACTCCATTAAAAGAAGTCCTGATTGGTCAATCTTAGCGCTACAAAGACTCCCTCGACCAATAGGGGAGGGCCATCAGCGCCTATCTTCATCAGTATTGTGTTAAGTGCGTTCGTGGTTACACTTCTCATTCGGTAAGAAAGCTCCATGGGCTCTGTGGTTATTTTTGGTGGTAACTACCTGCTGGACCTCAAACAGATCAGCAGCCGGCTCTTCATGTTTACAAGGTTATGTTAAAGATGGCGGCTTAATGGTGTGGCAATGTGTGGCAATATCCTTACCCTTTAAAGAAATGTAAAAAAAACAAAGGAGGTGAATGAGTTGGCCGGTGGCACGGCATGTGCTGGGCAAACCCAAGCCAGACCCTGGGCATAGCTTGTTGAGCTGAGTATAAGTTAAACCTTACTCATCGGATGAGTAAGGACCACAACACACAGTCAACTCTCTCTTAAATACGGACAAGCGGCCAGTTGAGTTCACTTGAGTGAAGAGGTGAGTTGGTCATTAATGGACAATTCCGTGGCAAGTTGCCCTTCTCTCAGCCTGACTTGAACCTTTGTGAGTAGACCCCAACACTCACTCTTCCGTGACTCAAATCAAACACAGTATACATTTTCTCTGGGGAGGATCCAACTAATTAAAATATCTGATGAAGTTCATCTTCTAGAATGGGCCAAATGCTTCTGTCGTCAAATTCTATGTTAAAGTCAGAAATGTTGGCCAAGGAGATGAACATTTCTCGCCATGTGCTGTTTGAGTTGTCCTGTAGATGGCGCTATGCAAACACCAAGAGCAGATATCAGAGCTGAGAAGGTGATTTCTGTTCCTGATATATTTTGCTTTAAAGAGATCAATTTACGCAGAGCTTCCACGTTACTATATGTGCCAACTATCCCGGCACTCGATTAAAAACCTGCCTATTAGCTACAGTGGGAACAATGAAATGTACAACCCAAAAGAGCGAAGAGAGTGGGATACAGGATAGGAATATCCAAATATATTACACGATTAAATAAAGTCCATTCCATGTTTATTCTTCATTATTATTCTTAAGACTGCTGCCAGGAATTATGGGTTGTGGCATCTAAATGAACGTGCCGGGTCACATTATTAATCTATACACTCTCCCTGGCTGACATGGAATATATATATCTTGAGACAAGGCAGGGGATCAAAGGAAAACATAGCTGAGCGAAAGTGAATCACTGAATATAATATTTGTTTTTGGCCACTTGATGTCTGGGGATGGGGTATCTTAAGAGCTCCGATTTTATTGTCAATAGATTCAAGTCGTTTCTGGGAGCTCAAAATCAATCATGTATTATAATATGTATAGAACGCGTTATATTAACATTTTATTTCTGGGAGCTCAAAATAATTATTGTTTCTGAATATATTGTGCAAAAAAACCAAACTGTTTTCCATCAGTGACTTCTATTCTAAATCATATTCTTTTATATTAATTATGTTCAATAAGTCATCTAGAAGTCATTGTAAATATATCTAGAAATCTTTGTAAAATCATCTAGAATTTTTTGTTAATATATCTAGAAATCTTTGTAAAGGCCAGCCTCCTATCCATGTCCGACGTCGTGAAAAGGGTTCAGCTTTAGGTAGGTATGAGGTCCGATATTTCCACGCGTGACGTTAACACTTCTAGATCTACCTTAATGAGCTGTGTCCCTTTCTGGGGTATCCGATGTCTGGCGGAGGGGCGTCTGTCACAATCTGTCAGACAGACGCGGGGGGGGGGGGGGGGGATGGTTGGAGCCACCCGAACGTTCATCCATCACTCTTAAGACAAACAGGGGCCCTTATTGTCAATACAGAGCTCTAAACATAGAAACATGGAGTTTAACGGCAGATAATGCCCGGACCACCCAGGCGGGCCTTTTACTACTTAATGTCCTACTTTACACCCTGTTCCTTGTTCTCAGGTGATATCGTGTGTCTTTTGTGTTCTTCCCTTTCCAGTGGTGAGTATATCCACAAACTGACCATCCCCAGGGAGCCTTATGTGCCTCGCTTGGCCACCAATTATTTTTTTCGCGGGATATTGGGCAGGAAAGGAATAAACGAGCGAAAGAGAATTAGCCCCATAAACAGAAAAGTAATTTTTTTTGAATGCTCGATTGGAGGCTCTCCTATCAGGTATTTAAGGGGTTAAACCCGCTTCAGCTCACACAGTTACTGGAGCTTATAATTTGTGGAAACCGAGTCGGGGCCCCGCAGCCCCGGGAATGCTTATTGAATATATTCCATAACCAACTACCACTAATAATAGCTGCATTTTCCACTTGCTGGTAAAAGTATTTTTTTTTTCGTATAAAACGCTGGCGATTATAAAGATTTTGATGTCGGGCCCTGGCGAGATTCACCGCAAGATGGGGATCGTTAAGGGTTATGTATTTAAAAAAAAAAAAGAAATGCAAAAATGCTAATTTTGAAAAGTGGTCTTATCACCATAGCAACCAATGGATTGCTCTCGCTGATTGGATCACTCCTTTAGTTGCTATAGCGACAGGACCACTTTTCAAAGGATAACAGGAAGAGAATCGCAGCGCAAACAGTAAAGATACACAAAGATGGCAATAGACTAGGTGGGAAGTTAGAGAGCTGGGGCGGAAGGAGAGCGTCGCTCTCTCTCTCTCTCTCTCTCTCCCACCCGATAGTACATAGGAAGCTGTCCCTCCAGGGCAGGGGACTGGTGACAAGACAGTTAATTAAAGCGCCCGGACCACACAGCAAGAGACTGCTTTCACCCTCCGCACAAAATAGACAATGCCCGGGGCAGGAGGTCAGGGGAATGCTGCAAGGAGAATTAACCCCTTCAATGTGTATCACTGCCAATGCAAAGATACGACGCATCAGCCTGCGCGGGCGATATGACAGCTCAAAGCCGAGGCTCAGAGAACAGAAAACACGTCATTGCTTTTTAGAGATATTAGTGTTGGAAAGATATAGAGAAGTCACTTTGCTCCACTTGATTTATACGGGTCTAGGATCACATTTTTTGGTATGTTAGGGTTTTTCGAGGTCTGACGGTGCACTCGGCACTGCACGCTTCTATTCTTTAGGGCTGGAAGCGGTTTACATAAAAATAAATCATCATAAATCTCATCTGTCTCTCCTTCAGGCATGTCTATATGATCCAAGTTTACAACCACATAGCAGAAAAGCCCTTGGTGGTCGTATAAGCTTGCACTCAAATGTAACGAAGTTAGCTTGTGTTTTTTAACACGGCACCACTAGGTGCTGTGCAGACTTTGGGTGACTGGGGGGCCGTGTCTCTTATCTTGCCCCTCTAATACAACTAATGGGGTAAATTAAGAAAAAAAGACTTAAGAGTGTAAGCTTGCGAGCCGAGCTCTCTCCACCTAATGTATGGAAATATGTATTGTATGAAGCGCTGATGATGATGCTGCTGCTGTCGGAGACGCGGCTGCTCTGCATCGCCTGGGTACTGCCAGCTTGGCTTTAATCCATTTCAGGATGATAGGAGTTGTAATCCGCAGACGACCTGCGCATGAGAAGGAATAATTTACTGTTGATTCCTCAGTAGCCTCCTCTGCTGCCCCGATACCTCCCAGAGGTTTGCGGGGTTAACAGTTTTGTGCTGAGACAAAGGCTGGTGACTTGATGAGTCTGTCTGTCGGCGGGCTGCCTGGGTGGGCCGGGAGCCATTGTTGTGCTAACTTCCCTCCTGCAGGATTATTACAGGTTCACTCTTTCAGCACCGGAGTACTGCAGCTCTGCGGATTCTAATGTATCTCTTTCCCACCCTGGGTGGTCTGCGAGTGCGTGTGTGAGTGTGAGTGTGTGTGTGTTTTTTGGCCGTGAGATGAAGCGGACTGTAAAAGCTGGACCCAAACATTTGTGTCTACAGCCTCCCGTCAGCGGCCCACACCGGAGCAATGACCCCCAGCCTGTTTACATTATCAGTGATATGAATACTTAAGCTGAAGGAGGGGGCCGCCCCACAACAGCCCCTGCTGCCCCCCATACATCAAATGGGTTTTAACAGGATAATGAGGATGCACTTGTATCCCGGGAACTGCCCTGCTCTGCTGCGGGGGGGGGGCTTTTCAATAGCTTCTGGTGGGAATACTAGGTGAAGGAACGTACATTATTTGATATATGCTGGGGGGGGTTGGAGGTATTGCTGAATATGCCTTCAGAGCGTTCTTGTATCCGGTTGAGGTGAGCCTGTCAATGGCTCTGACGCCCAAACGTTGGACATGAAGATCAAAGGCGGATCGGGATACGGTGTAATAGGATTCATTCTCCTACCCAGGTATTAAGAGTGTTATGGAAACAGAAACTAGACACAGCCCGAGGGGGTCCACAGCCCCCGCAGAATGTATACATCTCTGGAAAGCAGCCGCGGCTTCCGTGGCCTCTTAGTAATGGAGGTATCGCCTCGGCTAGGAGACGGAGCCTACAGGATTATTGGAACCGAGGAGATTTACTAAATGGTTAAAAGGTTGCATGGTGACGGCTCCAGCGATAATTACACGCCATAGATTTTCACAGTTTAGTAAATCCAGGCACTCCTTATGAGATCAAGGGCCGAGTGTAAGTGGCATCTCCATAATCATATGAGCATAAAACACAGTTCTGTGTATCGTTATATAGTTAAGTATTGAATAAAAGCTGGTTGTGGTTCATTTTGCTCCAAAAAACTCCTTCTATCAACAGACCTGGAGGCAGCCATTTTTGTCGGTCATGTGATCTTCTGAGTCACTTTCCCTGCTCAAACACCGCACTGAGCTGATGCTTTATGGCAATGCTAATGAAGTTCTTGCTTAAAAATGGCCCTGGGTTTTACTTGAAGGATTTAGTCTGCTTATAATGTTTTAGTAACATCATTTGCTGTGGAATATGATGGTGTTATATAAATCAATAAATCATACTAATTATAAATAATAATAATAATTGACTATGGAGGGGTACCAGAAAGAGACCAAGAGACTACAAGACCTGTCATCCTGCATGAACATTTGCTGGGGACTACAATGCTTTTAATCCATTTGCCTGCACGTCCTCCGCTACCCGGATTCAAAGTTAACGTCAGATAGGGAAGCGACTCAAAATTGACTCTGAATAAACTATAATTTATTTAATAAACAACAAAAGAATTAATATTGTGATGAAGATTGCGATTGGTCAGTTTGTTAGCTAGAATTGTTTGCAGGGCAGGTGTTGTAAGGCAATAATAGCCCCGCATTGTGAACACCGGGGGGCGCTATACACTATGAAATGCATATTCCAGACCCGTAACATGCTCCACGAAGACCAGGGTAAAAACTTGGGAAGTTCAATGTCACATGGAGTCTGCAAGCTGGGGCCAAGAGCCAAATATCTCCTGGAACTTTGCCTTCTGAACCATTAGGGAAAGTTTATCATATTTAGAATGAAACGTTACTGTATATGTGATTGTGTTCACACGCTTTGCTTCATGGTTCCTCCATTGTGCCTAGGGGCTCCTGAGATGTGCATCTGTTGCTGCCAATTGTCTCTATTTAAAGTAAAAATGAAATCTGCCGCATAAAGAGACCTCACGCAGCAAAAGGTCGACGCTGAAAGGCAATGCCCCCGAGTGACCACATTTAATGTCAATGATCCTGAAGAAAGGATGTTCAGCCAACAGCTGGATCCATATGAAGACGAATCCCTTATTCACCTTTAGCTTTAAATTTAACGAGTGACATTTGTGTTTAGCCGGTTAGTTACCCGGATCCTGCCAAGCGGATTTTCCCACAGTTACCCGGGGCAGACAGTAATACCCTCCAGTGATATTTAAATAAGTGCATGTATATATATATATGGTATTCCAGATACTTTGGACTACAATCCCCATAATGCTCATCTGATGAAGCCAGCAGGGCAGGTAGGTACCTGGGCCTTGTGTGTTGCATACTTTTTTTGTATACACTTATTATAGTCACACATTTTCTTCCACATTGCAATTAATTAATTAATTACAACCTTCTGGAAACTAATAATAATAATAATAATGTTATTAATGAAATATAAATATTTAACTGTAATTCCTCCAGGAAATGCTGTCAGCTTTTTATGTGATGCTGCACAGGTTAACCTTATATATATTTGGGACAGTGAGTTCAGTAAGGTAGCCAACTGCTTATTAGGCTATAGGTTGCCATGGTGATAAGACCACTGATGCAACTTTACACTTTGAATCACTTTTTTTTTGTGTATTTTGTTGAGGAATCTTTAATAATCCCCAGTAATAGACAATAGATCATAAGTAACCGCTATGAGAAAAATCACAATTTTGGGCTTTGCTCTGGGACTGCTTTATGAATATGGCCCATATGTTAGCTTTTACTAAAAGGGGATGTCCCAGCATAACCCCTGGCCCTGTATACAGTAATATACCCTCCCGGCCCTGTATACAGTAATATACCCCCCAGGCGCTGTATACAGTTATATACCCCTGGCGCTGTATACAGTAATATAACCCCCCAGTTCTGTATATAGTAATAACCCCCCGGCGCTGTATACAGTAATATACCCCCAGCGCTGTATACAGTAATATACCCCCGGCGCTGTGTACAGTAACTTTGGTTGGTCACAAAAACCTGGTTTTATCTCATTAAATTCAATAAACTCCCTTTATCTGCAGACCTGGAGGCAGCCATTGTTATCAGTTGTGACACCACACTGAGCTGATGCTTTATGGCAATGCTAATGAAGTCAACTCCTCCATAGAATTTCATTAGTCAGAGTGTCCAGCTTTGCAAATAAGACCAAGGCATTCTATAGTTTCCCACAGGCGGTATGATAAGGAGTCGGGGTGTTTGTCTAGTATATTGTGGCTCAGATAACAGAATGAGAACTCTTTCAAATGGCTGATACGCAGCTGCCTGAAATCATTATTTTCTGCCTTTTGGGATTTTTAATCTGATACTGGTTAGAAAAAATTGTGTATCACCCTACTCTCTTTTATTAACATGTATTTGAAACATGTTAAGGAAATGCATGGAATCCTTTGTTTACTGTGATATCACAAAGAGTGCAGTTAATCACTTTGTTTAACCCTTTATTATGCTGTGCAGCTAGCATTAAATTCTGTGTTGGGTTAAAAATAATACATTTAGAAACTCTTGATAAAGGACTAAGTATTTTTGGAATCGTTCTTTATCAAGAATTTCTATGTGTATTATATATGTATTAAGTATTTATGAAGCCACGTTATGTTTGAAGCCACACACACACATCACACACACACTCTCTGCATGAATGAACACAAAATTCAGAGAGTGCGAAAATATATTTTAAAAAAAGGACAAAAGCCGGTGCATATATTTATATATAATATATATTTTACTCTTTAAAAATAAAACTTCAGTTGAATGGCTATCTCCTGTACACACTACAAAAATAAATCTTTGTTCTTTTAATATAAATAACTTATATAACACAATGACACTTTGTACCTCTCTTCAGTCCACAAGACACATACATATAGACATACCCTTTACTGCCAGCAGGGGGCCCCAGAGCACAACTGTACATCTAAAGTTATGTGCTGGGGCCCCCATAGCAGCAGGCAGGTTAATTATAATTATTTATTATTATTATATATTTTACATGTTAGATAAGCTGCCGTTTCCAAACAAACAAAAAATATACAAACACGCTAATAATAATAATTATAATATTAATAAAATACAACCAACAGAATAATGTGAGGGTCCCTGCAGAGGGACAATTATACCAATGTCCTATTGGGACAGACAATTGAAAGGGTTAACTTTTTTTCACAGCTAATAAAGGGTTGGGGGGGTCATTAACCTCTTCAGTGCTGGGGTTTGTGATAAGGGGGTCTGGCAGTGCTTACGCTGAAGGTGTAAGATAATTTACAATCTGTAGTGCTACAAGATAGGATTTTTTAAAGAAATTCAGAACTTTTTTTCTGGGTGAACCTTTCCAGTACCACAGGGGTTAAGGTATAAATACATCTCGAGGGGTAAAACCCAACAAGCTTAATTTACAACCAAAGTTACTTACATATCAATAAGCAAATCGAATAGGTGCGACATATTATTTGCATAGAAGCAATTTAACACTATGTGCCCTTAGAGGGTTAATCAAGGTTTGTGGAAGGGTCCCCCAAAGCACATAGTAAATTAAAGGACCCTTTTCCCCTTTGCAGCAAGTGCCCAAAGGTTTTAGGAGCACAGATGGAATACATGATGCTTTTCATTTACCAGCATGTGATAAAAGATATTATTAAGATCAAATAAAAAATATATATTTTTCTGAAGTGGGTCACGTGCTGCAAAGGGCCAGTTTCCGACACAAAGGGACATTATGTTTTTATAGACATCAAGGGGTAAAGAATTTTTTTCTTCTCAACCACTCCAGTAAACGAGGGGTTAACAGATAGCAGCAAAAACTGGTGAGTAAGGTAAAACAGGGATATAGGGAGAGGTCATCGAGTCACAGTCCAACAAGTCAACCCCGATCTACATACAGTACATGATATTGAGCTTATTAAATAGCACATTAATATTTTGTTCTTTTTCATAGTTTTTCATATTAAAATATATCATAAAGTTAAAGAGTCTCTAATACTTTGATCTGAGTGTAATATTATTTCGATTAGTATCCATTATTTCCTCTTCTTTAGATAATTCTCTGTACAAGGATTCCAACGATACATTCTTTTCATTAAAGAGCTGTATGTATATATATATATACACGACGTCCTCCTGAAAAGAAAGGAGAATAAAACAAGATGTTAAAATGCTGCAGGATAGTTTAGTTTTTTGTTCATTTTTTTACAACGTGTCAAACCGGGGCTTTTTATTTTGGAAACATAATGGACAATGGTGCTGTTTCAAAAAGGCTAGCATAACACTGAAGGGGTTAAATATGTATTTAAAAGTATCAAGAGATCACCATCTAAAGTTTTATATTATTATATAAATGTTTCAATATATGAAAGATGTGGTATTCAAAGTACTTTCAGCCAAATCTTACCCTGTTGGAAAGTGGGAAAGAAACACTAAATTCAGTGGACACTGAAAGAGTTACTAGAGGTGTTACTGACTGTATACACACCTAACATTGTACAGCGCTATGGAATCTGATGGCGCTATATAAAACGATAAATAATAATAACAAAGATGGAGTCCGATGTGACACTACCAAGAGCCGCCTGTAGGTGGCACTGTCAGGTTCGATATTCGTGATAAAAGGGTAATGAATCGTAGAGAAGATACTAACCTAGTGCCGGACGGAGGAGTCCACCTGTGTTCTTTCTCGCTCAAGGTCTTCAAGCTCAAACACCTCAGGGTACTTGGTTCTCCTTTTTGCCCACTGGGGTCTACCCTCCATAAAGTCTGTCTCACTGTCCTCGTAACCCTCATGGGTATAACCCCGTACAGCTCCGGGCAGCACTGGGTGCACGGCCACCGTCACGGACGCTGTGGTGGTCACGGTAGTGATAGAGCCGTTGGGCCCCGGCATCTTCGCACAGTAGGCTGGCGGAGCAGTCCTGTGGCCCTGCGGCCTGTTACTGTGCTGAGTCCTGATGCACGGGGGCTGGTTAGTCCTTGCATGCCCTTGCGCGGTGGGGAGCGGGTGCTGCCTCCTCCTCCAGTCTCTGGGTTCCTGATCCGGGCAGTTACCCCGAGATGTATCCGTGGCAGTAAGAGCTTCTTGAGTACAAGGATCCTGGGCATCGATCTTCATCGGCTCATCTTGGTTGCCTTTGCAGGCTTTCACCAACTGTTGGGAACAAAGCACAGATCTTAGAACATTGATGGACTACATACCGGCTCAGCCAGGTTCCCAAAAAAACCCTACAAAGATGACATGAAGTCATCAGTAACAGAAATTGTATCCAAAACCATTTTAATCAGAACAGGCACATCGGAAAAGGAAACCACCCAACCCACCCTGTTCTCACACCCAACCCACCCCGTTCTCACACCCAACCCACCCCGTTCTCACACCCAACCCACCCCGTTCTCACACCCAACCATATTATCTGAAAGCCACCTCAAGAACTCTTACCATGATCTTGGGATAGGTAGGATCCTTACTGGCTTCGAGTATGATATGCGAAGGTTTGCGGGGAATGATGTAAGCGCTTCGCTCATACAGCTGGGGGTCGTCTTCCTCCATCCCGGATGTGGTGGTGGTCTCGGAATAATAGTCTGAGGAGTCTTCTGGATCACTGAAGCCGCCCAACTTGCCATGCTTGTTTGGCGAGTAGAAGCCGTGTCTGTTCATGTGTGGGGGTACAGGTTCAGGGCTGGGGGTAGGTAGTTGGCTACTGTGATCTGCAGGGGTGACCTGGGAGAAAGAAAAGGAACAAATTAAAACATTAATCAAAAAATAATCCATAGAACATCATCCTCCATGATGTACCTGTTACTAGTTACTGCAGGTTCTTAAAGCAGCAATAAAAATTGGAAGGGTGCCATTAAACGCGGACGCCCTCAAATGTGTTTATTACATGTAGCTGAGCAGAACCTGCAGTTTTTAATACATTTTACACACTTCTATCTAAATTAAGAATTAGAGGCGACCTATCGTGACTTACCTCCGCAGGGGGTCCGATCAGGGAGAGAAGCACAGGCAGTAAAACCAGTCCATTGAGAAGCCCCAAAACGGTGAGAATGGTCAGAACGGCAAAGAAGTACCTGCGGAGAAGAGACAGCGGCGCGTTAGTTTGTTTCCGGCTGCCTGAGCCATAAAGCAGGAGATCAAACACCTGAAGTCAAGTATACGTCACTGAATAAGTGTTATTATTCAATCAATACACGTATAGGAGGTCAACAACTATGATTATTAGGATTTTGCATGCGCTCCAAAACAAATAATAATAAAAATAAATATATAAATATATGTATATATGACGTGTGGCTAATTTGCCAACCACTGTGCGTTACACCCACGGACATGTGTTGGTTGGCATTGGGGCCAAGTCCATTCACCAGGTGTTAGACGGTGGAAATGTAATGTTTATTCTAAGGATTTGGCAGAAAGCTGCGCGGTTTATTCATTAAGTTACAGGGACTTTTTTTTTTTTTTTTATACTAGATTTTTATTGCTAGACATAAAGGGGAAAAAACACCATTTTTATATGCAAACACACCAAATTTTATTTACGCATTTAAAAAAACAAATCTCTGGTACTCAAAGAGTCAGTAAGGTGACCCCCCCGGGGGACACAAATAGTATTGTTTATAGAACTGGGATAAAAGTGGCGAAAGAACAGAGACATTTATCAAAATGTATAAATTAAACAATTTCTGGATTTGTTGATACTTGGCGAGTTTTATTGATTGTGCCGCAGCTGGAATATTTACTTGTTGCAAAAACTAATTAAGAGTGCCTGGCTGACCCAGATGTCTCCGGCAATGAAGGGGTTAAGCGGGGTTAAGTGAACGCGGCTCTTACGTCATGCTTTTTAGGTTGGCGTTTAGGACTTTAGTTCCCCCGGGGACCTTCTGCCTGTCAGTACGGGTCCCCCCCTGGCTTCCTCTGCATTTCCCTTCCCCCATTCTCCCATGCATTAGAACCGGCAAATCTAACCTAAAAGGAAGATGATGATGATGATGATGCTGATGATGGTGGCGGTGGGGAGAGGGATAGGTTTAAAGACGCTGAGAGCCCTTTAAGACTTTGGAGTGTTGGCGCAAGTGACACATACTAATGTCTTTAACCCTAAATCAGGAAAGGGGTTAATTCAGGCACCCCATCGACCATAAACTAGGTGCCGGCAGGCAACTAGAATAAGCGTAAGCCGTACCTCCCAACGTTTCAAAGACGGACACACTTGGGAGGTACGCAGACTGATATTAACTCACGGGGTTAATCGTCCTCCCCGTGCCAAGCCGTAAATCAGTATCAAGCCTAGAAGTGGGATGTGATGTTTATATTGGGTTCTGTAATCTCTCCCATTGAGTGTTTAGTTTAGGAGGTGGGGGGGGGGGGGCAGCAGGCCGAGGCCTGGGGGGGGGAAACTGGTGTCAGATCTCTGAATTAGTTCAGCTGTTTATACCGAAGTCCTGCGCTGAACGTCTGTTTACATGAGGGATACTTCTGCTATTTCCTGATCGGCCCAGGCCAGCCTCCATCTCCAGCCTCCATCTCCAGCCTCCTCCTCTAAACAAGACCTCCCAGGTTGAAAGGAATGGGTCTGGATAGGATTCAGAAACTAGTTTTAACAGCACAAAGGCTATCATCCCGAGCCAGCTCAGCCCTCGACCCCAGGAATCACTCAAAGCACAGACTACGTCAAACCGCTGAGGTTTTTTTTTTCAGTTTTCCTTTTTTTTATATTTATATATATTTGCTGCAAACACACCGCCAAAGAACATATTTTCTTTTGAAAACACTCGTTTTTACGATAGAGCTCAGTTTCTGAGAGGGATTCTGGATACGGCCACAGAAACTATGGAACGGTTCCTACTTCCCTATGTAGGTTATGAGTGTGATCACCAGATGTGGCCCCTTCGGCCCAATAGGTCCCAAGTTCCTAATTAAACCAGCCGCACCCAGCGCTCATCATAAAGACCTCAGAGAGAGGGGGGCTGCGGGGCTCCTGACCCCCGCTGATACCTGGCCAGTCCAAGGGAGTCGTAGTTGCCCCGAGGAACTACCTATGGGCCAACCCTCCCATAGTATGCATACAATGTGTGCATGCGCTCCTGCCAGAACTGGCTGCCATCAGAACACGGGAGTGGTTCTAGTAATGCGATGGCTGCTAATCCTGCCAAAAAAACGTGTAACTATTTAATATCATTTGGTCAATGTGTGATCCATTAAAGATTTACCTGAAAATAAAGTCAAACTCCGATCCCGCGAGCATAAGAACCCCCAGTAAAGTGGATATGGCTCCGTCCAGGACAGGAGCGAACATGTGCTCCAGAGCAAGAACCGAGCGCTGGTTACGGTCCCCGATGGAAGTGAGAAAACCCTGGATGGATTAAAAAAAAAGTTTAATTTCTGAAGAAACTCAATGGAAAAAGCATTGTAAGTGTCTAGACCACATCCCACCACAAGGGAGCCAGACTTCCTCCGAAGCGCGCATGGGCTATGACTATGGAGCACACATGGGAACGGCTGGCCACAGCTTGCATGCGGCTGATCCGGAATATTAAAGTTCTCAAAGGCTCGTAGATCACATTCCAAGTTTTACAGGCTTTCGAGGAACCCCAAAGCTCGGCAGGACCCACATACAAGAAGGTGGACTCGGTAGGTGACTTACCAGGGCCACGTGCACAGTGAATTCCACACCGATTCCCACAGAGGCAATGAGAATAACCACAGGGATGGCACTGAGCTTAATGCCGATCAGTCCCATGATTCCAAACAGCTCCACCGTCATCATAGCCAAAATGAAGACCTGTTGGAGAAACGCAAACGTCAGAGCCGGAGAGGAGCGGCAACAGAACAAACAACAGATTCCATGAATTTCCCAGGGGCCGAGTGGGCATCGGGTACTTACAATGATGCCAGCGGTCCAGGGGTTCAGCAGGAGGATGGCGCAGACTAGGAACGTGCAGGCCAGGACGATGCTGATGGCCAGGAGGAACCAGTGCCTCAGGCCAATGTACTGCTCCCAGAACAGAAAGGGGTAACCGCTCGGGTAGCTGTAAACCCCCTGCTTGGCGAACTCATCGCAAACCGAACGCACACTCTCTATGGCCTCAATGAAATCCGATGTCTGACGGAGTCCATTCAAATAAAACGGGAACTGGGCAAATTCAATCGGTTCTGCCGCCGGGACTGTGGCCATAAGAAGAAAGGAAGTGAAGGTTATTTACTAAACTATTTAAATCGTACTGCTATACATTTAATCATGCTGCCACGGTAATGCCACCAGTGAAATAATTACTCACGGCTTAATAAATTAAATACGCAATTAGCTTTTTAAGCTTCAATTCTATTCCAATTTTAGAAAATGAGCCATTTGCTCTGTAATATGTGACTTTAGAAGGAAAGGAACTTACTCCTTAAGTTCTCGCCGGTGGTGTCATATCGATCATGGATCCATTCGGGAGGAGGTGGGTAAAAGTTAGCCTGGGAAGCAGCATAACCCAAAGGATCATTGCTGGCCCACACGGTCAAATATATATAGAAAGCATCTTCGGGAATGAGGCCTTTTTGGTCAACAAGTCTTCTGCTGGTCAACTGTCCAGGAGAGAGAGAGAAAGTTATGTGAAAAGTTGCAATGGAAGACAGAAGGACAGGAGAAACCACATATAAACCAGTTTAAACCCTAACACGCGTGTTTGTTACATACCTGGTTAAAATTAAAGGGCTCCTTCTTGCTCCCTGTTTGAATGAGAAGTTTGTAGGCCAGGACGCCGTCCTCCGTTCCGTTCCGGTAATTGTCCTGAGTGATTCGGCCCAACTCCCAGTCTTTATCAAAAGCAGTCTGCAAACCTAAACATAAAAAGGGAAGGTTATCAGAAAAAAAAAAGAGCAAATGTGAAAACTGCCGTCTGATTGGCTGCTATCTATGGAATTTCTATCTATGGAATTTCTCTCTATGGGATTTTCACAGCAGTCAGACCACCCACAATGAGAGATACAGATCCTTTTTTTTCCAGAGAACAATGAAATAGGAGGAAACAATTAATACAAAAAAATGTTCCAGTTGTCAGCTCACCTCTTAGCCAGTCCTGGAAGTAGTGAAGCCACATCTTGGGAAGATCCCTGCCCTCTTCCCGCACGACATACTTCACGGAGCCGAAGGACTCGTGTAGTTCATACAGTGCTTCTTGAACTTTGGGGTATTCAAACCCACCCTTGGTGACAATAAACATATTGTAGAAGGAGAAGTATTTAAACTGGGCAGAGATGAAGTTGTATTCCTTGGTCTCACGAGGGACGATGTCAGTCAGGTAAAGTCCATCGTGAACCATAGTTGTACCATACAGGCCGAGGCCAAGCAGAGCCATAAAAAGGGCTACTACAATGCCCTGTTGGGGACAAAACAAAAAAACAGGTTAGTTCCCAAGGAAAATAAGTATTTTACGGTTATAAAGATATAAGAAACATTATCTAAAGTAAGGTAAGATCAGCTTACCTTGGTTTCAGGCTTCAGCAACAAGGGGGCATACTTCTCACGGGCAAAATCAGAGAGGCTCCATTTTAGGAAGGGGAGAGGAACGCATTCTCGGCCACTTTTGCTCTCGTCCAACTGAGCCAGCAAATCCCTGGTGGAGCTGGATGGGCTGAAGACCTGAGACCCAAGAGGATCTATTGTTGGCACAATGACTGACGGAGAGGTGGAGATCTGAGAGGTTGGGGGAAGGATTGTGACTATGTGGTGCCCCGATGGGTCACATTGGGTGAAGGCTTGCACTGTGGTGGTGATTTGGGTGCTGGTGGTGATGGTCGGTTTTCCATATGATGACGGATGATAAGTGTGATTGTCGTTAGCGTCTGAATATTCTTGTGGTTTGATCTGGATTACTCTCGAAGAGCAGGGGCTTCAAAGACAAAAAGTTTATTTGCTAAGTATGCAAGTAGTCCGTACTTACTAAAATAACCATGTGACACATGGAAGAGAAAGGCTACGCGAGTTAAACATAGACAGCGTTTTTTAAATTTACTTATAATTCTTACCTGTAAAAACAGCAAAGGATGTCAAGCCTCTGATCTTCCCTCCGGTGAAGGTCCAGGCTCAGAATAGCAGGGAATATTAGGAGCACCATTGCAAAATTGAACACCACAACTACGGCAGCCTGGCAGGGACAGAACAGGAAGCATATTTTAGTTTTGAAGACATTAAACTGTAACTTTATTTTTATAATTAATTAACTAATTACACAATGCCTCAAACACCATATTTTAAAGACAAGGACATCTGTTGTATCACGTTCTTTTTGAAGTTTTTGAATAAATAGGTTCTGAAGATAGGAAGCCTATTTAGGCGCTTTGAATTACTGGAGATTCCTGGCTTGGGATGGTTTAGTGCAAAATGTCTGTTTTTCTACCTTATCAGAAAGACCACCCAGAGAGCAGGGCAGAGGATCCGTCACCCTCCCCCAGAAGGCCCTGAGGTGACATTGAGAAGGACGTTAGCCTTTGTACTCCCCTTTCACCTGAGCCGCTCAGATCTACTCCCTCCGGGAGACCTTTCTGTTGATTTTACCTTTCGCTGCCCTCACTGGATGACAATTAGATAGGAGGCCAGAGATGGCCACGCTAAAACCTCCTGTGTGATAGTACACATATCTCACCTCCTCACATAATATACATAAAATAAACCTATACAAGTGTACATAAGCTCCGCATTGATAATTCTTGCCTTAATATTTAATGTTCTGTATTCGTATAATTGAATTTTTGGAGTCGGCCAAATATCTCAGCCTTACCTGCAGAGAGAAAGCCCGCAGGGCAGGGATTGGCACCAAGGCAGCCATGAAGAACGCAATCATGTTATTGATAGATGTGAGAGCCACGCTGGTACCAGTACGTCTTAAGCATTCACCCGTCCGTTCCTAATAGGAGAGAATTAAGTTATTCTCTGACTTAATAGAATATCTACAAACGACAATATGGTTCTCCATAAACCAAAATATTTTTTTAAGAAAAGCTTAAGTAGCCACTCACCTTGAACGGGGTACTCATGCTGGTCTCAGTGAATGCATGCGCCAGCAGGAACATGTCATCCACTCCAATCCCTAGGGCCAAAAATGGCAGCACCTGAGAAGACGAACCCAAGGAAAGTGTCAGTAACAGAATATTGGGGAATGACTGCTCAGTCTTTGGAATAATTTGTAGAAAGAGAGCTGATATCAGGATTTATTTTTATGTTAGGCACAATGAATCATATTGTACATTTATTCACAGTATTTCATCTCTTTTTAGATGGAATCTGCAACATTCTAATGAGGAAGCCATTTCTTGTTGCACTCTTCACTTCCTTTTCAGAGTTACTGCAGCTTCCTGCTCTGTTTGGCTGGTTGGCTAAAGACATCTTTTTACATTCTAATACTATGAATGTTCCAAACGACGCTTCATGCAAATTAAAGCATGTATTTCAGCTAATATTTTAAGTAAATATTTATTTAGATCAACTTATTGCCGTACCTGTGTAGTTGCCGCATTAAAAGTGATGCCCAGGAGGGAGCACAGACCAAGCCCTGATGCCACAGAGAGAGCAACAAGAAGCACACCAGCCAAACCGACTGCACCTTGAGACTTGGAGCAGTCCCAGCGTAGCATAGTGACACAGGCATAGGCCAGCTGGAGATGAAAGAAAACATATTAGCTGCTTCGCTCTATCAAACACAAAGCTACAATGTGCCTACAAAGAAAAGAAGTTGGCTTCTGTATAGTTACTACCATTTAACCTACCATAAGCAGGTAACCTCCAGCGACACGGATAACGCTGACATCAGAGAAGGACTTCATGATGTCATTCAGAGTAGTGGTGGAAAAAGCGTGGATGTCCTGGGATGAATTCCGTGGGACGGACTTTTGGGCTTGCTGTAAAATGAGTGAAAGGCATATGTTCAATCTATACCTTGCTATAAGGGGAAACACAATTACTTTTAAAGCCAGGAGACCACGGATGATCATATCAACTCCATGACATCCACTCGCATTGCCTCCAGACATAGTGATCATCACTCCCAGACATAGGCATGCCACACAGATTATTTCTCTTTAAATCTCCACTGCGTGAGAATTAAGGGTTTGACAGCTATGTCTGCAGGCTAATAATTTCCATCAAGCCATTCAATGCACCACAGGGCAGGGGTGATCTTAAACCTTACGATAAGGATCAGCAGACTGAAGCTGGTTTCCAGATACCATGCTATACATTTGGAACTAAACTCTCCCTGGCTCTTTCACCTTCTCTTTCTTAATTTCCCCAGAAACCCTCCTCTTGTAAGACTCCAAAGAATGATGGCTGCAGATGCTGGAGGTCATTGGGGGCAAAAGGTTAGACAAGGTCACCTGGTCTCCAGGGATGGTGCAGCCCCCATCCCCTGATGGAATTACCTCCACTCCTGTACAGGAGGTCCTAGTGCATGTGGCCAGGCCAATCATGCCACAAGTCGTCCAATCACAGTGGTCATCGCAAAAGGACAAACCTATTGCACCCATCCTCCGCTACACCAAAGAATGTCTCCATAGAACAAAGATTTACCGCCTAATCCATAACATTGGCTCCATCAAGTCAACTCTTCTAAAACATGATACTGCTAATGGTAACATAGTTTCCTAGTGGATAAATCAGCTGTCTATACTGTTTGCAAAGCAGAATGTTCCCTGTTCTCTGAAAAGTGTATTCACCTCCACAAATTTTCGCTGCCAAGATTCCAAGATGGCCTTCGCCTTCTCTTCGTTCCAGTTGATGTCGTGAATTTCGTAGTCATCTTTATAATGTTCGTAAAGCTGTCCGGGGCTCATCAGTAGGTACATTGACTGGAGAGCTTCAGCACTGGGAGAAGAAGACATTCACCAGTTATAGAAAAAAAATAAACAATATTTCTCATTTAGTGATCACAATTATTGTTAATAAAAACGCACTAGAAGGAGCTTCTCAAAAAATGCCAAAGGTCAATGAGAAAAGCAGATTATTTCACACTAAATTCCTATAACTTTTTACAGTAAGTGAGCCTCTTACCTCTTAAGTTCTCCGTCAGGCCCCTTGACCATCCCTCCGAGGATCAACTCTTTTTGCCAGTACATAAATTTCTTTGAAAAACCATAACAGCCGTCCCGTAGAGCGTTGACGATATCTGGATTCTAAGAATGAGAGGGACATTAAAGGGATGGAACTGAATTTGTAGTGATTTTCATTCTTAACAGAATGTACACACAGTTCATATGGAATAGGTGTAATAACAGGTGTAGGTCTAATCACCTTTTTTGTTTTCTTGTTTGGGGAGCTTTCTGGACATTCGGGGTCCGTGGGGTCCAGACAGGATCTTTCCATGTACGCTTGCCCCACTTCTGCCTTGTCCAGCATCTCTTGGAAACCATCCAGGGTGGTGAACTGGCCAAGCTCTTCCATCAACTGGATTGGGTCCAGGTTAGTCCACTGGATGTCTCTCCTTCCCCTGGCAAAGACAAATAATTCATATTAAGCCTACTTTTAAGACAATACAACCAACACTTCCCAAAAAGGTTGGAACGGAGACATTAAAAGATCGAGTATTTTTTTGTAATTATTAACATGAACAGAGGAACCCAAACTGTGACAGGTGGAATTGAGGTCTATAAGGATTTATAAGGTCAAGATGCTTAGCTATAATTCAGCTATAATTCAGTTCTATTTAGAACGTTGATCACCAGCATCATTCCACTTTCCGAGGCTACAAAACTTCATCTCATGGGAAATTAACACTTATGGGTTTTTTTAGGTAATAAATTGAAAACATTAAAATGGGGGCCAGGGGGGCCAAAGCAGAATGATGAGCTTTAAGCTGCCCCGGCGATTGTAGAGTTAAATTTAATTTTGACTGGCACTTTCCTCCTCATCACCTCCCAAGATCTAAGCGGTTCCTGGGGGCTTCATCCCCCCTTAACCAGCGAGGCGTGCCAGATGCTGAGCAAAATAGCATGTATTATCCTGTTACACAGGGGAACAAAGCCGTCTGCTACCATTTCTCCAGCGCATAGCGCAAGTCAGGGCAATTAACAACAACTCGGTAACATCTTGATAGAGCAGGCAGCCCCCGCAAGGAAAGCCGGGGAAATTAATCGGAGACCGCAAGCTCGGAAAAAGCCGCGAGCCGCCAGCTCTCTTTAGAGTATCAGAGGTAGGCGGGCAGCGTCGTTTGCAATGAACAGCACTCAAAGAGTTAAAACCGTTTACAGTCCAACAAGCAATAATCCATTAAAGGAAGAAAAAAAACCATTGCCAAATATCCTGGCACGGGACAGGGAGGCAATACGGCAAAAGACAAAAAGAATAACCAAAACACCAAGGACGGCTGAGGATGATAGGAGTTGGAAGCGACGGGAGTTGACGTTTATCACGTTGCCCAATCCTGAGAAGTCCACATTGAAAATGTAGTAAACAAAAGTATTTTTTTCCCTTTTTTTTCCACGTCAAACCTATTACTTTTATAGAGTGTACATTTTCGTGTTCATTTTGTGACAATAATATTATTTTTCAGGTGAATATTATACTATTTCCTGATAAGCAGAAATGGGCGGAAAAAATATTCTCAAAAAGTGGGGTTTTTTTACCTTTTTGTGCAAATATGCTAACTCAACAATAAAAAAATAAGGAAAAAAAGAAATAAAATTTTTTTGTTTTATTAACGCATGTGCCACCCTGTAAAGGGGTTAAATATTTTTGAAAGGACTTTTTGAAAGGACTCATCAAAGGGGACAGCTACGTCTATTTATGGGGCCCCAAACAACCAGCTCTAGAGGGTATGGGTCCTGTTTCCCTTCTTCACAAGCTGGGAAACTTGCATTTTTTGGGATGTGATGACCCCCATATAACAGGTTCTGTGTTTTCTCAAGCTCCGAGATAAAGGAAGGTGAAAAGGGGGGGAGAGGGAGGGAAGAGGAGGAGAAAAAAAGAAAGGAGACAGAGGTGAGATCTAAAAAAAGGGGGAAGAGAGGGGGTTTAAAGGTCTCTTTTTACTGCACACCCATCATCCAAGCGTATCCCAACCGGAGGGGAATATCGGAAAAAAAAATACCAAAAAAAATATGGCGTCCAGAACTCATTAACCCAACTTGATGGAGTCTCATTTAGATTTTTATCACAACAAAAAGATACAATTTCCAACCTCCCCCACACCTCCCGAATCAGATTGGCGGGTGAGGGAGGGGAAGGCGTAGATGGGGCAGTGTAATAATTCATTAAATCTAGCCAGAAAGGAGGCCGATTCTTCCCGATTCCCACATACCAAGCGGCTGGCAGTTGCTTCCACAGTGAAGTCCCTTTATCTGTCTTTTCTTGCTTCACTGAGCCAAACTCAAGGCTTTTGTTTTTTCTACACACTGCTAACTCTTTGTTATAAAGCGTCTCTCTCTGCCTCTCTCTCTCTCTCTTTTTTTTTTTTTTGCGTTTAAAGAGGGACAGAGATCCCCCCTAAGCTGAACTGAAGCAGAAAAGGGGGAAAAAGGGTTTGTGAGAGCAGGCTTCCCGAAAACAACCAGTCATCGGCGTAACGCATATTATTTTTGAGTGGCCGATCCCACTTTTTCTAGGAGCTCGGTGGTCTTTCCTCCCCAAAATGCCGGCACGGGCCGGGAATGGCATTTCTGAAAGCAGATTTGGTTAAACCCAAGGAATATTTGGCCTCAATCTTCGTCGGATGCCCTTCTCCTTCTTCTCTAGGGCCTTCTCCGCTCTCCTTTTTTTTCTCCTCTCCTCAGTTCTCCTCTCCCTTATCCCCCTTCTCTCTTTTTTTTTTTACAGTTCTTTAGTCCACCAGCGGTCTGAATAATGGCAGTATTTCAATTTGTTTAGTAACTCATTCCATCTACAGGATCATTAGCATGAGAATGTGCTCTGTTACCATTTGCTGACAAAGCAAAGCCTCGGCTTGGGCCCCATATAGATAAACACACTTGTAAACAGAAAGAATGGCCACCATTGTGCATGTTTCCATCCTCTATTCCCTCACCATCCCCCCCCACCCTTTCCACCAACCCTCCCCTCACCGAAATCTTCCGCTGCTCCCCTTCCCAGTTGAAATCCCCACTCCCTTGGCCATAATAGAAACATAATTGCATGTGGACAAGACGGTAAGGGGGGGGGGTGTTGGGGTCTTTGCAGGCAAGGTATGCAAAGAAGAGCATAACGACCATAGAGGTATCGGCCAAAATAAAAATCGCCGACAACTGTAGCTCCGGGTCAGAACGAAAATTCAAGAAATTCAAGGGAAATTCAAGAGTATGTATTGAAAGTGTGATGTCACAGGGGTGTGATGGCAATGACACCCCTTCAATTTCTATCAAAGCCAACTTGCATATTACACGGGCCTTGGCAAGCAAAACTCATAATAATAATAGGTTATGGGATAGTAAGTAAGGGTATGATTGGATTTTTGGTCTTTTTTTAGGGGGGTATAAGCGGTGAAAAAAATGAAACATACGAAGTTTAATAAGCAAATACTTACGGGAGATACGCTGAGCCTCCTTGGAGTTGAGATCCTTCCCAAAAACAGTCTAAGGGGGTGATGATCACACAAGGGAATAGCTTCTCGATCATCTGAAGGGAAGATAAAACTCACTGAGTACATGCTGCCTTCATAGATCACTTAACTAACATGGCTAGCCAAAAAGTGAGTGCGCCCTTCCCGCTATACCACCCAAAAAGAGGTAGTGAAATACATTGGTATGGCACCAAAAATTAATACAGCGATAACATTTCTAGCTACCTATCTGTTTTCCAGATACACAGAAGAGAAAAAACCTTCTTTCTATAGAACTCACCCGCTCAATCATTCCGTTCTCGATAATGGGGACTCCCGACTTATAGCAGATCTTGTTCAAGTCCCATGATCTAGAAGAGATAGTCATAAAAATGATAAGCATGCAGAATTATGTCATGAATAACCGGAAATCCGAATGTATGGATCTATGGGGTAGACATGTTTACCCAGAAGTCCCCCCAAACATCCTTTAACTTGCAGGTTGTAGATACAATGTAATCTTTAATGATGGACTATGCTGAGGAGCATCTAGAAGAGCTTAGAAATCAGATACAAAGTAAACTCTACGTTCAATAGTTTATAAGCTTGGTGCAGATGAAGGACAATTAGATATCTCATGTCCATCTCCCACCTTAATGATCCCCTTTGGATGGAATAATAACCTCCGTTCACTTACTTTCCATACATTGAGACCTGCACTTTGCTGACCGCCAGAGCCGCTTTCAGGTGTATCATCATGGCTTCCTGGCTCAAGATATTCTCCCCATCTTTCTTCGGCGTCTGGATCAGCATCTGAGACGTGTAGACCGATTCCTCACCGAGCTTCTCCTTAGTGTAGTAGAGCTCTTGACTTACTCGGCTTCCCGCTGCAAGAGAGTCAATACTCAGGTTAGAAGAAGAAGAAGGAGAAGAAGCTGAAATGGCCATCCTAAAAAAATAGGGGCAGGCTGTATCCAAAAGCAAAAATTCATGATTCCAAAAATTCTGTGTTACCTTGGAAACTCCAGTCCTGATCTACTTTGATTCTATACATTTTTTTTTACATTTTATTTTATTTTTATTTCCTGCCAGGTTCTCGCATTGTCTAGGAATGGGTTCCGTATGACCGGTTTGTGGCCTACAAATATCTTCGGAAGGCGTTCTACAATAACCCGGCAGCCAAAAGGGGTTAAAACGTGACGGTCACAGCAAAAAGTTTTCAGACTATGGGAACGGCCGATGGCTCGAGTATTCACCGCGCCGCTTGCGAACTTTGTGTGGAAGAAAAGAAAGTTTCTCGTCATTAGCGCTAATTTGAAGCAGTACTGGTCCATCAGGGCTTCAAAGCACATTGAGACCGGCTGAGGAATTTCAACTAACTAATTAACCCAGGGGAAAGACATGAAAAGAGGAGGCAGAGTGGGACGAGGAGACAAACTTCAAACGGGGAAGCTGAGGCTGGAAGGCCGGGGTGGGCAAGAGGGGAGCGCAGAGAGGAGGAGGAGGAAGAAAAGAGGTGAAATCCCCCCATAACAAGGTCAAGGACAAAGATGGCACTGAGAACAGTTTGTTCCCCAAACACCTGTTGGGTTGTAAGACTTGAAGGTCTCGTTGGTCAGACAGACTGAGATGACTACGGGGGCAATTTGCAGCTCCCCAGCTGTCGTTCAACTATAATTCCCACCATCCACCAGGATCAAACCTGGACATATCCCAGAGTTCTGCACTGTCCCTACACGGTGGCGATGCGGGCCAGGTTTGTCCTCGAATGATCTGAACTCAGCCAACTAATAATAATTAGAATTATTATTCTAATAATGAATGGCGGAGCGCTGAGCGGGGAGGAACGTTTAACTAATTACAAGAGGACCCCAGCCTGCTATCTTCTTCTGTCTCCTTTCACCCATCTGGACCACCCTGGCAGCTCATCCTTCATCTGGTCACCGCGTGTTTCACCCCATCCCAAGTTGCAGACAGGAACTCCCACGCACGCTAACCCTCATATACCAGAAGGGCCGCTCCGCACGCCTCGAAACTGAAGATACCCTCAGGAATATCCCTCGCTATAATACACCGAGAAATTATTACTCGTCAGGCCGGCATAACTTCTAAAAAGATACAATATGCTCACCACCAACATATCTTTCCAACCAGGTAACAATTTCCCAACTATTTAACCCAAATTGTAACAGTGGTTTCCAGACAATTGTTTTAAGTGGGTTTGAAGAACCTTTTGTTAACCCTGCGTGATCCACAGACCACGGGCTAGAAAGCTCTGTCGTATATCACATGGCCCCAATAAAAAAAGTGTGTTCTTGAAAACAGATTGCGGATCAATAACGGCAGCCAAATATCCACTGAATATTTTCTATTTTTTACTTTACTCAGAGGGTGGTAGATAGCTGGAACAGCCTCCCAGAAGAAGTCGTAGAGGCTAATACAGTGAGAGAGTTTAATAATTTATTTGGCATAATTTTATGGGCTCATTTAGCTACTAAACTTTAAAATGCAGAATTGGTGAAAAAAAGATAAATCCCCCCCCCCCGGCATCTCCCGCGTGTCGCATGTGGATCCTCGCATGGCTGCTTCACCTGGTTGACTGCAGATTTGGAATTAATGAAATTTCCTGAGCCGGGAGTCGGATCCACACTGAACACATGCGGTATACACAGCCACATGTCCGCTCCGGGGGCCCGTCCGTAAAACAGGCACGTAAGGTGTTACACGGGTGACTGGCTCTACGCCGGGGACGAGTTTGGATTATCTGTTTCATTAATAAAAAGAATCGTATGATCTCAATATTTGCCGGGAGCCTCTGCTTAGAATATTACATCATTAAAGCCGCCGTTCCCAAACCGGACGGAAAGCAAAGAGTGGTGGTGGGGTATACAAATGGTTAATAAAGCCCTTTGCGAGTCTCTACACCCCCGGCTGTTTAAACAGGAAAATACTCCCACCCTATAGATAATTTAGCATTTAACAGCCGATGTGATAAGAAGCACTTAATCCCACACTCAAAACGCACACTCATACACATACATATACACGCGCATACACATACACACATATACACACACATAAAGTGCACAGAATGAAATACTTTTTTGACATGGTTACATTCCATCATTCTATTAGCTTCTACCACTTCTGCTGGAAGGCTGTTCCATTTATCTACCACCTTCTCAGTACACTGCAGTATATTCCAGATCAGGCCTGACTACCAACAGGAAAGCAGCAATTCCTCCTGGGCCTCTAATTCTAGTCCTGACCCGCGTGAGACATCACCATGGGAGGTCTCTGATGGACGGCGGAGCCATATGCCGTGCTGACCTGCTTGTCCGATGTGTTTTGGTGCAGATGGTAATTGGGGAGGAAAAGCTCTGGTCGGTAATGGAGATTTTTCTAGGTTTGGTTGAAGGTTCTGCCATTTTTTGTTAATTAATATAAGATGTTACAACCCGGCATCGTCTGGCTGCTGGAGTTATCACCGAGGTGCATTGTTACAACAAATAAATCACCGGCACGTATTATACACCCGAGTAAATAACCGGCTCTGGCAGGAGCCGCCGGGCCTCCCACGGCTCTGAATTCACCACAACCCTTGCCAGGAGCTCTAAATTAGCAGTCTATGGACAGGTCGGCTCTAAGTGTTTTGGGGAAGGATTATAGGGATTAAGGATTTTGTTAATGGCACCACACTGCTCAAGAGGATGCGGCACGGAATCCAGAAATAATATTAATAATAATAATAATAATACTATTAATAATATTAATAGTAATAATAATATTTATAATAATAATAATACTATTTATAATAATAATATAAATAATAATAATAATAATAACAATAATAATATATCTGAAAAATCTTCCCAAAACCCAGATTCTAGAATCTAGACTTTGAATCTGCCGTCTTTTAAGTGTATTGCATTACTGATTACTTTGGTAGATAGGTGGAACAGCCTCCCAGCAGAGGTGGTAGAGGGTAATACAGTGATGGAATGTAAACATGCATATGGCTGCCGAATCTAAGACGACTGAGTAAGGTCTGAGTCTTTACAGCAAGAAAAACGGGCGAATAGACGGGCTGAATGGGTCTGAACTGCCGGCAAAGTCTAGGTTTCTATTTATTAAAACCTTGAAAGTGTATTTTTTTTTTGTTCTTAAATTCAAGTTAAATAAAAAAAATGTAGCAAAAATACCCTGCTGCGGAATATGATGGCGCTATATGCAAAACACCCAGTAATAATAATACGGGAGAATTCTTAGAATGATGTCAAAGAAAGCTCAGAAAATCCACTTTAAACCCAATCTTAACCAAATTTCGGGAGAAGCGTAACAAGATCGCCCGGATCGCCCCAGATGTCCACAGTGTGACTCTTTTTTTCCCACACCCCGAATAAATGGCAGAGCACCACTCAGCTTCCAACCAGCACTCAGCACTCAGCTTCCAGCCGGCACTCAGCTTCCAGCCGGCACTCCAAGCCCGAAATACCGCGAGCAGATGCACAAACCTCTCCAGCACTCAAAAGAACCTCCGCCACTCAGACCGGCCCTTTTGTCTCCTCCATGAATGTCCTACCAGACTGTTCCAGTACAAACAGGAGAGAAGGAGAGGAGAGGGGGAGGACCGCTCCCCCCCATCTAACACATATATCTGCCCTGCTTTATTTTAACCCTTTGTAATTGGAATGACCTACGACACCTTCTCGTCACCAACCAGGTTACATTTAATTCTACCTTCGGAAATTACATTTCAGCCTTGCTCTGGAATAAAAAGTATTTTGGAGTCGATCACAACACGTGATGCAGCCGCGGGACCTTTAAAATATTGGTAGTTGGGTACCAGTGTTCAAGCAGGGACACACCTGAAGGAAGCGTATGATTGGGTGATGTCTTTCCCAAGTTGCTTCACTCCAGGTACCTGCGCCGGGGTAGGACAGGTAGGTCGGGGGACACGAGGGGCCGTCTCGTGCTGGGGAAAGGTTAATGTTTCCGGGCCACCAGGAGAGAAGATCCACAGATTAGGAAACACCTCGCTTTTTTTTAAAGAACCTCTTGTGGGGCGGAAGTGTCAATCATGTCAAAGAGCAGAACATTGATTGACATGTCTTCTTCTCTCCAAAGTGCTCTTCAGCAGTTACGTTTCCTTATTTCGCACCCAGACCCCCCCAGCACCTGTCCGCCCGACGTACCTGAGATCTTTCCCCGCATCAGGGGCGAGTCCTATGAAGATGCCCCACTCCCAGTAGCCTTAGCCAAACGGGAAGCTGCTTGACCCTGGTGAATCCTCAACGTGCCCACCACCGTTACCAACACCGAGGAGTTTTTGCCTTAAAATACCCTGTTTAGCAGCAGGAAATGCAGGTTTTAGGTCATCGGTGACATCAAACGAATGCAAAATGTGAAGGAGGTCGTTCGACGCGGTGGGACCCTGTAAATCTGGCCGCGTGCCCTGAAAACTTGACATCAGAGTTAAATACCCCCCCCAAAACACGGCAGCGCGGCCCCACCACCTGGGATGTCAAATCCCAAATATTATAGCAGCGCCCGCACCGCAGGGATTAACCCCTTCACTACACCCACGGGCTCACTATGCATTCTCACTAATGGGTTTAAGGACAACCCGTTGCCCTTAAGGGGTTAAAGCCTTTGGTATGTTGTGGTGAGGACTACACCTTGTCATTAAGCCGAGCATAGTGGGAGTTGTAGTGCGCAGATACGCGCGGGTATTATTATACTCTCCTCCCTCTTCTTTCTGGATTTTTTTTTTTGGTAAAAAAACTTTAATTAGAGACACCGGGAAAAAAATAACGTTCGGTCTCATTAACAAACGCGTCGGGTCGCTGTGTCCGCGCAGGTACGGGACGAGACGCTTTACCCTTTCAACTTACTTCCCAACATACAATCTGTTCTTTATTTCGGAAACGAATTCCCTAGAAATAGATTTTTATTTATTCCAGATTCCCTTCCTAAAAACGTCCCCGCGCATAATTTATAGGATTAGCCGCACAATCTCCTAATCCCGTCGCTGCGAGTGGAAATGAGAAATATATATTTTTTAACGCGCCCGCCCGTAAATAAAAAAAAATGAAAGGGCCGAAAAAGTATGACGTTAACCCTTAATTTAAAAAAAAGAAAAAAACTTAATAATAATCAATAATATTAATAAATAAATAAAAATAACTACAATGTCTTTATTTCAATATTTTGAAACAATTGTTTCCGTTAAAATAGAAGAAAATATTTTGGAAATGACTACAATGTTTGGGTCTGCAGAACACGCCATCCGTTCATATATATATATATATGCTGTGTGTATATATACATGCGTGTGTATGTATGTCCCGGGCACGTATGTATGTTATATATACATATACTTGTCTACGCTTAACAGACACCCATCCCCCTCTCTTACAGGACACAGCTGCTAACCATCCCTGCAGCTCCACCAAGAAGCCTTTTGTGGCCCTCCTATTAAGTCCCAGACCACCCACTACCAATGGTGACCACCCAAGAAACCCGCACTCCCCCCTCTCGCCTCCTCCTCCTCTTCCTGCTTACAGAAGGCAGCCAATCAGGAGGCTGCTAGAGCAATCTTTAGTTTGTTTTCTCTGTCTCTGTATATGGAATGTTTGCTCCCATTAAGCCTTCCTACCCTGACAGAGCATGCATGAGGAGTCTGTGCCATTCCTCGCCTCCCAGAAGCCCCAGCCCCGGGTTTACTTACTACGTGCCAGGGGTTAAAGGGCGGGGGGGGTGACCACAAATAGCAGGCATAATTAATCCTAATCTCATAACCCTGTGCACCGCATTGTTATCCACTACCCCGCGGAATAAAAAGTGGCAGGGGCATCAGGGAGACATCTTCATACCGGCAACCCCCCCCCCCCAGCTACTTAACCCTTCACAGGTTCCTGGCATTCAACGGGTTAATAGAGCAGAAAAATGTTAAAAGATGATAAACACATATTTTTAAATCCAGAATTCCGAGAAGATCCGTCGTCTCGCTCCAGGATAAGGTTATTCCCTAACGTCTCCCGTCCCATCAGCCCCTTTCATTCATACTTTCCATCGATTTTTACATCTTTTAACCAAACAGCGGAGATATTACCAGACGTTTTTACACGTTTATCGTCAACCACTTATTACTGAATTAGGGATGCTTTACGCTATTTCTACGGGTTTTGGGGGAAGAAATGGCCGGTTCCTACAGGAAAATACCCGCCAGGTGGAAATCCTATTGGCCGGGAGATGGTAACAAGGAGTGTTGCACATTTTCTTAGATGTTTACCAAAAGTTAATGGTTTTCAGGTAGAATTTCCAGATTTCCTCAATTCTTCCTCATTTAACCCCCTGTCCCGTGTGTATTTTCACCGGAAAGTTGAGTTTTCAACCCATCTGAGATGCCTCCTGGAGCATCACTTAGCCTACCATCCAGGGATAAAGCTCGGGACTCATTACGCCGTTATCTCCACCAAATTCACGATGCCCCAAAACGTTGGACCTTCCATCAGAACCTGGAACCTGCATCACCAACCACAATTTCCACCCAAACCATTAGAAACGAGGACGTCGGGCCAGAGGCATCTCGACACTCACCTTCCACCCAAAGCCTTTCGATGTCCGTCTCGATAGAAGCCACCCGGAGTCCAACGGCCAGGGCGCCGAACACCAGCAGCCCGATGAACAAGACTTTCCCGCAGTGTCTCTGGATGGAGCAGCCCAGGGAGAAGAGAAGAGCCTGAAACTTCGCCCGTAGCCAGAGAGGGGCTTTGTGGCCCACAGCCTTTCCCTACGAGGAGATAAAAGATGTCACAAACTGGACGCCATCAATCACTAACAGCGCCCCGGCACTATTCCTATCCAACGCGAACAATACATACATGATAACCGTGCCCCAAACAGCTTGCGCTCCATCTGTTTCCCGGAACGGCAGGCTATCCAGGTAGAGGATTTTTATTTACGTATTTTCGGGGAGAAAAAGGTTGTTTTTCGCACCAATAACCCAAAACGTCTTCCCGAGCAGGTTGTGCCAAGCGGGGGGGAAATGATTTACAGATGTTCCTGCACGGGAGCTTTACTGAACCATGTGTCATCCGACGAGAACTAATTCCTCGCAGGTTGTTAAAGAGAATTTATGGGACGGATCTTTATAGATGTTGGGCATGAAGCTTTCGGGGCAATAAAAGTCTTGTCTGATGATGTAAAAACTCAAAGATTTTAAATGCCCCCCCACCCCAGACTCACACGATGTATGAAGGACCTGGAAAGGAGACTCTCAAAAGTTGAACCCAAACCCCCCCCCCCCTCCGGCATTCTGAAGGTTAAGACAGGTAAAAGCGCGGAGGGGGAGCGGATTTCGGGGGATGCGGCGGAGAGGAAATGAAACATTGTAACGGAATTAAACATAAAAGGGGCCGAGGAACGAGGGGCCGGTTACATAATATCTCAACGGGTTTAGTAGAAAGCAAGGGGGGGGGGACGGTCCCCACATTTTTGTGGCCGTGGACACGAGCTGCCAGTCCTCTGCGGCTGGAAAATAAGACTTAATGCCAACCAAAGCGGATAAGAGGAAGGAGCGGTTTGTATCCTGCTGGGGAGGAAATATATCTTCCAGCCCGGTGGCATCTGGTGAAGAGCGCTGCGGACCCTCTGCTGGTGACTGCAGCCTGGTGGGCCGACCGCTGTCACATCATCAGCTCAGAGGGGGGCGAAGGGAATAAACCGAAACGCGACAACGTAGGCGTCCCCCCCCGAATCCTTACATTGGGGTGTCTGTATTAACCCCTTCTAGATCACGGGGGTTAGTGGAGGTGTTTTTTGGTTTTTTTACAGTGATATTTAGAATATAAGCTGGGCCGCGACTTAACAAACTTTAAAGGAGATGTCGATGACATCCACGCAATCAGCTCGCTTCCAGGAAAAATCACCTTTCATTATCTAGGGAGTCAGGAGACATGCGCGGAAAACCCTTCCAGGAACCAAGCGAGGGAGCCAGGCGTGCGGGGCAGAACCGCCGGGGCAGTTACACCATCGCCCACATGTCTCCATTCCCTCTGTCCACAATCACGCAGCTTTTGCCCCATACATTTTATATATATATATATATTATCTATTATTATTATATATATTATTATATTATTATTATTATACATTATATCATACATATATACATGCACCCATTGTACAGCGCTATAGAATTTGATGGCGCTATATAAAACAATAAATAATAATAATTAATCAGTAATAGAGGGAAGTCACTGGGCCTTTTCAATGGCACTAAGCACAAACAACCCACATTATAGAGTGTCAGCTCTTCAGACTTTACAATATATATATATATCAGCCATTTTGCTTGTATTGTGTGATGGGGTCGGCCAGTGTCAGGGGGCTGCGTTTGCTCGATGGGTTCCTCGCCCACTATGGCATTGAAAGGATTAAAATGACCCAAAACATGCAAGAAATTAGAATTTTAAGGGAAATCAAACCCTGGAGCTCCACCAAAAGTAAATAGTTAAACCATGGTGACCCCCCCCCCCCCACACACACACAGTGAAATTGTTGTTTACAAATAACACCCCCAAAAAACACACACATTGCATGTAAACATGTTCAGCCAACACAAGTCCTGCAATGTGATGGGGAGGCTGTCAGCTCTTTGGCCAAGCAGCGGTCAGCAAATTAACCCTTTTGTTATTAGCTGCCCTGGGTGAGTTACAGAGTTTATGTAGATCTAATACACTAATACAACATCTGAGTAGATTGTAAGCTCTCCGGGTCAGTGACACCTATCTGATGACAGATGCTGGGCATGCATTATGTGGAGGGGCAATAAGAGCCACCCCACAATAACTCACCTTGGCAATTTGTTTCAGTGCAAAGGCAGCGTGGCAGTAACTGGGTCTCCGTAACAGGTCCGAATCCTGAGCCCGGTGGGATGCTTTGTAGCCAGGGGGTAAATCAACCAAACCCCCTTCCCCCGCTCTTGGGGGAACGGAGGCCATTGGGATCCTAAAACACGCAGGAGGACCGGGGTACGCAAGACACAAAGCTCGATCTGAAGTTTAGACGTGTCCTAGAAACAGGGCACCGCTTACCGGCGCAGACACGCAATCAACACAGAATAATCCATAAAGCGAGACGCGCAATGCGAGAGGGTTCCATCTAGGTGGGTAAATCCTTAGATCCAGGGGTCTCCTTCATGCTATCCAGAGCTGATGGATTAAAAAAATAATAATAAATGTAACAAATAAAAAAAATGGGAGAAAATACCCCCCCAAAAAAACAAAAAATTCAAGCAGGAATAAAAAATAGTAAGTCCCCAAAAAGTGATGATCGGAGGTGCCGGGAGAGCTCAGGCCGGGCAGCGCATGGGTTCCGGCTTCTCAGCATCTGTACTAAAGGCTACTCTCTACAGCCCCTGAAAAGAGAGAGAGAAAGGGGACTGCGAGGGAGGGGGGCAGGAGTGAAATGGGCCGGCCTTCCGATTGGCTGAGGATGAGGCAAATTACCCTGCAAACAGCTCCTCTTATTAGCTGCTAAGCAACCGCTCACCAAAGTGAGGAGGGAGAGGGAGACCACCCAAGATGCTCTCCCTCTCTCTCCCAAATCAATGAAGGGATGGAGGAGGAGGAGGAGGGAGGGAAGGGGGGGCTTTAAACAGAGAAGCTGCACAACTTTTTTTTTTTACAGGAATTCTGCTCCACAGACCTCCAAATGCTACAAATTTCTTACCACCCTGCTCTGTCCAAACAGCCCCCACCCTCGGCACATACCCCTCACCTCTTATTTAGCAGGGGATGTGACAGGGCTGCACACAGCTGCAGAGCAGGCCTTTGTGAGAGGGACAAAAAAAAACACACAATCCCTACACAACACAGCCCCCCCCCTCCCCGGACCCCCAAAGCATGAAGTAGGGGGCAGCCACCGCCCGCCCGCTTTATGATCACGGGATTCATGTTAGGCATACATCCTTTAGATTGTAAGCTCTTGAGCGGAGCCCCTCAAAAGCCCACCGTTGCTGCCTGGGACTTTGTATAAAGTATTACGAGGCTAGATTGGCCCCCCGCGGGCCGGGTTCTCACCTCCTGATGTATGAATGTATATCTGTTATGTGTGTGTTAACGTATGCCATTGTACAGCGCTACGGAATTTGATGGTGCTATATAAAACAATAAATAATAGTAATTGTACAGCGCTGCGGAATATGTTGGCGCTTAATAAATAAAAGGTAATAATAGGTGACTTCCTAGCTCGTGTATAGATCAAAACATGGGACAATGTTAAAATGATATATTTTTTATATGAATGTTAAAATGATTATTTTTTGGGTGGTTTTTTGGAAGATTTAAGGCTCTCTCTTGTTGAGGTCATTCTCTCAGACGTGTGTTTATGGAGCTGGATTTCCAGAGCTGAGATGGATTATTTATCTAAGGCCTGTGTGTGTATTTCTGCAAAAGTCTGGCCCTCGGCGGCCCTCGCAGCACAAACAATGTGTCACAATGTGCAATTTGCAGCGTTTACAATTTTTCTTAACAGCTTATAGCAAGTTAACGACGAATGATTGATTTATTGGAACTTTTTTTCCCTTTACCCAGATGGCAGGATTCCGACAGCAATTTACTTCCAGCCCTTTGTGTCTCCTGACCTTTCTCCTCCCGGCAGGGAACCGACTTCCACTATCATTCCAAAAGTAACAAAATTACATATTTATGGGTGTGCGTGCGCATGCGTGTGTATATATGTGTGTGTATGTGTGTGTGTATATATGTCTGTGTGTGTATATATGTGTGTGTGTATATGTTTGTGTGTATATATGTGTGTGTATATATGTGTGTGTGTGTATATGTGTGTGTGTATATATGTGTGTGTGTATATATATATATATGTGCATGTATATATGTGTGTGTGTGCGTGAATGGATATACACACAGATACATTACTATTAAATAGATACATATAGGAAAGCCGCATGCATGTACTTGCCTCCACCACTTCTGCTGGGAGGCTGAACCATATATCTACCACTCTCTCAGTAAAGTAATAGATAAATGACGCTGTATTTCAAAAATCAGACAATAAAGCCATTTTAAGTGCTTTTATACCAATGTTAAAAGAGTGAACAGCATGCAGACATATCCATAACTATAATATATACACTCAGACAAGTTATCTGTACGCACATCAGGGCCGGCCTGGTGATACAGAGGTAGCTCTGGCACGTTAAGGCCGGTGGCCACCTTATAATTACTGGCCACACACTGCAGCACCCTCTCTACTGGGCAGATCCGGTGAGCACGGGGCGCTGTTGGCCAGCAGGTATTTGCCGGTGTGCCAGATGGCCAGTCGGGGCCGGACACACATGGATTTTAGCTGCATTCTGCATGCCTTTATATAAAATGCATAAAACAGTTCGAGATGGAGAAGAGGCAGTCAGGACGTATGGCGGACATCTATCCCACGGGGTGGACAAACTGTTCTAACGTTTAATTTACCCCTTTAAAATGTAGCTATATAACTGTCAATGGAGCCTTAACCAGATAGGAGAGCGAATATTCAGACTAAGCAAAGGATGGGTTTGGTGAATTCATGTTTACTCCACATAGATTAAGAACATTTGCATTTTCTGGATAACAAATATTTAATATGAGAGACAGACAGGAGAATCTGGAAAAGGGATGATTAATAAGATACGGATGCTGTGATGTGACAGCAGCACTTCCATCTTATGGCCGCTAGAGGGAGACATATCTCACCCGTGTCCATGTGTTGATGAAACACAAGAGCCAGTGTATCAATTTAATCTACAAAAGAATGTGGCAACAAACTAACAGCCCCACGGGATTTAAAGACAACACACGTGATCAAAAATGAAAATAATTACATTTTCTGCCACATTGGTTCGGGGGATTGTATGATTCCTATAAAAAGGGATTTTGACAAATTATTATGAATTAAACTTCAGATCGAATCTAGCAAAGCGATGGATCGGTTAAAGTAGCCGTTAAATAAGCCCCGGGGTATTTTATGATTGGCATTTGCACATGTTAAACGCCACGCTCTAATATAATTCACCCCCCCCACCACCCCCAGATGATGGACGAGTTGGAAATAGAAAAAAAAAATGACAACGTGACAAAAAAAAGTATAATAAAAATTTTATTTGGCTTTTCTAGGAAATTCATAAACGCAGTCTGCCAGAAGCTGGATTCCCGCTGTACAGGACTAATAAATATGACGGGAATTAATAAATAATCAGTTTCTTATAATGCGCCAACCTAATGCGAATGGCGCTGTCACCGGGGGTAACTCCGCCCCTCGCAAACCTCTTTTGGTGCCCCTTTCTACAAACGAGCGATTTTATGTTCATCATGTCAAGAAAATGGAGAGAAGAAACAAGAAAGTCTTTATTACCAGCTGTTGGCAATCTGCAAGTTGTAACTATTAGAGCCTGGGCAGAAGAGCTTGCAATCATTTTTTAATTTACTAACCTATCCTTGTTGTCCACCATCCTAAATCTCCCCAAACGCATGGGGGTCACGTACACTTTAAGGACTTCTGAGCTGCCCTTGGAAAACATGGGGGTTTATTCACTAAACTGGGTGTTTGCAGGAGAATTGCATTTCCATGCAGCTGCAGCCACAGGGCTGCAGTTTCCACTTCATGTAAGTGTTTATTTTTTTCTTACTTTAATGTCACATGGGGCCGGACAAGCTCATCTTGTAGAAGAAGCTCACTAGAGGTAACCCTCCATAATATAAAGTGAAGTCAAGGACTTGAAACTGCAACTCTCCTGCAAACTCAAGCTTTAGCTCGTAAACCCCATGAAGGCACCATTAAAAATTGATTGATTTAAAAGGTTCCCGTTCGTATCTCGCAGGCAACTGCGCACCCCGGAGGTGTCATCGGGTAGGGATTGGTTGCTTTGCTGTGATTTCTGAGACCCCGTTGCTCCGTTCTTTACTACATTCAGCTCCAAACGCTCGGGTAGGGGTCAGCCTGACAGGGGGGCTGAAGGGGATTTGTGCCCCTAGCTTTGTGATATTTGAAGACAGGGCCTCTGCATCGGAGGTTCTTAAGGACTGGTAACACAAGTAGAGAAGAATTATTTCCATAAAGATGAATGAGCAGCTGAGTGACACAACTGTGCTCAAGCAGGGATATCCTGTTACCAGCAGCCAATGACTAACAGGGCTGCTGCTTTGAAAGGAATGCAAAATGAATGAAGCGACATTATATCCTACACTCCGCATTGGTCTCCTGGAAGAAAATGTCATCATTGTCCTTATGCTTTGATTTTGGGGCAGAAGGTTGCAATTTGGGGTTTTTAAAATATATATATATATACATAAGTAGATGCTTAAGAGAAGCGCTCCGCTCCCACTAGCCCCAATATGCCTCCATTTTTACCACTGGCTATTCACAAATATGGGGAAGACCTCTAAGACAGTTGTCCAGACCTCTTAGCAACTGGACCAACCTAGCAACTGGAGAAAGATAACTCAACGGGGAGGAATAATCCATGCAGATGCTGAGAAGAGGACCCAAGAAGACTGCTCCCATTGAGTGATAGATGCATTAAATTTGCTGATTTTAAACAGCGAACGTAACTAACGATATAACAGGCGAGTCTGCGGCTGATCTGCTGCTGACGGCCAGCGGCCCGTGGGCATTATCCCGCCTGTGCCGGGTAGCCAGCCCTGTGATCTGTGTCACATTAACCTGGCAAACAGACGTCATATACAAGCCGATGTCCTGCAGTATCCCCCGGGCATATAATTCACCTACACTGTATACGGGTATATAGGGATATATATCTATATATACGTCTATATCTATGACATCATGATTATGGTTATGCTGTCATTTTATATGACCCGTCTTAACCTGGAGGCGTAAGCACCTGGTGTTACCGCGTGATAATACCGCTGCCGTGTATAAAGACACGCCGGTACATGCCGAGAGGCACGGATACACACACCGGGGCATTGAGGGAGAGATAGCCTAAACACAGACGCGCTTATATATACAGAGATACATTCACATACGGAAACCGCAGGCATGCAGGAACACTATATCCCGCTCATACCCCCTCCCACTAGTCTCAAAAGCTTGCAATCTATTATACTTCAGTACCCAATAAACATATCATATTTACCAAATTCCCTGTATCATACATCCCTATGCCCCTCTTTTGATGAGCGTATCATACCTCCCAAGTCGTTAGGAGGGACAGTGCTTCTTTGAGACCCTCAGTCCCTTTTTCCTCCTCTGATGCCCCTCTTTTCTAGGAGGTCAGAATGTTTGCTGGGTATGAGGGGATCGCAGGGTTCTACAGCCCTAAAAACCCCGATAATGTGCATAGAAACCGCAGAAAATATCTTAACAAAGAACAATGTATGAATAAAATATATAATTCCTCAATGAAGAACTGAACCCCCCCTAAAAAAGTCTGGCTAAAGCCCTAACTCCACTACTAGCCACAGCCCCTAAACCAATCGCCCCCTCACCCCCTGGCTAGTGAAATAAAACCCAGCGATGGTGCGACCCCCTTCTCCTGCCGTACCCCTCAAAATACACGGGACCTTTAAAGAAATAAGTATTCCCTAATGTCCATTAATCAATAAATAATCTAATAATCAATAAATAGCCTGATAATGAATAAATAATCTTCTGCGGGAGACGTTTCGGGTGAAAGGAATTCCCATCGCAGGATTGCGGGGGTTTTGGGCTCGGAACATATGCTTTTATTTTAGGGCACGGGACTTGCTATTTTTATTCGGGTGGACGGGGCTGGCGTTGGTGGTTAAACTCCGCTGACCTGGACGCGTTTCCCAGCCACCCACCAAGCGAGCCTCGCGGGCCGGCGGGGGCTTCAGGACCCCTTATTTATTCGGCTTCTAAACATTCTATTTGTCTGTTTACTGGAATAAAGCGGCATCTGCTCGCCGATCTCCTAATAGTACAAAGGAACGCGGAATGCGACAAAAAATAATAATCACTTAGCCCACCCAGAATGAACTGCCCCCCCCCCCCCCGCTGAGTATGAGAAACAGCATGTTTGGAACATTTACAAATATACACGGAAACATTTTAATATACAAACGGAAAAGTGCATTTTGTTTTATTTTTCGGGAAATGGCTATTACCGTAATTAATGATGTAGAGGGTGTTATTTTCCCGTGGCCCCTGACGTTGCCCTGATTGCGATACGCGTAGCTTGGGGGGAGATACGATAGAAACGTTTAAATATTTAAATTAAATGGCACAGGAGGGACGTTTATTTCCATGGAGGAGAACGTCATCTAAAAGTAGGGGCCTATAGATGGACTGTAAGGAAGTTTTATGGTACTGAGGGGGTGGTAGATAAGTGGAACAGTCTCTCAGCAGAAGTGGTAGAGGGTAATACAGCGAGGGAATTTAAACATGCATGGGATAGACATACGGCTCCTGAATCTAAGACTAGATGGGTCGAATGGGTCTTCCTCTAGATTGTAAGCTCTTTGAGCAGAGCTCTCCACACCTATTGTTTGTGTAAGTCAAATTATTATGTTATATACTACTTGTTATGTCCTGGCTCCCCGTTGTACAGCGCTACGGAATATGAGGGCGCTATATAAAACAACAGATAACGCCGACACATTCAATTTCCTCAGGTAGGTAAAAGCAGAGCTACTGGGGCGCGCTGCCGCCAGGGCCTTCCCTGTATTAGTAGCAGCGGTGGGGAGGGGGTCCGAGACCTTCTCGGCTTAGGGTGCGGATCTGCTGAACGGCGCGCGGCGCGGGCTGCGCTTGGCATAGTATATACATTATCCATTTCTAGACATGCATCTCCTGCATTATTATTTCCCCGCCGGTGGCATGAGAATATTCCGTGTGTATCCGAAGTGTAAATAAACAGACTTGGGTGGTCTCTGAACCCGAATACCAAACGTCGCCGAGCGAGATTTACTGCGATAAACACGGCGTTTAAAGGAAAAGATTCCGCGCCGGGGGGGGGGCACCATGTACATGGAAACGTTACGGCGTCAGAACGCGCACGTCACCTGTAACCAAGCAGCTCAGAGATCACAGAGTCAGCGGTGCGACGGGATAATGCTTCCCCCGTGCAGCATATTACCTTCTGCTGCGTGAAATCTACTAATAAACGTAGAAAATTCATGTTTCGCTTTTATTCTGGACTTTTTATCCCGAACAGTTTGGGCGACGAAAAAAACGGCCGCTTAGATCCCAAACTCGCACCCCGGCCTCGTTTAAAAGCGGTGCTTTATTGTGTTATAATTACCATTTTTAGTGATTTGGGATGATTTCCGGGGCAAAACTGTTTAAAGCCCTTTAATAGCCTTTTCTGACGACTCACCAACCGAGCGGCTCTAATACCGGCCCTCGCGGAAACCTTGACTTGTCATTATTTAAGTATACACTTGAGTCACCTGTATTCAAGCAGGGATATCAGCCATAGCATACTCCCTGCAAAAGCACCATCTTTGAGTTTTAACCCCCGATGCCCACAAAGATTGAGCCGTCTCACACACCGCGCCCCGTCACGTCCTCAGTCGTTTTTTTTACGAGATGTCCCTCTGTTTTAAGACCACCTGACCAAAAGTAGCAAATAAACCCAAATGACAGCCGGTCAATGTGCCGGAAATCAGCGGAAGACCCACATGAGCCTGGGACCCCCTAACCTATCAATACCGCAGGTGACCCCCCAGTCGCCGCGGCCCCCACGGAGGGTGAGACGGACTTGTGTGTTTCAGTCTAGGCCGTGAATCGTCTGAAGCCGTCTTTGCCCGTCTGGAACGGACCGGCTTTATGGTCTGCTGGAGGAAAACAGATGTTCTCACGAGTACGTCAGAGCGATGATGTGATGGAAAATGTGAAGGCGATATGGAAAAAAATGGTGCTTTCGTTCCCTTACAGCAACAGCGGTAGATGCATGGAACAGCCTTCCTGCAGAGGTGGTGGGTAGACTGATTGTGACCAACGTAAGGGAATAAGACAGAGTGAGTTTTTAAATGGGAAGTAGAAGGAATTCAGGGTTTGTTCAAAAAATTTTTGATTCACAGATACTATAAAATTCATCTCAGCCCCGGCGGACCTGGTGGGACTCAGCTGGGCACTCGGGGGCACTTTAGCCGCAAGGTGGATGAGGCTGCCGGAGGCATATTGGATGAGCTTAATGGGAGTCCTGGCTTTTTCTCCATACGTGCCGACTGTCCCCCATTATCGCCTCCGAGGTTTTTTTTATTGACTTTGCTGTGCGGCAGCTGCCAGGATTGAGCGCCTAGCGGTGCCAGGGATGCGGATCTCACAATGACTCCAGAACCCGCCGGATACGGTTTTATAAGTTACAGGAACGGGCTGGGAAGGGAATCCCTGGAAGCAGTAATCTAAAACTAGAGGCTCAGAGGCTTAGATGTAATGTAATGTAATGTTACTTTACTAAGAGGGTGTGGTAGATACATGGAACAGCCTCCCAGCAGAAGTGGTAGAGGGTGATACAGTGAGAGAATTTAAACATGCATGGGGTAGGCATACGGCTCCTGGATCTAAGACGAGACCAACGACTGATTCAGGTCTTTACAGCAGGAGGAACGGGCCGGATGGGGCCGATCTGCTGCTCAGCAAATGGTTTTCCACGTAAAGCCAACAAAGTCCACTTTTTTTTTTTTCACAGAATGAGCAAATGACTCTTAATGACCCAACAACAGTCCCGAGACATCCCAACACATGCAGGGTATATATAGCCCGGGGTACCTGCGAGCCGGCAGGGCGACAATGTCTCGTCACCTCTTCGAGACAGCTGCCAATCACCTGTGAGTGACAGCTACTTTCTAAGAGGTTCTACAGAAGTTTCGGAATCATTTGGATTTCTAGACCAAACCGCTTCGCTTAATTTATGTTTTCTGCGGGGGGGTCGCGTATCGCAATGTCTGAACGCCAGGAGGGCCGGCTCCTATAGCGCCCTCTGTGGGTGAAGTGTAGGCATTGCCCACGCCGTGCCGACTATTCACTACAGCGGAGATTAATGTGGCTGCCGCTCCATGCGGAGATAATTAGACAATTGATTAAATGACTAATACCCAATGTGCCCTCCCCGGCTGCTGCGTGCCCCCCGTCACCCCTCCTACAGGGCCAAACGGGAACATGAAGTTTGACCCCATTCAATGTAATTTGGTACCAGAAGCTATTCATTTACTTGTAATTCCACTTTTAGCCAGCAGGGTCAACAAGGGGATTTGACAGCATTTACACCCTGATGGGATCCTTTCTGTGCTTGGTTCATTCGTTTTCTGTAAATATATAAACATGTATCAAGCTGCTTTATTCTTGGGCTACTTGGTTAGCTGTGCCCGTTGCCCTGCCGCGAGGTGTTGGCCATTAATAATGTATAGTTCATATCATTTAGTGAATAAAACCCAAAGCCGTCCCTCGTAATTAATGTGGTTAATCTGATGGCCAGCAGGTAATGTTGAAATTGGAATTAATAAAATAGCGATTCCCGATTTCTTTCTATCATTAAGCGCCGGATCAGTTTTTAGTAGGAAAACACATTTTGGCGACTTTGTACAGGGTTTTCGGCACGCGAAGGAGGAATGGGTTAAGTAGTAGTGGATACATTCCCATGTGCTACAGCTTGACGTGTGAGGGGCGCAGGTCCAAGCTGCCGGTGGTAAGAGAAGCCGACAGCCAGTTCAGCAGACTGAGGGAGGTCTTCATTTGAAGCCTGCCAGGGCCTATGTAAACAGCGCGGGAATAGGCAGCATACAGAGAAGAACACGCGGACCCCCGAGACCCCCGGCCTCCAAGGAGGCCTCTGAGGGTAGTTCTTCACCCAGCCGTAGAGCCGGAGCAAGGAGGGCAGATTTATTTACACAGACACAAATCCAAATGATAGAAAGATAAATATACAACAGACACAAGGCGGGAGAACAGCTTATTTTCAAGAAAGACCCCCAGGGAGAATGAGGGAGGGGAGGAATTATTAACACGTTCATTCCGCGATTTCCCACAAAGCTCCAGGAAGGGGTTAATCGGATCCCGTTCGCTGGACGTGGATTAAGTCCGCGCAGGGGGGGCCGAGGGATTTAAATATTGCCCAATCCGGTATCTGCAGTATGAGAGGAGATCAATCGCTTACATTGTATCGTTTTTTTTTAACTAGAAATTATCAAAAATATATTTTTTTGCACCAAACAAAAAGCTGTTTTTTTTTTTAGAGGAAGGCTATTTTTAGGAAGCCCTCGTCATTAAAAAGGTCACGCAGTTTAAATACCGTGGTGACCACCAACGCTAAGAGAGCCCGAGGGCGGCAGGAAGACCATTAGAAAGTACGTTGGATTCCGCGCAGAATGTAACCGATTAGTCAGAGTGAATGAATGATGCGGAATGATACGAGCCGCGCAGGTTTTTGCGTTCAGCGAGCGGCGGACAGCGGGCCAGTTGCTGTGGATTTATTGTAATAAATATAAAGTAATGACTGCAACTCACGAGGGAAATCACTCAATTTTCATAAATATCCCCCCGGAAAGTGATGTTTTTCATTTTATATTATTATTATTATTTATTGTTATATGTAGCACCATCATAGTCCGTAGCGCAGCATAGAGGCGGGGCTAGCCACAAGAAGGGTGGGACTAGCCACATAGGAGGCAGGCTAGGAGAGGAAGTAGGCGGGAAGTGCCCATAAAAAGAAGAAAGTGACCCCGAGATGCTCATAGCAGTCCCGCCGCAAACACTTTGAATTTGTCAGCAAGAAGCGCTGAAGCTGAAGCTAATATAATTATTATATTATATGTATTTTATACCACTTTTAATTTTTATTTTAGATTTTTATGACTCCAGCCACGGGCTGGGGCCGCTGCGGCACAGATCCACGTCTGCCGGCGTTCCACAGTGGAGCCGGGTCTCTGAAGACTCCATTTTTTGGTTGGGGGGAATGTGCCTTTTGGCCGTTCCTTGCAGAATTCCATGGGCCGCAAGAAGATCTGGCCCTCCATAGGTTTCAGGAGGGGAGGAAGAATACGAGGAAAAAAATGGGGACCTGGCTGTCCACGTTGGCCACTTTAGGAGCACATTTCTTTACACGATGAGGGGAAGCGCGTGGCACTTCAGACTTCTAGAGGGGGGGGGGAAACGTGGGTTCCAAAAACAGAACATTCATCTAAAATAAGGACATTTTGGAATTTGAAGGCGTTTCGGGTACACGGACCACGCTGCTTCGGCCCCCCACTTTGCCACGGGCGCTGGCGGCTGACACAGCTGGAAACGTGGATGTTAAAAGCGCAGCAGGCTCGTATTATTAAAACGTATCCTTTATGAAGCACCAACAAACATTTACGCAATGAGCAAAAGGAAACAATAAACAGAAGACATGCGAGGGCGCATTTTTTTACTAACCAAATAAAGAGTTCTCAAAATTGTGAGAACCCAAAGTTGAAAGGAAATGAAGGAGAGGAGGTCGAGCCGCAAATCAAACGCCTGGGGAAGAAGGGATTTTTCCAGCTGTCGGAAACCACATTGTTTTTATATTTTATTTATGTAGAGCCGACGCGTTCCGCGGCGCTTGTTACACGACACAGGGGGTATCACAAACTCCACTGACAGATACATAAACATCAGGTGCAGACGGGGTTTGCGCAGCCGAGGCTACGGGGACAGGTGAACGCGGGGAGGGCGATTTAAAAAGTGGAGTGGATTTTCAGCAAAAGCGAAGGAATGAGCACACGCTGTGGATTTTTGCACTGGTAAGCGGCGCAAGTTTAGCTGCATACGTCCCAAGCGTCCTGGTTCTTGCAGTACAGTCCCCATATTTAAGCGATGTCCCACTTTTGTGGGTGACGGGCATCATGGGCCAGTTGAATGGATCATCTGATCACTCCTGATCAAGTCAATTGAGGTTTCAGCGCAGACCTCCATTGCCCTGTAGCTGAGTGTCCCGAACTGGCTCTTTGGGTGGCCATTCCTTCTTCCACCCCACAACCAACTCTGGCCCTGCCTCATCAGGCGGCCGCTGCCCTTAAAGTGCCAGAGCCGCCTCATCATCATCATCATCGCCAGCCCGGCCTCTCTTGCTGAACAGTTTTTCCACTCTACCCGGCACCCTAAAAATGTACGTCGAAATTCTTTCCTTAAATTCCCTTTCTACATTTAAACTGAAACCTCTCATTTTAGCCACCAACTTGTACTAAATATTTTGGGGTCATTTGTGGTGCCTCTGCCTCTGGCGACCTTTTGGCATCTCCTCGCACTCGCGCAGGTGCTTCAGTCACTCAGTCGGACAGATCCACCTGTGCTATCCTGAAAACCGGCAGCGTTGGCCACACAGCATGGGCGGCGGGTCCAGCCACGCGGCCCCCCTGTAATCAGGCAGCAAAACACATTTGGGAAAAAAAATGCTTGATGTACAGAAAGGCCATAAAATAAGTTAACAAATTGTGAAGTCAGATAACACTAAATGTAACGGCATATTTACTTTGATGGCTGCCCTAGGGCGGATCAAGGGCAGCATCCGGTCGGTGACCATAGTCCTCACTGCAGAGCGCCAGGGATATGGCGCCCCATTTTTTTTTAAAGCCAATCGGCACCTTTTATTGGTTACTATGGAGACCATACTGACTTGGCACAGTCTTCCATAGTGTAAATGGGCCATTTGGGGGCATCCAAAACACTGGCCCAAGCCCATTGAGGATGACCTGCCCCCCATTTTTGTAGCATAGGGACTGCGTCCCCTCTGGGCCTGCTCCCCAGAGGCCGGTTCCTCCCCATTAGGTGGTCTCGAGGACAGGAACCGAAGACCACTGCTTTAATGTAGCCAAGAGGGTTGTCTACCTCCTTAAGTGCGACACCAGCGTGCAGCCGGAGTTGAATGCAGCCCTCTATGGCAGCAAAAGAGTTAAGAAACCAAGTTGTACCACCCAGGACTAATTATAATAATGTATTACGTTCCTCTTTTGTCAGTTGAATGAATGCCTCCTTTAGGATTTTTTTTAGGTCTTTTGTTTGCTTGCTGTTTTTGTTAAACTGGGTGGGGGGGCACAAACGAGGAGGGGAGGGGGTAGCAGGTGGCAAGACAGGGGCTGTTTGTACCACTCACGCTCTTTTATTAAATCCAGCAGGCAAATGTGCCCGTTGGAGAATTTCCCCCGGAAAGTTACAAAATATTCAAGGACAATGTTTGCTAACAACTAGCAGAGCGAATCCGCTTACAAGCCGCTTAGAGGCAGGTAGGATCCAATTATGTGAAAATTAAACTACCGTTTAGCGCCCTTTCAATGGAGTTCTCGATAGGAGAAAAGAGATGAAAAAGCCCAAAATTACACGGTAGATTTCAGTGAAAGAGTACGGCGAAGCTATTTTAATGCACAAATCCTTTTATTATGGACTGGAAACCACAAAAGCAAATGAATCAGACGTTCCTCAACTACTCAGATTTACAGATAATTATAATGACTCTAAACCTACAGCATTTAAACAAAAACAAACAAAAAATATATAAAATTCATGCTTTTTCACATTTATAGTATAGAATTATCCCCTTCAAAAATAATGTTTGAGTTATAATGTCTACACAAGACAGAGAAAGGAGAAACACGTCTTTTCTATAAAATTCTATACGTTGAGTATGAAAAGTAGATATTTTTTAATTTTCTGATATTTTTGCTGATGTTAATACAAATAGGACGAAGAGGGTGCAGTTGGTACCAGTCCAGTGCCACAAATGCCGTTCTGCGCTTACCGCTTAAGGGGGCTTAGGAGACCTGTAGCTCTGATGGCATACTTGGTATGACATCATATTCCAGCATATGATTAGGCGGTTCATTACATGCTCTCCATGCCTTCAATGGGTCCTTGGAGAATCCTTCCAGACATGCGCAGGGCGTGTGACGCCACAATGTGGCTTGGCTTCAGCTCATGGCGCATTGGTCTGTTTGGTAAATGACCAAGCATTGGCCGGCCTACGACACAAATAGTCAGAGGGTCAGGGCTAGCTTTTCCATAAGGTAGACTCATTGGCTTCATAGCAGCCCCGTTGGATCCTCACCACCAGAAGTACCAATCCAGCAGCACATATAGCCGCTGCGGACGCTCGTACTGTCAGCGACCAGCCCTGTGTGTGCCGTGGAGGCATCCATGGCCTTTTTAAATGTGCTTTGATATTAACTGTAAAAACCTTACTTTTAATATAAATAAAAAAAACAAGTTAACGATAGAGAAAAAGAGCTGAATACCTCTTCCGATACTTCGGCCGATCCCCATCCTCATTAATACAGCATTTTCTCTTGTTTAACGAAACCGGGTTGGCTTTTCATACATAAAACCCGCTTTTTCTCGTCTTATGGGAACTTGTTAACGTTCAATCTTAAACCGAACACTAAGGCAGAGGACCCATAACTCATTACTTTAGGGGCTTAGCTTTTTAATTTCCACACCTCCACCTCTCACTTATCCTGAATCCAAAGTGTCTGTATGTCTTCCCCATTCATTTCGCCCTCCGGTGCTGGTCCATAGGCCATCACCATTACTGGGGCAAAGCTCTGTATCGTAGCGGCAGTCCCCATCTTTTAATTTATTCTCTTGTCCACCATGTTTCTTATCATAGGGGTTCTGCGTAAGCACAGCTATGATTTTTCAAGGATATAGGATTAATACAACGTGCAATGAGCGCCCTGATCATTCGAGGGCCGAGACAGATCACTACGGCAAGGTACCTTCCCCTACCACAAACCAACAAGCATAAATCTTTATATGTTAACTGCTGCCACGTCCCGATATCCCGACCACCCACAGCGATTACAGCAGTTTGGTTGATTTTCACATGATTTACTTAATCTTAGCCGGGGTGAACTGTAAACATTTGTGGTACGACAACAGTGGATTTAAATTAGCGGCCCATACCTTGGTGGGATTTAAAGGTGCGTGTTTAGGAAAGAGCAACATCCAAACATTGGATTATAAAACATGTATAATAAATGAACAATTAGCTTGCCCTCTGTCCTGTCTCCTTTCTTCCTCCTGTTCCTTGCAACCTCCCAATTTGTAACTGGTTGGGTGGTCTACCCCCCACTTTCTTCCTGAACACACAATTAACCATTTAAATCTAACAGAAAGCACCGGTTACATTGTGTCACTGGCCCGGAGGAAGCGGGGGAGGAGGTAGAAAGAAAGAAATAGACGTGGTGGAGTAGCCAAGGTTTGAAGGGATAGTGGATGGCAGAGACCGAGGGGGTGTGAGAGAGGTGAGAGGGACCGCAAAACAGAGCTGAGATTTACAAGTTTCCTGTACGCCATGGCCATACATCATAACTCAACTAATAATAACGGGCTAGGAGAATGGTATTAATCATGGTCGCCCCTAGGAAAATGGGGAGGAATTGGAACTTTCTTGTTACCTTTTCTTGGTTGGTACATTTAAAAAAAAAATTTAAGACAATATTTACGTTAAATAAAGAATCAGTTTTTAATTTTAACTCGTGTTCTTTGTTTCACGATTGTGTGACTTTTGCGACAAAGCATGTTGTGGGGCTTTTTCTGAATATGAAAAATACTTTTTATGCATAACTTCTGGTGTAACTCGCACACAATTCAAAAAGCGGTGTTACTTAGCATCCAATGGAAATGTCCAACCAGCAAGAGCTTCCACTGGTTGCTATGGTGATAAAACCACTTCTGTGCATCAGAATCGCTCTTTGTACATCACTACACCGCTGTCTCCTACCAAATAATTATCTGTAGCGTTTATTCGAGACCCGCAGAGAACCCTTCTGATACAGCCAATAAACAGAGGCTTCAAAAACAGACTACTTTTTTAAAATCGGTAAAATGTAATATTTTCACAATTAGACAATTACTTTTCGGGTTTTTGGGATATTTTTTTTTGTTATTTTTCAAGTTTCATCTCATTTCAAGGCATCGCCTTCTGACCAACCAGCAACGCGGTGTATTTCATCAGGACCGCGCCAACTATGTGTTGTCTGGCTCTGAAATTTGGGAGTCTAAGCAAAGGTAGCAAAAGTTGTTCACCAACGCCGAGGATACAAGATTCACTCCAAATGAAAGAGTTCTGATTGCAGAGATCGCTATGATTCTTCCACGGGCTTGGACGGGACTGAGAGGGATGGATAGATTTCCAATCCAGAAGGAATCGTGTTATCACAAAGCTCCCGCTTCTGTGGCAAAGATGGCGGGAGGTTAGATTCTGCCCCGGATCTGCGGTAAGGATTTGCTCTCTGGCTTGTATGGAGTGTGCGACTAAACTCCCCTGTCCATTTAGGACCTAAAGGGTGGCTGATCCACTCGGCATCAGTAGGGTGAAAGCCTCTGTACATCCCACCTTTTGGATTTATATCATTTATATTTATCATTTACTTGCATGCATGTCGATCATGCATTAGTGAACCCGGAAAAAGTAATGATTCTAGCCTTCAGACATCACTGGAATTGCCCCAGGGGTGATCGGTCTCTTGGCCTGAGTTTATTCCTTTGGGTAGTCTAATAAAAAAATAAGCCTAAATTAAGAAAAAAAAAAACCCCACAATGCTGAACCTTGTAAAAAGTCATCTGGATCCGCATTAAGTCTGTACAGACAATACGGCGAATGAACCAACCCCCCCACGGACCCCCTTCACCGGCTTCTGTACCACCTGCTTCAACAAACGCTGCTTGGAATGAAAGCTCCACATCTTTTATTCCTATATAAATAAGACAGGGAGGGAGTGAGGACATGGAGCCAAAGACAAGGTCAGATCTCCATCAGCTGCTCGTTGCCCATGATGATCTCGTTGACACATTTTGCTGCAAAGAAAAAAAAAGGGGAGAGAGAATAAATGCAATGGGAGTCACACAGGTACCGCTTTCCATGCATTTCCGCTCACAAAAGGGTTAATTGGGGATCAGTGAACCAAACCTTTTTGCTTCATCGTCGCTGCCTCTCATAATCTGGTGTCTCAGAGAAAACCGCTTCTCAGTTACTTACTCGACAGCTGCTTTTGGCCAGCTTGTCTGTCAAAAGCGGCGGCTGTCTGTGCAAGCGCTAACCTATTCCATAGCGCTGTACAATTAAACGCGGTGGGTTAACACGTAACAAAGACATATTTATACACACAGTTACAACCGGAGCCGAGGACCTCGTCCACAGTAGGCTTTTGAGGGCCCCGCTCATGAGGTTACAAGCTTAAAGGATTGTGCATCATGGGAGTTGTAGTTCTTTAACATATGAGCCGTTTTCTATTGGTTAACACCTCTCTGGCGTATAATTATTTCATTAGACTGCTTAAAACACACAGGATTTGTTAAGGGCGAAAAACGCTGTTGTTGGGAACCTAGAATAACGTTAAAGGCGCATTGTGGTCATCAAACGCCGCAGCAAGACTTAAGCGCTAACGTTACATGGCGTAATAAAAATATCCTGGGAACGAAAGTCTTGTCTCTCTCTGTTTTTGAGTACGGGTGAAACGTTTCACTCGGTTCTAGTCCAGATCGCATTTTGTATAGTCCTGCTGTAGGTCTTTCATCTTGGGAAGTAAGCATTTGTTTGTATTGCATTGAAACGCTTGCTTTTATTGACGGTCTACGGCTACACCTGTAAAGAGCGGATAATTTGAACTTGACCCTGGTGAGGCAGTCCTTCAGGGTGGTCTCCCAGGATCCGTAATGAAAGCAGTCGGACTGTGTTGACACAAATCTTTTAGACAGACACTTACAATAACGCAAGCATGTATTTACATGAAGTTTTAGTGCGGCGCAGCACTTAGTCTGAATGCATTCATGCAGAATCCTCTCCTGTGGAAGCTGACACTATAGAGTAAAGTATTTTATCAGGGCTTAGATCCCATAACAGCTCTTAAATCCTCCATGTCAGAGCCTCGGCCCCCACCTTCCTTCCCCAAACATAGAAAGGGGAGTCTAAAGCCTTTCCAACGGGGCTGGGCTGCAGCTATTTGTAAACTACAACTCTCATGATCAGTAGCCAGCACTCACAAGAGACATAGGTGGATGCAGTGAGAACGTCCAGCTCAAATGTAACCGTCTGAACGCTGGTGGTGAAGTGTAACTGCGTGCATACACGGCCATCATGTAATCTTTCAATCAGACTGCAAATCTCCAGCTGTTTGGTGAGCCATGGATGATCACACTCTCCAAACGGCTGGCCCTTTTCTGGACTACTCTCTCAAATGTTCTACCGTAATGACTAAACACACCAAATGTTTACTCCTTATCTAAAGCAAGTATCGGACTGATCATGTAAGGCGCAATCTGATTCACTGCAAACGGTATCGCTTCATGTGTTAAGCACATTATGTTATTGACGACTTTTCAAAACCAATCTATCAGTAATTAAATCTTCATAAACTTACACATGACAATAAAATATGCCAATGCATAGAAATATTTCAAAATATGTATATCACTCTTGAATAGTCTGAAGAGAGGAGAACTATGCATTCTCAAAGAGCACTGGTTTTGAATTTGGACGAAATAGTATTAAAGTTAGCGTTTACGCGGGGCAAGTTGGCGTTGGCGTTCACGTGGGACAAGTTAGCGGCGATTCATCTCCCTACATCAGATAGCTTAATGTGTAGTGTCGTCAGACCTGAGAAAATGATACCATATCTGTAGAACACACACATCATCTCCGACGCTCACCTTTGCTGTTGATGTGTATGTTAGGTCCCAATAAGCAATCTTTGACTTCTGCTCCGCTTTCAATCACAACATTGTTACAGATCACACTGCCTTGGAGAGTGCAGCTGTAGGGAGAAACACAGGATAGAGAAACTTATAAAAAAGGCAGAGGACGTTAACATGAGAGCCATTTTAAAAGATGAGAAAGATTGGAAGGGACAATTTTAGTGCTCAAGAGAACATGGTTAAAAAAAAGGGAATTGGGGGTAAAAAGATGGGGACATGGTAGATGTGAAGAAAATAACATGTAAGTGACATAAAAGTATACAGAACAGGTAGTTTACCCATGAGACAAAATTACCATAATTAACTAATTAACTAGAGTATTTTTGGGGCAGTGGGTTCGCTTTAAAAACATATTACCTGCATACTGGCCCTACTGAAAAAGAGAACATTTGGCTAACTACAGTATAGACCAAACCTTTAGTCCTTGCGATTCCTGCGATTCTTTAACTAGCTGACATGTCATATTCTTTTAACATCGTTCCCAGTACTGCTGAATGCCCAAACCCTTCCGAGAAATAATTGGCACGTGAAACTTTGTCTCATTCATAAAATTTTCTGGGAAGATTAAATTTTCTTGTGACAAAATCAGCCACAGAAACTGGAAAAAAAAGGTTCTTAGAAGATTCTGTGCCCATTTATGCCATCAAGACCTTCAGGGAAAAAAAAAAAGATCTGCTAAGGTTTATTTGTTTAATATGATAGAAAGGGCAATTAATGTTTAAGGTGGATCAGCTTTTGAAATACAAAACGGGAAGGTCGTCTTCAGTAGAAATGCTGCATCGCTCATATAATTGAATTGTTGACTGTGAGAGCGAAGAAAGAAGAAGACGACAGGTAATTTGTAGGGGGGGGGGAGTCCTTTTTGAATCTTGTTTTGGAGATCAGGCAGTGATGATCTAACCCCTTTAAGCAGGGGGGGTGGCGGAGGACAGAGATCTTTTTAGACATGGATGGGGGTGGGGCACCATGTATGTGGGTGTCCATGCTGGGGGGGTTGGGGTAAGTGGCACTAGGAAGAAAAGAGGAATTATAAGCATAGAAAGATGCTGGGAGGAGAGGGGGGAGATTACACAGATCTGTGTGTTAAGACAGCCGGACCACCTAACAAGAACAGAATGAAACACCTCAGCACGGGCCTGGCCCCCTCCTTGCCCTACAAGCACACACGCCTTGTAAACAAAGTAATCCCCCCCCCCAGTGTATCAGACACAGACCTCACAGTGATCAGGGGAGACGAGGTAGCAATCGAAAAGCTCTGTGAACTGCGTGTTACATGTCTCCATAAACCCAGTATTTATATATGACCAATTTCCTATACTATTATACACAGGAATGCAGAATTATCAAATATATACAAATATATATTCACACACAAAAAACACTAAACATTTGGTTACCGGGGGAGAGCCTTTTCTGATCATCTGCCATTATATATCCTATAAATGGTTTAGATTTAACATAAGGAAAGCAGGCATCTCCTGGAGACCTTTGCACTATGTGGCTCACCCTGACACCTTTTATTCAGGGTGGGTGTTGTATAAAACTGACTAAATACCCTCTTCTACAATTCACTGGAATCCCGGGTCATGGAGAGGCCCGGTGCGCCACCTAGTGGAGAAGTCTGCATCTGACAGACAGATACTTGCCCCTCGTGTACCGTGACCCCGTTCATTATTATGCAGTTGGTGATCTTCACTACGTCCCGGATGTTGCAGTTGGATCCCACCAGGGAATGCTTTATAGATGTCTTCTCCCCAACTTGGGTCTGTGCACCAATCATACTGTCTCCACCAACCTGTTGGTAAAATGGTTATCATTATTCATTTTCCCTACTAATTTTCGGTCAGGACATCACTAGCTGTTCAAACCAATAACAAACGCTCGCTAACATACTAGATCTGTTCCCCATGATTTAGATACAGCAAAATTCATATATTATAGTATATATATAGACATAGCTAATAGTAGTCTTATCTCCATAGCAACCGACAGAACGGTACAATCAGTAGAAAGGTTTAATTGGTTACTATGGCACCTTTTAAAATTTTCACCAGAATTACTTTTATGAATAATCTCCACGTTGCTTTGGAGCCCACATTAGTATCAGAGAAAACAGGGGGGTAACCCAACAGAATAATTGTTTAAAAAGAGTTATGTGAATCAATTTCTAATAAAAGTTAACTTTTAATAAATAGGAGGATATAGTGTTAGGACCGGATGAAGTATAGGGTACCAAGGTAGGCAAACAAGAATGGAAGAAACAGTATGCTGCGGAAGATATTAATAATAATAAATAATAATAATGGAATTTATTTGTTCCAAAGAAGCCTAAATATTTTCTAAATTGCTCACCATCAGTTTGTTTGTGATCACTGCTGTCGGATGGACTTGTGGATCTTCACTGCAAACAGCACACAACAATCGTGGAACCTGTTAACACAAATGAAGGATTGGCAAATGACCTTGTGTCTGGCACTAAAACGTGTTGGACAAACAGTTATGAATCTATCCTTAAAAAAGGCAAATACATGTATCACTGTACTGAAGATTTTCTAAAGCTTTATGCACAACACGTAACCCTCGTGGGTAACTGCTGTATGCGGACCCTCCATACAACTGTGAGGCCCTTGTTCCACTCTCAAGAAGTTTGAAAGTAAAAGCTGCTTTAGAACTCACTTGTCTGTTTGCCTCGATATAGGTAGCCAGACTATTCACTCGACAACAGAATTCGTTCTTGGCTATGTGGACATAACACCGTAGTCTGTTCCCGTGGTATGGGTCTCGCATGTCGCCGCGATGGTCGTTCCAGGATGACATACCAAGTGCGGTGTCCATCAGTTCATCCTGTGTTATAAAGCTGTATATGTCTGCAAGGAAGCAAAAGAACAGAGGCAGAGCCATATCAACAGCGCTGATAACAAAGGCACCAGAAAGCTGCAGATCAGTGGTTAACCACAGGAGAGAAAAAAAACATGGCTGCCAAAACAGCTCCTTTCTTCTAGCTCTTATGGGTCCCTGCACATTTTTGTAGCTCTTGGTCTCCTAATAGCTGAGCTAAGCCTAGTGTCCAGTTCAGCCCTGGTATTCCATCACTGGACATCTCAGTAACCTCTAATCTCAATTCAACACTAAATAAACCTCAAAGAGTTAACAGAATCACATTAAACATGGAAAGAGCGGTATGATAATTGGAATCTGCCCAAAGAGAGTGAAACACGCTTAAAAAGAATGCAAACAATGCATGTCTTACCACGGGGCTTGTTCTCCTTGCTCCCATCATGCTCTGTACTCTTCTCTTTCAGGGATAACGCAGAGGATGAAAATTGCTTTTCAACCAAATATGGCAACAGGTCCCTTCGGATGGAGGAGAAGGACCTGCAGATGTAATTTGATTAAATACGAGTGAGAGGGATCACATGGAGGCAGATCTGTATCTGAAAACTATATAGGAAATGGTCTTCTTAATATAGGCCTTAATAGAACAAATGTGTGAAGAACAAATACACTGAAGCTGTTACAACTCTGCGCAATGAAATCTAGACGATATAAAAAGTAGGACCGCAAGCTTAAACACTTAGTAGTCCACATTGTCACTGTACTGAGAGGTCCATGAACACATGCTTGCCCACAGTCAAGTAGTCTTAAAGGCGCAGCTACATGAAAGGGTTAAAGTACTGGCCCCGTGGGTACATACTCATTGGCAGCCAGAAAATCCACCACGTATTTCTTCAGGCAGTACAGATGTGCGTCTACCATTCCCATCTTGATGTGAACTCGAGGGTACCTGCGGGAGAGACAGGCAACGTCCGCATGAGTTCAGTAACATATCCAACGACAAACTTATCCTGTTAGAAAGCCATTGTGTCTCCGATCAAGATTGAAAAATAATAAATTAATAGCTGTCTGAAGTAATACAATGTAACCACCAAGTAACGTACAGGCAAGCTGTATCAACAATCTGTTGTCATGTAAGGATGTAGGAATTTGCAGATGTTTTCTGTAATCCTCGAACATCAACTGAGTTTGTAACCTTAAAGCACAAAATAATAAACAAAAAACACATGCGCCTCGGACCACATTGCTGTCTAAAGCCAAGGCTGCTTGCGTGGATTTTGTCCTTGGAAACACATTCTTACACCCCTACATAACGTCATGGATGCTTCTTTCAATGCGGGATTTAGATTGCCGCCCGGCGGACTGGGAGAGATCACAGGAGACGAGGTTAAAAGCAGCGGGAACCATTATTTCCCCAATCAGGTTTGTCAACGTCAACTGCCATGAACATACATCATTCAGATCGGTGCTTTACACTTCATGAGGGGTGACAGTGAAATAGAAAAATAATAATAGAAAATATTTATTATTATTATTATTAATAATAATAATAAATAAAAAAAAGGATTCAGAGAAAATAATTATTTTTTCTATTCACTATTGGTGGAAATAATGTGTTTTGCGGATCCCCAAAAGCCATAAACTTAAATTAGATTTGATTATGAAATAAAATTATTATTCATGTTTCATTAATTCTGAATTTGGTAAAAAATATTGTACAAAAAAAGAGAGAACTGCAGATTGCTTTTCTTTAAACAATACGTTTTAAGAATAAGTAGTCACAAGGATAGTCTTAAAGTGGGATTTCATGCACACCCCCTAAAAATATTACACTAAATCCTTCAATTTCAGATTCATGTTCCAAACGACACTGACACGGATTTTGGTTTTATCCTGTGTGGGTGGCTTTGTAAGTAAGTTCTCCGGGACATAAGGCTGGGCTGATACATACAAATATACAAAGGATCTGAGAGATTGGCCTTCACTGCAGCCATGATGGACTGGGGTCACAGGTCAATGAGTTAAAGGGTCACTAATCAGAGATGTACTTCCAGGTGTGTGCTCCTGCCATGCCTGTAGCTCTTGTCTCCGTTTTCAGAGGTCACTAAAGGTCTACGTGTTTGACAAATGTGTTGCGTGACAGCTCAGCTACATAAATAATAAAAACGGGTTTGTATCAGTCGTCGCTGATTGGATAGAACATCAAACATGCTAGCAATAATAGCGAGAAATGTACGATTTATGGTCATATACTACTTATGGAAGATAACTTGTAAGCGCCTCATTCATTTACCCTTTGTGCATTGCATTTTGGGTTGTGGAAAGTTATATGTGTATAATACAGAATGCTTAATTTTAATCTTTATTAAAAAAAAAGGGGGGGGGGGCATTCTATAGAAAGTTAGGAGCATTAGCAGAAAAGCCTTTCAGGACTGACAGGGACCTTTCCTTGTAAATATTGACTCAGACTGCCAGTGATGCATTTATTTTAATTTCTCAGTGCAAAAAAAGTTGATTACTCATTTAAGGGAAGCATGGCCCACCAGCAGCCCCACCGCGTGTTAGCAGCCCCACCGCGTGTTAGCAGCCCCACCGCGTGTTAGCAGCCCCACCGCGTGTTAGCAGCCCCACCGCGTGTTAGCAGCCCCACCGCGTGTTAGCAGCCCCACCGCGTGTTAGCAGCCCCACCGCTCCAGCAAGTCAAAAGCTCCCAAATCCAATCATAATAAATGTGCACACAGTCACTACCCTACCTGGTGTGTCAGCATAAATTCTGCCCCAGGGGTAAAACACCTGGTAACAATAGCTGGATCTCAAACATTTTGAATAAGGAATTGTTCACTAAACCTTTAAAAATATAAGGATGGGGAGTTAAAATGCAATGTGCGCTGAGCTTGTGGATGCCCTCACAATACCCACCTCTGCAGAATGCATTTTTTCACATCCAGACCACTATCCAGGTCCTCCTCATTAGCCAGTAATAAAAGCTGCGTTCCCGTGTCATCCACCCCGATAAAATCCCGCTCTTCCACTGGAACAAGTGACGTAGGCAAAACGGAAAGAGGATAGAGGAGAAAAAAATAATTATTTTGCGTTCACAATAAGGATGGAAACATAATATATTAAAGTATATTGTTAATCAATGTACAATAAACAATTTTACAACTCTGCGGTATTTATGCACGCAATAAAGCTAACCCTTCTCAAGGATTAACAAAAAATTAGAAGACAAAATGCATTTCTACTTGGATAACCAAAGTTCAGAGTAACCCCCTCGTCTTACCTGCCTTCTGCTTCCCTTTCTGTCCCGGGATATGCTCAGTGGGTTCAGATGCTTTCTGCATTAACATGGACAGTGTGGCATCATGAGCCCGGAACAAGTCAACAACCTCATGAAGTGCGACCTCGGTGATGAGGTCACAACTGATGACTAAAACATCGCTCTGAAAAACAGAATAGACAAAGAAGAAAAAAGAATAAGCAACTTGATCAGATTTGGGGCATCATATTCTCAATGTGTTGTTTCAATTACAAAAACAATGATTTCTATATACCAATTTCTGAAATTCAATAACAAGCCAATAACTTGGTTTACATAAGGCTGGATCTACATCCCATATGCCCAGGATTACTACCAACCCTGGTTCTCTTTTTGAAAAATGCGTTTGAGATTATATATATATATATATATATATATATATATATACACACATACATACATACATACATATATATACACACACACAATGGTTCAAACATTTGGGGTCATTTAGAAATGTCCTTGTTTTTGAAAGAAATGCAAATTTGGTCCAATAAAATGACATGAAATGGATCAAAATCCAGTGCAGATTTTGTTATTTTTGTAAATGACACCTTTTTTGTAAATGACAGCTGAAAACCGCTTGGTTTTAATGGAATATCTTCCATTGGCGTACAGAGGCATTTTATCACCCTATCACTCCTGTGTTCGCTAAAGCAAGTTTAAGTTTAAAAGGCTAATTGATCGTTAGAAAAACTTTTTTTTTGCAATTATGTTACAGCTAGAATTTTCCCCGTTTTCCACGAAAACAGCTGAGTGACCCCAAACTTTTGAACGGTAGTGTAACACACACACATGCTGGTCCACTAAAAAATATCAAAGCTTGACTTTATTTCACTCAGTTGCTGTCTGGTCAACTATACTTACGTTAACATTAAAGATTAGAGTTCAACGCCTCAGAAATTCACTCTAACGCTCGAATACTACCACTCAATTCCCGAAACCTGATTTACCTTGATCTTCTGGTAGATATAACGCAGGGAATAAGCAGTCCCCATGTCAGCTTTATCCTCTGGTAGACACACAATATCCACTTTCATTTTGGTGTCTGGGAAACTTTTCTGTACGTCTTTGGTCGTCACCACTATTACTTCTAAATGCAAAAAACGGGCAAGTTACCAACTCCAATGGAGTGAGATTAAACAAAGTCATCAGGGCAGGGATGTGCGGAGAGAGAGAAGAGGCTTAAAAGTTTTAAAAATACTGCTATAATACCTTTAAAATCAATGAGCACCATGCATTTAACATCACTTACCTTCAAAGCCGGCTCGTTCCAGCATATTCAGTGGATACCACAGGAGAGGTCTGTTTCCTACGGGAAGCAGCGGCTTTGGGATCCCAGTGGTTAGGTCCACCATCCGAGAGCCACCACCAACAGCCATGACTACGGCTTGTAACTCCACAGCCATTTTGTTACGACGATTGGGTGTCAGTAAAAGGCTTGCGTGTTTTCAGATGTATGTGGCCTGCCAGAAGACGGGAAAATTCACTGATCGGCAAACTATTTTCAAAGATACTTAAACAGTTAAGATTTATTGAGTTATTTTTTTCAACCAGGAAAGAGTTTCTTTTAGCCGGCGTACCACAATCTACTGTTGAGTTGAAAGTGGTCGTTCTAGATCTTGACAGGACCACCAAATATGAAATATTGATCCCACTTAAAACATTGACTAAAGAATAGAACCTCGTACGTCTAAACATTTCTGCTCGGACTGTACATTATGCGGTTCTAGTAAATGATTACTATTCCACGTAAAGGACATTAGCGATTCAGCAAACAGAATTCTGTACTATATAGACATGATCTGAAGAATAAATAGGGCGGTTTCATATATATTTCCTATGGAAAACTACGACTATAAGCAAAGCTGAAAACCTGAACATGATACACTATGTTGCTTTCAAAGCGATGTTTCCTATAAATAACTTCACGGTTGTAAATAGAGGGGCTTTAGGCAAGATTAACAGTTGTGGTTTTAATTTATCCTATATCAACAAAGGCAAGACAGGAGGGTGCATGGATTTAGGGGTCCTTAAAGGCACTTCATTGATTTTTTTAAAATTCATTTTATAACAGAAATCCTTTAGATTTTAAGTGAACTAACCATATGTTTCATTTTATATACATACATATATATATATATATATATATATATAAATTTGCACTGCAGTCGAATGCGAATTGTCTGGAATGTATCTAAAAGCCGACAAGGAACTGACATGTTGAAAAATGCAGAATTGCAGCATTGAAAATAAAAATCAGATCAGTATATCTTACAGATTATGTTTTTTCTGGAGGTAAACTAAATAGTCTTATCTTGAGAAACATTTATCGCAAGAACTGCAGCCTTTAAAGAATAATCATGAATTATATCAATTAAATATGTGGTATTTTATGCAGTCTAGCATTACAGTAGATACTCTTAAGCTACATTTGTTTTAATTACAAGACTGGTCCTTTTAAACATATCATTGACCTATGATCTCTAACCATAAGGAACGGTTTTGTAGCTATACCTCCATTCTCACTTGAGAAATCACAATACTCAGACATTTAATTGAATATGCAGCTTAGAAGGTCCTTTGACATTTATCATTTCTTCTCTTCGGTGATAAATGTGTTTTTTGTTGCCATAGGCATTCAGGATCCGTAAACTCAGCAACTTGGAAAACTAATGTTCAAAGCAGAAACACCCAAAGCAGTTTACATACATTATTCCTAGTTAAAAGGGGGCAGATATCACCCGTATTCTAGAGGCAGATGCTGACACAACACACCTAGTGCTGACATATAACGAAGTATCTTTATATAAGAATTTATATAAATTGTGGATACTATAGCATAATCATTAAAGCCAAATGGCCTGCAAAGTATACATTTCAAGGGGGTAACATTATGAAGCAGGTGCAAGAAGCTCTATAGAATAGGCAAAAATCCAAAGCAACAGAATCCTGAAAAAAACTAAAAACATAATATAATAATATAGTATTTTTGATAATATATGCGGACATACATGTTGAATTTATGTTAACATCCTAAATAATGGTACAGCTGTACATACAGTGCTTTAGCTTCTTAAATCCATTATCTACTATAATAGCATTGATAAGATCATAATTTGGACTGGAAACTATACAATAATTCACTATAATAGTGTCAGGTATTTAAAGGTAAAGACACAAACATTTATTTTATATTTTTCCTTTAAAGTTTGGCATATAGTATTTATAAACATACAAACTATTTTTAAACCCCACGAAGTATTAAACATTACCCCCTGGGACACACCAAAATGTGACTTAATGGTAAAATGAGGTTATTTGTAATGATTTATTTCCGAAAACACCATTGTAGTGGCACACTATGAGCCCATCCCCCCACGTGTTTCCTAATTCGGCATGAATAATATAAAGCTGCTGCCTTCGGGAGGATAAGTGAGGGAAGGCAACCGGTGCAATACATACTATAACTTTATTTAACCCTTTTCTGTCTGGGTCATATGGTTTCTTGCTGTTAACCCTTTCAATGCAAGGGGCAGCCCATTCAAGGGGTCCATACTACGTCCCCCTTTAACCCAATGATTATTAATAATGTGCGTTTATGGCTTAATATCAAAACGTTTATTCCCGGCAAAATATAACATCCCCCTTCTCCCCGCCGTGTGTACATGCAGATAAATACACTCAGCCGGTACCTGTCAATGTGCAACTCCCAGCGTATCCAGTCAGCTCACTTCCGGTCTTGGACTACGGATCTCACAGAGGGACAAACTAGCAAAGCGCGCATGCGGCCACTAATCGTGTGTTATCCGTGTGCCGCAAGCTGCTGTCGCGGGCTGTGAGAGTGTCCGCAGCTGCCTGCCTGGGAGAGATAGGAGCGGCTTGTGTAATGTGATTCCAGAAAGGGGAAATGCCAAATACTGCCTTAATTTACAGAGGAATCATTACAAAAATGCCTCCATGACTGGGGCCCTAAATAAAAGGTAGTTTTAGGGCCCCTAACGCCAGTGTTTACAAACTAGGGGATGTACAACACACACCATATGGACAAAAGTATAGGGACACCTGGCCATTACACCAACAGGGACTTTAATGACATCACATTCTAAATACATTAATATGTAGTCAGTCCCCCGTTGCAGCTATAACGGCTTCCACTCTTCTGGGAAGCATTTCCACAGATTTTGGGGAGTTTCTGTGGTAATTTTTGCCCATTCATCCAGTAGAGTGTCTGTGAGGTCAGGCACTGATGTCGGATGAGATGCCCGGCTCACAATCTCCATTCCAGTTCATCCCAAAGGTATTCGATGGGGTTGAGGTCAGGACTCTGTGCGGCCGGTCAAGTTCCTCCACAGCAAACCCATCCAACTATGTCTTTATGGACCATCTACATATTAATGTCTATGTATTTAGAATGTGATGTCATCAAAGTCCCTGTCCCAATACTTTTGTCCATATAGTGTATTTCATTAAATAAATAAAATCCTACCTTAGAAAAGATTTTGATTACTTACAGTGAGTTTAAATCCAAACCAAACACATTACAGTCTCGCTACAGCCTTTCGTCTCCTGCTCAATCGGGGAAGACCCTCGCTTAATTCATGAGAAGTTGCCCTGGGCCTCCTGTAGTAGTGAGTCAAGACGCGGACCCTTCTTGCCCTTTTGTGCCTAGAGAGATACCAACCGTACCCCGCTGCGGAGGCCAATGAAGGCTGTTAGATGCCCCATGCTGGGAAAATCTGCCCCTCATGTTGGTTCTGGACTGCCCTTGGGGCAGGATCAGACTGCTATGTTGATGGAGATTGTCATCAACACTAAACCTCTGCAGAAAGCAAGTCGTAAAGTGAGCTCCTAAGCTGAACGTTGTAGAAGGTCGGAGTCAGACAAAGGTTGGGTACGAAATTCACTATTTTTTAGAAAAAAATGTCTACAGATCGCATTTAATGGCACTTACATTACCCACAGCTGTGGGCATCACATTTTTTTTAATAAAAAATACTGTTTTTTCTTTCTATCCCATTTTTCAGTTGAAAAAGTCATCCCGGGAACAGTGTTGAGAGTTCCCGTCTAATTCAACGGGAGGGTTGATGGCCAGATGGCTCCTATGGCCGTGGACTCCTATAGAATATGTATACTGGGAGCCTGCTTTTTGTAAGCATCCCATGTTAAAGGAGCCATCTGTTTAGCCAGCACAAATCGTGGGCTGTATTAGCCCTACCCAAGAGTGAGACAAGGTACAATAGGGCGGCATTGTCAGGGAATGTCGGGGTAGGGGGGCAGCAGGTGCCCCTGATATGGATGCCTGTGACTAGTGCCTCTGTTGCAGTGGAGGCTCGTAGTCACAGGGCGACCACTGAACAGGTAAACCCAGACCAGGGGCTCTCTGGTTAAGTTATTTAATTTTGGGCGCCAATGGCCAGCAGTGTGCCAGTCCGGGCAAATGAGGCAGTTATCCATGTACCAATATCATCTAACAGTTAAACTGGACAGAGAGGGATACTTTTTGGGGTCGTTGCTATGGGTGGAACCTATAATTTATTCATAGTCATTTTTGTAAAATAAATCAGACTTGTTCATTCTTAAAAAAAACCAATAATTAAAATGTATGAAATATGACAAATTCCTATTTGGGCGGCCCCTAGAAATATGGCAGGGCTGCTAAATAATGAATGCTTCTCACTCCGCTCCTTTCTCATCCCCACAGGACCTTCACACCTATGCTTCACCCCATCATATAGAATCATCAGCTTCGGACATGCATAAAATATATCTTGTCGGAAGGCTCTCCTCGGTGAGAAAGGGGTTAAACGCTGCCAGCTGCCTGCAAGTTTGAATTAGAAGAGGATAAGACCACCCAAGGAGAAAGGTAGGGAGTGGGGTCTGCGTGTTTGTATCAGTGTGCAATAGGGTGATTTGTATATCTTTGCCTCTATATGTTTGTACGATTCCATACGCTGGTTATTTGTGCGTCTGTGTTTATGTGTGTGAGAGACAGATGTATTTGTGTACCTTTTCCTGTATAATTGTATGGTCCTCTGCACATGGGTAATTGTGTGTGTATTTACACAATCAGACACAGATGTGTATCCCTCTTTATGGGTGGCGAGGTTTGTATATCCATGTCTGATAAATTATAGGAATCTATGAAATGTTTAGGTGAAACGTTAATGTCTGCTTTTATTTGTATATGATTGCATAAATTGTAAGCTCCTTGGGGCATTGGGCAGAAGGGGGGGGGGGGGGGATACTGTCCTGAAAGTTTCAACTACTTTTAGGGAAACATGGTAACAGAGGTTAAAGAGTTAAAATGAAATCAATAAATCATCTCAGTGTTTAGTTTAAGGAGGGATAGGGCAAACAGAACAAAACTTCAAAAGGAAAAACTCTTTCTTAGAAGAAAACCCAAAGTCTTTTTTATGATATAAAAAGCAATTTTTTTATGTTACCGTAATGTTTCTTTTTGGGTTTTTTTAAATGGCGATGAAACAAAATGAAACTAAAAAAAAGAATGAACCGAAAAATCTAAATGCCTTAAAGGAAACATACCTTATTAATTGTTCTTTGTTCGGGAGCCATATGTCCATCCATACATGTTTAAATTGCATCATTGTATTAGCCTCTACCACCTCTGCAGGGTGGTTGCTCCACTTATCTACTACCCTCTTTCCCTACAGACCTACAGATTCTGGTGGATTAGTTAAACCATATGGCGGCTTTGCTGCGATCAGGAAACGTATTTGGATGCTTTGCCCCATATAACCTTAAGCGTTTTTAAGACCAAAATAAATATAATCTTAATCCCTAAATTAATATCAATAAGACCACCCGATAAATAAATAATATACCAACGTTCTAATCTAGGAACTTTCGTAACATGGCAGATGCTAAGCATTTAACGTCTACAAAATATTTAAGAGCAGTTCTATATTTTAACGTAAAAAAAACCAAACCCTATTTAGCTTCACGTTGGCACGCAAAGGGTTACGTCTCCTGGGTGGTCTTGGAGCTGGGAATACTGGTGATTAGTGCTGGATGTTGCATTTTTCTTGCACACTTGATCTTTTTTATCTTCACAATCGTACAAAAGGCAGCGGCAGACACTTCGCAGAAGAGCCTTTTGTTTTTCAATGTTATCTCCAACCCTTTCTCCGGCGCATAAAGGGAACGTATTCCCGGGGCACAATGAGCGTATATATTTAATAACCCCAAGGACATGCGCGACCAACTTATCAGAGATTCAGAGAGAACTCCAAACATGGTTCCAATGCATAGTCTGGGGATTACTCCTCAATGCTTCTTTGGCACGGCGTCTGAAGCACTGCTTCCCAGTGGCGGAGCGTGAGCCTACGGTGGGCTTGGAGCCTACGGTGGGCTTGGCGAGGCTTTCTCTGTGTGGCCCTCTCAGCTGTGATGTAAGCCATGTATGAACATCACTTTTCTGAAAGGGAAACATATTCAGCATGGAGCCGGTTGAGAGACAGAGCGTGACCTGCAGGTGTGCGGTCGTAACGCCGGCGCTGACAGCTCCGTGTGAGGCACGAGGCCCGGTGTCACGAATCCAGGGCCATCTGCGTTGAAGACCAATGGAAAACGTAGGCCCTGGGTGCCGAGATCACATCCGTCTCAAACACTAGAAGGTGACAGTTACACACGAGCAGAGGCCTCCAAAGCACACATGTCAGACCCCGAAGTGTTGGAGCGAGAGACGTGGCGTTTTTAAGACATCTACTACTTGTGGGCAGGGAGTTCTGGGAAGCATGAAGGAAACATCACAGACATGACTCGGTGGCTGAACATTCCTCCGCGCCATAAACCGGAGACATTTCAGGGACTCGCGCAAATCCTTATCCCCCAGACTGGTGAACGTCCCCTTCCGTTCTCTTTGGAGTTTGTTCACGAAATATCGAGTTATGATGCGTTCCATCGCGCTGTATTAATGACACGACTAGGCAGGGTCATCATCTTGGTCCTGCTTGCAGGAGAAACTCATAAGGGCTTCCATGATCCAGAAGAAAGCTTAATGTTCTAAACCTTTTTTTTTCCTTCTGCTTCTTATTTCACCAACTATCATAGCCAAGTGTGAGGTCCAGCTGGATAGAAACATAGTTTTTTTCTTTATGGAGCTACAGGTTAAGCTCACAAGACCCATTCAATAAGATTTTATCATTAAGCCGGAGTCTACGGAGTTTAGTTGGCTTGAAATAACCAGGTTCACTAGAAAGCTACTTCATTGTGAGTTGTTTAGTTCCCAGGAAACTTGTAAGAACTCAAAGACCTCCTGTTTAATCTGACATTGACGGGGGACTTAACTCTGGACACGTAATGGGTGGGATATTTGCCAGTTGCAGGGCACTCACAAGTTGCTAAGTGTTCTTACACTCTTAGCGTTTGCTAAACGTAGAGAACAGACCCAAGAGAATTTTAAGTCAGGTTAAGCGATAGGCTTGAGCGTCCATTATCTCAATAAGCCCCCTACAAATTGACCACTAACTCTGCTTTGAGTTCAGCCGAGTTCTTTTTGACTTTAACCGGTACTCAGCATCAAAACCCAGATGAGCTCACTTCGTTCTTGACCTGGTTACAGGTGCGCCAAGAGGTCCAAAGAGGCCAGAGAACAGATCTAGATAATTTGGATTGGGCTTTGGAAAGATGGGGGATCATTAACAGGTATCGGAATTCTACACATGGGGTTTGTAGCCCACCCAAGAGAGCCCTAGTGATATCACTTATTTTGGGAAATTTCAAGGCAGTTGAGTAATTATAATCAAGTATTGCACAATAGAATGGTCAGCTATTAAAACGCTCGACATGTGTACCCCTGCCAATTAAACCTGATGACTTTTATCGGGGTTCACAAAGAGGCCCCAAAGCTATTTTGACTCTACGTCTTTTTTTACGCTGGTCGAATAAAAATGTATCGGCTTCAAATAAAGGCTTCATCTCATTTTAATTGCATGCACTGGATCTTGTGGATCCGTTTTATGTAGCGCCATTATATTCCGTAGCCCTGCGGAATTCAGTTATTACGTGGGAAAAGTTGCCTTTTGTTCTGTTGTGGAATAACAACTAATTCTATGGTAACAAATGAATTGAACGGCGATGTGAGTCACCTGAGAGGGTTAATAACAATTTTAACATATTTACAGCTGTCATTTTGAAATGTGTTTGTTGATGTGTGGCTCCCCCTGCTGGCAGCACAATGGAAGTACCGCATGTATCGCGCGTGAAACGCCCAGGGAGGGTATGGATAAAGACAAATTCCAGTGGAAAAGTCAACTGGAAAATTCCATCGCTCCTGGTAACTGCACCACTTTTACCACTCTATGTCTGAATTAAATTCTTATACATAACCACCAAAGCTGAAGGGACATTCCACGTATCCACCACTCTCATAAGTGTATTTTGCACATTCCAGATAATTCTCAAACTCCTGTTTTTGAGTTGGATCCCTAAGGTAAGAGCATTTTGTTTTCTAGTCACTGGCCATCTGCTTTTGCAATCTTATCTCTGTTTAAATGTCATTTGATGCATACTATGTAAATAAGATACTAATAATAACAATAATAATAGTAAAAACAAGCAGGCATTTTCCAGTCTCCATCTCTGCCTCATTATAGACATTCAAAGTGTATTCTGCCACACTAAAGGGCACTGAAGGAAGCAGAGAACCAGTCGTCACCAGGTTTCTTACATAAGACCCAATGCAAGGGGTTATGATGTCATCGCAAAGTTTCATTGTCCAGACACACCAACACAGACAGGTAAACCATGTTTTATTAGGTCATACATTTCAAAAACAGAGCGTCTCAGAGCTGTACAAAAATATATCACACATACACTGTACTGCTGTTATATTTATACAGGAACCATGATGCATCTGGGACCCTGTGACTTCATGCACATGGCAACAAGAAATGCATATAAATAATTAACAAGCCATTCCCGGCTATAGATCCGACTGGGCGACGTGCTGCCAAGCTCCTGTAACAGAGCCGAGTAATCTAAGCATTTCAGGGAGACCCCGGGGACCAGGGGGTCTCATTCCTCCCACGGACTCATGTCTGTATCGATGGCCACGCAGTTGTATGCAGCATAGCGTAGCTTTTCCTCACAAACCTTTGCACTGTAAGTAGCAGAAAACACGTCACATGGATGGCACAGAAGGCATAGGTACAGGAATCAGGTGTGAAGGAGAAGGCATAGTACTGTATAAACAGGCACATGGGGGATAAGCCTGGGCAGCGACACCGGCCGCCCCCTTCTGCTGCTGGCGTTACCGCTAGGGGTGCAAATACGACGTTGCATCCCGGCGCTCTGTATGCTAAAGATGTATACAGCCCTTTCATGCATCCTATGGAGGCTGTGCACAATCGCCCAAAGCGTTAATGGACGTCAATGTTGGGGGGGGGGTCATGGATAGCCCCCTTTAAAAGGCCCATTGAGCAGTGGTGCTACAGGGAGTCTGATCACCCAAAAGGGCGTTTGGCTCCCTGTTATGTGGCAGAAGGGACACTGCCTTGTGGATCTTCCACCGGCTTGAATAACGCCACTGGTTGGACACCAGTGTAATGTAATAAAAACACAGATCGCACACTCAGTAGCAGCAGTATGTCCTTACCTGGCATAATGTGGAAGGTACAAGGTGCTAGAGCAAGTGGATGACTGGGGTAAGGAGTCGGTGGTGTCCGATCTGCAGGTGGGGAGAGAGACCAGAGGGCAGGCTGAGCAAACATATTGACGACAGAAAGGCTGGCCATGTGTAAAAAGCTGAGTTTGGCGTGAAATGTAGTAAGTGAGGAAATAAAAACGGTCAGAAGCGATCTTTGGTAACGAAAGGAAATGGAAGGCGTTTTCTGCATATTGACCCCCTCTATCGTCACTGTACTCACCCCACTTTATCTGGGTAGATGTAGATTGGAGCCGGGAGACGACTTCGCCCCGTTACAAACCTTAGGAAACGGCTCCGGTCCTCTGCAATACAGAAGCAATGTTGGTAAAGCCTCCCATGACGAGGTGACCCGCTATCACACCCCGTACAGACACTTGCGCTCCCCGACGGTACCGTCCTACCGCTGCTTAAGCTCACGTTCCACTTTCCTTCCCCATCACCGTTCAGACGGTACCCGTCACTGCGCGTTGTATACAGAGACCTGAGGAACATTTCTGCGTACCATTGGTGAAGTTGTTCAGCGCTTCCCAGAAATATTGAACCCGAACGTCGGTCGCTTCCAAATCTTCAAACCTGGCTGGAAAATCAGTGACACGTTAAACCAAAATCACCAATAATAGAAGACGCAGTGATCCCCGCAGGACTAACACTACAAAGATCATTCAATGGATAGGAAAAGTTCTCTTTTAATCCGTTCCATGCGCGACTGCTCATTCTTTGGAGCAGTGCAGGAAATCTATAGGTACATAAGGAATGTTAGTGGAGAGATGCAAATAAATAGCTCCCCTGTCGGTAAACGAAGCATATAGCAAAACAGATGAGCTTGTCATATGAGAACAAGGGATGTAAACGTCGTGCAGGCCTCTCGTATCCGTTTGGTGACAAAGTTTTGCATTCTTACGATTCTTACTTAGTTTTTTTAGGGCTTCCACGGAGATTTCTGGGTCTCCACAGACCCTCTTCTCCAGTTCCTGCCAGGTGAGAAGATCCAGCACAGCCTGCGGGACCACTTTAAGAAGCCCAGCCTGGATCGCTCCAATCTGAGAGACATAAGAAACATAGAATTTAATGGCAGATCAGACCCGTTCAGTCCCATTACCTTAGTCAGATTCAGGAGCCATATGCCTATCCCATGCATGTTTAAGTTTCCTCTACCACTTCTGCAGGTATGCTGCTCCACTTATCTACCAGCCTCTCTCCCTTACACTAAATCTAAGCCCCTGAACCTCTAGTTCTAACATTTCTCCTCCTTTGAAATAAAACTTCTTCTGCAAACGTTTCTACAACATCTCCTCTCTTTTCTCCAAGCCGTACATACTGAGATCCTTTCCTAAAACTTTTTTTAAAGGGAGGCAATACAACCGGATACTGTAATTACAGCAAAAAATTGGCAATATGAAGATACTTTTTTTTTATTTTTTTTTATAGGATTTGTGTCTGATTTGTACCTGCTCCTTGCTCTCCTCCAGCCGAGCTTTTTGTACCATTTTAATAAATTCCATGCGGTCTTCATAGCGCACAGATATGCCGCTGCCCCCCGGGACCAGCTCCACCATCCTCTGATCGCTCAGCACCGTTGTGTAAGTGAGCTCCCCACCAAACTTAAACTCAAAAGTCTCCTTGTCCATAAGCTCCATCATGTCCAACAGCTTGACCTGGAAGTCAAGCATAACACCATTAAGCTCAGAAGCAAGCCATTCGCCTTACCATATGGCATCTCCTAAGGTCAACTACTTCCAATAGAACTACGTGACCCATCTAGCAATATATACACCCAATATGTCGGCATATACAGCCATTTCACCTTCATCTGTTGTAGAGCAGAGCCATATTATTCACACCGCGCTTCATACAAAGAGCGCTGGACGCCACAATCCCCAGGGACGAACTTACTAACAAAGAGTCGACGGCAGGGAAGTCTTTACTCCAGCTGACGACTTCTCCTGTGAGCTGTTTCCATACAAAGCCCGGTAACGCAAGAACCTAACGAGAAAAAAAAAAAAGAGAACTGGTGTCTCTGGGAATAGTCCATTACAGCTTAAGCAACCGGATCTGGCAACGCAAGGGTGTCACGGGACAGTGATGTGAAATAATGAGCCTGTGCGGTACGTGCAGCTGGAAAAGAAATATTACTTGTGTAATATGAATATATTAACCTAGCTCCAGGTTTCTCTGATGTCGCAATAACCAATAAATAAATAAAACCAATTTGGGTACGCCTACGCCGAATCTACATGTCGCCTTTCATTCACTGTAGCGAAGCATGTCCACATCGGTAAAGAAGACCACTAAATAGACATATTTTACATACTAAACCTCTGTCGGTCTCGGATTAAATGTCCCCCGTTGTCGATTACTGTTGGATGGCAGATTTGGGGGTAAATCTAGGAAGAAACAGGACACACTGAAACGGGAAGCGAACAATGAGAAATTCGTACCAGGAATTCTTTCCCTCGGAGAGCAGCTCCCATGAGCTGCCCGATCCATTCGTATTTAGCCGTGTCCTTACAGGATGGATTCGGCACGTACATATCCCGAGCTTCGCCGGTGCCGTTACCCTGCAACATATTTGGTATATGGTAGAAAGAAGACAAATTCATAGTGTGTGTGGGGGGGGGGGATACTACTTTGGAGCGGACTAAATAATAAATAAATGGGGTTCACACGTTGAGATAGGAAGCTGAAGGTCTCACCTGGTTTGAAGTGCGAACGAAAAATGGCAGCGGCACGGGAGTGTCTGCCGAGCTCGGACACAGCTCCTCCGATATATCAGCCAGACTGTCCCGGAAACCTCCGCCTGCGACAACATGCGCAGGGTTACGGGGGCATGTGAATCCGACGCATTCTCTCTACAGAGCGTACACTCCAATCACTCACTACGCTGCTTACCGGGACCAGAGCTAGAAATCATGTTTGTCTGCGATGCATTTAGTTTAATTTAAACTGGAGAAAAGACCTTGGAGGTCCCAAAATCTTTTGTGCACACATCTTTTGCTATGTTGGCCAAATAAAGCTACCGGCGGTCCTAATAAACATTTCCTGGGGCAGTCTACGGCCGGGATAAAAGCTACGTTGTCCGGAACATCCCAAGAAATTGGGCCAAAAAGTTGGCGGCTATGCTTCTGTGCAGGTGCTTTTCAAAATAAATCATTCATATTCATTCAATGCACCGGCCTGCAGAGTACAGGAACTGAGGTAGAATTTTTGAGTTTCAAGCCAACCACTTGCAATCTTGTAACGCCCTTGTAGCAACATTACAATACATACATTGTTATAGCTGCCAACCGATAGATGCAACGATATACATATACACTGGGGGAAGGAAAACCCATGTCACCTACCTTGATCGATGATACCTTCTGCTATGAATTTACATTCCCACCACTGGTCATAGCGTACGGGCCACCTAACACAACATAGACAAACAGGGTAATAATTACCAACACATAACACAGATTTCTAACAACTCAGGAAAAGCAGGAGGCACACGCCAGTGATGCCAAAGTGATGCCAAACTCTGCCAAGCACTGATTTCAGCTCAATTCTGCAATTCTGGCAAGAACCGTTACAAAGTTTGTCTTAATGCTGCCATCCTCTGAGCTTTCCAGACACTTTGCTATATATATATACATATATATATACACATATACATATATACATACACACGCTGCTAACAAAGGCAAGTAGTATCACTACCCAGAATCCCTTGCTACAGTCAAAGCATCGCAGCATATGGGAGACCCACCTGTAATCCAGCGGCTTCTCCGATTTATCTGTGGGCTTTAGACCTTCATACACCTGGAGATCAAAAAGCCATAGAAAGTGAACTTTCTCCATAACATCACACATCGTCCATCACTCAAACAGCGAAGAAAACGCACAACGCTATTTGCACGGCTAAAGGGCAATCCCAGTGTACTTTCATATCCGTTGTGTTATTGTCTTCTAATCAGCTGTAGCGCAAGAGCTGCAATTCAACGCAACTGCTATTCCAGTTACCGCGTGTTCTGATTACCCGATTATCTGATTACCTGGCTAAAGACGGTCTTCTTGTAGGTCGGGTCCAGCAGAGGGTTGTCTCTGTGCTCCACCGCCAGCCTGCGGTTGATGTACAGACGGGGCATGAAGTTGGGTTTACTGGTTTCCGAGTCCTTCAGACACTGGGTGATGAGCGCACAGCGGCGTTTGGACAGCAGAAGGAACTGCTTGATATACTGGATACGGAAACAGACCGATCACATAAATATCCACACGAATGCCTTAACTTTTAAAACAAGCGGGGTCCTGCTGTTGTGTTCATATGAAACCTATGGGGCGCTTAGGGTCTCCAGGGAATGATGAAAACATAATGAACAGCATCAGATGAGCGACACGGAATGGGAAGGTCTGACGATACCAAATACGCTGGATTTGGAAGTATAGTTGATGAACAATATAAATGTTTCTGTACGTCAGTTTCCATAGGCAATGTATAAATATAAAATACTTAACAATTGCGAAATAGTATAAAAAAAAAAACTCACATCACACCAAGCCTGTTGGCTCTTACCTTGAGCTGATTAAAGGTGCCCACGCTGTGATCCCAGGTAGGAACGAGATGATGTAAAACATTGTCCAGCAGCTTCACAAACCTGTCAGGGGTGAAAAAAATTGTTTATGGTGATCCATGCCAGGGAGCCTTGCAAGTTTTGCATTTGGGAATTACTTGAGGCATGCGCTACACCTCCAAGAACCTCATTCTTATGCTACGCCGTATACGGACTGCATTACATTTTATTAAAAGCACCAGCCTCTCGCCACCCCCTACACAACGCAATCTAGCAGTCAAAACACTATCTGGCAGCCCCTTCCCACACACAACAGTACGCAGCACCTCTTCGCACATACAAGGCAGAACATACAACAAAGGCCCAATCAAAGCACAGCGACTGACAATACCCTGGTGACAAGACAGAGGGGTATTCATAACAGAGAATATATCTTCATCTAAATACTCAAATCCCATAGTTTACTTACTTCCCATGGTAACATCAAACCGGTGAGGACACTAAAGGCGATAACCGTATTCTGATATAATTATAGCATAAATATCCCATTATATAAAGCAAAGTACCTTTGTTTTATACCAGCTCTGCTGTACAGATTGTCTTACCTCTGTATTACGATGGCTCTACGGTAAAGGACATCCGGGTCAACGGCTTCCAGCCGTGGATATCTTACTAGGTTGGCCGGCTGAAACATGTCTGCCGTGAGTCCCAAATCTCTCTCCTTAGATGACTTTAATTTAATCCCTCGTATCCGGACATCGATACCTTCATCTACGGGAAAGTAGGATATTTCAGGAGGCAAAATACAAGCTTCCCAGATATCAGTCTAACAATGATGTCATCGCACAGAATTAGATTAATTTGTAGCTACAAGCCAAGCAGGGGTTCAAACAACGAAGATAGCAGCGTCCAGTCAGTACCATATATTACCAGTGCATGGCACATGGAGGGCTGGGGTGTCACGGGGAAGCGTATGGGGGCTTTACCATGAAATAGTAAGTAAAGAAGCATCATTTTTGGCAGCTCTGTGTATAACATCACAATACTTACCAATACACTCCATAATTCGGATCTCTACCACCGGGAGGTGAGACGTCATATCCTCCAGGACACAAACATCTCCAATTAAATTACTGCCGGGACAGAAAAGACCACACGCTGTTAGTACGTCTAGTACTTACTCATGAGTTAAACTATCACAATACGTATTGTTGGACAAACTTCAATAAGTGTCGCCGGGCTGTACTCACTCATCTATAGTGACATCATTGATTTTTTTCAGGGAATCCCTCTCGCCGCCGTAGACAACAACCCTTTTGGGCATGTAGTTTTCATCGGTAGAATCCACCGTAAGGAGCAGCTTCCTGATGGAAAAAGAGATCAGTCATTGGCTGAAAACGCAAGGTTCATAAGAAAAATCGCAGATCCGCCACAACTCAATTAACTTAACCCATTAAGTTCTCTCTCCCCTGTTGTCAAGTTACTGGTTGTTGTCACCTGGTCCAAGCAGCCATTTTTAAGAGTAGACAAATTCATTTTTTGCCACCTTTTTGCCCTTAAAAGCACCGACCGACAAGCCAATCGTGTATCTAGAGGTAGTTTAAATAAGATGTAGTTCTACTCAAAAAGCACGTTAATGACGTTAATGCTCCTACTTGACTATGGTGCCTTCTTTCATATGTAATTGAATCCAGTGCTGCCCGTGGGATCCGTCGCTTTCCCAGAAAGTGTCATGGTAACCGTCGGTCAGACACGATATATTATTTTCCTCCTGTAACGAGAGAAACGTCAGGATTAACAAGCGGTGTGACAACGAAACAACTACAACCTCAGGTCCTCCTGACGGAACAGACTCACTTGTCCTGTCTTGTCTGCTTGTTTCACCTGATGTAAAGGATTGATTCCTAATCAGTTGTTGGTCTAGTCTTCAGGAGCCATATGCCTATCCCATGCATGTTTAAATCCCCTCACTATATTAGCACTATATTAGCCTCTACCGCTTCTGCTGGAAGTATTTTCCACTCATCTACTGCCCTCTCAGTAAAGTAGTAATCGGTGAGCGTTCTGCTACGTCACTGTACATATGAAAGACAAACTCAGGGATGTTTCTCCTAAACAAAAGATAGAGTTGGCCCTTGATAATGCATAGATGTGTAATATTTCCTGAATGCAATGTCATTAATTTAAACACACATTACGCAGGGCCAGAGTTTGAGGTCATGTCCATGTTTTTGAAAGAAAATCACATTTTTGTCCATTAAAATAACATGAAAAGGATCAGAAATCCAGCGCAGACGGGGTTTATGTTGTAAATGACTTTTGTAGCTGAAATTTGTAATGAAATCTTCATAGGTGTACAGACGCCCTTTATCACTCCCATCACTCCTTTATCACTCCCATCACTCCTTTATCACTCCCATCACTCCTGTGTTCCAAAGGCACCTTGTGCTGGCTAATCCAATATGGAATAAAAAATATAATTTTGTATATTCAGAGGTTCAAAAGTAGAACAGATAACAGATATTAATTTATCTATTTTTATCGGTCAGTATACCGTAATTTATTTATTTTTATGTGGGTGAGACAGCCAGACCCGCAGTTCCAACACCTGCTTTCCAAATGTCAAAGTCCCTCTTATTGCTGCCGGGTGAGTCACAGAGAAATCGTTTAACTCTGAGTTTACTTTCAAAGGTTAAAGGAACAGAATATTTTATTGTCTCATTTTAATTAAAGCATAGCCATGTCACATGTCATAAAATAAGAACTTTTTTCACCTTATCGAGAGAGTGCGAGATCGATAAAGAGACCGAGAACGAGTAAGTGAGTAAGTGTGTGTGTGTTGTGCATCATGAGAGTTGTAGTTCCAAAATGACCCGTTGGTTACCCCTACTCTGGGCAGGGTAGTTACGCAATAAGTGCTTATTGCCATTTCTGTGTCGGGTTCACTGGTTTGCCGTACCGTGGAAGAAGACACGTTGATGCTCTCCACAAACTGCTTCACGTTGCCCAACGATTCATCTTCCTTTCCCACGTGCTCAAACAGAAAATGCACCAAATCTTCGTCGCATTCATAGCTCCACGAAGAAGGAAGGAATCTGCAAAAACAATAAGAATGACGATTACGAAAATCAACCGACTATCCCCCACGGACGCCGTAAACACAGCAAGCGCTGGCCAGAGGCAAGGAGTATAACAGTTTAATAGCGGTAATTTATACTATCGTCTTGCATGAGTCTATAATGGTGGAGCCGTGGATGCGTGTGATGAGAGTATTCCTGTAGGGCAAGGGGGGCTTGAAGAAGAACGGTGAGTGAGTGGGAGATGGGGGGCAACAGTTGTATGTTCCTTGTAGAAGGAGAGACAACAATTAGATGGTGCATCGTGTCATTTCTTGTTTCTGGCAATAGAGAGGGTCGGGTGATAGATGTCCGTGCAGTTAAGTGCGGTCACCGAGAGCCAAGCGCCTGTAACATGTGAGCAAACAACATCCACAAGTCCCTAAAAGAAGAGCGAACGTCAAAATAGCAAAGTTGGTCTTTTGTGCATCCGATGTCTGTCTCTCGGCTGCTTAATAAGATTGTAAGCTCGTCTGAGCAGGGCGCTTCTCACCTGTTGTCTCTGTTAGTCAATTTGTTATGTTACATACTACTTGTTATGTCCGGTCTACCCATTGTACAGCACTACGGAATTTAATGGCGCTATATAAAACAATAAATAATAATAAGAAGAAGAAGCTGAAGGGACAGATCTCAATGCATTACCGTAGCTTTTTCACGGCTTCCTCATCCTGGGGAGTGATTCGGGGCTTATTGCCTAAACGTTTCGAGTACGTAACATCCACAACATCCTCCCATCTACAAATGGAAAAAGAAACGCTGTGAGGTGAGAGACCAAACACACGGAACAGGGTGGTGATACCCGGATGCCAGAGCTCTCGTATGTGCTAACATGTAGAGGCGGATAGGCAGGAAATGTCTACATAATATTCATATATGTATGAATGAATAATATATATTACGGCTTTATAGAACCGGGACATCGTGTGATCCTTACCTGCCGATGGGCTTGAAATCGACCCCAAAAATCTGCTGCTGCCGGGCGATTTTATCAGCGGACTCCACAGGAACCAACCTGTCGCCCCCTTCGTCCTGCCGGCACAACAAGACCCAGCCCTCCGCCATGTCACAACTACTCCTGAACTCCTCCATCTGATCCTACATAAAACACAAGAGAGGGGCGAGAAAACCTTTACATTTAGTCTACAGTGTACGTTAACCGTTTAAGCGCGCATTGCTCGTTAATTGGGCGGTCAGAAGGATGTGATTGACAGCGTACATGCAGGAGTGTCGTGTGTACTGCCTGATGCCGGGTCACACGACTTACCTTGCTCAGTTTTACCCATAAGCCGTTAGCATTGCAGTATTCCTCCCCTGTTGCCCTGACGCAGCTGCCCTTGCGCACTTCCACTGTGCCACGGGACAGCTTTTTCAGGTTCTGTCTGGAGAATCCGGGGGCCTCCCAAACCGTCAGCAGACATCGTGCCGAAGAGGACGAGCTGGGGTCCTTGCAGATCTTGTATTGCACCTCCCCGGGGATATAACACAATGCCTCGGGGAGAGGCTTTGTGTGTCGGAAGCCGTCGATGCATTCCAGAACACAGCGGATCTGCCCCAGGAGTCGGTGAGGATTATCTGAGGTCTGCATTTCCAGGGCTAAAAAGAACCCTGGAGGGGGGGGGAAAAAAAAAAAAGACTCCTGAAAATATGAACACGCAACATACAAACCAGACATGTTTCCTGTTAAACATATAAAGAAAATTTACAAGCGACTTGGCTATTTCCAGCGATCCGGCATTCATTTAAAACATTATTTACTTGAATTATTTTCCGGAGGGTCCGGCAGCATAAGAGACCTGAAAATCCATATTTCAATATAGGTGAAAATGAAAGAACAGAGATCTATACAGCAGGGTGGGGACCTAGAGTATTTCGCGCCCCTCCCCACTTTAAAATGTAAGAACATCCCCCAAAAATTATATTTGCAAGAATAGGTTTCTCTGCTTAATCCCAGCATTTCTTCCCCTGATTATATAGGAGACTGGAGGTGTGTACCAGCGCGGCACCCCCACGCAAAATACCCCCCCAAGTACGTCACCGATATGCAGCCTCATTTTAAATGATTATAGAACACTGTGGATATTTTTCCTTCCTTTTCATTAAATCCACCCGCCGTACCTCCCGGCCCAGTCTGTACGCTCAGTTACACAGAAGGAGATCAGAGTTCGCCCGAGGACGCGCTCTCTTGTGTGACAGGGCGGCTGCCCCGTGGAATTGGCAGAGATAGGACTGCAGGGTAAATAATCGGTATAATCGCAGAGGGTGGTAGCTGTTACATGATGCAAAATCCACATTACAACTGGCCGTGTGTGAAGCCCGGTGCATGTCACACCATCACAGTACACAACGGGGCTCGACAAACCCTGGGCGCCAGATCACCATGGCAACCAGAAACCCACAGGACAAGGGGGTACGAACTGGCAAGGGCTGCCATCACGAATCTGGCACCCTATCCTTTCCTGCAGGAGCGCGGTGAAGCGGGTGTCGTGAGATGCCCAGCGGGGTCACCTAATGCGCGTTACATGACCCTGCTGGGCACATCACGGCACCGGCAGGGAAGCGGAGGGCGCCGGATTCACAATGGCAAAAGACAGGCAGCGATGTGGCAGGTCTCCCCGAGGTGAGAGGGGGAACAGTGTATGTGAGTGAGTGTGTATACTGTAGTGTCAGAGTCAGTGTGTGTAAATGTACAGTTCTAGTGTGAGTGTGTAAATGTATAGCACCAGAGTGAGTGGGTATATGTGTAGTGCTAGAGTGTGTGTGTGTGTGTGTGTATGTATGTATGTGTAGTGTGTGTAAATGTATAGTGCCAGAGTGAGTTTGTGTGTGTGTCTAGTGTAAGAGTCGGTATGTCTTCTGTATTGTAGTGTGAGTGTCACATTCAGTGTGTACAGTGTTACAGTGTGTATTTTTATATAGAGTGTGTGAGTGTATGTAGTTGGATAGTGTGTGCCTCTGTATTAGAGTGTGGTGTTGTGTATGTTACAGTTGGGTATTAGCATAAGTGTAGATGAGTGTAGAATGTGTGTGCGTGTGCGTGTGCATGCGTGCATGTGTGTGTGTCACTGTTAGGTGTAAACCACCCTGTGTCGTGAGCTGCGGTGCTGTACAAATTGGTGCAGCGCTGCAGAAAGGCGTGTTTTGTGTTTTATTGCCCTAATAAACATCCTTTAACTGCAGACCAAAGGGTAAAAACTGAAAATAAAAACATGAGAAAGGAAGAACAAAACTGGCTGCTAAATATTTTAGTATACAATATACATCACCGATAATATACCTGACAACACATTCACAGAGTATACAGCCAGGCGTGGGACGGGAATAATATAATATAAATGATGTATATATATAATGTATACTGTCAGCTTGCTGTATTTGTCAGGCGTCAAGTAAGTCTAAATATACACAATAAATGTATACAGGCGGGGGGGGGGGGTTTAAAGGCCTGTTAAATGTCCAGGAATAGAGCTGTACACAGTTATTGGATATGTGCAATCGCTTTGTGTATACTGGCAGCACAGTTACATGATGACGGTGAGTAAACGAGGGCTGTCAGTATACATGCAGTCAGTATAGGAAGTAAACCAATGTAAAGCCAGTACGAACACAGTACACTGTCAGCAGTGTCGGTACACCGTCAGCTCACGGGATCCGATAGCTGGGTGTACACTTTGGGTGTAATTACCGGATAATGCGCTCCCGTCGGTAGCGATCCCCGGGTAGAATGTTCTTTCTGAAGAAGGAAGTTGCTCCAGGGAATCCCGGAAGAAGGAGAAAGTGACAGATACCACTTTACCGTATTCCTCCGTGTACTCGCGCATTCCCAGCGCTGGTGCGCAGCTGCAATGAGCAGAGCTCTGATCCAAAATCACTCGTTTTGGTTACAATAAAGTTAAATAAAAGAAACGTCCGTTAAGCGTCTGCCGTCAGCACATACGGGGTTTGTGACCGATATCGTGGCTGCTAACACTCCTGGATTTGCTGTGTCAGTCTTGACAAACAGGATAATGTCCCTTTTTTGGGAAAACTAAAACCAGCATTGCATGGATAATCTGCCCCATGACATCACACCACGGCTCATGTGAACGTGTGTGGTGCAGTATGGTTTTGATGTAATGACACACTGACATTATTTAGTGACATAACATGCTGGAGTTACAAATGTTGGCTTTGGGGCTGTATTTGTACCGGTTCTGCCCTCGGTAAATACCCCTCACGGCACGGTGCGGTAACACAGCACTGCTGGTATAATAATGACGCTTAGTGACATATTCACCTGGAGCCTGACCCAGGGCAGCGCCGGGATATGATGTCATAACCTGCTGCTCCATGACCAAAAAGGCACAAAGTGTGCGGAGGGTGGGCTGTCTTGGTGTAAATGGCCCATTGAGCAGCACATATCGGGGGGGCCTGATTACTGAGTCCCCCTCACTAGAGAGATAGTCCTAATGCCCCTCTTTTCTAGGAGGTCAGAATGTTTGCTGGGTATGAGGGGATCGCAGGGTTCTACAGCCCTAAAAGCCCCGATAATGTGTATAGAAACAGCAGGAAACTGGTTATGTCTCCCAAATCTCTGTCTCCACTACCTAAACTACTATAGATGGGTGATAACGTCACCCAAAAAAATAAAAGGGTCACTTCTACCACAGATGCCCAAACTCTATCAGCTGTTTAACCATCTGCTCAGCAAATGCTCCTATCAGAAATACTATGTACAGGTGCAGTGCTGCCCCCTGCAGGGTGTGACATGTATAACTACCGGCTAATACACCCCCAATCCTGCAGGGGGCAGCACATGACATGCAACACGGGGACATCGCGTAATGCGGATGCGGTCGCCGTGATGTAACGTGATGTAACGTGTCAGCGGAGTCCGTCAAACTGTTTATAACGTCGGTGATGCTTAAATATCCGCTATAAAAAAAATTACTTTTATTACAGAAGAAAACATGCATTCTAGATAAACTTTACGATGAGGGTTGCGGAAAAACACATTTGAATAACAACAGTCGGGAAACATTTAAAATGAAAGCTGTATTCTGATTGGCTGTTTGGTGATAAAATGCCAGGGCTGCTTTCTAAATGAGCTGACTCTGAGACTCTTGAAATGTTAACCCTTTCATATCCCATTGTGCAGATGCTATCTAGTGACCATACCAGGGAAATCTCCAGGTTTGGCTGTTTCTCTGGGTCAACGCCTGAATCCTCCGGGGACGCTCCCCTCCCTGCATGTTTCTCCTTTAAATGGGGGTGTTTCCCCTTTAAATGGGGGTGTTTCCCGCGATGTCAGCTGACAGTCCTGGTCGTGTCCCGCGATAGTAGGCTCCGGATAGCCAGAGCCCAGAAGTTACCCAAATGACTTGAATACCGGCCCTCATGGAAACCTTGACTTATCATTAAAGATACACTTAATTAAGTCACCTGCATTCAAGCAGGGATATCAACCATAACATACTGGGAGCAAAAGCACTTATATATGATCGCAGCAGAGCATTCACAATGTAGAATAGGAAGGCCCCTTCTGAGTCGGCCCCAGACTGTGTGACCCTGAGAATCTACCCCTTCACCCCGAGAGTGGGGCAAAAACCCTGAGACTCAGAGTCCAACCGTGAGAGTTCCCAGAGTTCCCAGACTGCGAATCATCGGGTCTCTTTTAATTATATTGTTACCAAGACGCCAAAACACTCTTAATGGAAGACAAATAATATGAATGTAGCTTTGAAGACGTTTTAGGAAAACAAAATGAAGACACAGACACTCACCAATTCACAAGTTTGGGGTCACTTAGAAATGTCCTCGTTTTATAAAGAAAAGCAAATTTTGTCCATTAAAATAACATGAAATGGATCAGAAATCCAGTGCAGACGGGGTTAATTTTGTAAATGACTATACATTTATCACTCCCATCACTCCTTTATCACTCCCATCACTCCTGTGTTCCAATGGCACGTTGTGTTTGCCGATCCAAGTTTAAGTTTAAAAGGCTAATTAATGGTTAGAAACCCTTTTTGCAATTATGTTAAAGGCAGAAATTTCCTTATTTACCATGACAACAGCTGAGTGACCCCAAGCGTTTCCCGGTAGCGTGTATCAGGCACACGTTACATGTGAATCTTGTTGTCTTTAATGTTAGTGTTGATTGTACAGCGCTACGGAATCTGCTGGCGCTCTATAAACGTAATGTGTATATAATGTGTTTTGGGTAGGTCAGCAGTACCTCGTTGTGCCGCGTAAGCATTCTGCGGCCGGTCGGCGTGTGGCTGTCCCACCCCGCGCAGCAGTCTCTGATAACGTGGAATCTTATCAGCGCCTCGCACATGGAGGACGGATAACGATTCCCCCTCCAGATCTGCCCAGGCTGCCGCGCGCATGCACAGCGAGGCGGCTCCAGCGGGAGGCATTCATCGCCGGACTTAAAATCTCATTTTTCCATCATATTCGGGGCTCTATTTATCTGTGGTCCTGCCCAACCCCCCCCCCTTTCATTCTCTGGTGTCTTAGACAGAATTGTGCGCATGAGCTGACACTCAGAAGCTTACAATCTAGACTGAAAAAAACATGTTTTATCCAAGAAAAGGAAGAGAAAGAGAAGAGGGATGTGACAGAAACATTTAAATACATAAAGACCAAAAGGTCATAACATAAAACTAGAGGGTCAGAAGCTTAGATGTGATGTAAGGGCGTTTTACTTTACTGAGAGGGCGGTAGATAAGTGGATATGCCTCCCAGCAGAAGTGGTAGAGGTTAATGCAGTGAGGGGATTTAGACATGTATGGGATAGACATACGGCTCCTGAATCTAAGACGAGACCAATGACTGATTAAGGTCTTTACAGCAAGAGAAACGGGTGACTAGGCGGCCGAATGGGTCTGATCTGCCTCTCATTCTGTGTTTTTATATAAATATTTATCTAATATCAGATTATTTTCGATTGAAGCACAATAAAAAACACAATTAAAAAAGTCAACATAGTTCATTGGTTTCCATGGTGATTGCTCTAACATTAGGACTTTTGCCCCCAAACAGTCCAAGGACCAGTCCGCTATGCAATCCCCCATTGTGTGTTGCGTGTGCCAACATTTTACTTATACTACATGCAATACGGTAACGTCAGGGCAACCAGCGTCTAAGTTCTTCCTGCACCGCCTTCGTGTTACCTAGCAACGCCTACAGTGCTACGGGATTCTCATTGGTAACACGATCGACCAATCACCGACAACGACTGTCCTAAACTGCATGGTCATGGATGGAGACCGGCAATGACTGAGAGGGGGCGGGGTTTAAGGTGGTAGCGCAATGGCTGCTTGCATGCGGAGGCGTGACTGAATTGCGAAAAGGAGAACGAGCGAGTGAAGCCGTGACACTTACCGGAAAGGATGAGCATTGAGCGGCCGGAGCACCTGATGTGAGTCTGAGTCTGAGTGGGAGTGCTGACACATTATTTGTCACTCGGTATTAAATTCCGGTGTTAGTGGGGAGAGGGCTCTATCAGTGCGTGGGGTTATAGTGAGGTCAGGTGAAGTCCTGTCCCTCAGAGCTAGCAATCTATTGACTCTTTCCGGTCGGCACGGTGTCATTATATTGCTGTCCGTGCATAGAGCGGGAAGTCTGTACATTGAGGTCACTGAGTTCACGTACAGGATGCTTTAGTGTAGTTTGTGTGCCAGGCCGGTGAGGTTAACCCCCAGTTATATAAATGATTCTAATATAGTGATCCATTATTATACGGCGTCCCTGAATCACATTAATGATGTCACGCCGACCTCATGTGGATTTGCCTGACCGGCAGCCTAAACACTTTTCTTAAGAAACGTAGATTTTTACGGTTCCGACCCCATCTAGTCGCCCATTCTTTGAATGACCGTAATCAGTCGTTGGTCTCGCCTATCCCATTCATGTTTAAATTCCCTTACTATAATACCAGTTTGCTCCCATATGCCGTCTCCAGCTTTGGTGACATCATCATCGTAGCCTTTCTTCTGATTAACAATAACCCATCTTTCACTCCAGTGGAATGTTTGGCCGCCTGCTTATGGGTGATGAATGTTGCCGTGGCCGCCGTCACTTTTTTAAATGAATTGGCACAGATCTGTGGGTTCCCCATCTTTCTCCCAAATCCACAACGCGATAATTACACGCATGCAGAGCATATCACGGCATTTGGCACCTTTGCCTGGGAATATTCTAGATGATCTGACCCTGTTGTTGAAATATTTACCCTTTCATAGCTCATCATGCAGGTTCTATGTAGTGACTTGTCATGGAAACCTTGACTTGTCATTATTTAAAGATGCGCTTAATTGATTCACCTGCTTTCAAGCAGGAATGTCAACCATAACATACCGGTAGTAAACACACCTATCTGTAGTGTTGCGTACAATCGCACTGGTGTAGTATATGAAGGAGTCTGCTCTGGTCCCTGAGAGTTCCCAGGTATGGCTATAACCTAATTTTGTACCTTTTAACCCTTGTGTTACTCTGTTGAAATCGTCTATTAAAGGTGATGGCTGTGAAACCAATTTCTCTGTTAATCCCTTTGACAATCAAGGGTTAATATCTTGCTGAAATGTGCGTTTTCTATCCCACCCTTCTTAAGCTCTTTTGATATTCCGTCTGCGGAGTCGAGATAGGGGCTCCGATCCTAAGCTTGCAGAATTTGCAGCCGCCTAGGGAGGGGTTGGGTGTCAGTTGGGCTCCGGCTCAGCTGAATTCTCTCGCCCCACGGCGCATGCATTGTGATTCTCATTACATAACCCACGTGAAACACGTTGCCGTCCCTTGTGGTTACAGATGGGTTAAGTTTTTGGCCAGCCCTGGGAGAGAATGGGTTAATGCTGTCCCAGTGGCCCTTTACATGGAGCTGATCACTGACTCTGCTCTTTCATCAGCCCTGAGGGATTCCCGGATTTGCAGAATGACACCTTCTTACGGGCTGCCCGGGGCGAGGAGTGCCGACATGTGCCGGTGTGGTGTATGAGGCAAGCAGGAAGGTATCTGCCAGGTGCGTGAAGTGTTAACTCATGTATAATAATTCATTATTTTTCTGTAAACCCTTCTTATTGGTTAGTTAAACCTAAAAATCCAACAATTTTGGGAATTTGTACAGCCCTGGTTGCCGTATAAAACACATCCCATTGCACAGCGCTATGGAATTTGATGGCGCTATATAAAACAATAAATAATAATAATTTTCTTTGCACATCAGAGGCGTCCTTATCCATAGGAGGCTTGATGAGCCGTTTGATTTTAAGGGGTCATTAATCTTAAAATGATTATTTATAAAGTTATTACTTTTCCTGCGTGTTCTATAAACGGCCAGCAGTCGGAGTTTGTTGCCAGGATCCTGGTAAGACTTTAAGTGGAACTTTTTGAGAACATGGGGGGGTAACAAATAAATAAAAGTGCAGCGATCACGTTATTTCATAATTTATGAGTTTACGCACAGATCTAACTTTTGGCCTGCCGTTCACAAAAAAGAAATGGCCTCAAAACTCTCTTCATGGGCGTGATTATTATTACGTAACCCCTGGAATGGTTCTGATGGCTTTGAATATTTCTTGTTTCTAACGGGCAATAATATTAACCATTGGCACTGCAGCGTTGGTTTTCCGGGAATCTTCTCGTAACGTCTGGAATCCGCTCTCTTGCAGAATTCCGCGAGACCCGCGCCGGCCAGGATTTCTTTGCTTCGTGCCGGAGCCCCGAGATCTGCTGCGAGCTCACCCTGCAGGTATGTTCTAAACCGCCCCGAAGCCCAAGGTCCGGTAATAGATGACGAGATAAACATTTTGTTTGATACAGAGTAGGGCGAGTCTGAAATCATAAGAAGAGGTAATTGGGTAGGGGGGGACCAAACGCGGTGCATCCAATACTTTGTAACTACAGGTCCAGTGACAGCGTTAACTTTCGAGGGCCACATTCCCATAACAGTGATGGGAGTGGATGATCCAGAGCTAATGATTCCTTCTCTATTCATTCAGCCGCTGCGGAGGTTTCCTCTGGATGCTGCCATTATTTTTTCCGACATTCTAGTGATCCCGCAGGTAAGCTGTGCGATGACTCCATAGGTGACGATATTTAAATGTTCTGTTATATTCATAAGTGAATAAAGATAAGAAATATCCAATAAATATAATAAAAATGTATACTAACAAATATATATATATCTCTCAGTATTTCCCCACTTTGTTTAAAAGGAACTTTAACAGCCAGAGTATATGTAGGGTTAATATCCTTTTAAATGTTGAGCAGCTTATATCTAATTAAAATGTAAAATTGCATCACTGTCTCATTATATAACACCATATAATTCACAACCAACTCATTGTGAGTATTTTATGTCATTATCAAACCGTTTCAGTTTAAATACACTTTTAGTTATGATCGTCGTCTGGCTGGTGACCCATTCACCAAGTCATATCTGTAGTATTGCTTTAAGCTGATGATGTCATTGTTCACCTTTTGCTCCTAGGCCCTGGGAATGGAAATTCGAATGGAGCCCGGAAGGGGTCCCGTGTTTCCCGAACCTCTGCAGACCCCACAGGACCTGCAAAAGCTCAAACCCAAAGTGGACGTCTCACAAGAGCTGGGTTACGTCTTCCGTGCCATCACTCTGACGCGGCACAAAATAGCTGGAAAGGTGCCCCTTATTGGCTTCACCGGGGCCCCGGTGAGTCCCAGCAGAAAGCGGTGATAGATACATGTCCGCTGATACAAACTAGGGGATTAACGCCGCCTTTTAGTCCTAAATCCAGTAACGTGAGTGTTATATGTATCCCTCCCGCAGTGGACTCTGATGACCTACATGATTGAAGGTGGTGGATCCAACACTATGTCCAAAGCTAAGCGTTGGCTGTACCAGAATCCGTCCGCCAGCCACCAGCTTCTGCAGCAACTCACGGACGTCATTGTGGACTACCTGGTGGGGCAGGTGGCAGCCGGAGCGCAGGTACTGGACGGTATCAGCGAAGCAAAGACCGCGTCGGCGGGTACAAGGAGCTTTGAAAAGGATTCTTAACTTGGTTTGCGTTTCAGGCCCTTCAGGTTTTCGAATCCCATGCTGGCTGCCTCGGTCCGCAGCAGTTTGCCGACTTCTCCCTTCCATACCTCAAGGAAATATCCCAAAGAGTGAAAAACAAATTAAAAGCGGAAGGACTGGAGCAAGTCCCCATGGTGAGACGCTGCCTTCTGATTCTTTTCGCCATAGAATATTTTATTATAAAAGCTGCTAATTAGTTTGGTTGGCCCTCCTCTGTACCCGACCATGCAACCTCTACCTAATCAGTAGGCTTTGTCACATGGTATTGCGCAACTTTTTTTTAAAAAAAATTATAAAATAAATGAATGCAAAAAAATTACTGAAAAATATTGCTGGAATCGTATTTAATTGGAGACAAAGTGGAGGTCATAGCAGTGGCAACAGCCAAATACAGTGGGAATTGGGAGGACCCCAGTGGAAGAAAAACGAGGGAGAAGAATAAGAATATGGAATTGTAAAGACATCTGAACAGGGTGGACAGCCAGGGATGCCACATTTTGCTGATAACAGTATTTTTTTTTTTTGATGGAAAACATAAAATTAAATACTATTTTATTGCAAATCTCCAGATCGTTTTTGCTAAGGATGCGCACTATGCGTTGGAAGATCTGTCTCAGGCTGGTTACGAGGTAGTGGGGCTGGACTGGACAATACGACCGCAGGAAGCCAGGTGAGCAGTCGGCGGAGGTCTGGCCGACCCTATAAGATGATGTCATAAGTCAAACCACCTGATGCGACAGGATAGTTTACCACCTGCTCCCTAAACTTCACTACAGAACATTAACAGCTCGTGGTCTGCGTCCACTTCAATGCACGGACAGGGGTGGAAGGCTATCAACTCCTCAGTCATTAAAAAATATATATATATCTCCAAAATATATGTAAATATACTTCTGGCAGAAGTGATTGATATTAATAGAATGGGGGCATTAATGCCAGGCATAAGGCTGTGGCTGCTGCTCTATTAAACTCACATACTTTGCCGTATTATTTATTTTCTCTATCCAGGGAGCGAACAGAGAAGAGAGTGACGCTGCAGGGAAACATGGATCCTTGTGCCTTGTATGCCAGTAAGGTAGGGCTTTATTTCTGCGGTTTTGATCGCATGCTTTTTCTGAAGTTCGCGGAGTTTATTGCGTGACTTCACTCGGAAATCTCGTTTCTTTCGGCAGGAAAACATCGAGCAGACCGTCAAGAAGATGATTGAAGACTTTGGCCGTAAAGGATACATTGCGAACCTGGGCCACGGCTTGTATCCAGACATGGACCCTGAACACGTCGGAGCCTTTATATCCGCTGTACACAAGTACTCGGAACTTAAGGAGAACTAAACGGAGAGCTGGACTTAAATCAGATAGTCCCGAGATGGGCTGACACTCGGTTGTATGAGTTATAGAGCTGCGGCGCGGTTAATTTCAACAGCCGCCGACCCCTGTTTATTGGAATAAACAAACTTGAGATTTACAAAAAAGCCTCCTCCTTTGCCGTAGCCGGTGTTGCTGGGTGATTGTACGTTAATTCATCACCCCTAAATATGAATTCCTCTTCTGGTGGTTTCTTTTCGCTATAAGCTGGCAGCTAAAACCTCTTCAGGGCTTCTACTTCCCGCTGAAGGAAAATAAGACTCAATACCCCGCATAATATTAATTTGCACCATAACCCTGTATCGTCTATACCACCCATACTTATCTTATTCCTGTGACTAACGTAATCACAGATGCTGTATACATGACGAAGGTCTGGCCCCAGCCAGCTTGTGTTGCAAGAAAAGCATGGCTGGCCCCGTATGCTGTGTAATTCAATTACAGAAATCTTCAAATTCTTACACGTGGAACTATACGTTATACTGGGACCACTCAGTCATTCTGATTGGTTGGAGAAACCCACTGGTGTCGTCCCTTTATAATGAATAGCGATGTGAGGTAAGACCACCAGAATAAACCCCAGAAAATGGCTGCCCCAGGAAAGTTTTTAGCGTAGTTCAGGTGCATCGACCGCAATTACAAATACTGCAAGAATACAGGAGGCCGAGCTTTTCTGCGCTGTGGCTCCGTAGAATGCCACAGCGTTCCATGCACATTACGAAAGTTGTTTTATGGAAGAGATATATGTGAATTTCTGCTTTTATATATATATATATATATACATATATAAAAATATTTTAGCCCTGTAACCCGCATCACACAGCGACAAAGGGAACCCAATTCCTGTGATCAACAGTTTATTCATAAAAAAAGCACTGAAATTTTCAACACAATTCATATAAAATAGTATCGGCAATACATAAATAGGGATCATTTTTCTTATTAACAAACATTAACACACTGAATGCCAACTGGATACGCGTCACACTAGGAAATGCTGTGAATGCCTGTCCGGTTGGCACTCAAGAGGTTAAGAGGTCACACAAATATATAATTAAAATTAAAAAAAAAAAGAGCATACAAATTTAAACCAGTAAAAATAAAACCGTGATACGTCTGTGGCAAGGAATACTGAGGGGAAAGCGTGTGGTTTTTACTCTGGGATGTGGAAGTAAGTAGTACAAATAATAAAAAAAAAAAAAAAAAGTGTTAAAAGGTCAGTGACAACTCTCAAGACTCTGAGCCAGAATCTCCTCCCTGGCAGGAAGGTCATTCAGACTATTCAACCATCCAATAAACACAAACTAAAAGGAAATACAGGGGGGGTTCACAGGTAACCACGTGGCAGGGTATAGAATGGGGGCGGGAGTATAAATTAAAGTGGAGGAGGGGTAGTATGGTGCAAAGGAGCAAACGGGTCATTGACAACGTTGTTCATCTCGGGCTCTAAGCCTCCGCTCCGTGCTGCGACTTGCTTATTGCTAAACCTCTGGCTGTCCCGACCTCCCTGCAGCGATATTCCCGCCGTCGTAGCCTAAAGCCTCTCCGCGGCCGGGAACCTCGTCTGATTTCAGATCATCGGAGTTGGGCTGCATTGAAGAGTCATTAAAAAAAAAACAACAAAAAAAAAAAACTAGAAATCTTGTAGATAAAATCAAACTATGGTTGGTTCCCATAATGCTTCACTCACCAGTTTAATGTACACGTTCGGGAGAAAACAACCATTATTATTAGGGAAAGGTGAAGGGAATTATGGGTAATTTGGGATTCTTGGCACTGTCTTGCTACCGTCTAATTTGTGGGTATTATATCCACGTGACAGCCAGACTCCCCTCTGGGCTGACCCCGAGCTCATTTTTGGGTACTATTATATCCCTGTTACACCTAGAACCCCTTCTAGGCTGATCCCAGGGTCATTTTTGGGTATTTACGTCCCTGTGGCAGCTAGAGTCACCTCTGGGCTGACCCCCCCCAACGATCCTCATTGCACCGGCTTTAATCCCGAAACCAACGACCTTCCTCCCACCTGAGAAAGCACTCCGAACAAAGCAAAGCATTTAAAGCACCACCCCAAGCAAAAGCTTTCAAGTATACCGTCGCCCTGTGGAAAAGATCGACAGAACCGTTATAAATAATTAGAACTTTACATTTCATAATCCACATATATTATTGTCTATTTACAGGTAGATAAATGCTTTTTTTTTTTTTTTGTCGTCACTATTTACTTTTTTGTAAAGTGTTCCCTGAGTTTTGATTTGCAGTCTGTTGAGCGAGGATTCGGGATACACTTCCCATCGTGAGCTGTAGGGGGCAGGGTTGAGGAGGCGACGCGGAGACACAACGGACAAAGTATGGAGGCAGAGCCGAGTTTTCTTAATGGAGGAGGTAAGCCATTCCCGTCCACAGGACACCTAGAACCGCGTCGGCGCCGCGTCCCATGATTCTTGAATGCGTAAAATATCTTTTTGATAAATACCAGCATTTTTACATAAAAGCAAGAGTCCAGTCCTCTGACAATCGCTACAGAGCGGTAACCGCGCGGCCGAGCGCGTTCCATGTCATCGGCGTAATAGTCTGCAGCGCGCTCACATTGAACGGTTTGGGTGGGGAGGTACGGGGGTCTCCCTTTTAAAAGGCTGGAAGCGTATGCTTGCTTTTCGGCAAAGCGGAGCAGCTCTCAAGGCATGAGAATTAACGTACATTTTCCATGATTTTTAACCCCTACCTGCCAAGTGTTTCGTTATTATAGGTCTGTGGCCACGGCTTCTTGTCTGCATAGATGATTTAGAATTACACACCACGCGTCGGCTTCTTCCAATCCTACTGCCTAACATGAATTCAGATCAAGCACAAATAAAATTACTTTGATGGGGGGGGGGGGTAAATAAATATATATATTTAAAAAAAAACAAAAAACTTTGTACGGAGTTGTAACCACCAGAATATTTAACCCATATGTCCGCCCCGGCATATTCTGGAGCGACACTGGCGGGAAAAGATTGGCCAGTTTTAAAGCTAAGCCGAGGCATGTTATGGCTTTCATATTTTATACAGCCCGTTCTCCTTAAAGGACAGACATGGATACTTTCTGCTTTAGCCAATTAAAGATAAAGCAAACTTTTGACAGTAATGCATATTTCTGTGCGGGCCGGTGTAATCGCTACGGAGGAACCGGGTAACGCTAACGTGATCCGGAATAGCGGAAGTGAAACGCAGCTTGGAATTAAAGAAAAATGAATCTTTATACGGTGAGAATGGCTAGCGCTGCTTACTGTATATAGGACGCTTTATATTCCCTTTAACAAGCGGGGTGTCGTGTATTAGATACGCCGGACACTCTAACCGCAATGAAATGCAGTAATTCCCGCACGCAGTGTTGTTTCCCCGCTGGTGGCAGCCGCACGAATAGTTTCGTCCTGGGAGTAATAGGTGTCATCTAATTGGCAGCGCACTGCGTCTTTTGTTTCCCTGGCAAATATCTTTGGTGCACATTGGCCATTAATGCATTTCTCACGTAGTTAGAATGAAACCCAGGAGGAACAGCAGGTAACGGAGACTATGGGGGGGGGGGGGGGGTTAACCCTTTCAGCACCAGGAAGGTGAGCAATACCCACAATACACATACCTAGAGCCGAAACCAGAAAGAACCCCTGGGTATCAGATCAGAGGCCTGGTGCTGCTGGTGCTACACGGCAGAATGAACGGTTCGAATCCTGAGTTTAGACTTTGCCTCTATTACACGGTATAAAGTCCTAGATTATCTCACAGAGAAGGGATATTTTGACATCAAAATATTGCCGCGTTAAATGACTAAATAGACTGAATCTCAGTCTGCTGTGCATTAGTCTCAAGTTTAAAGTAACGGGAAAATAAATCTAATGAGTCTTGGAAATGTAACCTTCTTGAAGCCTGATGGCCTGCGCAACATAAGATAATGCAGCAGCCGGGCATTTCAGCGCTGAGGACTAAAACCTTGCTTACAGTTAAATCAATGGTTAGCTCTTTAGGCCACTGTATTCCCAACCAGGACATTTGCCCAGACTATATAGGTTGATATAGCGCATGGAGCCGTGTTCTGCTTCTCAGACAGCGCTACTGAAGCCAATCACATAATTATTAGCAACTGGCTTAAGAGCAGAACGAGGCATTTTACCCTCAAATATTTGGGGGTAATTTGGTACCCTTTAAACACTGTCACTCTTTTTATAAACCGCAATAACTAGTCGTCTCAAGCACTGAAAGGGCTAGAACTGAAAGGCTCCCGGCTCTTCCATCCTGGAAAAAACGTGAAATGCTTGGCAGGTCTCATGCAAAGAGGCGATATCTTCTAACAGCCCCGGCTCACCACCTTGAATATTAGGACCGACGTACGCACGGAGGACCGACGTACGCACGGGAGCAGGAAGGGAGCTCTTCACAGATGTGTTTTGGAAACAGACTATTGGAATGCAGTTGGACAGGGGACCTCACCCAAAGCGTTCTCTCACCAACATCATCAGCTTCTTCTTGCCTTTATAGATCTGCTTTAAATTGTCTATGAATTGGGCAAACTGCAGCAAGCCATCCTGTCCGAGTAGAAACGTCTCTCGGGCTTTGCTTAGAAACTCAATGAACTCCCCGTAGTGCCGGGGGCTGATGTGGGTGAGGCGCGAGTGAGTGGTGTTGATGTAGGCACCGACGGCAGCATCAAGCAGCTGCCGCAGGGGTGGTTTGTCCGTCGACATCAGTTTGCCAGAATTTCGCCTTCCGGGGATGCCGGCTAGGCCCGGAGCGGTCAAAGTGCATCGACGAAGGATGTCGGACAGTACAGTGGCACAGTGCACACTTTTTACCACCAACGGTACGAGGGCCGCCAATTCATTTTTCCCCAACGAGTGGCTAAGCGAGCAGGCCCAGAGTACGTCGTTAATGGCAGGGTGTGTGTCCTGGTTATACGCAAGGTTCAGATGGCTCATGGCCAGGGAGCAGAGTTTGAAAGCCCGCAGTGGGTAGCCTCTGTGTTCCATGTATCGAGCAATTGTAAATAGCTGTGAGTAGGTCATACCCCCCGAGGCAGCGTCCACAGCGATCTGATACGCGGTTTCAAATGCTGTGTGGTCCTTTTCACACAGGGTCAAAGCAGACAGCGCGCAGTTCTGAGGATCTTTCATCGCACACTGCAAGGCCAGGGTCCGGGCGCAGCTGGCCAGCTCCTCTCGCTGAGCGTAGTCCAAGTTGAGCCTTAGTACAGTGCTATGGGAGGTGGCTGCGGCCGCCACGATGCTGGTTGCTTCCGTAGGGGTGAAGAGAGTGTACCAGCTCTGCAGAATGCTGACCAGGGCACGTACACCTAGGAACAAAGAACACGATGAAAGCATTCCACCACATACTACAGCCTCGTTGCTAGAGCTACTCACAACACTACTAGCCTTATTCATTTTTAAATGACTAAAAGCGTAGTGTCATGTAGTGTTTGCCGGAAGCAGAAAGCTCAAACAACATACCAACTTCGGTAGCGCAGGTCACAAGCCACCTGACCATTTCTCGCCGCCTCCAGTTTAGAGTACTGAGAGTCATCCGCATTACCTGCAGAAAGAAAGACGACATTAGGTAAAAAAATGGGGGACGTGGAGTCTCTCCCAAAGCCCTCACCAACACCAGATCAGTTCTACAAAGTCATTTCATTGGCTTTTGTTTTATAAGAATACTAATACTATACATATACACACACACACATACATACATATATACACACACATACATATAAACACACACACACACAGCATCGAAGTCTCACCTGCAGGCCGAGCTCCAGGGCAACGTTGAGCAGAGTGGTGTCGGAGCTGTTGTCGGCTGGAGTGGCAATTTTAAAAGCGTCCTGTGCCAGTTTAAATATGAGCGAGGAGGAGTGTATGTTCCTTTGAATGGCTTCCAGCACTGTCCGAAGACGCAGCATGTCGCCTGCGTGAAGAACAATGCACATCAGGTTAACCAACTACCCACAAGATGGGCAAAGTGTCCCAACAACGGAGTACAACTAGGTCCGCTTTATGGTTTCCGGCAATTTCATTTATGTGGCTTTACAACACAAACAAGCAGTTTCTATGCTAAATAGTGAAGCTTTTTATTTAGGTATTTCCTACATAACCGTTGTTACCTTTGGCAGCAGTCAGCATGGTGGAAGCCAGCTCGCACTGCTGTGATTCCAAATGGCCCAGAGTGAACCAGCGAGGGTATCTACTGGGCACCACAGACACCATATGATGGGGGTGAGACACATCGCCCGAGGGTGCACTGCTCTCCAGCACTGGGAGTCTACAAAATAAAGATGTGCAAATAAGTATAAATCCTGAAAGCAGCATCATAAATTACAAAGAAAAGCGTGAATTGGTATTTCAACATGAACCACACCTAGCGAGAATCTGCAACTCCCCAACCAAATGGCTGTTTAGTGAATAATTCCCAATGAGTACGTTGCTGACTTTCAGATCTAGACTGCAGGCTAGTAGGACTACTTGCACGTCGGCATATACAGGCCTGGACAGATTTCAGGAACAGGTAGTTTCCTAAATGCTGTCTGTTGGTGGCCCTTTATAGATAAAACCACTTTTTTGTTTATTAATATATTATGCTGGCTCCTGAATTCAGAAAACATTGGTCCAGCCTGGCAGGAAAATATATACTTTCCCAGCAGCAAACAGTTACTGCAACCATGAGTTATCATGAAACGAATCACAGGTACAAACAATCACACTGGGCGATAACTGACATCACGAGAGGTGCCTAGAAATATGGATACGTAAAAGAGCTTTTCTGTGCAAAAGGCACAAGAAAAACATTCCACACACTTGTATGCCGTGCATAGTGTGTTGTTTTTTTTCACAGTTTTTTGGGTTTGAAGTGAGATAACCACTGTCGTCTGTCCTTGCTTCGGGAATCCGTAAACATACATACTCTTACCTCATGGCTCGCAGTGAAAGCTTATAGGCCAAGTCGCCATCATGGGGCAGCAGGGCGGTGAAGAGGTATTTGGCGAATGTGTGCATGGGCACGCTCTCCCGGTGTATGACTTCTCCCAGGCCACTGAACGGACCCCCTGTAACGCAGGATCGGAAAACGGTAAGAATTACGGGTTGGTCATCAAGATATATTTCTGGACTAGGACCAGCTGCTGCCTTATGTTTCCCCAACACCGGGAACAGACCCATAGCCAGTTCCCGAACGTCAGGTTCTCTTTATAGTGCTTGCTTTGCCTTACCTTCCAGCAGTAGGATGCATTGCTTGCGAAGGGTTTGCACAAGCACGGCGTCAAGCTCCAGCTCCTGCAAGCGACCGATGATCTGCTCCTCATTGCGGCAAACTTTGTCCTGTGCGTACAGCCCCTCAGGCATCAGCCTCTGCTGGCCCATGCCCATTAAAGCCACCTCCAGCGCCAGGGAGAGGTAGGACTCGCCGTTTTCTTGGGAGTTGCTCGGTACGCAGACATGCTGATAGAGCGGGTGCTGCGATTCACTGCTCTCTGTATAAAAGAAGAAAGGCAGAGCTCCACAATTAAAGGGGAAATCGCACACTTTCAGCTTCTTGATCAAGTTTACTCAAGTTCATTAATTCACGCAAACGTTTCGTTTTGTGCTATTATGTTTCAGTACATTGTGGATTAAAACTGCTGCCCAGAGTATAACTGAGAATGGCTTGGGGGGCACAAACTCCCACACCTGCATTATATGGGGGATGGGAGAAGTTTCCACAAGCGCCCTCCCCAACATCATATGACATCATATCCAGAGACCTCATTTGCCCCCCATCATCTGGGGGTTTACAAAAAAAAGTTGATTTTTCATTCCATGAACCCTAGGAAGTAACTGAACACATCTAATCCTACCGTTAATCACTGCCCTCCCAAAGGGTTTGATGACGTCCTTACCGGATATCTCCATGGCGTTTTCGTCATCTGATCGGCAAGCCTCTGTTAGGGTGGTAAACAGGCAGCCAATCGGATCCAGGGGATGCCCCACCCACCCCTCCAGATTGGTTATCGTGGTCGCGTTTCTCTGAATTAATTCTGCAAAAAGGAATTTCAAAACATATAAAAAATATATATTTGCACAAAAATCACCAAGCTACACAAACATGCTATTAATCACATTGCACTTTTTTTTTTTGGAGTAATTTCTGGCTGTCTACATCCATGTGACAATGAAGCCAAAAACCTGTAGTAAGATCAGACGTTTTCGCTAAAAGCTGCCTCCATCTCACAGAACACACAGGATTAAAGAAAACTATTATTTTTACACACTGTCGTTCCTTCAGAAGGCAGACAGTCTCGTTCCTAATACCTTTCTTCTGCTGCTTGTATATCTCCAGCTGTCGCTGTTGTTGCAGACGCAGGGTGTTTATGATGGCAACTGCTAAGCGCAACGCCTCTTTGGGGTAGCCGTGGGACCGCAGAGCATCCACTCGCGCACACGCCGTGGGCACATGTTCTAAACAGAAAATAAAGAACGTCAGATAATGTGTGATGTTGTGTGATGAACACATTTACACGCATTTCATGATACTGTAACTCAGATGGATTAATAAATAGTCATTTGGGTTGGCAAAAAAGACAAGTTCAACCTTGCTTTTTGACCTGGGGAAAAAAACAAACAAAACACCCAACACCCTCAAAAAAGCAAAAATTCCTTCTCGGCTCCAAAATGACATCAACATTCTCTAACTAATGCTGTCCTTATTACCCGTTATATCACCGTATGTTCTTTGCAGAGTCATCCAGCTCATGTTTAAAGGCATCTATTGAATTTAATAGCACAAGGTCTGTGGCTGGCAAATTCCACATCTTTACCATTTTATCTGATTTAAATGCAAAATCATTTCTTCGAGTCTGAACGCATATAGTCTTGTTCTTTGAACAGTCGTATTAATGAACAGGTCAGAGGGCGGCTGGTATTTTGCCCGTATGTATTTATAGGATATATCCCCCCTAAGATGCCAGCTTCAGCTTCATTAGTCATTCATCATCACTAAGGTGTTCCCCATTCCTCTTAAGGTTGTAGTCTGCTTCTGCTCTCTTCCTTTTTTGCACTGCGTACTCAAAGTGCGGCCTGAACATCGACTTATACATCCCAATATATAACATGCCCTTGCAGCAGCTGACTGACATGGAAAACTCTTGCTAAGTTTATTGTGTACAATAATTCCCAAGTCTTCTAAGTGAATGATTTCCCCAACACAACCCAACTTAAGGTAAAATTCACACATTATTTATTTTCCCAAACTGCATAACTTTGCATTTGTCAAAGTTAAAATCGTAATTGAGTAAATGCTGTTTTGTGGCATTTTCTGCAGATAAACTACATAAAAAGTGTATAAAATATTTAAAAAATAATATATAATATGCCAGTGTGACCTGAAAATATTGCAGATACACGTTGTTTAATGCAATATTTACATGTCGTGCAGTGAAGGTAATAATGTAAATTGTACTCACCCAGCCACAGCGGTTGGCCCTGGGAGTTAAAAAGAAGGCTCTCCCCATCTCTCTGGTAGGAAGGGGAAAGGTAAAAGTCACTGCTTATTATTCTCTGCAGGTGGCTGTCCTGCCAGTGAAGGTCACAGCCCTCGATGGCCCGAGTAAAGACAGTCCGTCGAGGTCTTACAAGAGAATCTGATTAAAAATAAATAAATAAAAGGTAAAGATTAACACATTATCACGTCCGTACAGGTCTGCATGATTTCAAACAATACGTCCAACCAATGCATGTTACCCTAAAATTACAATGTGCAATGAAACAAGTCACCCGTAAAACATCAGAAGTGGAGCACCAAAAACTTAAGAGAAGAACGCAATAAACACAAAGGGCTAAACTCTTTCTATCTTGTGATGACAAGAATAGCATAGCGTGAGCCCGGCAGGGAGGTAAATACCGAGCTTTAATCAACCTCCTGTCCCCATAGGAAGAGCTCGTCGTGCAGGGCAATCAGGACAAGTGCATCTAGCATCAAGTCGCAGACATTTATACAGCTCATCAAATGATCAGGAGGAGGGAAAGATTGCACAGGTCAAAGCGAAAGCTCTCAGCACAATTCCTTCTTCAAGTCTAAAGGAGTAAAAATTCTTGCATACTCAGGGTCAGTTCTTAACCCCTTTATTGTTACCGATCCTTGATATTAGATGGTAAAATAGATCTGAAGACTTGTGGATCCTTTGGGGTCTTATAAAACATGGTTCTCTTAGTGCCGCCATTTACTTACCGTGACCGTTACTTTGGGGGAGTGCATTTGTGATGTTTGGAAGGTCGTTGCCGTAATTTCCGTCCTCTAAAGGACACACATCCATGTCTCCCCATTTCCGGAGCTGTCTAAGCCAACACGCTTTCTCCTCTGGTTTACAATGGGGGTTCAGCACTATGCAAACCCACAGAGCCCCTGGAGAAGAGAATCCCAAAATCATGTAAAGTGTTACCTTTTAACACTGGAAAACAAAGGCTTATCTTAATGATTTATTTTAACACAATCTTATTTCAGCTTGTCTCAGATGATCCTTATAATATAAATCACGCCTGCTGCTTCAGCAAGAGCCGTTATCCCAGCATAATCCGGCTGGGCTGCGAGTCGGGGTCTGCGATCATATACTCACCGAGCTCATCCCAGAGCTGCCTGCATTTATCCGTCATTCCAGTACCCTGCTGTCTCCAGAGGGCCAGGCGAGGGTCGGCCATGAACTGTTCTGTGATCAAGGTCAGCATTCTGGCGCCATTGGAGTCTCTCATGCGCAGCATCTCCCGTACCTGAGGGAATTGGAGCCGCAGCATTAAAACTACTGATAGAGACAGTACTGTAAAAAGCTTCCGTAGAAATTGCCATTTAGTAAAATTTCGTAGAACTTCAAGTTTAGATGAATTCAATATAAACCAAGAGTGCTAGATTCTAAACTAGTAATTTAACCAAAGGCGCATTTTCTTGAGATCGGGGAGCACGTGATGACTTGGTACGGCAGAAGCAAAGCTTTTATTTTTCCTGCAAAAAAATTTTGTTAATGAGATGATAAAAAAATCTAATCGTTTTGTAAATTTTCTTATTACCTGTATGTTATGTACATGGGGAGGATGCCGATTCATGATTTGCGAAGGGCAGGGGAGCCAGAAAAAAGAAAAAGGGGAGAGAGTTAAGACATCGGGGCAAGCAGGAGAGAGGGGGGACAGGAGAAGGGATGAGAGGAAAAGCAAAACGGAGAGGGGAGAGAATGGAATGAAAGAAAGGAGGAAATGAAAATGAAAGCAAAGTGAGGGAGACATGAAAAAAAGTGAGAAAGAGGGAGAAAAAAGAGAAAGGGAGAAATGAAACAAAAGAAAGGAGAACAAAAATGAAAAAGTGAGGAAGACTTGAAACAATGGCGTTTGTATGATGTGCATATGCAATAGTATCCATATATTAAAACCAGGAAGGAACCGAAAAGGGGACAGCCAGAACAGTGGAGCGCACAAAATCTGTTTCACATTACGCAGTGTGTATTTCAAGCATCTGATACATCGGAAACAAATACCGCACCTTGGCAAACATGGAGTTGAGTTGCTTCCCAGAACTGTAGTAACCTCCCTGAGAAAGGAACATCTTCACTTGTTCTCTGACTTGCTCTTCGTCCAGATGCCAGCAATTCTCGTCATTGATGCTTGCCCCGGCCGTGGGGTCGGGGGCTCCTAAAATGATAAAATTAAATAAACCCTGTGCACTTACATTGCATCGGTGGATTCTAAAGTGTGTTTAAATGACGCCCCTTCCACTTTGGCGATTCTAAGGCACATGTGGTTCTTCTCTAATCTCACCCTGTTGTGGGAATCAACATTAATGGTTTGTAAAACACACAAGCCATTGTTTTGGTTCATGCTTTTCTGCCTTTGATAATGGACCCTGGACAGCTGCCCTGTCTTATCACTGAGTAAAGTTTCCCTGACTGCCAAAGCAAGTGGTAAGTCAAATATAACACACTAAACATGCTGGGTTATGGAGCAGGGACCTCTTTTCCTAATGTACTTTTTTAACCTTTACAATGAGTGTTAGATAAGTGGAACAGCCTCTCAATGGAAGCGGTAGATGTGAACACAGTAAAAGAATTGGGATAGGCACATAGCTCCTAAATCAAAGATGAGACCAACGTCTAACTGGGTCAAACATTCTATGTTTCTGTTTGTTAGCGCTGATACACACAGGACAAATTTAGCACAAACCAGGCACTGACAACATTTTTGTTACCATCAAAATAACTTAAAACAAACAAAAAAAACACAAAAAAAACACATTTTTGCTATTATTCATCGGCTACGAAGCATTGAGGTTCAAAAATCCAATGTCTGCCTCCTGGCGGGAGAATAAGAAACACTCCCTAAAATAACCAAAGGCTGAGGAAGTAATAGGTTTTAAAATGAAATAACCCCCCTCCTGTCCGCGCATGCGGGATTTGGCGTTTACCGTGCACTTGGTTGATTTCAGAGTTCGAGGATAGGATCTCATCGGCCAGTTTCTGGGCCGTGGGAAGCACTTCTGTGTGATGGGCCGTGATAAGGTACTGCACAAACTTCTGCAGCTGGTCTCGGTTCATCTGGAAGAGGGTCTCTGAGATGGGAAGACGCAATTTCACCTGGTCCGGCTTGCGGATACGATACAGCGAGAGCGCCACTACGTGGGCGCAGTAGAAAATGTCCCTGTTCCCGCAGCCGCAGGTCACCGAGGTGATTTTGCAGCGATCGAAGCTTATGGCCACTTTGTAGGTAACTTCGGGCTCCGATTGAGTCGCGGGCTCTGTAACCGTGCCGCTTAAATGGAAGCCTAGAGGAACAACGAACAGGAGATCAGGAAATTAGTAAATAATCAAAATAAGAATATAATGTTCCGTTAGAATACAATTTCCTATTGTATCTATTTAAACTTTGAAGGAAAATTTGCACAATGATGCAGGAAAGATACAGCGTACAAAGAATAAACCCGAATCTTTATAACCACACTGGGAATTTTAACGTACGGTATTCCCTTGTAAGAAGCAGAAGTATCAGGTTTGGCTTTTTAGTTAAAGTTGTATCGATGCCAGGATCCATTGTCTCCCTGAGACATGCATCTGCTCTTACATCACGAAAACCACACGCCTAACCGCTGCCTGATGACATTTTGGGTTTAAATTCCAAGGTTACGTCCTAGCGCCGTGCGATCGATGGGTTAAACCTAGAGTATGAGGCCATGCAATGACATCAATGATAAACCAAGAGGACGCAGGTCTACATCCCCAGAATAATCCCTGCACTGTATGGACGATTCAAAATATATCAAGTATCACATTTGCTTAATTAGAAGACTAAATCTGAAAAAAAGACCTTGTCTTGGTACACGCGGCCTACAACAGCCCCCCAATATGCAGACACACATAGGCGAGGGTGTCGTGAGTTACGCAGCGCTGACGTGACCCCAATACTAAGGAACAATCTTTACGAAGGGTATTCTGTATAATGCAGGGAGATCCTGTCTATCAGTCTCTGCTCCTCTTCACGAGTTTTGGACAGGAGTTCTGCTTCAAATTGGGTCCAATCTTTGTGGACTCCGCACCCATGACCCTCAGGCTGCCTTACGATCGTTCAGCATCATGGGACTTGCTGTCCATAAAGATGTGCCGCTCATCTCTCTGACTGACAGGCGAGTTCATGAGATCTTGTGTTGACGCCATATTTTACAGATAATCTGTTTGTTAGGTGTTGTTAACGATTAAACAAAGTGATGGCAAAAAACAGTGGTTTTTATTCCCTCATAGGGTTGACTTATTTTCACACCATTTCTTTTATTATTTTATTGAGATCTAAAGTTTGGGGGGTCATCTTATAATCAAGCGGCTATTAGACTATTTCATGGCCCTTCCTTTTATTTATTTTTTTTCCCAACTTTTCTTACCAAGCCAAATGGTAAAAGGACATGTTAATGCGGCTACCAGCGAGTCTTGGATGGCTCTTACAATTTCCCCCCACAGCAGCAAGAAGCTCGGACAGGGACAGACTTCTGAGAACCTACAGTCTGTGTTCCTGGACAACTTGGCATTTCCATCTCGGATGTTGTAAAGAAAGCAATATCAAATTCGCAGCAGATTTCCAGGTATTAACACTGTATGCGAGAAAGGAACCCTTCAGCAGCTACCGGTATCACCTCCGCTCCGCTAACGCAGAACATTACGTCTTATTTGTTTTTATTTTTTAATTAGATGAAGACATCTCAATATTGACACATTCAACAGTATGGTCTGTAACGAAACTGCCACATATCGGTGCCCCCAAGCAATGTAAAGATGTGCAACATATAGATCAAAACACACACCTGAGTCCCAAGGTGGACATTTATGTAAAATGTATACTTTCAGATGCATTGGCTTAACCCCTTCAATCCCCTATAGACATACCGGGACGTCCAAAAAACGCCCACAAAGAAACCCCTATGGACGTCCCTGCCGCTGCACGGGAGATCAGGCTGTCGTTTGACAGCCTGGACTCCCCCCTGGCAGCAGAAGCCGGCATCGCCGGCTTTCTGCTGCCCGATCTCCCGTAACAGCTTCCGGCATGAAAGCCGGTAAGCTGTTACGGTTGAAAGTGCCCTATCGCGCACTGCTGATGTAACCCGGAAGGGGATATCCTACGGGGATATCCTGCCCTCCGATGAGGCACAGAGAGGCTGCGATCTCTATGCAGGTCTGTAAGGACCTGCATAGAGATCACAGTGTGATCGGTGCAGGGGGATCGCGGGGAGGGGAGTGAGAAACCATCTCTCTCACTCCCCCTCCCGTCCTGAAAGAGAAAAGCAGAAAAAAAATAAAATAATTCATTTAAAAAATATGAAATAAATCATTAAAATAATAATATATATAATACAAAAAAAAATTATAATATGAGCTGTGATGTCATTGTGACATCACTGGCATGTTCAGGAGGTCCCTAGGAGGACCTCTAACCATTTCTGTGTAAAAATAATATATAAAAAATAAAAAAAAATGTAAAAAAATTAAAATAAAATGTTTTTGTTTTTTTTTAATATAGAAAAAAAGATAAAAAAATTATTAAAAAAACCTTACTTCCCATTGCCCTAGCATAACATCTAGCCAGTATAACCCTTCTGCCCCCGTTCACAACCCCCAAACCCATTAAGCCATAGGCATAAAAATTATACAAAATTGTAAACCTTATAGTATGCTCCCTGGTGCTGGGAAAGTCTGGAAAATCTATATAAATTAGGTATTTCTGAAATCAGGACACCTGAATTGATAAACTTGGAGGGGATCTTCCATCACTTTACCTAATTTTGTGAGGATTCAGAGAGAAAATGTAAAAAAAAATTAGTTTAATTTTCTAATCTTCGCTAGTTTTTACTAAATTTCTCATCCTAAATTTTCAGCTAATCATCCAACTATGGTATCAAACGAAAGCTCTATCTCTCCTTGAAAAAACAATATATAGTTTATATGGGTGCACTATTCACAGAAAAAGAGAATAATCGCTGAACCGACATACCCCAAAAATGGCAAAATTGCTCTGGGCTTTGAGGTACCAAAAACCCCTGGGATTGAAGGGGTTAAAACCTAGTCATGTGTAGCAAAAATAATAATAATAATAAAAAATATATATCTATATAAATATATATATATAAAATCACACACAGAGGCACCGAGTATCTGAGCAGCTTGCCCCCAGACTGGAGGACATGTGATATTTTTACAGGATTATTCCCGTAAAATTATATATAATAAAACACTCAGAGGTTAGTTATTTAAAGCCACGTTTTAGTTTTTCAAATGAAAGACTTCATAGACCGCCTGGGGTGGTGGCCGAGGAGTTTAAGAAATGCTATATTTAGAGGCAATCTAATTTTGTCGCACCTCACCTCCCAGAATACATAAATAGGCGGCTAGAAAGCTAAAGTTGGCAATAAGCTCTGGATGGACTGTGGTCAGGAGTTAAATTCGGCTGTGAAGAAGGGCTCAGTAAGAACGCCCGGGTCCCTGGAAATCAGGCCAAGTTCTCCCCGAAACCTGCGGCCTGGCATGCTGGATTCCAAAACGCGAGGGCCGCAGGGCCGTCATTAATAGAGATGCAAGAGATGTCGCCTCACGACAAAAGGGGAAACAGATATGTGGCACACATGGTAAGAGGTCCTCCTCTGGTTTGTGGGCACATAGAGTCTGGATCAAACATTTATTCTACTCGAAAGCCCTTTAATGTTGTATATCCAATATAGTGTGAGTGTGTGTGTGTGTATATATACATATATATATATATATATATATATATATATATATATGTATATATATATATATATATGTATATATATATATATATGTATATGTAGAGGTTGTAGCGGTATTAGTCCAGTGGTGTCAATATCAAAAAACAGATGGAATAAGTATCTTGTGATAATACCTTTTTTATTGGACTAACAGAATTTTGGAATGACAAGCTCAAACTTTTGGGAGAAGAGCTCCCAAAAGCTTGTCATTCCAAAATTCTGTTAGTCCAATAAAAAAGGTATTATCACAAGATACTTATTCCATCTGTTTTTTGATTATATATATATATATATATAATATATATAACTGCATTTTCCTACCTTTAGAGATCTGCATAACAGGAGGGGGTCCTTATGAGATCAAGGCTGGGATGCAAGAACAAAGTGCTACTTCTTGATAAAAGATCTGGGTCTTTCACAAGCCTCAGAAATCGTATTAATGTAGCGCTTTCGCCAGGCCATACATGCAAAGTGTCTGACAAAACTAGGACTGATAGGCAAAGCGATACATTAGGCCAGCTCGCAATCTTACAGCGTACACAACAGATTTTGGGGATCCTGCTAAATAAACGATTCCCTTAATTGCTTCTAGAGTTACCGTGACAACCACTAGTGGCCTTTAATTCTGCATTTGTGTTTAACCTGAAGCTGAAAAAGTGCACGGTCTGCAAAAAGTAGTTTTACTTCCATTAGTTCTACTGGTCTTAGTGGTTAAAAGCAGATGTTCCACTACAAAGACTTCGCTGCGTTAATCTGTTGCATGTGTTTAAAAAGCCTGTTTCTAAGAACGTAATAAAAATGCCTTTGACTTCAACATTTGAAACAACTTAACTACTTTTTAACACCTTAATATTAATGGGTTTCATTTTCCTGGCTGCCTTGTATATTTTTGGATCTTTGTAGTTGAGATCTGCGGATGACATGAAAGAAACGGGCGCCGTACCCTTTGTGCATCTGGCCGCAGTTTCCTATTACAGCGTTTCACGAAACATCTAGAAAACCGAAATCTAGAATTCTAACATAAAGCGACTTGTGCTCTTTTAATAAAGACGACGTTTCTTTAGGACGAGATCCCTGCTTTAAAAGGAGTTATATTGGCTTTGAAGTCCACGTCATTGGCCAACATCTTCCCAACTTAAAAGATGCGGGCCGCGGGGCGGCACACAGCTGGAAGCAGTCCTTCTCACGGTGGCGCTGATAAGATATACGAGCGCGGGTCAGCCTCCGGTCACAGCTTCATTAACAGCCATTAATATATCAGTTAGGTTTTTGGAGAGACATGCAAGGCGTGGAGACGCTTCCTTGCAATAACCTTGAGCAAAGCGCAGATCTGATAGCGTTAATGTCTTCCTACGCTTACGGTCTTCTCTTGGCATCCAGTAAAGCACCCCGGCACTGAAGACCCCTGTGATGGGGGGGGGGGTTGGGGGGCATCTGTGGGGGGTGGGATACAAACAGACTACTTATCCAGCTAGAAATGTCAGTGACATATGGTAAACAGTCTGCCATTATCAATAATTAGTGCTAGGCACAGGGAGGGAGGCAAAAGTAACAAAAGATTACAAAAGGGACAAAAAAAAATGTGGGGGGTGGATTGGATCAATAACACATGTGTGTACGCAAACTATAGTATTTACAGCTTAATAAAAAAGACGACGTGCATTCAATGGACACGGGGGTCACGTTTAGAATAAACATAACACAAGGATGTGCTCAGGAGCCCACATGCTACATCGAGTGCGAGGAATGCCACCCTGTGCTAGCCCATCACGGAAGACTACATCTCCTATGATCCTCAGCCGGGAGAAAAGAAAATGTTTTTTTTTTTTTTACTTAATATTCAGCGCAAGTACACAAATTATCGATCGGACAAAGTACATCCAGGGTGTGATGGAAAAGGGAAAACAATGTGTTCTTCTATTTATTACTTTAAAGTCCAGGAGATGTTAGAGACGAGTTAAAGGCTCCGTCCTGCTAGATAAGACGCTGAGAAGCTTAAAGTCGCAACAGCGGAATAAGAAAACAAGATAAAGCTTGGGGGACCTTCGGAGATCCGGAGAACGTTCCTTCAGGCGGCACAAACAAAATCTGGAAATTGGCTGGAGGGTTTGGGATAAATCAATCAATTTCAGGCTTCTATCTGCTTTGCGAGATAAGATTAACAAATCTGTACAGATCTAATTAGGATTAGTTTATACCCCTGAATATGTGTACTTTATTTCGAAAGCAATTTGCTCGTCGCAAACAGGACAGGCTGACAAGGGTATGCGTTCTTCAGCCTGGGAACGGGGGTCTGACGATTTAATACCCCCAGTGAATCCATCGCGTTGAGACAGGGTTGCAGGGCTGTGGCCCCCCATTGGCTTTATGGGGTCCTAAAGGCTTTTGCAAAGTAGCCAACATTACAGCGACCCGATAAGAACTGGATTCTGAGCACTTTACGACAATGCTGGATCGTCATAGTTGTTACTTTTTGCAAGCCGTGCTATTCATTCGAACAGTTTGGCGGGCAGGGTAACGTGGCGCGCATGATCTCCAATATTTGTCATATACAGAGAGGCCCAATAGACAGCCGTGCTTTTAAAACATGGGATGCCGGTAATACTGGAGATTAGTGGGCATTTTATTTATTCAGCAAGCTTGCTCCTCTGCATTAAGCCCAAAAGATGCTTGGGACTTGTTTATGCCGGAGGTGGCCTCTAAGCCTCCCTGCGCAGCTGAGTAAGCCGGGGGGACGCTGCTTCTTACCATCTGCTCCTCGCCCAGGACACCCCTAGCAGAAAGCAAGCGCTCGTTTCCAGTCCTGTTAACCTCCAATCAGCCATTAGGGCCCCTGTCCAGTTCTTCGTCTCACGCAGTTAAGGGCCCTGTGCTTCCCATCTGTTCGAGCAGAAGCAGAGTTAAGTGACAGTAGGTCTATCTATCCCCTCCTGTGCAGATGCCATGGCTGCTCGACCGGCTTCCCAACCCCCTACTTCTCACACAGCCCGGGCAATTTCCGGTGCCCTTTGTGGCTAATTAGTTCATAGGGAAAGGTTAATTTTAAAGATGATGGAAGGGAAACCCATATCTCACAGCGAGGTCGCCGGTTCACTAGGAGGACACTAACCGAAAGATTACAAATACCAGACCCTTTAACAATTATTCGGGGCACAAACGGGGTTAACATTAAATACAATGCGTGTGGAGACCATGGGAGCTGCTGGTCTGTACGCGAGGACTGCTACTTATTAAAACTTCTGAATATATAAAAAAAATACTTTGTTTCACAAAAACCTAACATTAGTTGTTTATTTCAGGGAAGATGAAGCGTTCATTACTGCATCTATTCAGTCCTGCCGGTTGAGTTCTGATATTTGGTTTGGGCTTCCTAATGAAGAGCACGGGCTGTACGTCCATCAGTGTGCTTCGTGCTTTTCAATAAAGATGCTGAGTATTACGCTTATTCTTTTGAATCAAATTGGCATCTTAAAACGCTTTCATTCTAGTTTACAAAGAAGAGGCCAACCCTCTAGATCTGTGGTTTCCAACCCAATACTCAAGGAACACCAGGGGAGTAACTAGAAACCATATTGCCCCCGTGAAACAATTGTCCCAGGACCCCCTCCATCCCCCGACTTCACCAAGCAACATACCCCACAGTGCCAACTTTGTCCCCAGACAGATTCTCTGTGCCATTTTACCCCCCAGACAGCTTGCCTGAGCCATCTTTGTCCCCAAACAGCTTGCCTGTGTCTCTCTCTCCCTCCGTGTCGACTGATGCAATATGCAGGAAACGGATGTGATGTCACTGGGACAGAGTGTGAGATCATCTAGCAGATTTATAAGGAGGAGGTGACAGTTGTGACCCCTGTGACCATGATTCTTACACCCCTGAGGTACATAAAGAAGACAGGATTTCGACATGTGTGTATACTTGCGGGTTCTGACCAGACCTTAGGGTAAATTACCCCACAAGTGTCATTAAACTCGCCGAAATTGGGGTAGTTTGATGTAGTGGGGGCTGAGCATTAGGTGGTCTTACAGAATCCTCAATATGTATGCCTCAGATAAATGCTGATTTCCTTGTTTTGCTTCAGGATTTAGCAATTATTACATTTTATACCAATCCGAAGATTTCAAAGACCTGCGACTGTTAGTGTGTTTTGAGGACTGGGTTGGGAAGCACTGCTGTAAATATAGGGTTATTTATAATTACAAAAAAAGGGGAAACGAAAAAAAAAAAGATATACAAATTCCCATCTGCATAACGCAGAGTATTTCATGAGCTTAAAGCAAGTAATCTATTCAGGGAACACGATGTCCAATGACAATGAAACGAGTGACTAATCCCTCAACATCAATTACCGAGCCATCAATCTTAGGTGCCTAGAAATGATTAGGAGATAAGAAACGGCTTCAAGGAGGTGCGATGCCGGCCCCAGAATTCACTCGTTTTAAAGAAAGAAGAGGCTCCCAAACACACAGAACAGCGTTATGCAATTTTGTTACAGTAACAGTTTGCTGAAACAATATTTATTATGCCAACAAACAGTAACAGTTTTTTGTTGAAAGGTTCCATCAGTGCACTTTTTGGATTTTGTAGTCTCTTTGATGTCTAACACCCCAAATACACAAAGGGGGCTCCCTGTATTTGGGGATTTAATGGTTTTCTATTCTCCGAAGTTGCAATCCTGGGTGTCTTGTGTATGTCATAGTAATGGGGCGAGAAATTCCCTCTTTAGTGACCCAGTTTTATCAAATGGGTAGGCTTTCTGTACCGTTTCATTAGACCCTCGTAACTCCTGGTGTAAATACCCCACTGGCACACACTCATACTTACCACTCTTTCCCAAACTGATGAAAACTCAAACTCACTAAACTCTCTCAATCACGCCCTCGGCCCCACCCATCTACATTCAAACACACACCACTATCGGTATAATGCACACACATCACTCTCAGCCACATCCATACATAGACACACACATGGAGCTTTACGCGAGTACCCTGTCTATCCGGGGCAGTACTGCTGGATTTTGTGTCACATTGCTTCCTGGGATCGACGCATGGATCGCTAATCTTTGCAGTTAGCGCAGGCCGTTCCGGCTTTGCGCCCAGGGTACGCTACTTTATTCCATGGACGGGATTAGAACCGTAATAGCGAGATAGGTGCAGTTATGACTCCAATTCCAGGTCCTGTGTAAGTACTACTGAGTGCCGGAGGGGTAAACAAAGAACTGCTTCCCCTTCCAGTATTAAACTGGTTTACCCTCTGGTTACTTCATACATGAACTGTAGCTAGCCGGGGGAAACTCACTATAAGAGATGCAGGTCAAACAGCTGCGGCACAGACTGGCAGTAAGAGGCATTGAAACTCCAGATCACCGCAGACACGGTCGCGCATCTTCCTCTATCCTTTAATATCCTGCCTTTTGAGGTTAAATTACGTACAGCTGGGAAATCAGACCGGTCGCTGGCAGACTGCGCATGTACAGCACTCCCTTATACCAAACCGGGGAAGACTAGAAGCGACGCAAACAGACCCATAACTGTGGAAATAAAGGGGGGGGGGCAAAACTGACCATGAAAACCTGTATTTAACTAAACTGAAGAGGTCTTTGGCAAAATCAGAAAAAATGATTTAAATCCCCTAGCAGTAAAGATGTTAACATAATGAATGTGGGTGATTAGCAAAGAAGAGCAAATAGGCAGCGTGTTATATGTAGGGTATATTCTGAGTGTGACGGGATCTGCACTCCGCTTATGTTTCACCGCGGCAGCTTTCTGTAAGCGCAAAGTAGCCTGGATTACCGCCCCCCCCCCAAAAAAAATCATGCCGACACGGGGGCCCAAGCCCGAAACTAGACAAATACCACTGGTTAGCGGGCACACGTACAGAGTACACCCCTGACATATTAAAATAGAGGTTGATGTGTATAAGAGCTTCACATTTACGCTCACCGCGTGTCCACGAGGTCACACGCACTCCAGGCAGCATTCAGTTTCTGTTCTCTTGCTGCCGTTACACATTTCCACTTCTTGCATCAGCCCGTGTGAAAGCGATGAAGAAGCCGCGGCTCAGCGCCGTTTAGTTGGGAATCCGCTGGGGCTCATATTCTGAATCCCACGCTCACTCCGAGTTTGCCCAGAACAGTAAGTTAGGCAATTAGAATGGCCTCTTTCAACCTCCTCCTTCCAATACCGGCAATTAAACAGAATACACCGCAGACCGGCAGTTCCCAAATGAAACCATCGGGGACAAACACGCTGGGCCCGCCAGGGAATTAAATCACTTTGCCACGGGTAGTTAGAGTTTAACTCGTTCGTTGCAGTATAATGGTGCTGATATTTCGCCCATTTCCCTGGAAGAAATTCGTAAAATCTATATGCAGAAAATTTTACTGTATGGGTGGTTGATAAAGGGAACAGCCTCCCATCAGAAGTGGTAGAAGCTAATACAGTGGGGGAATCAGCCTGTGAATGTATATACGCAGATTTCGGATACCCAAACCCAGGTATGCCTGGCCTTACTCAAAGGTCATGACCTACACAGGCTCAGAGACACATATATGGAATTGCTGTTTAATAGACTGCTTCTTATCTAATGGAGTCCGGTCTCCTTCCTCATCTGGAAGAGGCTCAGTAGAGCTATAATTCAGCAGCTCTGTTTACATTCTAACCACGGGGACGCCAGCCATCTCCCCCCATCTCTAAGACATGCGCTTTGTACCACGATACTTCCGGGACTTCTGGTACGGGAATTCTGGGTATGCATTCCTTGGGTTCTGGATGGCTGTTCCCATAGCAACAGGGTCTGATGCAAGGAAGTGAGTGGACGGGCATTCTGCCAGATCCCGGCATTACAGCAAAATCTTAGGGGGTAATCCCATCCGTCAGGCTGCCGGCTTTACTTCTGTTAACTAAATCAATAAGACTGTAAGGGGAGTGACGGGGAGGAAAAAGCACATGGTTTAAGGAGGTTTGGTATGGATTTATTCACAAGCAGCAGTTATTTAAATGCAACATGGATCCATCTGTATAAGTGCAGAGAAATGCACATTACCAAGTGAAGACATTAATATAAATCATACATAGCTCAGGGTCACATTGCAGACATAAAACGTTTTTGTTTCCAAAGGGGTTTAAAGTCCAGAATGTAATATTCACCGGCAGATAGCTAAGCAAACGGCTGCCAGCATCAGATAAACGGCTGACTGCAGCCCAACACGTCAAAGGACCTCGGCAAGATTTATTTCACAGAATTTAATGCATATATTGGTACTTGGTGACCATGCTTGGCTCGTCTCGAATAAACACAACACACTGGACCTCTACCTTTACAATAATGAAACCAGAGCAGTTACCGCGCGGTTACACCGGCATTACTGAACCGAATGACCGCTGGACGCCGTGTACACCCGGGGTAGGCAGATCGAAGTTCTCAATTATTTAGAAACTACAACTCACATTATCCTTCAACATAGTGGGTCACATTATCCATTCTATTGTTGTATAGAATAATATCCCATATGACATGAACTCCCGTTTATTATAAGGATCCGCGAGGGCAGCCATGACAATAGACTGTTTGAAGAAAGCACATCATAAAACTTTGGGACCGTGACCATCGTGCAACCGTCTGGTTTTCCAGAGCATTAAAAATAATCATGTACTGAAACAGCACAAGTTTAGATGTAAAGAGACGATGAACAGCTTCATATAATATAAAAGCCTAGGCTTTAGAGTGCAACGGGGTAAAAAGCCTCCCAAATAAACAGTCGCAATCGATTAAGATTTACACGTAGGAGGATAGTTACAGTGTATTTGTTCAGCTCTGCAGCGCATTCATGCGTCGTTATTCACGCTAACACCTCCGACTCGTCACAGGAAGCTTCTGACCTTAAGACACCTGCATGAGATTCCTTCATCCAACTCGACCATCTAACACTTCTCAGATCAGACGTATTACTGCGACCTGTCAGCGCTGGAAGCCAGAACAAAGCATTTCCAAGCGCTGTTCAAACTGGCCTATAGCTGCCAACTGTGCGGCCGGCTGCTCCAACCCTATAGAAGCGAAAGAATGAATGTTTCCTCCAGTTACCACGTAAAATACTCAATAGGTAAAGAAACGGGTCCCACGGAGACAGGGATTTTGCCCCTGATGCATCTTTCTCTTATTGACATGGCAACAGCAGATTTTATCGAGTCTGCCCTTTTCTCTTAGTAACAGATTGCGCATTTAACCCACGAAAGCCACCGGACGATCGCTTTCTGCACTTCTAGAAGAAATACAAGCTCCACTTTAGCAACAACCACATTTAATCAGCTTTACGGAAAATCATTACTAAAGAGAGGACGTATAGCTGTAATATTCTTACCGGCCTGCATTGCTATGTTATGTGTGTATATATATATATATATATATATATATATATATATATATATATATATATAAAACATACATAAAATGTGCATAAATGTCTACGTTTATAGTGTGAATTTTATTTGACGAGTAGAAATATTAGGTGTCTTGCACGACGTGTTATCCTCAGCGTTTCTACCCGACGGGTCAGATGTTTTTCTTCGGCTGCTATAATTGAATGCACTGGTGATTCCCTAATATCAGCACCAAGGGATTTCTTCCACCCCATCAGACCGCCATTGGAATCCCTCTATATGTGTGGCGTTCTAATGCTAACCTCGCAGTAACACAACTCACGCTCCTCCATAGTAAAACGTAGCTGATTCTTCAAAGATTGATTGTGTATGAATACAATTCTTTTAGAACTATTCATATATATATATATTTTTTTTTAAATGCTTATTGCTGAACAGCCATTTGTACGGGTAACAAAGATACGTTCTCGAAAAGCTACATCTAGAACATCATTATTTTGGTTTGTAATTCAAGACATTTACATATAGGGGTCATGGCCTGGAAAGAAATGGAGAAGGCTCCCACCTACCCTATTTTGCTGGCTATGTATACATTAAAGATTCTTCGTAATGATACCCAACTCATTTTGAGTGTTATTTCGCAATGGGCTGCGAATGACATGTAACTTTTTAAAATAGTGTGTAAAATGTCTCACATTGCGACTCCTCCGGACTATGCTGCCGGATCACTCGTAAGGACAACAGTGGGGGTGTGAAGGTTACGACACGCTCTGTTTCATGTACAAAGAATATATACATTGTCTATAGATTTTATTTAGCCGTGTAAAACGCAGCATGTGAAAAGGAATACAAAGTACTGTGCTGATCACCTGCCTTCACTCAAACAGTTAAGAAGCAGCTCCCGGGACCAGAAAGATCTTTCGTCAGCCGATCGTTTGAACCGCCAGGCATGCTAACCAGCACCTTGATAAACACCCACAAGAGCAGACTCATCTATCCTAATTGGAAGACACTTCATTAATAATGCAGCCTAAGGAGTCTTTCCTAAGACTATAAATAGCGTATCCTGATGCAACGATTTTCTGCGTACTTACAGGCTCATCAAAGCCGACGCCATCCTCAGTCTGGGGGTCAACGCGGACCCTCGTTGTAAAAAGGCAAATTTAATACTTTTGGTGCACATGGTAAATAAAAAAAAAATATTTACAGGTTAAGAATGTGTGGAAATTCCTCCTAAAAAGATGCTCACTTGGAAGGCCATTGAATAATGAATAGAAAGAAGTCTTAAACATGACATATAGACAAACCCCAGTGAGAATCCTTAGTGGAACTGCAACTATAAACAGCCCATCAGAGGCTAAAGCAGAAAATAAATGGTGCATTACTGAAAATGTGGGGTTTACCACCATATACAATATAGCGGAAGTGTGCGTTACTCTAAACTAGACAATAATCTGGCTACTGTATCTGCCAGAGCCGACAGCGAGCCCATCCGGCAAGTATAATATTCCCCTTCAATAGGCATTGCTATAGCAATGGCAGCATCAGGCCACAAGCCCTTTATGTCGCGCAGGTGACCCGGACACGGAGTTAATGGGCAGCCAGTTCAGTGCGAAGAGCGGCTTTTCTGCATTAGTAATCCCTGGAAAATTGCAACTTGATTCCCGCTGACCGCACCGCGCACGTTTCCCATGGTTGCTCTTCCGAGACCTACGGGAAGCATTACTAAACAGCTGCCCACATGCCACGGTCTGTAACCAAAGAGGAGGACGACCCAAAGAAGGCAGGGAGACCGCAGGAATAATACACCATGAAATCTTATATGGCTCCGGGATGAATGGAGAGGCCAGTTGATCTTAACTCATTCAGCATCTGGCCAAACACCTCAAGATAAGTTGAATGAACGCATGATCTCGTCTCAGGTATAAGTCACATCATGGTGCCCAATGGCAGAAGGTTAGAGAGAGAGAACCGTCTACATGGATACTACATCTAGAGGACAGTTGCTCAGAAAAAGCCCATATGGTTCTCAGGCAGTACAGGAGTCGGTTGTGTCTATAAGGTACAGCTGCACTGTATGGACCCAGCCGGCTCCTGTATGGCTAGAGCAGGGGCGTCCAACCTGCGGCCCTCCAGCTGCTGTAGGACTACATCTCCCATCCTCCACAGCCAGCCCCTTAGCTGAAAGAGCATTATGGGAGATGTAGTCCTGCAGCAGCTGGAGGGCCGCAGGTTGGACGCCCCTGGGCTAGAGAATGTTTTCTATATAGACGAACAGAGAGAAGGTGGCAGGCGGACCTGAGCATCGGCAGGTAAGTAAGCGGCTATTTTTTTGTTTCTTGAGGGAATTTTTAAGGTTTAAAAACAAATGTTTTGTGCCACTTTAATGCACAAAAGAAAGAATTAACAGGGTTTTAGGATATGGCGCTCTGTGTGGAGCGGCTCTTTTGGCCATCGAAATAAAAGCCACGTACCAGCTGGCACTGAGGAAGAACTACAGAATAGCTTCAGCTACCAGAAAAAGGGTTAAAAGCCAACAGAGTTGGTATAATATTCCTGCTTTACAGCACTTCTACTCCGCATTCATCAGCACTCGCACTCCGCATTCATCAGCACTCGCACGGAAAGGGTCCAATCTGTACAATTGTCTTTCGAGTGGTCTGCGCCGGCAGAAACAAGAAGACAAATCAGGAAGACATAATGCCGAGAGAGAATGACGAGGGGAGCATCATAATGAATGCGGCCCCCCAACCCGCCACACAAAACCATAACCCAAAACAAACACTTAGCCGCCTCTCATGCATGCAAACGGCATCCGTAATCGAGTCTGCAGTCTTTTCATGTGACGGGTAGGAGTGAGAGGAGTAGTAATGGAAACTAAATGACTAGTACAACATGAAAAACTAATCTAGATAATATGATGAATATATATATATTATATAATAATGTATATACACTAATAAGGTTAATACGTTCTCTTTTTGTATACACTTACAAATGTGCTATTTTGTAAAAAGTGGGCCTAATCATACTTATTTTACATGTCAGGGCAACTACTGGATAATCTCAACCAAAAGCCACGTTCAGATGGACTGTAACTGTCGGCACGTACGCCCCTCACGGCTCGCACTTTCCTCTCACTATGACAGCGTGACCGTTCACCCAACTACACGGATCACCATTAATACACGAACACTCAAACTCGGTCATAAAAAGAATAGGATCCCTAAAACGGCCAACACACATTTTCAGAGGAGAAGACAAACGACGGCCATCTCGATAAACCCAGCGGGGTCCGAAGGACAGCTAAAGGAGGTTACATTTTTCTTTGTAGTTTTTCTATCCAAGGTGGAAAAGAGACAAACGCACTAAGACGGTATTGGCCAAGAAGTGCGTCTCTAAACCCCCCAAAGCCGGACTGCCCTCAGAGTAACACCAGAACGAGAACTATACCGACCATGAGGAATTTGACGAAACCGTGAAGATCACATTAGATTACCGATTTCCTTCGGATCTCAAGAACAAAAAAGAAAAAAAAACACAAGAGCGCCGCATTAAAGAGCCGAAGAGAGGGGGGGGGGGGCAATTTAAAGGTAAGGACTCAGCGTCGCAGATGGAAACACCAGAGATAACCCCGGACCGGAGATGCTGGTGGGCCATCTCGAGACAATACGCAGACCCTACTTTTAAAACAAACACAGAGCCAAATCAAAGTAAGTGGAACAGAATGGGGGAGGGGGGATTGTAATCAAATAGGATTATTCTGGACCTCTTCAATCATTCAGGGGTTGAAGCAGCCTGTCACTTCATACAAATTAGAGCCGGGGTAATTTATGAATATTCACTTGAGTTGTAATTACGTTAATTAGCAGGAGGGGACTGAACGGGGTGGGGAGGCAGAGAAGGGGCTTTGTAAAAAGCCCTGCTGGGATTCACCGTCTTTGTTTCCGGGGCTGAATGCTTTGCTTGAGACAAAATGCTGAATTTGCAAGTAGCTGATGTGCGGTGGTTGCCCTACAACGCGATCGTTTCAAGTCGAAGCAGCCAAACCGGAACAACTAAGCAACAGGATTCCAGAACACACAAAAACTCACATATTTGTCTCAACTACATCAACACACTAGAAAAACAAACTATATATACAGTAAATACTACATTCCAGTGTAGAACCTTTGGTACAAATCAATCACATTAATTGAATAACGCAAATGTTTTTACACCTTTTTATCTAGATCAGCAGCTCACAGCCCTCCAGTTCCCATGGACGACCACCCCCTCTATCAGCGGGATTTACATACTCGCCACTACAGTCATTTGCACCATAGAGTAGATAAGACATTTCCCATTATCCTACTGTGTAGCAATCACTAGGATCTCCTAAGGCAGTTCTCCTCACAAAAGATCTGAGTTTGCATAGCTAAGCGTATGCGGCCGAGATCTCGTTTACTACCATTTGCTTTATGGGGTCTCTCCCCCTCCTCTGACGGTCCAATTCACATCCGTCCCTAGCATTCGGAGAGTCAGCACACGCGGTTCTAAACAGCTACACCTGCATCACCTTTATTATTCACGTGGGAACAGCCTGAGCCCCTCGCCGGGCATTTTGTTAGTAAAATGAAGGTTCCAGGTAGGAAAACAATGTGTGCGGCTTCTGATCTTTTTCCAAGAAGGAACACCTCAAACAATGAATTCAACAGTTCAGAGCATCTGCTTCTATGGCTACAGAAATAGGAGAAAATATATATAAATAATTGCATAGCTTTCTGTTACCATGCTTTTTAATCCCATTTTACAGGCTGATTTCCGACCTCTGAGCACACTTTTCCTACTCTGTTAAATGAATGCACTCCGGTTTGATTTAAAGCGCCGTACTCAAACCCCACACTATAAAAAGAAGAAAACGCTCATACATTTTTCTTCAAAGGACAAAAAAAAATAAAATGTGTCCACCACCTGGCAGCTGCTTTAAGAGCGACTGTGCCAGACCCTTCCCACAGCAAAGTATAGCCACATGATCTAAAATCAAACGCAACCCAAGTCTTTGCATTTTGTGGATTTGATCTTTACTTTATTCGAACGTTTGTTAGGGAGCAGGACGGGGGGGGGGCAAACCCATGACAGCGTGTTCTCACATACTCTCGTATAGTTCGGTAGAATGTCTGATATAAAAACGACATCATAAAATGTTCTTTTGTAATAACGAGTCCAGCGCGGATCTGATAAAGTGCTGTGACTAATGAAATGAGACAAGACCTCGTCCCACCGCGTCCAAGGCCCTTATCTCCCTAACAGAAATCCCAGACCATATTCCTGACTACGGATATGAAAGCCAGTAACCACCAATTTAATGACCCAGGGGGGCTGTATTCTCACATTGCCCACCCCTCTGACATGCATCTTGCTTTGGCTATTACTATGCCTTCTTTAACCCTTAACGTGTCATCCACTCATTACCAGCTCTAACGGTCACAGAGTAACAATCTTAAACTAGCAAATACATTGTTGCAATCGGCAGGACACAACTATGATTGCCTGCCTTGGGCAGTGTACATTTCCATTTACACTCCCGTTGCCGTGGTAACCAGCGTACACAAAAAAATTCAGTCGAGTCCAAAGGGTGGTAGCAGGACTTGTTTTGTGCACATTCGGCTGCGCATGCATGCAGTCTGAAACACATTGAAAGATGCAAACTCATGGGCCTGCAGAATTAGATGCATTATTTCCCCGGCATACCTTCTGGTTTATATGGACTACTAAAAACACATAATTACGGAAAATCCCACAACAAACATTTTCTAATGTGTCCCCCCCCCCCCCACCCCGACTGCTCAGCGAGCCCCGGCTACCCTAAATCACTCCCTTCGAATGGAAAATGGGACAGATTTTAATTAAGGCTACCCAAGCATCACCAAATGCAATTACTGCACTGAATGCATCCGGAATTTTTTAGGTGAATATAATTAACCCGTACAGATGACAGGCAATGAGCAGAAACAAAACCCTGCCTCGACTCATAGCGACAGCAATCAGTTCCCCATTCACAAACTACGCAGATATGTCTTCCAATGTTGTTAAAACTGCAATAATGAATAACCATTATTAGAAATAAAAACAATTACTTTTCAAAACATAACCATTTAAAGCTCTTGTGACAGTTTAAAGCTTTATTGGACTATATCGGTCCGCTTGGAGCAAGGACGGTGGCTATCCATCCTCATCGTCCAATCACAGCTAGCGTGGCTTTGTTGGCCCATGTAACAAATGGCTTGGCAGCGAAGGATTAGAGTGCTGGTATACAGCTGTCAATCATAAAGGCAAGGCTCGTCTCCTGTACGGCACAACAGAGATGCTTCTCACAATTAGAAAGAGTCCGGATCTAGGTCAGAGCGGCCACATAATCCCTCCAAACATTCAAACAAAAAGTCTGCTCCAAAATGGGGAAAGTAGGGGTGAGCACTGGGAAAAAAAAAAATCACCAGTGTCTCTATTAACGGGTTAGTTGAGCCAGGGATATCGGCAGACCTCCCATCTGAGAGGAGAGGCTGTATCGCACACGACGGCTCAATACCCCCGCAGACCCAAACGCTGTAACCCATGAACCTCAAAATATGTCAGTCACCATAATCCAGGTGTAAACTTGCAAAGGTGATTAACGAGTAAGCGTCTCGGGTGGTAACAGCACCTCCAAAATACCAGACACGTACGGAAGGGTACACGAGCTTCCCGAGACACTTTTGTGGCGTGTGCAAGTTGTTAGACAACAAAGATACAGCGCTCTTAAAAACTATGCAAAGTATGGTGTTGGTGACACTATGATGTCATAAGTCTGAAGTTCATGAAAGAACTGCCTCCTGAAATAGAGCTACCTCTATGTGCGGACAAACTACAAGCAGAATCACTTTTTTTGGTAATAACCCTCTTTAATCAGCTGATGAGATCTTGCTACATGCAAACCACACGGAACAACAAACTGAGCAAACACGCGAGGACCCAGGCTCGTCACCAGACACCGCTCACATCAGTTAATGTTTTCGATTAAAGATCTGCCCCACTCACTCGATTCCATTGAAACCAATTGAGATTTCAGTATCTCGGAGTTCATACATATTCATAATCTCTGGGCATTTAATTAAATTCCACATAACACTTTCTTTCATATATCCCCCTAGGGTGCATTCCCTAAACACTCGTAATCCATCTTCCTTTAGATAAGGTTGGCTGCAAATTATTCCTTACGTTCGGGATAACAGCCATTTTATGTGATTACGATCGCCCGTTAATTGCCAGAGATCTTCCACGTATGAAAAAAGTTCATCATGTGCAGAAAACACCGGCAAGTTTCAAACGCTCGGCTAATTATCCGAGTCAATGTTGCAGAGTCTACCATTTTTGGAGTTGACGTATATTTCTAGATTCCACCCAAACCTTGAAGGAGAATTGATTTACAGCCCTAAATCAAAACTAACCCCATTCATTCACGCTGAATAGAGAGGGGGCTGGCAGCTTCCATGTGAAAAGGGTTAACTTAATAAAAAGAACCGATTCGACTAATTCGGCAATTACTGTAATACCACGGTGCCGATGCTTTGTAATAAGTGAATCTTGAAGATGCCAGACCTGGGCACAGCTACACAAATCTAATAAATAACATTGCAAACAAATTAATAAAAAATACAATTAAAGTGGCATACCAGCTTAAAAGCCTATTTTTTCCCCCCGAAAGTTTCATGCTTTTTATTTACTAAGTAACTAAACATAAAACGCTGCTCCTTCACACTGCCCAACTTTGACATCTTATGTAGCCTTCACGGGACATTCATCCCCTAGATTGTAAGCTCATGTGACCAGGGCCCTCCTGTTATGTGATTTGGTACTCGTCATGTCCTGTTTACCCGCTGTACAGCGCTGCGGAATATGGTGGTGCTATATACATCAATAATAAGCAAAAACTACACAGCCTTACTTTTAACCTCGAAGAGAGGGCTCTAAATGGAAAAGGCCGCAAGACATTCAGATATCTGGAGTTTCCAAATACTGACAGAAATGGGAAAAATCATCGCAGTCTGCGGAAAACCATTTTGCTTTGATTGAGCTCTGAACGCGCGGCTGTCACTGAAAACTAGGAGGTGATTTCCACCAATTTCAACGACGGATTGCGGATATTTCTATGTAATGTTCATAGCAACCTCTCGCTGGGTTAAAGATATACATGCGGCATCATTGTATCAAAAACGTACATATAATGTGTGGTGAAAGGAATGCCAAAAAAAAAGGATTATTGAATATTAAATAAGGCGTGCTATGACATGACCGTGGGGCATATCTGTGAGCGTTTGTTTCATACAAAAGTGGCCATGTGTTAACAGATAGGGCTACTTATTCTATCATTCTTTTACCACTGCTATAGGATTACAAAGAACAAACAGGGTCTTTGTTTGGATATGAAAACAGAAAAGTGAATTGCAGGGTATCCAAAGCAGATGCAGACCCCCGATCACGTGCTGTAAAATTCTGGTTATTGGAGACTGCGAGATGCTATCCATAGGGCTCGTCAGCGGCCGCAGAGATGAGGATATAGCAAAGATATAAAACTGAGCTTAGTGGATATTTCATTATGCGATGTACTCGCTGATGAACTACACCATCGGACCCCCAGTGATTCTTAATTTGTCCACCAAAGCACAAAACATCCACCACGCCACCATCAACATGCAGGGTCTGCCCCTCATGCAGCTAAAAGCGAACGGGTCCCAGATACCATGAGCAGAACACAGGTACGGCATCCTCTTCTACCCGAGAGGACCTCAGGAGCCAAGGGACCTAACATTTTCTTCAAAAATATATATTTCTTACCATAGACAGCAAAGAATAAGCATATCGTGTGGATGGTCACCCCACATTGCTGTGTTACAGGGTAACATCCCACCCGGCCCCCGGGACAGCGCCCTCCACCTTCAGTATTACGGTTTATATACATGAATAGTAGAGGAACATTTTCATCCACGTGTATAGTTCTATCGTACAGATCAATTAGAAAACAATATAGAAAAGCAAAAAAGTTACGTAGTAATCGGAAGGGTGGAGGCAGCGAGTGTCTCGGAATAATTTTCTGCTCGTATAATTGACTGAACAGAATGTCTCTGCTCCCCCTTCAAATACCTTAGCTGACCTGATACATTCATTGCTACCAACTTCGAAGCACCGTGGCATTCTGGCGAGGAAAGAAGCGCTCCCTGAATATTAGATTTCGCTCATATGTAATACATTACAACTTGATTACAATTCCAAAAATACGGGAACCCGAGCTTAAAATGTGCCTCCTGTTTTAGACTATGGAAATACCCGTTTTCGAACCCAAAGACGTGAGCAGCGATCATGGCATGGATTCACTTGCAGATGAAGCCCTGCTTTATGTGCCGATAAAGTTGCCATCGTTTCTCCAACTACAAACATGGGATTAAGTCTTATCCTCGCCTCCTGTTGACCGTTTATGAAACCAATCAGGCCAACGTCCCACTCATAATGTTACTGGACATGTTTGTTTGGGGGTCTCAGTGAAAATGGCCGGCAGATTACGCGGCTGGTGGTTTCACGCTGGCATCTATGTAGCGCCAGCCATTAATGCCATCAGATGCTGTATAGGCGGCATTCAAAGAACGAGCTATAATGAAGTAACTTTAACCCAGCGGAGTTATGTATTAAAAGTGATTCTGGGGGGGAAGTTTGAAAAATAGTCCAATCACCAGACTATACAGACACATTCCTGGTCACTTTCATATAATAATACTTATACATTATAATAATATTATATTCATACAATAACTTTTTATACATAACCTTGACGCGTAGACCACGTAAAACAAAGGAAACAAAAACAATACACCTACGGGGAGATTTGGGGGCAATATTTGATACACTACCCTGAAAGGGAGAAATAAAATCATTAGGAAGTAACCTGTATGTACATTTTATCACATTGAGATCCCCTTAGGAGTTTCGGTGATGAAATGTATACAGGGAGATCATTTGGGAGGAATAATATTCCCATTTTTACTATGCAGATCTTACATGGAAGTTAAATTGTTTTATTTAGAATTTATCAATGCTGGAAAAACCCTTTGCTCAGAATAACGCAGCGTCCTCGGGCTCATTACAGCGCTGTCCCACAGAGCTCACAATTAACTCTTTCAGTGCCGTGCTGACTGGCGCGGTTTAGCATATACTGCAGGCGCTGAAAGAGTTAAGCCCGGTTTTTGTCAGCATTGTCTTAAATCAGTTTATCTTTAACAGAAAGAAAGAGACGCAAATCAAAGCCCGTGTACTTCCAGCGTGTGTATCCGCCGCTCTATACAGCGGCGATCGCAACAAAATGAAAATGCGTGCAACTGCATATCCTCGGCTCACACCGAGCTCTGGATACTGCAAACGCTGATGGCCTCTTTGTGAGAAGCTTTGTTCCTGCCTTTTTTTTCCTAAATGCCTAATTAAATCCCTTTGAATGCGGGACTGGGAATTAAATAAAGCCTCTTTGAGGGATGAAAGAAACTGCGTTTAAAAGTTTTTTTCAGCAGCTGGAGGAAAGGCTTTGGAGTCCTTCTATCCCTCAGTCCCTTGATCCCTCCCCATAGAAACCCTGAATGCCAAATGGAGCGTTTTTTAGGGAATTTTCTGGGGTCTGGAAAAAGTTAGAAGGATTCCGTCACTCTGGAAAGAAATATCCTGTAATTCAGGAAGGGTGTTTTCTTACAAACAAGTGACCCTTTTTAATGAGAATGCCGCGGCAGCGTCTGGAAATCAGCATAAATCGCGTATATAGATATATTAGTGGGATTGAAAGGGTAACTGGAAAAAGGGCTCCTTGGGGTCTATTCACAAGAATCGGAGGAGGAAAAAAAGAAATCATCCCAAGTGCAGTTTGTTGTGGAAATTATTATATTATTGGGTTGGCTCTTCAAATGTCTTGTGATAACAAAGTCCATGAAGGTGCCTATACAATTATCTATACTGGAACATCGACATATATGAAATATAATGTGGCTAAATTTTTGCTACATTGATAGGATAGAATGTCCCGTTTGTGGGACAGGTAAGTACAAACGGGGTTAACAAGCAGACACGCTGGTTTGGTTCTCTACAAACTAATTCTGGCCCAAAAGGGACATCAGAATCAGTACCTCTCTTTGGCCCATATTACTAGTGCTGAAGAAATGGCTCATCCACCCTGCCAACAACTTGCGGTCAGAGACAAGAAAACAAGCTTTCGGAGAATATTATTATAAAGTATAAGTCATACATTAATATAGGATATGATATCCCATCAGTCTCTCCTATACAGATTTGCACTTTATTACCTGTCACTACCCTCCAAATGGTTAATATCCAACACTAAAAAGGATGACTTGGCAAAATAATAATATTTTTATATAAAATATACAGACTGCTTACAAAGATGCGGAAAATGTCCCAAACCGGCACTCTCTCTCATACTCTACGATCGCAGTCCTTAGGACAGTAGGCCACGAGGGGTACGGCTGCACTTTAAGGGTGTTTATCATCAATACGGAAGAGACAAAAATTATGTTACCATTTCTTAATAAAGCAAAAAAAGGGTTTTAAATAGGTTCCTGTAAGTGACGCAAGGGCCTTAAGGTTGTACTTTTTTTTCAGCATAAGCAGCAGTAAAAAGAGCAATCCGTAGGGTTAAAGAAAATGCAGAAAGGTTAACTCTGTAAGTCCCGCGAGTGCACAAAACATTACAATTTGAGGTTCATACCGATGGGACTCGGAGGGTTAAAAGAAAGAAAGAAAAACAGCAATTAATGCCGATCTTTCCAGAGGACAGTATCCCCCAGGAAAACAGTCCCTGTGACATTGCGGGGAAGGGAGGAACTGCTTTGTCAGTCTGACAGCCCTATGATTTGTCTGGTTCAGGGATTTCTTCCCTGCAAAGTCTGTTAGGCTCAATCCATTACTGATAAGGGGGGGAGGAGCTGGAAGTATAATCCATGCCCCCCCATCTCACTTATTAACAAGGCTTCCTTAGAAACAAACAATTCTGTTAAAACACAGGAAATCTTACAGTTCGTGTGTTCGACTGAGAAGACTATTTTACTCGGTGAGGCTTCTCAGATTACATATACAAAAATAAATATTTAAAAAATAAAAAAAATTGGAAATTGCAGTGGATGAAAGTCATTGACCCACGGAGAATGCCGGATCTGTGAGCCATTACAGGCTTTGCCGTACGGTGAACAAAAGAAGCGCTAACGTATCATTTATTTAAGAGCCCCAAAATATTCTGCAGTATATTCAGGCTTTTCCGAATCCGAGGACTGATTAAGGTTGGAGTCTTTCCATCAGGAAGAACCGGCAGACTAGATGGGCCGAGGGGGCTCATCTTTTATGTTTGCCGTAATTTTGCCTTGATCGCTTTCTCGAGCCACCCACTTCCTTAATCCGGTACGCGGGGGCACGTGAGGGCACACCGTGAACTGCTGACTGCTGTATGTCAGTGGTTTAGATGGTATGAACTCTGAATGTGAAATTAAACTTCTACACCCACATAACATCCCAGCATTGGGGCCCTGCTCGCTTAACCAGAAACGTTGCATTTACGATGTGGGAATTCACAAGCACTTGACACAAATCCAAATCACATGCACATATTTAATGGAGTTTTGCTACAGGGGCAGCAGGCACATCTGCCGCCATGACAGATGCCCTCACGTGAACTCAGGCGCTCAACTGGATAGGGGGAGCTGTTTACAAATAATCATGGGTTCCTGGGAGAGCAAAATTCATGCAAACACTTATTTACACAGACTAAAAAACAAATTCCACATCAAGCTGCAAGATCTACAATAAGGGATCCGAAGAATAGAAGGAAATATCGGGATTTACTGCTAATAAACCAGACATGGACCATACCATTCATATCTTATCACCAGTTTGCCTTGGTTTCCCATGTTTGCGTACGCATGTCCCCAGAGATGGCACCTTTCCTAGCGCCACTAGAAAACCAACCCCAGAAATGACTGTTATCCACATCTAACAAGCATCCGCGCAGATAGTCTTTCACATTTCCATAGCCGCTACGTAAGCATAAGAGACTGCAAGCAGCAGATAATTTGTACTTGTCCACAGAGACTCCCCCATCAGCCAGTCCAGACGCTCAGTCATCTTCCTTCCTCGACACTCCTCAATGTCATCTCCATCCCTCCCAGCGCTCTTCATCATCAATCACCCCACGGTCACGACGCACACCCAGTTAACAAGAGTGGCACAGTCATTTCCAAGCACTGTCTACCAAGAGACGTTCCCTAGTTTACCAGATACTCTAGGATGGTGCCTACCGGTTGTCTGGCATCGTCTCCATATCCATGTAACCCGGTAGTCATCTTAAGGTCTAAAGCCCCGCTAGTTACCATCTTAATTCGCTGGCATTGATTTTTCGCAGCACACCAGAAGACCCACAGGAGTCACCCTGTAGCCCCCTCTACTCCAGGTGCTCCATGGCCAAAGTCCTCGTCTCCAAAAACTCAGCAGCCACAGTTCTTTACGAGCCCCATCTCCATTTAGATTGTTAGCCCAGGGGAGCAGCGACCTCATTACCTGTTATATTTCACTGTACGTCAATTTATTGATTAGTCTCTCAGGGCTGTGGAATATGTGAGGACATTACAGATACAGGCAAAAAAAAAAGAGTAAAATAAATAAATTACAGCTTGGTGGCCCCAGTAAGATACTGGTTACCAGTTCTTCTGCAGCCCAGCTAATGCATGACCCCAATACATGAGGGCCATACACCCAAGGCAGGATGAACTCTCACCCCACACAACTCCCCTGCCCCCCGTGGTATTGCCCCATTACTCCCGGTCACTCACCCACTTGCAGCACATTCTCCACACAGCCGCTCTCCAGGAGTCGTATCCCTCGCCGGAAGGGCAGTCCCTCACTTGCCCCGTTCCCCCCACTCCCCAGGCCGGATAGGGCTGAGTTCTGTCCGTTCGCTACAGATCCCCCAAAGGCTGGACCGGAGGGGCTCCCCGCTGCCCCGGGGCCCGGCTCCTCAGCCCTGTACTGGAAAGACGAGTACATACAGATCTCCCGTTCGTTGCGGGGGAAGGACCAGTAGACTATGCGACGCTGGACTGGTTCGGGGATTCGTTCGAAGCGTTCCTCCACCCGCTCGAAGGCCCATTTCTCCGCCACCGCCTTGGCAGCGCAGTCTAGCAACGACTCGGGCTGATACAAAGGATACTGCTGGGGCCGCACCGCTCCTGCCGGTCCCCGCTGCTGCTGAGAAGGATGGCAGGGCGGGTTTGCCCGTGAACACAGCCGCTTGGCCGGGGGGAGCGGTAGCGGCGGCGGAACTCCCTCACCCTCCGCCATGTCCCCTCTACGATCTCTGACTGACTGGAGTACTGAGAAGGGGGGCAGAGGGGCCGCGCAACGCGCGCGTGCACGAGGGGCGGCCCCACGGCAGCGACGCGAACGCCGCACGTTCATTGGGTGCAAGCGGGAGCGAGCACAGGGGAACACGGATATGATTGGCTGATGACAAGAAAGCAAAGGAAGAATCGGAAGGCGTGGCCAGTGTGTCCTCAGTCTGTCCCACTGCACTCTTCAGTCAATCAGCTGTCAAAACAGCAGACATGCCGGGCAACGGAGGGGGACGCTTTCTAGACACAGGCCGTTTAAAACTCCAGCATATACCATAGCGCAGTACATTTAATGGGGCTAACAATGAATACGGAACACAAAGCCAGGGAGGTTCCCGAACAGCTTTCAGACCCATAAGGGAACCCCATGCTCGGGGTAAAAGGGCAGATTATCTACGTTCCGGTTTAAATCACAATGTGTGCTTTCTGGACAACACCTGGACCTTCCAAAGTGATGCTTTTCATACTAGAGTGCAAATTCCTCCTTGAGAACAGGTGAATAAAGAAAGGAATTGTTAATGCAGGGAGAAAGTTGACTATTTAGAATCTTTGTGATCGACGACTTTGTGCCCATTTTTCCTGATGCTCAAACCCTAAGTTCTTGGTTTCGTATAAAACATATGTATGTTTAAATTCCTTTACTGTATTAACCATTACCACTTCTGATGGGGAGCAGTTCAATGTATCGACCGCCCTCTCAGTAACATAAAGTTTCCATCTAAGCATCTGACCCTCTAGTTTTAGATTATGGCCTCTTGTTGTAACATTTCTCTTCTGTTATAAACTTCCCTCCTGTACTTTGTTAGGATCTCAGATGTTGAAGGGCTGTGATGTCTCATGACGTCTGGAATTACATTTAATTATCTCCTGGGATGTGACTTAAAAGAAAAACCTGGCTTCCTGTACAAAATTCCCAAGTGACACACAACCTCAGAATTCATAAGCATGGACAGGAAGTGAGAGAAGTATAACATCACTTCCTGTGTATTGATGGCATGTGAGACATGGCTGTAGAATTGTATGCAGCTGTGGCCCGCAGGAAGTGGCCCTATGACATTACTTCCTGTCCAGCAGGCCTATGTCAGACGTAGCTGCGGATTTTAATTGTATAAATGCTGTGCTTTGGGGGGTAAACATGCGTTTTTTGTTCTACAATAATAAGGGGACAAGGTTTCAGAATTCAATAGTCACTAGCTGTAAAAACCCATAATATCTGCAGTAAACCCACGGTGATCACGGCAATGAGCAAGTATACATTAAACGGGGGTTAAAGCAGGAGATCTGCTTCAATAGAGCGCATTCATTTAAAAAAAAATGTAAATTATCTTTTTGGGGGATAAAGATACAAATATTAGGTAATTTCTCGCAGTGCAGTAACATAAGGACTAGTGAAGAAAACACTATTTCATGGGAATAAAACATATTACATAGTCGGCCATCCTAATTAACAAATGTTTGCGATCTCTTTGATGGCCGTGTATTTGAGATGTAAAATACTTATTTTGTATTTGCAGGCAAAACACCATAATCCCATTATTCCATCCCGCTGCCTTTAGAAACAGAATAGGAGGGACAATCTGGACACTGGAATTCTGCCTCCAGGTAAATGAATGAAGGTCATTTGGTTACCTATTGTCTCCTGTGATTGCAAATAATTGGAGGAGATCGGTGCATTTACCTGGATGAATGATCACAGTTATCAGATGTTGTCTCAGCACCAATCTGGAAATAATGGCTTACAATGAACTAACGCTCTTACAGGTTATGCCATCATCAGAACCGCCCTTATATATGTTCATAAAAAATCTGTGATGCTGGATTTGGAAGAAAACGTTAAAAAAAAAGTGTATGTTAATCAGCGTAGTAGACCGACGAAGTATTATCCAAATTTGCCAAGTGGAGCGAGAGAGAGAGGCTCTATGCCTAGACAGATACAATCAGGATAAAGTAGAAATAACATGACATGCTCTAATTTCCCGGGAGTCTTTGGGTCCCAAAATCCCCTCTTTCCTCCCCAATGTTCCTCTTTTCTCAGAACTTACAATGTTTGCTGGATATGAGGGTATCGCAGGGTTCTACAGCCTTAAAAGACACAATAATATGTATAGAAACACTGTTTAGAAATTTCACATCTCATTTGAAAAAACTCCAACATAAGGGGTTATTTTTATCATGCCCCCCAACTGTCCTGGTTTGCGCGGGACATTCACGATTTTGCCATTCTATCCCATTGTCCTGCTGAGCCCAGCTGGACTGCGGGATTCGACACCGCAACCCCTCGTTCCCGATTTCATTATCCGGTGTCTGGGACCCCCGGAGAACGCATGCAGCGCATGTGCAGAAGAGTAGCGCTGTCAGTTTGAGTGACACTCTCTAGCTCCGCCCCCAGCGCTAAGAATGGGAAGGTATGGTGATATACGTGTAAGCGTTTCGGCACATGGCGAATTCTCCGCTGCTCGCATAGTCCCGACAAGCGGTTAACTCAGACCTGGTGTTTAAGGAGTGGACCAGAAATCTGCATCTCTTTGTACGGGGTTAATCCAAACATTTATTTTGAATTAAAACCTTTGTGGACATCCTGATAAAAGATCAACAGGAAAAAAATGGGATTTGTTTAAAAAAAACACAATGCGTTTATTTGTATGCAGTTTTAACAAAGAGGATGAAGGCTCTTTGTGTGCGATTAGCCTAATACTTAATAGGTCAGGAATCCCTTTAGAAAACAGTAGAAAAAAAAGATTGTGTGCTTGCGGGGAAAGAAGGATGTTTTTTTTTCATTGGTTTTTCACGAGGAAGGAAGTCACAAATACTGCAGTGGAGCCCAATGCACGGCAGCTGCAGGGTAGCAATGTTCTGCCTGGGGTGGGGGTACCTATAAACCCATACACCCCCAAATTCAATTGGCACACCTTCCAAATAATGCGTTGGCCAATTACATTACATTTCTTATAGAGCACCAGCAGGTTCCGTAGTGCTGTTGTAAGGAAGCTTTACTTTACAGAGAGGGTGATAGGTAAAAATGGAGCAGACTCCCAGCAGAAGTGGTAGATGTTAATGAAGTGAGGGGATTTAAACATGCATGGTGATAGGCATACGGCTCCTGAAAGGAAGTCGAGACCAACGACGGATTAAGTTAAGCTTTTGTGTGCAGTCAGAGTCATGGGCCGTTTGGGCGTGAGGTGGCCCTCTGGGTAAGGTGGGAATGTGGCTCCTGCCTTTAGTCCTGCCCATTCTCTCCCTTAGCCACACCCACCAACTAAGGTGTCCCAGTTGGGTCACCTGAGATGGTCAAGGGTATGCCTTAGGGCTGGCAACGGTCAGGATCCTTAGCTGGCCCCTAAAACCTACCTCAACCATGGTCTCTTCCTTGCACAACGTATCACATGGCGCCGGGATACGACACCAGAGGTAAGCATGGGCTACTCTGGCACACTAAAGAAATATAATTTTTGGTTGGATAGATGGCGATTCCTAACATAAAGATCTCCCAAGGTTTAAAGCCTACACAGAGGGGGACATTAGGACACAAAACACACACGTGAAGAAGATCCATAATTGTTTGCGGAGAGGACTTATCCCCACGATGGATACTGGAACCATTGTCTAGGATCTTGGATTACAGCTGACCTACAACTCTCATCAGAGGGTCTGTGTGGCCACCAAGTGACCTCTAACCATCACATCCCATTCAAAGGCTTCATATCTTGTTACTGAACCGTGACAGTCACTTCCTTGGTACAAAGATTACATAACCTGTAACTGACCTGCAGCTATCATCTCCCGGTGCTTTTAACGCGTGGAGACGGGCATTATGCTGTCGACGTGATGTCGCTGCAAACATAATGAGGTTCAAACTGTAGGCCGGGGGCCCCACCTTTAACACGTGTAATGTAGGCGCACCTGAGCGTGGAAACCCCATTCACCTGCCTCCCACCAAGATATTTTCTCATTACTAGAGGATAAAAATAAGTTAGAATTCTGCTTCCTGAGAGTTCCTTTTTTTTTTTTGGCAGCCATCATATAGAGATTTCTCAATTAGTGCGAGTTCTCGCTCTGTTATCTGAGCCCAATCTACTAGGCAAACACCCCGACGACTCCTTACCACACTGCCTGTGGGAAACAATAGAATGACTCGGTGTTAATCACCCAGCCAGACACACTGACTAATGAAAGTCTATAGAGAAAAGGCTGAATGCTGCAGCTGCACATTGGACTTTTATACGGTCCCAGCAGGCGACCACATGCTGCAGGACCCTAAAAGCTGAAGGAGGTCTCAATGGTTCATTGAAGGTCACAATTCTTACTTAGGATTTTTCTAATGAAATCACGATCATACATAACTTTACGCATGGGTGGTGGCTATTTATTTATATATAGCAACCAAGGGTTATTTTATTGTGCAAAAAAATACCACACAGGTTATTTAGAACATAGAACTTTAACATGTAGGATTTGGAAGTAGTAACTAGCGTGCTTTGCTTTTGCCATCAAAAGGTTTTAATCAGACAGCAAGTGCCTCTTCTCTGACCCCCTACTTGCACCCAAAATCAGTTCCCTATTGAACCAGTCGAGCTGCTTGTTCATCTCAGAGAATAAATAGAAGCATTTGTCCCCGAGGCATTGCCTCCTAAATCCTCCAGAAGTTCAATTCATTTACCTTTTCGGAGGCCCTAAATGAACTTTATATTTTATCTTCTCCTTTTCAGGTGGTTTTATACCAATTCATTTACCTTGAGATACCTGTTTGGCAGCTCTGCCCATTCTTAACTCATTAACCGAATTGTTACTTACACAGCGTGAACATTCTTCTATTCCATTCTTGCCATCTTCTGGTTGGCACAGCAGTTTCAGATGTTAGCATATTAATATGGGCAATTATTTTAACCCCCCCCTCCCCAAACCAAAAAAAAACCCCAAGTGTCCCCAGCTCACATAGGGTCTCCGAGCTCTATCCCAAGGCTCCTAGGATTAACTTCTGTGGGAGGGATAACCATCGCAGAACCCATTGGAGAAGGACGGTGGAATGGCTGATCCCATGGTGTACACAGCATATTTCTCTACATATATTTTAGTCTCTTCAACACTACATCACTTTTAACAAACATTCTGGCAACTTCAAAGATTTTTCTGCCTAAAGAAGCAGATTTTTGTAGCCAAAAAATGTTTATTAGTGAAAGATGTTGATTTGGAGAGCAGAACAGCTCCAGAACACAGGCTCTGGTACCATTTTACTCACCTACTCAACTATCTAGCAGTTACCCCCTTGGGCCATGTTAGGAGTAGTTGCAGACCCAGTGGCTCACTAGACATTTACCGTTCTCTTTGGCCAGTCCAGCCTTGGATGCAGAGGAAGCAAAGCTCTAGCTTATAGACAAAAAAAGGGCCTTGTTTTATGAATTGTAGAGAAGAGTGGGAAGAAAAATAAAAAGTTTCAGACTTGGAGCAGTTGTCATGAAAACCAACAGCATTCTCCAATTTTGGCAAGGATGCGGCGCATGGTTATTACTTCACACATTAGTCTTCCAAGAATTGGACTTTATTTTAAAAGCAATAATTTTGCACCTTACGGTCTCTTAAAAATGTAGACCTGATATGAAGCTGTAATGTAGCACATTAAAATACAAAAATCACAATAGTTATTTAACACAAAAGGTATCTAGTATTCAATCTACAACAATCTAGTATTCGTTCCCTTCAGTCCTGGGATGGTGAGGCTTTCTTCTGTTTGGAGAATGAGGCTTCTCATCATGCTCATCCCCGATTAGATGGTGGTCAGGCTTGTGGTCCTTCCGTTTCTCCATATTGACTACTTCATGGTCCAGATGTTGGTGTGGTTTCTTGTGATGTTCCTTTTTCTCATCTTTTGGCCAGGGTGATGGTTTTGGTTCTGTAGGGCTGGCAGTGGATACATTCTGTTAAAGAAAAAACATTTTACAATATGTGACATGTAGATGCAACATCTGCCCACCCAGGTCCTATCAGAAGCTGGAATAAGGCAGGAGACACGATGGTTGTCCTTTGCCATGGCAAAAAAGGGAAACTCCTTAATCTCCAGCGGACTGGAAAATAGGAAACGTTTTACCAATTTTATTCCAGTTTTGTAGAGTCGGGCCACCACCAGGCTGCACTTATCACACCAACGTAATGTTTCACAGCGTGGCATGGAATTGGCGATGGAAGAGTAACAGAGCCATTAGGACTTTACCGTTGTTTGCACAGTGACATTTGCATAGAAACTGCAGTTTCCGCAGAAGTCATCAAAGTATGTGGAGCGAATGGCAGCTTCCACATAGGAAAAATGGAGATAGCTGAATGGGAGACGGACATGGAAAGCTAGGCGGCCACACCTGCATGGAACAAGAACAATTAACACAACGGAAGATTACACAATTGGAAAATTGTATTGATAATAACCCGAGTCATTGGGTATGTCCACTGCCTACCGGTCATAGATAAGGAAGTCGTCCTTGTCTCCATTAAGGGCTTCCCAGACATCCTTCTGGTTGGGAATTTGCTGGTACACAGGCACTCCCGCCGGGGCCCTTCTTTTCAACTCCGGGTATAAGAGTTCAGAGTAAAAGCTCTGATCGTTCACTATCATATAGGTTATATCCGTCAAGCCGTGGCTAGAAAGCTTCTCACGGAGAGGACCCATACTGCGGGGGGGGGGGGGGGGGAAATAAATATATAAAAAAGAGAAAAAAAAAACCAAAAAAAAAGCGCCACCCCATAAGTAACTTGTGAAAGGTCTCAAACAGAAGATAACAAACCCCCCCCCTTGTAATTCTGCTGATTAATATACTTTTTTTATTAGAATTATGGCACCTGATATAAAATTGAAACTCCATAGAACAGACAAAGATTTAGAAAGAATTCAGAGGTAATGGAGATCAGATGTAGAATATGTCACCTTTCCAGGAGAACCATGATTTCTAGATTGGTCAGTAGCAACAGTGTTATCTATAAGTAAAGATAACCATTTTGCACCATCCTTGTATATGATAAATGTGCAAAAAGGATATTTAAGCGTTCTGAAACAGAGGTTGTGTTCAGATACTGCTGGGCTTACCTGGCCGCCTGTACAAGACAGAACCCACAGCTGGCTTGAAGAAGAGCCACCACGGTCACCTGGCCCAACGTCCCATTCATGGGCACCACATCCCCAATGCTCCATTCAGGCGATGGCTTACAGATGGACGTTTCATTCTCTGCAGAAGAGGCCAGGGATGTCAGCAGCCCCAACAGGGTTGTTATAACGAGAGCCTGAGCCCCCATAATCATGGTCCTCAAGAACAACCTTCTAAAGAGACAGCAGCATCATTAGTAAATAACGGATATTGCAGAATTCAGCACTTAAATGCCTTGTCTAGCGACACTGTATTCATATCCTTCAGATTATCCAGCTCTGCCTACTCTGAAGACGGGCGATCCTTGCCAATCCCTCCTTGGACTACTCCTGGCAGCATTTTGTAGCCCTTAACACACAAGTAGCAGGGGCTCCTACAGATGTACCAAAGCAAACCAACAAGAGTGGCTTAAGAACGTGTCCTAAAGTACGGTACTTTAACATAACTAAACACTGAACTAACACAGCTAATAACCGAATGCGGCCATTTATTGACCATTCACTTTCATTAAGCCTTCCCTTGCCTGTGACTTGTGTCATTGGCATGCTCAGAGCCACCCGCAATATATCTGGAGTGTCAAAGGCACTTTGTCTCATTTAAAAAAAAAAACATAAGAAAGAACCCGCTGGCGGCATCCCAGACGGCCACCTCTATGGCATGCCGGGTACCTACTAGGTACAGCAAGGAAGGCAGCAACAGGAGAAATGCGTTAGGCACATGCTTGCCATCACATGAAGTCAGCATCCCTCTCCTCGCAGGCATTTCCTGATTAGCCAGGTGTGTGTGTGTGTGTGTGTGTGTGTGTGTTGCAATAAGAGGAATTATATGTGGCAGGAAAGCTTTTTTGTTTTTTGTTTTAAAGAAAACACAAAACAAAGATGCAAATAGCACCAAAGCCTCAACTGATGAACAGGTTTGTAGGCTCGGTCTTTTCCTCCTTTGCTATAAACCAATATCTCAGTTCAAAGGCTTTTCTGGGATTGAATGGAATGGAATCGCTGACGGAACTCATTTTGCCTTTAAAATAGTGTGCAGTACCAGTATTGGGCTGAAGGTGGCACCAACACAACAGTTTCCATAGAACAAAAGCAGAGTTGATCTGTAAAGGTTTCTTTATCGAAGAATTATGTTGCAACCAATGAATATCTTTAGACACAATTTCAGGGCAACTTCTCCAAGTTACAACTTTCGTTAACCCATGCCCGTGTCACAAGAACTTTTTGCCAACATATGTTGACAGACAGACACACACACACACAAATTGCCCACTCTGCCAGTCTAGTCTGCCCATTTTTTCTGCCATAAAGACTCAAACCTCAATCAGTCATTGTTCCAGTCTTAGATTCCAGAGCCATATGCATGTTTAAATCCCATGACTGGATAAGCCTCTACCACTTCTGCTGGGAGGCTATTCCACTTATCTAATAACATTCCAGTAAAGTTACATTCCATCGAAACCTTACGACCCTCTCATTTTTAGATTATTGCCTCTTGTTCTAACATTTCTCCTCTGAAATAAACATCTCCTGTACTTTGTTAAATTCCTTTATGGATTTGAATATTTCTATCTCCTCTTGCTTTATTTTTCTTTGCAACATATTGAGATCCCAGCTGGATGCCTCTTGTAGATATAAAGCAAAGTTATAGCAAACATAATAAGTCTGATATCAGGGTTTCTGCCCCATCTCTGGAGGCCATCAATAGGTGCGCAGAGGGTCAGGGTTATCCCATTAGCATTAGAGCTATACAGGGCAGTGAGCTTTAAGCACGACATAGGGTTAAAGCAACAAGAAACCTCAAACATTAACATATTATTGCCCTTTTGGGGTGGTTTGGAGGGTGGAACCATAACACATAAGGACATGGTTAAAGATCAGCCTGGACACCACAGAGTTAAGTAAACCCCAACGTTTTGCATTTGATAACTATTGATTCTAAGAAGCAACTCAATTAATCAATCACTACACAGACCACCCCTCCTTGTATCAGCATCACTCAGCCCCCCACAACTCACACAGCCCGCCGTTACTCTGCCAAGCTCAGAAATGGAGCATCTCAAGCCTTCCCATGCAGGACCCTCCACTAAATAGTCACAGGCTCCTCCCAGTGGGCGGAGAGAGAGATAGGACGTCCCCTTATCAAAGAGCAGTCAGGTCAGGTTCTCTCATGGTACAGAAAGAGACCGCTGGATAAATAACTCTCAGCCGGCCCACCGGCTAAAAGCAAATATTATTTGAGAGGCTGCTGGGAGGTTTTCGCTACGGAAGCCCACCTTGAACCAGGCTTTTCAAATAGCTCTGCACCAAAACAGCTGGGTCTTTTACAATTATGGGGTCACCAGTGGTGTCCTAAACGAGGCCTAGAAGGCAGTATTTGGCATAGTAATAGAAATTCATACTTTCCGACCTCTGTTCCTCGGGTTAAACCCCAGTACGGAGTTTGGGATATCGTTGGATTGATTTATTAGTTAACATCCTGATCTCTGGCTTTGTGAAGTTAGTTCTTCGCTGATCCAGTGACAGCTATAAACCGGTCCGCCATCATGGGGGGTACAACCAGTAGCTGTGTATTGTGCTCAGTTAAGCGGGGGGGGGACCTATGGGCCACCTACATGGGACCGGGGCGCTGTGGGCTTTGGAGCCCAGATAGCCCCTTTCGGGGGTTATGGCATGTCAGCCCCATTCTGAGCATGGGGTGGGACAGGGCAGGGGGCTTATCTTTAGGTTCGTAGTGGGGCCCAAGATTTCTGATGGCGGCCCCAGCTATAAAGCCAGTGTTGCAATGAACACAGAGGAACAGTGACGGAGAAAACACGTATGTAGAGCGTAACGTTGACCTATAGGTCGAATGATCTGACTTCCCCTTTTAGAAAATGTAACTAATTTAAATCCCCAGCTGCATACGCTTCCCAAATCTGTCCCTGCTTATTATATATAGGGGCTCAGCTATAGATTACAGAAGCAGGTTGGCTGCGATCTATAGGTCTCAGGTATCCGACACCAGACCTGGAAGGCTCTAGACACCAATATAGCTTTAAAAACAGCACAAATATCAAAAATATGTTAAAACCCCCAATTATTTTAAAAGGGGCAGTCAGGGGCACAGTTTTAGCATAACTAAAAAAAATCTGAAAATTATCTATGACTTAAGCTTTTTGTTTTTGGAGGAATTTAGTTACAAGTTTGCTGCATTTATTAACACTTTAGGGTCAGTCGGCAGATCATGAAACCTATATGTATCCAGGTACAAATGGCGGAGCTTGTAACCAAACATATGGCTAAGGAACATATATATATATATAATTATTATTATTATTATCTTTTATTTATATAGCGCCAACAGTTTACGGAGCGCTTAATTCAATACATATATATATATATATATATATATATATATATATATATGTATCTGTTGTCTTCTCTTCAGTGTGGAGACCAAGAGGTTGGAAACCCGACCGCAGATAATTAACCAGCTCCGGGGGCATTTGGATAGTTTGATGTTTACGTGTTTGACAAATATTTGATCTGGTTATTGACGTTCTGCTCTTTGCTCTAATGAACTCTAACTAGAACGATACTGCATGTTATATTCAACCCCCATTTCTCTGCCTGTGCTGGGGGGGGGGCGTTGCGGATCAAAAAAGAAACTGCTCAGGCCGGTGGCCCTGAAAGAGTTAACAAATTCTGGTAACAGATTTTTCTTAAACTTTGTTTCCCTTTCTCTGTATAGACACCATTGACACAAAGGGTCCTACCTAAACCTCATTTACTATTAGATGCCGCACTCTCTGCCCTCTGAACATCACAGGGGCAATGAATTAGGAGAAACCAGTATTAGGGCCCCATAAACAGAAATATAGCAATATGCGGTATTTAATATATAAATATAGCTCCCTCTGGTGGTAGATACAAGAATAGCACTGTTTACCCTAATCTAACCCTCAATGACATTTATACAGGTATTTGATTGCATGAAATTAGAAGGTTCTGTTGCATTTCATCGTTTGTTAATGTAAAGCCACCCGGCCCCTACTTATGAAGAACACGAAAATGGGAGAAGTTCTCTCACTGATTTAACCTCTACCACTGCTGCTGGAAGGCTGTTCAGCGTATCTACCACCTATTCAGTAAAGTAAAATTTCCTGACATTACATCTAAGTCTCTGGCCCTCTAGTTTTGCTTTACGATCTCTCTGACCGCAAGTCTGCAGCTCTGATGTGCAGTTCGGAGAACAGATGAGAGAAACTTCTTGAAGCACCATATTCCCCAGGCCTCCTATAGCTATAACTCCTCCCCTTTTTAACTTAAAACTCTTCTCTATTTTTTCATCTCTCATTCTCCTCTTATAACCTCCCTGACACAACACAAGCCGTCTGCCAGCCACCATCTCCACGGGCTCCTTATAGGGTATTTTATAAATATATATATATATATATATAGAGTATATACATATATATATATATATATATATATATATATATTATAGATATCAGTTATTCATCCTCATTTGGGCCACTTTGGCGGATCTACAGGTAAGTTTATTATTAAATATTTTGTCTTATTCTGTATGTTTTTCCTGTACATGAACTAAATATGGATTATGGAGACATTGTTTCTTTTTGGCCAAATGTTGTTGTTTTCTGTGCATTCCTGCCCACAGTCCCGAATTTGCCAGGACAGGCCTGTTTTTCTATTTATAAAGGGAGTCTGTCCAGGCGTAAAAATACTGCCTATGCACAATGCATTACACGGTGCATTTATTGCATAAAGCTGCGTATGTCAGAGACCTAAACGCTGGCAAGTGAGCTCTATACATAGAGCCTGGGGCACAAGGGGTGGAGCCTAAAGTGGGTGGAGTCATGCAGTGTATTAGGTGACCTTCTCTAGGTCCTGCCCCCTTTATGTCCCAGGACACCTGGGGCAAAATTAGGGGAGTGTACATTCTGTTCCTCCAGATCCCCTCCGGCAGCCGTAACTTTGTAATGTTTACATTTTTTCTCCCTTTCATCTCTCTCTCCCTTCTCTCTCTGAACAAACACAAGCCCTCCGCTAGCCACCATCATTAATCTACCTCTCCCACCCCTCTGTTCATTTCACTTACACATCCTGAAACCACTTACCCCTAATTACTGCTACCAGAGAGCTACTACCACCTCTTTTCACCCCTCCTTTTGTTCCAATTACCCAAACTACTCCTTTAGATCGGGGGTCTACAAACTGAAGCCCTGCAACTGTTGCAGGACTACATCTCCCACAATGCTCTTTTAGCTAAGAGGCTGGCAGAGGGGTTATGGGAGATGTAGTCCTGCAACAGCTGGAGGGCCGCAGTGTGGAGACCCCTTCTTTAGATTGTAAGCTTTTGAAACAGAGCCCTCAAAAGCCCTCCATTCCTGCCTGGAACTTTGTATTAAGTACCATAAGGCTAGATGGCGGCTCATGGGCCGGGTTCTCCTCTCCTGATGTATGTATTAATGTATATTTGTTATGTATGTTAACCGCCCCATTTATATTGTACAGTCCTAAATATGTGAAAAGGTTATGTAATAATGATTTCGTAGTCAGTTATGAAACTGAGTAGAAGAACCTTTTCTGTTCGTAACGCATTGCATGACGGGAGTATAGAATTACACACAGGGAGGGGCCTGAGGTCATTTTTAGGTCTGATATATTAAAAATCCAACATAAGTGCCGAGTAACTGTATAGACTCCGTAGTGACTGTACAGCGACTACACTATCATACCAGACGTTGTCGTTAACTCCCATAAATCATGCAGCTCTTTTACCACAGCTTCTAGTACACCCCTATCATGTGTGAAATGGTTTGTTCCTTTACATGGCACTGCCAGGATTACTTCCTACTGCTGGTGGTGGCTTTCTATGAATGAACACGTGAAGCTTGACCTGTCAAGGTAAACGCTGCAACTAGCTGCCTGCTAAAGCTTTTTGTATATACAACTATATACATATTGATATATACAGGCCACAAATAACACATATGGATATATATATATATATATATATATATATATATATACATACATACATTGCATTGGACTTATATGGCCACTACGTGGGTCACATCTGCGACTGGCCCTATCCCTACCAATAAACACAGGTGTGCCAATTTGGACACAAGGAATCTTAGGGAGCTTGTCACTGTATTAACCTCTACCACTCCTGCTGGAAGACTTTTCCACTTATGTACTACCCCCTCGGTAGAGTAAAGCATATATTACAATTTCATACCAACTGAGATTTTTAATCAAAGCTGACATGGAACCCAAAAACTCTGCATCTTGCCCCTGATTTACATTGCAGTCGGCCGCCGGCTTTTCTTCAGGTATGGATGTCATTTAGAAAGCGGAATGTCAGTCTGTTTTCATAACTTTATAATGTTCTTTTCTTCCTCTTCCACACCGTTTTCACCAAAACCTTTAGGATGGCTTCTCGTCTTATCCGGCTCAGCCACATCACCTTCCAAGTATCCAACGCCCGGAAAGTGACCCAAGATCTGGTGGCCAAGTACCAGTTTCATCCGTTTGCTGCACGAGGTCTAGACGGGGGGAGCCCGTATCAAGTGGCTTTGAGGAATGGAGGAGTTGTGTTTATGGTGAATGAAAACAGTCAGAAGAACCCCCCGAATTCATCGCTGCTCTATGATTTCGCTCTTCCACTCCCCACCCCAGATACAGCCTGCAATGTTAGCTTCGAGGTGGAGGATGTGCCGGGTTTTTGCCAGTGGCTGATCGGTAAAGGATGTCGGGTTCTAGTTCCACCAATAGAACTCCACGACGACTATGGTTCTGTAACGTTCTGCGTGATAAAATCCGTGCTTGGAAACATCCAACACACGCTCATTGACCGTACCCGTTACAGAGACGGCTTCCTGCCCGGGTTCCAGACTCTAGACGTCGTCAATGACCGCGCGTCTCGTAGTAACATGACGCACGTGGACCATGTGACCTATGCCTGCCCGAGAGGGACCACGCCACACGTCATAAAATGGTACGAGCGTTGTTTTGGGTACAAACATTTCCCGCTCCGCAAATGGGAGGACCCGGAAAAAGGTTTTGAGATCAGCGGGCCAAGGATGGGGCTTCGGTTGACCACCATTGAGTGTCCGGGGTTCAGGGAAGGCGGCAAGCTTGTCTTGGGAGAATCTTTGCCGCAGGAAGGAATAAACCAGCTAGACCAGTTTCTTCAACGTCACGAAAAAGGTGGCATTCAGCACGTGGGCCTATTTACCCCGGATATCTTCAAGGCTGCCAGTTCTATGGCGCAACAAGGGGTCTGCTTTGCTAGTCAACCGTCGTCCTACTATTCAGACCCCACGAAGCAGGAAGAAATGCGCGGTGTCGGCTTAGAGCCTGATCTTCTCTTAAAGTTTGGGATTCTTCTGGATTTTGCCGCCGAGGATGCGCAGTCGGTGACAACTCCCAGCAAGAAGTTCCTCTTGCAGGTGTTCGCCGAGCCCCTCTTCAGCAAGGACTCCGTCTACCTGGAGCTGATTGAGCGCAGGGGAGCGGAAGGTTTTGGGGAGGGAAATATCCGTGCTTTGTGGCGCTCCCTACAGGACCTGATGGAAAATCCAAACCCGACGGAACAAGAAGAGAAATCATCCGCTGGAGTTTGATATATAAATGTGTGATATAAAAAAAAATGCTCTGATGTTTCTCCTGGGCAGCATTTAACCCTTTCGGTATCAAACTATTGAGCCACAAATTGTATTCTTCTACCTATTGAGGCTGGGGTTTTATAATGTATCTGTTTTTTTGTAACTTGTTCGCTTTGGTGGTCAGTGACGCCTTCATGATATGAGCACCAATTTCTGTAGAGTTTACAGTAAGTAATCCAGAAGGTGCATAAATATATATATATATATTTTTTTTTTAATATATACGTTTACGTTTTTTATAGATGCTTTATAATAAACACAGAACAGATTATATATATACGATAGAAGTGCCTCATATCCTTTGAAAAGAGAATTTGTGGTCCTTCAGCTGTTGTGCACTACAACTCTAATCATTCTCAGCTAAACAACTTGTACGCTTTCTAGTTTAGAATGTGTTCATTGTCTATTTGCAGAACATGTCAGCACATATACCCGACGGGCTCCTACTAGAGCTTTTCTCTTTCCCCATATGGACAAAAATGATATTTAATACAAACCCTTTTGAGCGACGCTTCGCCAAAAGATGGGGAACTGTGTAGAGGATTCATGTAAAACCCAAACTGTAACTAATAAATGAGGATTTCTCATCTTATATTAGAGTAAAAATTAACCCAACAATGATTTACGAGCAAAGTTTTAGTGTCACTTTTTACAAACCCCACATTTTATGGTTCAGGGCTGCCTTTTTTAGGAAGGGGCAACTGGGGGTCCCGCTGTTTTTTGTGGTTATGGTCTCTGCATCGCTGGCATATGACATCATATCTTAGAGCTCTTCTTTACTCAGCGAATACAGAGACCAAGAGTGTGATCAAAAGTTTGGAGTCACTTAGCTGTAATATAATTGCAAAAGGGGTTTTCTAACAATCGATTAGCCTTTTAAACAAACTTGGATCAGCGAACACAACGTGCCATTGGAACACAGGAGTGATAAAGGACCTCTGTACGCCTATGAAGAGAGAATCTCTCCCCAGAATCTGCTTGATTACCCTATCCCATTTACAACATCGAGCATCATTAGCTGCTACAAAGAAACTACCTCGAAATGTCGCACAAAAACTTGAAGCAGATCTGGAGCCCTGACTTACATCACCCCAAGAACACTCCGCCACGAGTTTTTTTTTTTTTAATCAAACTAATATTTTAATAATTATTGTCATTTATTAATAAAAAGTAAACTTGGTGCTGTGGGTTGGTGGGAACATGTAATAACACATTGTTACTGGGTATGTTATAGTTGGCTGTTGGTTAAATAAATTTAAGAAAACGTCCACTTTGTTTCTTGTCGTTTGGGCATCCGGATTCCGTGGGTCGGCAAATTCCAGTTTGGCCACATTGCGAAAGATAATAATATGAGATGAGACACAATCTGCAGCGTACCTCCAGCATTCAATACATTCTTATATTAAGTATGACTGTTTGGGTGCCAGAAATAGCTATACGCAGGTATGTTGAGGACAAAAGGTCGGGAAGTCTATTCCCGCATTACTAAGAATCAGTAGCGTACCTAGCGGGAGGCGGGCGGTCCGCGCGGCAACAGCTGCTGTGCGCCGGGGTTTGTTGTCAGATCCCGGCGCACAACACTGAAGCCGCGCCTACTGCCGTCCGTGCCCTCTGACCCGGAAGAAGACTGAAGAACTGAAGAAGAGGAGCGAAGAGGAGAAAAAGGAGCTATGAAGAGAAAAGAGGAAAGGTAGGAAAGCATTCAGTGAGTGAGAGTGGATTAGTATATGTGTGGATTGGTATATATGTGTGGATTAGTATATGTGTGGATTGGTGTATGTGTGGATTAGTATGTCTGGATTGGTGTATGTGTGGATTAGTATGTCTGGATTGGTATATATGTGTGGATTGGTGTATGTGTGGATTGGTATGTGTGGATTAGTATATATGTGGATTGGTATGTGTGGATTGGTGTATGTGTGGATTGGTGTATGTGTGGATTGGTGTATATGTGGATTGGTATATATGTGTGGATTGGTATATATATGTGTGGATTAGTATATGTGTGGATTAGTATATGTGTGGATTGGTATGTGTGGATTAGTATATGTCTGGATTGGTGTATGTGTGGATTGGTATATGTCTGGATTGGTGTATGTGTGGATTGGTATGTGTGTGGATTGGTATGTGTGGATTGGTATATGTGTGGATTGGTATATGTGTGGATTGGTATATGTGTGGATTGGTGTATGTGTGGATTGGTATATGTGTGGATTAGTATGTGTGGATTGGTGTATGTGTGGATTGGTATATGTGTGGATTGGTGTATGTGTGGATTGGTGTATGTGTGGATTGGTGTATGTGTGTGGATTGGTATGTGTGGATTGGTATATGTGTGGATTGGTATATGTGTGGATTGGTGTATGTGTGGATTGGTGTATGTGTGGATTGGTGTATGTGTGTGGATTGGTATATGTGTTGATTGGTGTATGTGTGGATTAGTATGTGTGGATTGGTATATGTGTGGATTGGTGTATGTGTGGATTGGTATATGTGGATTATTATGTGTGGATTGGTATATATGTGTGGATTGGTGTATGTGTGGATTGGTATATGTGGATTAGTATGTGTGGATTGGTATATGTGTGGATTGGTATATATGTGTGGATTGGTGTATGTGTGGATTGGTATATATGTGTGGATTGGTGTATGTGTTGATTGGTATATGTCTGGATTGGTGTATGTGTGGATTGGTGTATGTGGATTAGTATGTGTGGATTGGTATATGTGTGGATTGGTATATATGTGTGGATTGGTGTATGTGTGGATTGGTATATGTGGATTAGTATGTGTGGATTGGTATATGTGTTGATTGGTGTATGTGTGGATTAGTATGTGTGGATTGGTATATGTGTGGATTGGTATATATGTGTGGATTGGTGTATGTGTTGATTGGTATATGTCTGGATTGGTGTATGTGTGGATTGGTGTATGTGGATTAGTATGTGTGGATTGGTATATGTGTGGATTGGTATATATGTGTGGATTGGTGTATGTGTTGATTGGTATATGTCTGGATTGGTGTATGTGTGGATTAGTATGTGTGGATTGGTATATGTGTGGATTGGTATGTGTGTGGATTGGTGTATGTGTGGACTGGTATGTGTGTGGATTGGTATATGTATAGATTGGTATGTGTGTAGATTGGTATGTGTGTGGATTGGTAAGTGTGTGAGAGTGATGGGTGTTATGCTGTACCATTTCCAATGTAGTTTTCATTATATAATTATGCTCTAGTACATCATAACTCCCATCACTCTATACTGTTCCATACAGTGGCAGAGCTGGGAGGCAGAGGCCTTGCACCCCCACCGCAGGACTCCTGAAAGGTAAGTGAACTTCAAAGAGGGAGAGGGTAGATAGTTAGGAGGGGGTAGATAGGGAGAAAGGAAGTGAGACGGGGGGATAGGGGGTAGATAGGGAGAAGGGAGTGAGAAGGGGTAGGTAGGACAAAAGGGAGTGAGAAGGGGTAGATAGGGCAATCATACTCCTATCATGCCAAGTCTGCGAGTACATCCTGGAATCTGGGTATGCCTGGGCATGATAGGAATGTGATTGCTGTTAACAATCATATATATATATATATATATATTAATATTGTTATTTAATTGTTTTATCCTATTTTGGTGTTACTTACTTTAAATAAAAGTGTTAGATTTTGTTTTTATGGTGTGTGGCGGGGGTCATATTCGGTTTCGGCCAGGTAAATGCTGCATTTTTGGTTTCAGTCCAGAATTAGTTTCAGTGCATCCCTACTACTAATGAAGTGGTAGGCCTACACCACATCAATGTTTGGCTTAGTATATAGTGATAGGAGTTATGCTGCACTATTGTCAATTTCTGGCTCAATGTATAGTGATAGGGATTACGCTGTAGCACCGTCAATGTGTGCCTCAGTATATAGTGATAGGTGTTATGTTGTACCACCGTCATTGTCTGCCTCAGTATATAGTGGTAGGTGTTATGCTGTACAACCGTCAATGTCTGCCTCAGTATATAGTGCTAGGTGTTATGCTGTACCACCGTTAATTTCTGCCTCAGTATATAGTGATAAGTGTTATGCTGTACCACCGTCAATGTCTGCCTCAGTATATAATGATAACAGTAAGTGTTATGCTGTACCACCTTCAGTGTCTGCGCCGGTATATAACGGTAGAAGCTATGCAGTTTTAAAGTGTGTGTGTGTGTGGGGGGGTGCCACATACAGGATCCACCCCAGGTGCCAAATACTCTAGGCACGCCCCTGCTAAGAATTTCAAAATTCAAGCAAGGATGTCGAAAACGAATTGTCAGCTACAAGCCTACATCTGACACGACATCTGGTAGAGAGAGAGCAAGTCATAACCAGCCTAAAACTAACCTTTCAGCTATATGTATCAATGTACATATAGAGAAAAACCCGACCCTGCTCCAAGGGAAACGATCTACAAAACATGTATCGTGTCATCCTACTCCTGAGATCTCGTGATCCCTTCATTCAGATACCTGGCAAATTATCGTATATTAACAGCATTATATTATTCTATATATTCCCTGCAAGCGACACAGGATATAAACCAGGTACCTCTCTGTCCTCACATCAAGTTTTAATCCTGTGTCTCCGTATGAAATGAGCTGGCCAGCCTGCTGCAATCTCCATAAAGAAAGAAACCCCAGCAAAGTACCCGATACCAATTAGAATGACCATTATTGCAACTGTAGTGTCCATTATTTATGTTACTGGGTGCCAACGCCAAGAATAAGCCTACAAAATCAATCATATTTATTTTCAATACAAAATTTTCGCTATGTAAAAATATATATACAATTTATAAAAACAGACTGGTTACATTGTAGATGATGCATTTCATTTAAATCTCTTTTATACATGATGCTAAACTTTAAAATTACATGGAAACATGTTTTATTGCTACATTATTCACTAAGAGCAGTAAAAGAAATACACATGTACCGCGATCATGCAGCTGTACGTCAGAATGCTTTGGGATTTACGCGCATGTTTGCTGCTGCCGGCCCGTGTGCCTTTTCCATTTAAAAACAATTCTACTTGTCCTGACATGCTATGTTTAAGATTAATTTTTTTTAACTCAGCTCTTTTGACTGCAAGCTAATAGCAATACGAGGGAACGCGACCTGAGAGTATCCAGCTTTTGGTGAACGACTGTCATGGATGCTAATGATCATGTTATCAGTAAGTTAACAAAAGGACTGCGGGTAACAAGTTCATCAAAACAAAATAACATGTAAAAGTCCATTAAAATCTCAGCTAACTAATAGCGCAATGTGCTGCCTTCCAGGTAAAACTTTTTTTTGTTTTGTTGAGTTACATGACCGTTCCTTTCACTTAAGTAAAAATACGTTAAGATCTATTACATCCAGCTATTGGGAGTCTGGCCTGAGGTTAGTGTAATGAAGACCCATAAACCGGCTCACAGATTCTGGGAAAAGGACAGACGGTAAAGTCCGCTGTCAGGCAGCAGCCAATCGCGCCCGAGTCCTTGTCTGGGTAAAGCACATCTGGTCACCGGTCACTTTTTGGCAGCAGGTTTAAAGAACATCTGTATGGACGTCTGCTTCTCAGGCTCGGTCTTTATTCTGGCCGCTGGCGGTTGGAGATCGGCGGTGTCCCTCTTGCGTTTTCTCGACTGTGAAAAAAAGAATAAAACTAGGATTCCTCCACCCGCCTTAATGTCTATGATCTTTCGGGAAATCAGGCCGTCTCTGGAACCGTTGAGCTCTACTCACCGTGTTACTGGAGTCAAGAATTTTATTCTCGCACAACTTAAAAACCTGTCCAAAAAAAATAAATTAGAATAAAAAAATGTAACTTCCAAGAACCGCTGTCTAGTGTGGAAGACAGAAATGCTGCATGTATATAATTTTGTCAGGACCCTATTGCAATATACATTTGTACTCTGTTACAGGCAAATAACGTGTCATGCGCTGGAAGCCTTTCGCATATTCCCAAAGCGGCTTTTCGTTTCTTCTTGTTTTACCTTTTTCATGGCAGTGGAGACAGCCGATGCCTGAAACTGTTTCTTGGTAACCCAGCGAGTAGCCGGTCCTTCGCCTTCTTCCTCCTTAACAGAGATGTCTGCTTTGCGATGGCACAAGGACAGAAAATAGACCACATACGTCTGATGGATGTGGGAGAATATGTGGACTACCTGCAAGACAGAAGATATAATCATTTTTGTTTTATCAGCGGGGAGAAATCTTGACAAATCGATGGACAAGGTGGAGGACAGAGAGTGGAGGCAGATGCCAGGCTGTTTTGGGTCAATATATAATTTTTTTTAAGGTTTATTTTATATCAGAGATATTTACAAATACATGAAAATAATCAATAAGAGAAACAATTGCCGGGAAAGCTAGTGGTCTTTCATGTAGGAGTACACCAAACATGTTGCATCCATATATTTCCTCTTATAGAGGTTATTATTGTATTATTTCAGCTGCTTTGTGTATTATTTCCTGTGCTCCTCAGCATGTTTTACGGATCACGTGCCTCGCCTGCGTATTGTATCTCTTTCAATGATAGCACGTGGCCAGTGACCTCCTGAAGACGCCTGCACATGACGTGTTCCCGATCTTTTTCGGCGTGATCCTTTTTTAAGAGCATGCTGGGAAATTCCCACATTCCCGCCAGGAGCCCTGCATCAAAACAACAAGGATTGGGAAAAAAACTGCAGAATAAAAACATACATTCACTTATTTTTACATACATACATATACATATATATATATATATATATATATATATATATATATATATATATATATATGTGTGTGTGTGTGTGTGTGTGTGTGTGTGTGTATATATCTATCTATAGACATAAAATATTGAAGTTTGTCTTCTGTTTAGACAAAAACTTTCTCTAACATATGAAACCCCACACGTTTCATAATTAATGTTGCATCAGAAAGTGTTATCACACAGAAACAATGAAAATTTTAAGAAGCCTTTTCAATTTCTATGGCACGACTTAAGTGGAAAAAAACCAAACTATTTTATGTGAAGAAATAATTATACCTGTACTAGGAATGATGCATTTAGTATTTTATTACGCAGAGTAGGTGGAACAGTAGTATTAACACGTAGTTGCATTGGATTTAATACCTGAATTCTTCCACAGACACCAAACCCACCTGAGCTGGGTCTCTGTAGCAGCAAATATTCAGGTTCCCCGTCTTCTCCCAGTCTCCGGCACACGCAGGTTACCGTCCGCTCCACACGCGATGCCTTCTTGGCAGGCTTGCGGGGAAAATTTGCCACTCCGAGGGATATGTCCCAGGGATCGGATGAAGGCAAGCATAGGGCACAAGAACCAGGGGCATCTGCGTTTATGTAAAAAAAAAAATTATTTATAAGGTTAGTACATTTCATAATATTTAATGCCAGTTTTATTTGTGTAGACTAAACCAATTTACACATTTTCTGTTTTGTTTTCTTTTAAATGTCATGCTTTTTGTCCACAAGCAGAGAAAAGAACAATGTCGGCGCGCTAAGCTCATTTATATTATGTTTATATATTTGTTGCCAACTTTATTAGGGTGAGAAGCGCAGACAGTTTTTGGTTTTTTATCCACAAGCCATGAATTTGTTCAGAAAAAAGTAAACAGAAAACAAAGTCATTCTTATCTCACGAGTTGCACTTATATTAATATTTTTACCATAAAATAATAAAAATATATTTTCCATTAGGTTCAGCAACTGTGTAATCAGTGAGGTGACTTAACTATGCTTTATACAGGGCCAACCAAGCCCTTCTTGCAGAAGAAGCTCACTGGGGCTAGCCCTTCACACTGCTCAGTAAGGTGGGTGATATGAGAATGTCCTTTAAACTCCTTGTTTAGTGAAGTAAACCCTATCTATGTGGAGAACGACAGACATTGTACAGCTTCCCGTCAGCCCTCACCGCATTCCTCTATATCTCGGATCTCAGCCTTGAGGTTTGGTTTCCCCTTCAGAAGTTTATTGGCAGCTGATGCAGACTCCATTTCTGCCTAAAACACATAAGAGGGTCATTTGGCCGCAAGATCGGCACATACAGAGTCCTCTTCTGATGTCACAAGTTTAAATAAATTAACTCATTCAACAACAATAAAATGATTTTGGAAAGTGTATGGTGTGTAGGTGTAAGCTATAACGCCCACATTTCATTATACAGACTTACCTTTTTATATGCCCGGCACAGGCTCTGCAGGGGACAGTCCGTGCATTGGGGCCTTTTTGGGGTGCACACTGTTGCCCCGAGTTCCATCATGGCTTGGTTAAAATCGCCAGGCCTCTCCGAATCAACAAGCTCATTCGCCAATTCCCTGCATTAGAGAAAAAAAAGCCAGATTAAACCCGCAGTATTCTTTAGTGTAGCCCAAGGGAAGCATATTGTATGTTTTCTGCAGAATACGGGCTCTTTACGGAACTCACCAAAGCCTGTCGCTAACCGCAGGGGTGCTCGAGTCCGCTCCTATGCAACGCAGTCGGCACAAAACTCTGATCACGTTCCCGTCTACTACACCCGTTACCTGGAGAGACACCGACGCCATCACGCAAGTGGCTTCTTCATACATTAGCTTTGGGGGAGCCAACCTACAACCTCCATGTCATAGAACCACTGGAATTGTTTTTCAGAAAGCTACCTGTTGGTAGAAGCTTACCTGTCCATAGGAGATAGACGCCACTGCCCCTGCGGTGTATCTTCCCACTCCTGGCAAAAGCTTCTGTAGTTCTTCAGCACTCCGGGGCATCTGGCCTTTTAATTCCAACACTACCTGTAGCGAGCAGAAGAAAAACGGTTCATGGAGATGCTTCTATGTCATGCTCTCTGTGAATGTTTGATGGTTTACAGTAATGTCTGATCACAGGAAAGGTAACACAATGAGAGTAAAAAACACAAATCTGGCATTGAGGTTTTGCCTAAAATCTGTAAACTACATGGCTAGAATTGTCTGTTTCTCTTAAGACTAATTTTATACAAGTGATATGTGTTTACTGTCCCTTTAACTTATTTGTCGAGTTATAATTTCCATTTAATTTATATCAGGGTTAAGTATACGGCACATAAATTTGTAACATCCACAAACCTTCTTGGCTCCTTCGTGGAGCCTCCTGCCCCGGGAATAATATCCCAGCCCAGACCATTTTTCATTCACCTCCTGTGCAGGGAAATGATTGGTAAGCAATGTTATTAGACTGAAATCAAATGACCCATAAGCCCCCATGCAGCTAGAGATGTTTGCAAAAACTAAAAACTAAATACATTTTATATTATTAAAAAACGTGACGCTTACCTCCAAAGACGCCTGTGCAAGATCCTGAAGCGTTGGCCATGCCTGAGGAAGGCAAAGCAAGCAGAGAAACCATGATTATCCTTCTTTATTAAAATAAATGGGTAATTGTACTGCAAAACATGTAAACATTATACTAGGATAGAGCCCAGAACAGCTCCATTCATAAACATAAAATCACTGACTGGTTTCCAGAAAACCGGCAACCAAACAGCAAGAACAACTTTGGCACCACATCATAATGTATTAAAATATACTGCCTAGTTCTATTTAATACACACAATCATGAAAAGAGAAAGCACTAATTCTTTATATAATGATGCTCACAAAATTCAGTTATTTCAAACGAAGGAACGCAATTACAATCACAGGCCACCAAACCGGCAATTCACCTTCATCCACTTGTTGTAATAGTCAATCACAGTAGCAACTTGTGTCTGCTGCAGCATGACTTCTGAAACCCACACTAATCAAGAGAATGAGAAAATGTTAGAGACGTGACCCCCGGTCTCATCAGATCTGAAGAGTTACCTGCTGGCTGCCCCTGGCATTATTAATTTATGTCCTCAAAATCACCAGACGTGCCATTTCTCACGTGTACCCACCTGCATAAGATCTTCTGTTCACGTCAGGTTCAGTGTTAGCCTGGAAGAAAATGGATTGCTGCTTTTAGTTTTAGCCTCATATATTAATGGACTCCTACATATAAGTTTGTTCTAATATAAATATATATATATATATATATATATATATATATACTGTATTTACTCAATTAAAAGATGACCCCCAATATTTGGCTCTTAATGAAATAAAAAAAAGAAGAAAAGTTCTAAATACAAGATGATCCTGTAGGGAAATACATCAAATTTGTTCTACAAAAGAGGTGTGAACGGAGGCACCTTTATTGTGTCCAAGTACCGGAATCATACAGCCGATACCATGGAGAAACAGACAAAGAAAGAAGACAGAAGAACAAGAAGAGCCAAGAGAAGAAGCGGAGCTGCGGACATTAAAATGGTTGGTGCAGAAGGTAGGGAGACATTTAAAGAGCAAGTGACAAGCCTTTTCTTAGACTTTTGTAAGTAAGGCAAATAAGTGATGGTTCTTTCAACAATCACAAGAAGTTGGAATGTATGCTATAAGACATTAAATATATTGCTTTAAATACAATATACAATATATTAAAAACTCTGCCGACAACTGATCATTGCTTAACTTGATTGTAAAGGCATCTCTATACTACTGACATCTTGGTTTATGATAATATCTCACCAAGGTTCTCCAGGGCAGGTCTCTCTTAGATTTATCATACCAAGCAAGCAGATGTTTCCTGAGGGTCCCCATCTCCAGCGACGTAAAAGAGTGATAAAGAGAAAGCTTGAGAGGACATTCTGCAATGACAACACAACATGTTACGAACGCCACTGCTCACACTCCAACTGAAACCATATACAAATAATAAAAATAAAATATGGACTCAAAATTACATTCCCATGTCAGAGTAACTTAATGGGATTTAGAAGTCACAAGAGCACATCACTTCTCACTCGTGAGTTTGCACCTTTGTTAGTTGGACTTTTTTCCTCCTTCGGGGTCTTTCTTTTGACGCTTCTCACTGCCGGCCGGCCCATCCTGCATTAAATAGGAAATCAGTAAACTAGCATAGTTGCATTAACATTGTCTTTCGGTCTTCGCCACCACTAAGCGGTGGTTACTAGGCTGAGCTGACGTCAGATGAGCCGTATGCGAAGCCAAATAAAAACAAAGAAATAAAAAGGAAAAAGCTACTATATATGAGATTTTTTGCAGCAAATATTCCTTACACCCGCAGAAACAATAACAAAGGATATAAACATGTTGTGGGAGATTCCCTTTAAATTATAACTTTTTAGTTCATACGATACAAATATCTGGAGCCGACAAAACGCTCACCTGCCCATCACAAAACACAGGCGCTCGGTGCAGCTCAAAGGATAGTGCAGCTTCTCACAGGTACCGGGCACAAGGCTTAAAATGCGCAAAAAAGAAACATAAACAAATATATGATAAAATATTAAAAATGAAGGGGTCGTTGACTTTCCTGACAGCCCCAGAGACTTGCAGGCCTATAGAACAATCCTAAAACTACTTTTGTTCCTTAAAAACAAAATGTATTATTTACAGAATTTAATTACAGCGCCAAAAGTAAAATTAAGCAACATAATGGTCTTTATGAGGGTTTTTGACACTTGATACTAGTTTGAACTATGCTGCCCGGTACACGTGCTACGTGCTGCCATGTAAACAACACTCACACCCAGCTAGGATCACTCATTCAGCGGCATGCGTTCCAAATTCCAATTTGCGTTCCAAGCCTCTCTTTACACGTGTATACCACTTAGCACCACAGCGTTCTCTGTGTCACCCCAGCTCTTGAGTTTGGAACTCTATTAGGCATAGTGCGCGCGCGGCTGATTGACGTCATCCACTGCGCGCCGGAAGAATAAGAGGTTAGTGGTGTGAAAGAGCGACACGGGAGAAAGAACGATGAAATGTGGCAGGAATATTCTTAACGTGTATGTGAGCCGCGTGGGACTTGTGTCCTTCGCCATCCTGCACGGTCCGCAGTTCCTCCCTAAATCTGTTGTTTATAAAGCTTGAGAGGAATTATATGCACATATGCAGAAACTTGTGTGGATTCCAAGTATAGTTAAAGATAATATAGGAAGTGACGTATATATTAAATCAAAAGCATGTTGGTTCTCAGGGTGAATAACAGAAATGAGGAAAAAGCTACTCTGTCTTTACCTGCCTAAAACAAGTGGTGTAAATATGTTGATGGTTTTGTTAGGGTGGCCGGCGCTTTCGGCCATGGATTTTATAACACGCATCGATTTCACGCGTTGTTGACAAGCGCGTGTGACGTGCTGCCCCTTGCAGTTTGTGAGATGTGTAACTTATTGCCTTTGTGAGTTTATACGTCCCACATGCTGTATTGGGAGGGCTTCCCTTGTAATGGACCGCAATACTGGGTGGAAATAACCATTTATGGCCGGAGTGTATGGAAATTTGCGCGTTGAATGTGATTAGGTGTTAAGCAGACTGCGTTGGCGTATTTGTGTGTTTCCCTGCGAAAAAGGTAAATGCAGGTCATTAAGGAATGAGGGGAATCGTGGGCTACACAATATTTTAAAGGTCATGCTGGAACCTGATGCTTTTCTGTTACTTAGAGACCCTAACAGCACGATCCAAATAAAATGTGTTTTCTTTGTCACAATCCGCCTTGTTTCAGGGCAAATCAAACACGATTTGCTCCAAAGCAAATTTTTTTTCCCCCTGAAATCTGAAGGTCCTTGTGCTTCTCCGGATTTTAATGTCACTGAATGTTTTGGGTTGGTTCTAGAAGGTGCAGTCGAGATGCTGATGCTTCAAGAAAGCGCTAGAATCTTTGCTTTGGTACCTCCAAGAGGCATAGAATTTGAAACTAACTTGCTTATAATTTTAAGTTCCTATCCAAACAACCCGGTTTGTGGCCGAGGAGGGTTGCTGAGCAAATTATTTTCCAACCCGTATGTGAAAATTGCAGGTCCTGGAAAATGTGAGGAGTGGTCGGTATGTAGAAGCCTCGTAGCCGTACTGTAACAGTTCGAGAAATTATTTTGTGGGCATAAAAGCGATTTCTGTTAAAGAGAGAAATGAATGTCACAGGCTAGACTGCTCTTGGATAAAAGACAAACTCTTTCCAGAGGTAGGAGCCTCCTGTCTGTAGTAAATTAACCTTTTTGTCCTTTATTTTCCAGAAGGTAATAATTAAGTCAGGATGGCTTGTTTAGCAGTTCCTGTGGTTGACGTCCATAATGATAACTTTGCTGAACTCTGGCCTTCTATGTTGCTGGCCCTTAAGACATCGACTTTCGTAGCTGTAGACACAGTAAGTAGCCGCTCTGTCGCAGAAACATACAATTTGGTAGGTTCAAGGGCTCTTGTCTACTATCTAGTCAGCCTTGATTGTATTGCTGTAAAAACCAAAATACTTGCTAAGTCCCTTGTGTTGCCCTATGTTAATGAGACCCCATCCCATGCATGTCTAAATTCCCCTCATTGTATTGGCCTTTACCACTTCTGCTGGGCGGCTGTTCTACTTATCTACCATACCCTCAGCAAGGTAAAATTAGCTTAAATTACATCTAAGCCACTGATCATTTTGTTTTATACCTGCCATGTTTCAGTTTTTTTGCGATTGTACTGATTTGTGTTACTTTTGTGTTATCTTTGCAGGAATTAAGCGGTCTGGGAGCAAGGAAGAGTTTGCTTAACCAGTAAGTAAGAGGTCCCATCAGATATGATCAGAGACAAGGAACTGGGGTTGTAGAACACAGGTTTCACAGTCCATGGACAAAGCACATCCCGGGGGATTATTCACTAAAGAATGATATTAAATGAAATGTTTAATCTAAAACCAAAACACAATTATGTGAATACAGCCTCGGTTTTATAAGATGGAATTTACTTCCCTGCGGTTGTAATTTAGATTTTCTCACCATGTTTTGTTCATTAGTCTGATCCTGTCTGTCATGTACTAGGTGCATTGAGGAGAGGTATAAGGCAATATGCCATGCTGCCAGAACACGGTCCATTTTGTCCTTGGGTATAGCTTGCTTCAAAGAGCTGCCAGAAAAGGTATGTTTAATAAGATGAATCTTCTGCAAATAGCTGGGTTAGGAATACTTTCATCCAATAGTGTTATTTTTCCTGTTGCTGTAAATAATGGTTGATTTGCGTGAAGGAATTGTATCTCAGCGGACATATTTCTTAAATCACTAATATGCCATTTTCATGTCCCCCACCCCCCTTTTTTAGGGAGAAAATACATATTTATCCCAAATCTATAATCTGACGCTGCTGTGTATGGAGGATTATATCATAGAGCCACAGTCTGTCCAATTTCTAGTTCAGCATGGCTTTGACTTCAACAAACAGTATTCACAGGGGATACCGTACTACAAGGGCAACGACAAGGTAATAGTGTGTGTGTGTTTGTGTTTTTGAATAAATAAATGTAGTTTATATGCTTACAGAGGTTTCCCTCAACATACTTGGTCTACACAATCTTTAATATGAAAATTTTGTGTAAAGAATAAACTTCCTCACAATCTGATTTTTGATTGATTTGATTTTATCGATATGATCTCGTTACAGGGGGACGAGCGTCACTTGCAGAGCGTCCGCACTCTCTTCCTGGAGCTGCTTCGTGCTAAGAAGCCCTTGATCTTGCACAATGGGCTGATAGATCTAGCCTTCCTGTATCAGTGCTTCTACGCACACCTCCCAGACAGCCTGGGGAATTTCATTGCTGATCTCTCCGAAATGTTCCCAGCGGGAATCTATGATACCAAGTATGCTTCGGAGTTTGAGATTCGATTTACAGCATCCTACCTTGAGTATGCTTACAAAAAGTGGTGAGTCGGGAGTTACTGTTTAGATTATGCTGGGATGTATATGTGCGTGAAACTAATTTTTTTTCTACTTATCGCATTTTATTTATGAAATTATTGAAGTCTCATTGCACCTGGCTTTGTGTTGTTATCAAAAACACTGCACAGCTGCTCAAATCGTCTTCTCTAATTATATCCCTCAAGTTCATGAAAAATAATTATAGAAACCGCCAGGAAATGTATACTTTGGGTGAAAGAAGATCCAAACTGTTTACTTCCTTGTCTTTTAGCAAACGTGAGAACTACAAGCTCATGGACTCCAGTGCCAAGCACCTGGCTGTTGACTTTTGCAGCTATCCCACAACTCTGTCGGCTTATGTGGATTACCGGCACTGCTCCCTGCCAGACCCCAACCAAGATAACTGCAAGACTGCATCTCTGCACGTCTGCGAGAAGTTTTCAGTGAGTACAAGGGTCAATTATTTTGAAATATTAGAAATGCTGGATAGAACATAAGCCACAGGGGGAACTTAATGTGAAAAAGAACAATGATCTCGGCAATTTTACATGTATATGAAACAAGTGTTTACGCTCTATAAGTCTTTCTAGTAACTGGAACTATTATGTTTATTAATATATTTAAAATTACATGTTGCTATTCAGATAAGGAATAAGAAGCCAGATCTTTTTTTTTATTTATTTATTTAAATTGCTCTTTATTCTTTAAAGGCCTACGGGTGGTGTCCAAACGGGCAGAAGTGCACACAGTCTCATGACATAGATCTTATTATTGACGAGGATGAAAAGGTAAAAGATGACAAAAGAAAGAAGAGGAACAAAAGGAAGAGGAGAAAGAATGCAGTAGAGCTTCCCAAGGACTGCGATATGGCAGCTGACGTGGAGCCACCATGTAAGCAGCCCTGTGGGAGCCCACAGCAGGCAGGCGTTTACCAGCAATGTGAAGCAAATAAAGAGACACAAGATGAGAAGTCTAATAACGCAGACTGTGAGATGCAGGAAGAGCTGAAAGGTTCTGCAACCTCACAACCCTTGAAGAAAACAAAGGTGGGCCAAGAAAATGAGTCCCCAGATGTACGCCATCTTGGAGGTGGCAGCAGAGGGACTCAGCCAGACTGCGCTGAAATGACAAGCGACGGCTCGCATACTAAAGTCTTAGCGGGCCGTAGCCCACAGCCACCAGCCCCTACCGGAGGAAAGCAGGTCCAGTCCTCAGAAAGTGGCACCCACCGGGCTGGGTTCGATGCCTTCATGACTGGTTACATTATGGGATATATATGGATGCTGAAGAAAGGTTCTGAGTCCTCTGCAGCCGACTGCCTCCCTGATTGCCACAATAAAGTGTATCTGAGTGGGAAGAATATCCCTCTGCAGATAGTGAAAAGCGTCTTCTCGAAGTCCTCCAAAGCTCATACTCAGAAGCTGAGACTTATCTCAGTTAATGGCTCCTAACAAGCAGAGACTGTACCTTATTGCTTCATTTGTAAATACGGTTTAAAAACCCAGTACCACACACAGCATCACTCAACCGGGCACCGGAATCAGAATATAACATTTTCAGTGGGTCATCCAAAGCTGTATGAGACACCGACTGCTCTGACACCTGCTGCTGCGCATACTTTGTAGAGCTAAAAGTACTTAAGTACAGATGCGCTTCATACAACCTGTGCGTAGCGTTAGCCCGGAATCTGTAGCATGTAAAGTAACACGGTGTATTCGATGGTTTCAGAGACCTCTGCTTTTGTTTATTGGCCTTGTGTAAATTAACAGGGAACAAGTCAGAAATTAAATGTCTGTAAAAGGAATTAAAAGCAAGCGGAGTACATCCTCGGGCCTTCGCTTCTAAAGGTGCGCTGTGGAAGGTGTTTACGGAAGCAGCCAACTGACCAACAAACATCTTTTACTTATTATATGTGCCTCATCCCAGTCTTCCTGTAAAAAGCCGTTTGATGGGGATCATGAAGGACGGCGCGCGTGCAGAAAGCTTGAACCTGAACGGCAGTAGGATGCCGACATATCCAGCTCTTAATACGTGATTTTGCTTCTTATATGCGAGAAGCAGGCTGTGCTTATTTAAAACAAAAAAAGTTCTTTGGAAGTAATTGTCTTAGATGTTTGCGTTTTTCCTTTATACTCCTATCCTGCTTTTGCCACGTTCGCGTGTAATACGCTGCAGCTTACTTGCGTGTTAGCCGCGGTACAGGCATTGGTAATAACGGGTTCCCCGTGAGCCGTGGTGCCGGGAGAACAAGCAGCAGCGGTCGCTAAAGTGAAAGAGCAATGTTTCAAAAGTCAAGCTGCATATGTTGTCCTTAAAGGGGCCGTAATATACCCTATAGTGCTGGGACAATGCCCCCAACTTTCTGTAGGAACACGTACCTTACAGTCACCCCTATAGTCCCAGATGAACAAAAAAAAATGCAACAGGCACGGGTATACATTTTTAATCTGGCAGAAAAATGAAAAAATCACAAAACAGACCAATAAAAATGTAAAATGTTTAACCCCCTTTCTTTGGTTCTTTACAGACACAGTATATACACACATCATTGGCCAAACAGCAGAGTCCAATGCTGTTACTCAAATATACAACAGATATACCGGTATATATATATAGCAGAGACAAAATAGAAATTCACTGGCAGTGTGTTAAGTTCATTTAAAGTCTCAATTACTTCATTCTGACATCACGATTAATTACAGATCTGTTATTTACAAAAAAAAAAAAAAAAATAGGTTTTAAGACATGATAAAAACGCCTTCATAAATATTAAAATAGACAACTTTTAAAAAGTGGCTTCAGGCCGGATCAGCTTGTATTTCTTGCATAGAAACGTAGGGACAGCAGATCATTAAGTGCAAATAGGAATTTTACTTACGGCCGTAGCAGTCGGATTAAGAAAAGGTTCCATTAAAAACTTTGTATGAGAAATTGACAAAAAAATACTCCAAATCTGGCTTTATCTTTAGGAAAAGGTAGAAGTGAATAAAAAAAAAAAAAAAAGCTGTTCTGTTTAGCAAATGGTTTATACTGCATCCTATATGTGATTCGGAGCTTCTAATAACAATATTATTTACATATTAATTAAAGGCGTGAGACTCTTCTTAGCCCTAAAAAATAAAGGCAACAATTGTCTGACTTGTAGTTAGAATCCACTGGCAGGAGATCAGCGTTATGAGAGGTGCGATCCCCATCCTATAGACGGCTGTGCTTTCCGGATCAGGTACCCTACAAGATTTTCTATACGTGATCTTAAATCCTGACTGGTCTGAGAATACAAATTTCGCTACTGCCCTGCAAAACACTTAAGAAACCGCAGGTTTAATTGTTAATTAAATGGTATTCTGGGATCAGGGGTTAAATTCACAAGTTTCAAGTCAAAAGCCTTAACTAGGTTGAAAAATGTTTTTCTAGACGGTAATCTGATTAATCAGCTAAATCCAGGATTTTGGGGACCGGCCGTCAGTTAATGTTTTCCGGAGGAAAGGATGCGGCATAGGACTTGCTGTTCCTGATGGGTACCGGGCAGTGTTTGGGACAGGCGTGTGCGCCATCATATTTCAGAATTGTGCTAGCCGAGCATTTTACATATTAAAAAAAAAAAGTTTGCATTTTACTATAAAAAGCGACACCAGTATCCAAAATACAATTTTTTGGGGCAGTGATTTGCTGGCGTTTGTGATCAGACACAGTAAAGAGCACTTCTAATGGAAAGACTAACAATCACCGTGAAGCCATTACACAGTGCCTGGTGTGTAACGGGACACGCGTGTACCATTAACCTCTTTACCGTAAGAACCGGCATTATCAAGCGCAACAGAGTCCGCGCAATTACAGCCAGCACTAATCAACTTGCCTTATAGACGCGGCTTATCGGTAACGAGCCAAGAATACTAAGCTTCTCTATACAGTCTATGTATAAGGGAGCGTTAACTACACTGCGAGATTGTCGCTCCCTGCTACCGCCATGCATGAGGTCCAGCTCGGCCCCTCTTGCAGGAGAAGCTCATTGGGGTGACCGCTCTTAATGGATGGGGACACTGGGGAGATGTTTGGGGGTTCAGCCTATAGCAATAGAGTTTAGGACCTGCGAGTACCAAGGTAATTGTTAGGGATTATGTTTATACAGTGAAGGTGCGTCGTGGAAGGGGGGCCGTAATACTTGGAGCTGTTGGAAGGAAATGACCCCCCTGAACCAAGCAAGGTGTTAAAAAACTGGTGGGGAGGGGAAATTGTATATTAATATATACATAATATGTAACCCTTTACATACACCTTATTTAACTGGTGACCAAAATGTTATACATATAGCCAGACACAAAAACCGGGGGGGAATGTGCAAAACTGCAATTGAGACAATGGATAAATTATTTTGCACTGGAGATCAGTGAATGAAAATACACACAAACAACACACAATGTGACACTTTACGGGGAGGGTTTACGGTAGATACTAAGTGGTAAAGTCACATCTACGACAGAAAGCTGCCATTAATATAGATCATTGCTGCATGCGTTGCATCTACGTCACGTACATGCGACACCTTTATGCATCACGCCTATTGTGTGTCCTTTAACACATGCTGTCCGCAGTACTACTCTGCTCGTAACACCAGGGTAACCTATCAATAAAATCATCTTGGCAGAATAATTATGTATAACGTAAGCAGAAGGGAAGATGGGCACAAATAATTCTGCTAAATTGTGTTGTTTTGCCCCCCCAAAATTAATTGAGACCTTAACCTTTCCGGGCCAGCGTTGTGGGCACCACGCGCAAGGGTTAAAATTACATAGAACTGGGGCGAGATGGGGTGGCTTCCAGCACCACTAGAGGGCAGCCTTTCACTCTGAATGGTAATTGAACGCTTTTACCAGCACTCTACAGGTAAAGTGAGCAGCGGGAAAGGTAACCGGTATCTCTCCAGCATCTCTAAAGGTGGGGAAAGATTATAAGCAGCGTAATTCACCAACCTCCATCAGCACTCTGTGCCATTACAGGTTCGACAATAAAACACATTGAGTTTCACAGCACTGTTTAACCTAAAAACATTTAACAAAACAAAAAAACACCTTCATGGCTGCATGGTGCCTACAAAACATCATCGGGGTGTCACGCCAGAGAGATCGGGATCTGAGATAAGTGGGGAGAATAGAGAGGGAGAGATAGTGGAGCTTCTGATCAGGATACAGCACCATAGACTGGTTTTCATGAGTGTTTTGGGCTGCGCTTTAACCCTTCGAGTGGTAGTGATGTGTGCAATTAACTAGCTAACTATAAACCCCTATTAGTATCGTCAGCACAAGGTACAGACGGGAAGCGCAGGTCGTTATGCTATATGCAGCTTGCTGCCGTTCTACAAATGGCACGTCCCAAAGTCTTAAAATATTTTAAGCTCGGACGTCTGATGTTCTCGCGCATGCAATACGGCAGAAATATTACGTTTTGTATCAGAATTAAACAAAGAATAAAAAGAGAACATTACCAGGTAACATAATACAGACTAACAAACACTTAGTACTGGGGTTAGGAAGTTGCTCATTCCTCATGAGTGTTAAGCAATGTTTTGATCAGCGCTACAATCCTAAGATCTTAAATAATAAATTTGGGGCAATTGAATTAACCGCAAAGACTTAATATCGTTAGGAAGGGTTGTGCTGTTTCTTTAAGAGGCCATCCCTTTCGGGTTAGTGCTAGTTATTTGCTTACCCTACACAAATTCATCGAAAGGGAACGATCTCTCATTGCACGCTTAAAATACAATAAAAATCCTATTTATACGTTGCTTCGATAATCTGCAGGTAAACAATTTAATGTAAACCAGAAAAAAGTTCTGCACAGTTTCTCCCGGAGACTTCAGGAGATCCAGAAGGTCACATTTTAACGGCACCCTGCATTTTCCGGCAGCCAGGCGCGGGGTCCAAGAGGTGGTCTCCGGTTTCTGCAGAGTTACCCTCGCCTGCCAGCGCGATCTCCCCGAATTTAGACGGAGGACTGCAGCTGAGAGATGACTCCGACAACACAGAGGAGAGGTCCTGGCTCGTGGTCTCCTCTATTTCCATCTCCTCTAAGCTCGGGTACAAGCCAAGCGAGTTCTCCTCCTCAACGCAGTCCACCGGGCTCTGGGAGAGGAGTACATGTTTCTTGGTGCTGACCAGCAGCTGGTTACCACACTCCCGCTCAATGCTTCCAGTCCTGGAGGAGCAGACGCCGTTCTCTGTCTGGAAGCCCGTTCCATCAGTGCAGTCCATATCCTCTTCGTTGGCCGGAAGGGATTCCACGGCCGGAAACCTCTGTCTGAAGGGAGGGATATCAGACACGCTGTACCGAACGCTCGAAAGGAGTTTCTGCCGTATCTCTGCTCCGAGCTGCGTTGGGTCACACTTGCCCAAGGTAGAGGACAACGCGGTAGAGAGGGTGCAGTCCCTTCTCGGAAGTTCAGGAGACACCGGCAGTGACCTGCATCGTCTTCTGGAGGCAAAAGGGAAGTCTTGTGTGTCTTGGCTTATCAGATGTCTCAAATGCCCACCGTGAGCCGCCAAGAGACCCACATCTGTCTTGGGGGAATGCAAGTCGAAAACATGGGAGATGACAGACTTGCTGGGCATGTCAAAGAACTTGATCTTTCCGCCTTTTAAGTCCTCGCGAGCGTTGAAAGGGTTAACTTTGCGCGCGGCTCCCTTGCTCGGTGTGTAGAACGGGTCCTGTACGTTGATTTTACGCAGAGGCTTGCGGGCGAAGATATCCGACTGGCTGCGCGACAGGGTGATGTTCCTTCTGGGACGAGGAGACTTCTGGGGGATCTTGTCATCCTGCGCCACCATTGGAATCAGACGCTTCACTGCTTGGCCCTTCTCGCCGGCCCCTTAAAAGAAACAGGGAAAATTACACAAATATACCAAAATTGTTCAGAGTTTACAGAAATTCATATTATGAACCCTCCATCCGCCAGTGAGAAACGCGGAGACGGAAAAGCAACGATTTTAGCGTTAATTCCCGATATCCGAAACAGACTTCAAATTGAAACGGTTGCATTTGTTTTCAGCCATTTACACTGGGAAAGGGCACATAGATAATAAAAGAGACCCCCGAGTTCTCAAAAGCTCACTGAGGGGGGCACTTTCCGTGAAAAGACTCCACGGTCCTCTATGCTTCAGCCCCAGAAAGTCGATGATGCACTCGGGTTCTACCCCACTCCACTCCAGCAGGAGCGCACACTCACCTTTAGTAATAGAAACCGGTTTAGAGTCTTTGTCTGGGCTCGCGGCGAGCCTCTCGTTTTCCGCTTCCTCACTTTTCATCCTGTTTAAAAGTTCTTCAAGCTGCTTGACGATATCTGCAAACGACGGCCGTAACTTGGGGTCCATCTGATTTAAAACAAAATGAAAAAACCGGGGCATAAAGCAAAATTAAGTTCCACCGCCTTGTTGTATCAAGAACCGGCCAGAGCCGAGACACACCGTGTCAGCTCGTGAGCCGGGTCCTCTTTACCTAACGTAACTTAGTCAGTTCTAGTTCTGTCGGACCCTTTAAATGCACGAAGTGCTGCACATACTGTTGGCGCTTTATGAATAACAAATTATAATCATAACCGCCTTCTGTAGAGAAAAAAAAATAGCTCCTCCATTCACTGAAAGAGGGGGATCTTATAGAACGCTTACAATTGCCCCTGAGAAGCCTGCATGCCGCTTACTGTTAGCCCAGCCATACTCAGAAGCGATGCTTTGGCTAAAGATATATTCTAAATGACATCGTAAGTATACAAAAGTTATCACTATAAATATTGTACGATACACCGGCGGAGCACCGGCAATATTCAGCCCCCGTTTTTCTTTTGATCATTTTTCTCTGCGTTTTACTTTTAACGCTCCACGCGTCCCTTCGATGGATCAGTTGCTCTCACATTAAAAAACTTTCTACCTAGATCTACAAGCGAAGGAAGCGGCGAGCTCTCAATCCGAACGAGTGAAATCCGTATTCACCCCGGAGGTGTTAGATCAGCGATTAGGAGTCTCTACACCTGTTTGCAATTCTTCTTAGCCGCAGGAATGCTAAAAGCCTGGTAACTGCCACCACCTCTGATCTGTAGGGCAAGTGGGGTAATTAAAAGGTGCAAGGTCAGGGGTCACAGTTCACAATCGCAGATAGCCTTTTAGATGCAGAAGAAGGTGACTTCGCTCTATGGTTGACTTTCTTCAGGGCTGGATTGTAACCGGTATACGATATTTATATGTATGATGCTGCAGCTCGCTCAGAGGATTAGGAATGGACATGAAGTCAAACCCATTCACATTTTCTTTTAGTCTCAACCCACTAAAGCCCTTGGAGTGAACGCCGGCCGGCAGGCTGTCTGAAAGACAAACGGCCCCTCTCTCTGTGTAAGAATCCTTATTTTTGATGTTTTATGTAAATGGGTCCAGTAACCCATTAAGGCAATCAATGGTCCGTTAGGGTGCCAGCCATTAATAACCACATATGCCCATTCACCAAGCTCTGTATACTCCCATTATTTCCCATGAATAAACACTTTGTAGAGTCAGACGGGCTCCTTAAAGCAGCAGCGACTCAGATTCCCGACACACGAGCTGAGAACACCCCTGACAGAGAACGGGCAATCTGTACCAGCTTAGGACTTCACTCATTTTCCAAGACACCATAAACCTTATAGATTGCGAACACAAAAGTCATGCTTTTAAGGGAAATTTCACTTACATTGCAGCAGTTGAAGGTGAGCTGGAGGAAGTCGGGGGGGCAGTCGCCCACCATGTGCTGGAAACTATCGTAATCCAAGCCGAAATTCTGTAAGGAACAGAGAGACATCAGCGCCGTGTCACACGCGGTGCCGACTTACACCATATCAACAGCCCTTCCCAACCTCTACCCCCGGAGAATCAAATCGCGGCCACGGGAATCCCAACGTCCCGAACAGCGAGATGCATTACGTGTTACTCCTCATACTCTGCTTAATTAATCATTTTCATAACTAAAATGGAGCAAAAAAATAAAAAAACCCACCCCAGAAATAATTCTTTAATGTGTAAAGTTTTGACGTGAACGCTTGTCATGCGATAGGTTGTTGCCATAGAAACTGAAAAACCTCGAAGTAAAGATTAGAAATGATTGATCTGCAAAGGTTTATTTGCCTAGCACGCTAGAGAACAATATTCTGTCCTACCTACTTTTTAGCACGCGGCGGCCGTAATCTACACGTCATGTATGTGGGGTTTGCAGAGATTTAATGGTAAAAGGCGATAAAAGGAATCTGTCACCTAAACAGCGTTCAACTAAAAAAATGCTATTTAGGGGCATTTATAATAGAAAACCCCTAGACGATTAATGAAACCCATTCACTTTCAGCTTATCTGTCCCTAGAAAAGCAGCAGAGGGCCTGTGGGTCTGCAACGTGATGATTTCCACTCCCATAACTCTCAGCCAGAGTAACTGTGTCCACCATCGCTTTAAAACCGTTGTGAACGAAAGTGGCTCACAATGCTCACCTCTGTGCGCGGAAGATAATCGGGGTCCGCCTGTATCCGCGCTATTATCTCACACAGGATTATTCCGTAGGAGAATACATCAGCCTGAGGAGCGTAAAGAGACACGCAGATTTACACATTGTACAGCACTGAGGAATATGATGGCGCCATATAAGAACAATTATAATCTATTTGAAAATCACACCAGGTCCTGCATCCAGGAGCTATGCGCACGTCAAGAGCCAAACATCGCGATTTCCGAGCAAACACCAGAGAAAATACCTTTCACGATCATTTCATATTTAGTACACTTGCCCCAGAAATGATACAGTATTGCCCCGAATCAGGTGCATAATTGCAAAAAGGGACCCGAGTAATGATAATGAAAGCGCAAGAAAAACAGTACAAGTGTCTTATTTCCAGCACTCAAATGGTTAATGCTGCGCATGGAGAAGAAGTGCTTTTGCTTTAAACCGTAATATGCAAATTTATGATAATAAGCGAAATCCCAAAACAGGGAACATTCTGGACTGCGAGTGAATCGATCCTCATCGACTTAGGCTCTTCTTCATTGCTGCCATGAATAATGATGTCATACGCACGGCTCCAACAGGGCCGTTTGGCGTTAAAGGTAACAGGATAGATGTTACCGGCACAGTCGAGGTCTGGGAATGGAGGTCAATCGGACTTTAAATCCCAGGTAATTGAATACTTTAAATTAGGTTTCACGTAAATGACTCTACAGGGAAGGAGAACACGTTGGGCAGATCTAGAACAAACAGTTCCCTCGGCAGCTCATCATCCATCATCCCCGGCAGACAGGTTCTTGGTTATTATTGACACAGAAGCACGAGCCCATTGATAAGCATCTTGGGACGGTACCGGGATCCCTGCGCTCTGATTGGCTGCAGGCTGAGTAACGGATTAATCTTTTACCGACAGTCAATGGTCACCCGTGACACCGACGTGTTTGTTCAGCCTCAGGAATTCCAATTATGTTTCTCTGACAGCGCAGGACAAAAAAATATTGACAAAAAACCACTCAATGCCGGTTACTGGGTTAGCTTTCCACGTGATGGACCTTCCTTTAAATATCTTTATATATTGGCTTAATATTAAAACAGCAAAAAAAGTTAAGGTGCAGAGACTTTCAGGACCCCGAGGGGTCTCTCCCTCAGAGGGAAAACATTTCCCGAAAGCCTATGTGACATCCTTTTCTATGTTGGACCAATAAAAGGCATCACCTTCAGGGGCGATGATCGGATCAACGAAGATATAAAAATTTATTTGGGGCAATAGGATTTTAAAACCCACAACGCAGGCGACTCGGCTACAGTCAGCACAGGCGATCTCCGGCACTCCAGCCATAACGTGCTGCAACTCCCATGATGTACGAGATGTAGGCAAAAAAAAAGAAATTGCAAACCCACCTTCTCATTATACGGCTCGTCTCGCAGGACCTCCGGAGCCATCCAGTATGGAGACCCCACCACGGAAAGCTTCTCGTTTCCTTCACTGGAAGGCAGGCAGAAAAGACTTTTAGAGACAGCGTATACGATGTAGAATATCCATGTATATAATCCCACAGACACATATATATACACATATTCCCATATATACAATATACGATGTAATAACACAGGCTGCTGGGAAACTGGGTATAATCGGCGAGCGCAAACCTCTAATAAAAACGAACCTTTTCCGTGCTTCTTGGTGTAACAAGAACGGGATTTAGCAACTCGGCACGGTCACAAAGTTACACCGATGCATCCCTGAGGGCAGAAACGAAGGCTGCGGAGCAGACGGTCAGAGACGGGCGAGAACCAGGTGACCCATCTAGTCTACCGGGGGGTAAAACGCTTGGGGAAACATCTACTCTCCCATCAATAAAGATGCCGCCAGGTGAAATCTGCCAACTTTTTGTCACAAAGCAAGAAAGGGACCAACACGGAACTTAATTAACGCGGAAGTGGACATGTGACTTCGGACATTACGAGAATAGACTTCATATCCGCCCCCCCCCCTTTTATCAATAGTTCCTTTTATTAAAACAGTCATGATTTAGGATTTATTCTCACCAAAATCAGCGCCCAGGTAAAGGCGCCACTTTGAATGTGAATGAAGAACGCCCCCCCCCCCCCCGTTGTAATACGTTTACGGTTAATCCTCCGTTAAATTAGGCAGAGGCCAGTAATACACCAGAAGGTAAAGAAATAAACACCAGATAGTGAGCGTGAAAATGAAATAATAAAAAGGTACTTCCTCACAGTACTGCAGCGGCCCAGAATAACACTCCTCTTAGTGTTCAGAAAACCACGCAAGTATAGGCGCGCATGTACATGTGTGGGGAAAAAATAAAGAATAATAGTGCAATAAAATAAAAGGATAAAAACTATAATATATGTTTAGTGGGTGCACTCACAAAAGTACAGATGGTCAAGGCTCTTTAGAGGCCAGTAATACAAATGGCATTATCCGCTAAACGCTTTCATTCTAGAGCATTCTGAACGGTAAGAAAAACGCATCCCATTTTTAAACAGGGATGTCCGATAAAACCCTTAATGGGCTTAAACACCAACTGCACGGCCACAGGAACTAAATCCACGTCCTCGGCAGAGAACGACCAGAACAGATCAGGTGCCATCCAGGTAACAATGTGTTAAAGACGTTCTGGGCAGCAAACAAGCTACGGACACTTGTCTGTTCTCTCTAAAAAAAAACTAATTTCAAGTATCTTTAAAACATTAAGTTAATTCTGAGACATTGAAGCTCGTCTTTATTGTGCTTGCGGGTTATTTTAATTAACATTCAGCTCTCCCCCTTTGACGACACGGTGTGTTGGTGCCCGCCACGTGCGAGTGTGCGCAGAGCATGCTGCCCACCAGATATGGGGTTATTTTGGGGGAAACACCGGAGATCCGGCCCTCGCGTTGCTTCCATGTAAAGGAAGTCTGACAAGAAGATGACCCGAAGTATGGTTAACGAGACAAGGATTCAGGGGGAGGAATAAAATAACTAAACCTAAAGCAGCAATTACAAAACAGACCTAACTCTGGGGTATTAGATAAACATGCCTGTGAGGGACAGGCTTGTTCTGGTTTTCTTTACACGCTTTGTGCGATGCGTGCATGCGTCGGCACGGCCGATCATCGAACGATTCTAATACTTTGGTTTTCTTTTCTGATAACGAAGCATCGATTCACTTTATTGATCGCCTCCTAGATGGGTTACCGTGAAATAGAGAACAGTTCCAACGGTGCTGCTGAGTTAGCAGTTTGCTAGGTTTTGTGGTCCATTAACAGAAAGGAGATCCCATTATAAAAGTGCGTTTCCCAGCACAGGCTCGGTAATGTAGTACTGGGAGCGCTCGGGTTTCACTCATCAGAACTTCCCGGCAGAGCTTTATAGGTCCGGAACGCGCGGGAACCCGCGGGCTGCCCGGTAACGGCACGACTGATCCGGGAGCGGTAAGAAAAGAGCTTTCAGGTATGAGAATTGGCTCGGCCTCCGCACCCCGGAGAACGAGGAATACCGGATTTTCCACCGGGCATTTCACGTGGGAACATACATGCGGCTGGAACGCGGTGACTAATGGAGCTCGCGAACGCCAGCTGCCCGTCTGCGGTGATCCCACATTAAAAAAGCCACGGCGTGAACCGCATGCTCGACGCTCCGTCTGCTCCGCGGGTATTTTAAGCCTTCGGGGCTTGTGAGATATTGAAAGACGTTGAGATATTTAGAATGAAGGTAGGATGTGTAACGGAAATCAAGACGATTATGTGGAGGGCAGAAAGCCTTTAAGGATCAAAAGCAATCGGGCTGATCATATGGAAGTCACAAAGCCCCTGTCCTCAGACAGAACTTGGCCTGAAAGGGCCCTAAAGCGCAGTGTCTGTCCGCAAGCATCCAAACGGACATTTAATGGTCAGATTCGGGGCTACCCACAAAGGCTTCACTAGCCAAGGAATTGGGATACAAGCCGAGCGATATATACCCCAGGGGTATATGCAGTCTTCTGTCTGTACACACTGTTGGCAGTGCCGGGATAACCTAAAAACACAGCGGCTGGGAAAAGACAGCCTTAACGACACCAAGGGAATAAAAACACAGAAACATGGCGGAGGACGCCAGGAAACCCAGCAAGGAAGAGACGCTCCGTCTTCCATAGAGAAACATTGAAGCAAACCAATAGATGCAAAGGTACAGGATATTTATACAAAAAAAAAGTCAGAATCTCTGAATTTGACTCTTACCTGTAATCAGGGATCTTCTCAGCGAGGCCAAAATCTGCCACGACAGCCGCGTATCCATTTTCATCGCTCTTTATCAGACAGTTCTGCGGACGAAAGCATCAGAGAGTAACTGAGCCGTTTCAGCGGAATTGGCTTTTTTTTTTGTCCCATTCGTGTTTTGGAAACAAATACAAAAAACAGAACCTCCGGAGTGAAAATGTATCTGTAGCTCAAACGATCGCAGTATCTACTACGGGCTGCTTGAAATACATATAATATCCAAGTAAAGGCGCTGGTTAACAAGTATGTTCCAAAAGTTCAAATAGAGAATGTTTTGTATAAAACAGGCCTGGAAACATCTGCTTTCCACCTCATACACAGAAGAACGTAACGTTTAGTAAACCACAAGAATCTGTTTATAGAGTTTGGTAAACACAGATCTGGGGCTGTTTTTCCGCGGACCGCCAAATACGTAAAAAAGCTTTACTTTTCTTCTTTAATGTAAAGAAGAAACCCCAGCTTGTGTTCCTATGTATGGGGGTTTCGGCCCCGCGCAGGACCATACACCTTAATGCACCCGATAGCCGGGTGGTCCCTTTAAATTACAGACCCCCCCCCCCCACTTGGCTTGCAGGAGATGTTCAGCACTGAAGCGCCCCTTCAATTTGCTACAATTAATTTGACCGCAGTAACAAAGGCTTTAGGCAGCGTTTACACACCGACTGGCTTCTTTTCATGCAATTTCTATGCATCCCGGCAGACATTGGACATTGCCATACCATGCACACCAAGCGTGATATGGCAATCTACTTTGAATTTGCCTCCTAAGTTAATCGGAGTAAACCCACCCCTGATACAGCTGATACGATGCGTGATTAGGAAGAGCGGCAGAGGTTTACGCAAGGAAGTTTTACTGAGCAAGTGGAACAGCCTCCCAGCGGAAGTGGTAGAGGGTAAGACAGTGAGGGGATTTAAACGTGCATGGGGTAGGCATCCGGCTCCTGAATCTAAAACGAGACCAACGACTGATTAATGTTCCTTATCAGCAACCAAGTTAACTACGGACTCCCGGCACCGATCACAAACGGTACCGGCGGAGGTTCTGGGGACTACGCCATCCCAGGCGAAAGGCAGAACTTCTAGCGCGGCCGGCGATCACGGACTCGTATCGTAACACCTTTCATCATTTCAGGTGAGAGGTCAGAGGTCGCCGTCCAGCAAACCAGAAAAGTGAATTTAAAGGAGCCGCGCAGTCCGACTCCATACAGACTCCTCTATAGAGTCTATACGGCCTCCTCCGTATGTTTACGGCGTCTTGGCAAGGAATGGGATCCGCGCGCTCAGAGCAATAAGATTTATCGCAGCCCCGGCCTCCCCTCTCCAGACTGGAAAAGTATTCCGTTTAACTGCCGGCAATAAAACCAGAAATCACCTTTTATATAGCAGGGGGTTTTCTCATTAGGTCAACAGCAGAAATCTATTCGGTTTCGCAAGAATAACAGTAATAAAAAATACAGTGCGACGCATTGAAATGGATAGGGGGGAGAGAAAAGGGGGGGGCGCTAATAAATGGGGAGAAAAACAAATCTGTAGCGGGATTTATTGTTATTTTCTGATGGAGAACGTCCAGTAACAATATCGCGGGTAAATGCTTTATGGGATCATCGCGATGAGTTATGTTACAGACCTTTAACGATCGCGGCCCGATAGGTAAAAGGTGATCAGAAGGTGTTGGCCATCTAGATGAGCAGCTTGCGGGGACACAAAAGGTGCTTTTCTGGTTATTCTCAATTAAAAATAGGAAAGAAGTGGTAATCAACTTACAACAAAAACCACAATCTTATGGATCCAGGAGGGCAAGGCGGAACAGGTGAAAAAAATACAAAAAACACAAAATAAACGGCGCGAAGAATGTTAGAAAAAAAAAACAATTGCCTCCTTCTGCAAACCTCTTGCCCCGGAAGACAGGAACGCAGGGCAAATAATGTTATATTTATTAGCTTTGTAAACGATAAAAGATTGATTTTTCTGCCCCGATTCCTCCCCATTCATTCTATATTTATCGATATGACACAAACATCCACCGATAAATCGCACGACCGATATAACGGTGGAAGAGCAGAGGGTTCTAGGTAATTGCATTGATTGTTACTTTGCATGCACGGGTGTCCCGGAGCAGGTCCGTGATCCGGAACCGCTTTCACAGAGCACGGAACCATAACGGGACTGGCGAGGCCGAGAATCGGGAAAGCTTTACCTTTGACGTGAGGTCGCGGTGGAAGATTCCTTTGGAGTGAAGGTAGGAGAGACCCCGCGCGATATCCAGCGCCAGCTTCCCCCTCACCGCCCAGGACAGGGGCTGGTTGCTGTCCAAGAGCTGCTCGAGATTCCCACTATTAATGTACTGAAAGGAAGAGAACATACGTGCTTAAAACGTGTGCTTATCTCACCCGGCCAAACCCCCCCCCCCCCCACAACGAGATCCTATCTTACATAGCGCCATCATATTCCGTAGCGCTGTACAATGGGGTAATCCAAAATTATTATAAAGCTGGACTAAATGCCTCCAATGGTGCGCCAGCATCGCCATGTTTACGCATGTTTGGAGAAGCGGGGGTATCATGGTGGTCATGTTATGGGCGCCCCGTTATCAATGCCCCAGCCCACCGCTCTGCTCGACTTCCCACCATATTTTCTGGAATCGAATTTTTGGGAACTTTTTTTCTTCACCATTTTCAATAACCTGAAGCCCGGTACCGGCTGCCGGAGGGGTTAATTAGCGACGGGACTCTAGCGCAAGAAGCAGGTGGCAGACCGTGGGGTAACGCTCCGGAGAACCCGACCCAGACAGCCAGCTGAGAAAATAAAGAGAGGAGCGAGAAGGAGCCAAAGAAAATCCAGACTCTATAACACCGAGCGAGGAAACGCCGGGCGTGATTTATCTACGAGGCTTCCCACCGACTCGCGCCAAACCAGGGGCTCTTCCATCAAAGGATCGCGGGATGCGGACTGACGGCGTCGCCACGACCCCCCCCCCCCCCACAAACCCATGGCGAATAACCTCCGTTTTATAAGCCGTTGCAGTAGAGCGAGCCGAAGGAATATTCGTTGTGACAACACGCAGCTTCCTCTAAACTCACAAAATGGGGAAATCCGATAATTTCATAAAATAAATAACGTGTTTACATCACGGATCCTCTTAAAGAAAGACATACAGGAACAGTCACAATAAAATAAAGACTGTGTGTGTGTGTGTATATATATATATATATTTTATATAAATATATGTGTGTATATATATATATATATATATATATATATATATATATATATATTAGGGCTGCAACAACTAATCGATAAAATCGATAATAATCGATAATGAAAATCGTTGCCAACGAATTTCATTATCGATTAGTTGAATCGATTCTTATCGATTATTAAATGAGGGTTTTTTCAGAGCAAACGCTCTGAAAAATACCCCTCATTATATAAACCGTTTCAGTGACTCACAGCAGCAGCTCCTACTTACCAGCCCCTCCCTGTAATCACTGTGACAACTGGCCCCGCCCCCTTCCTTCTCCCAGAAGGCCAGAACCACATGGCTGTGACACTCATCTAACTGTAAGTATAACATTAATATTTGGGCTACTGAAAGTTAGGGGAGGTGGGAGTTAATTTAGGGGCTGTTATGGTTAATGGGGTGTTTAGGGTTCATTTAGGGGCAGTTATGGTTAATGGGGTGTTTAGGGTTAATTTAGGGACAGTTATGGTTAATAGGGTGTTTAGGGTTAATTTAGGGGCAGCTATGGTTAATGGTGTGTTTAGGGTTAATTTAGGGGCAGCTATGGTTAATGGTGTGTTTAGGGTTAATTTAGGAGCAGCTATGGTTAATGGGGTGTTTAGGGTTAATTTAATGATGAGGACTGAGGGTTAATTTTATTAATTTATTAAAGTTAACTTAAGGTGCAGTTAGAGGTAAAGGGGGGCAAACTAAGGGGAATCTAAATCCTGGGGGCAGTGAAGATTAACCCAGTACTTATTTATAAAAGTATGGTCTGTGACTCTATGAGGGGACTATGAGATATCTGGGGGGTATACGGCATATCTGGGGAGGACGGAGTGACATATCTGGGGGTATAAGGCATATAGGGTATATAAGGCATATGTGGGGAGGGCAGTGTGGCATGTCTGGGGAGGACAGAGTGGTGTATCAGGGTGTATAAGGCAGATCTGGGGCCACAGTGGCATATCTGGGGGTAGAGTGGAGTGGCTTATCTGGGGGTAGAGTGGAGTGGCATATGTGGGGAGGGCAGTGTGGCATGTCTGGGGAGGATGGAGTGGTGTATCGGGGTATAAGGTGTATCAGGCACAGTGACATATGTGGGAGGCAGCGTGGAGTGGCATATGTGGGAGGCAGCGTGGTATATGTGGGAGGCAGCGTGGAATGGCATATGTGGGAGGCAGCGTGGAGTGGCATATGTGGGAGGCAGCGTGGAGTGGCATATGTGGGAGGCAGCGTGGAGTGGCATATGTGGGAGGCAGCGTGGAGTGGCATATGTGGGAGGCAGCGTGGAGTGGCATATGTGGGAGGCAGAGTGGAGTGGCATATGTGGGAGGCAGAGTGGAGTGGCATATGTGGGAGGCAGAGTGGAGTGGCATATGTGGGAGGCAGCGTGGAGTGGCATATGTGGGGGGCAGCGTGGAGTGGCATATGTGGGAGGCAGAGTGGAGTGGTATATGTGGGAGGCAGAGTGGAGTGGCATATGTGGGGGGCAGCGTGGAGTGGCATATGTGGGAGGCAGCGTGGCATGTCTGGGAGGCAGCGTGGCAAGCCTGGGCTCAAACGTGCATAAATTGGGGGGGGGGGCTGGTAGCGAAATAAAGGCAAGAAATGCATTTTATCAAAGTTTTTTTATTATGCTGTTTGTATTTAATATAATTCGTTTATTACATTATTTTAAATAAATGAAAAATTTACATTAATTTTTTTTATCCGATTAATCGAAAAAATAATCGGCCAACTAATCGATTATGAAAATAATCGTTAGTTGCAGCCCTAATATATATATATATATATACATACATACATACATACACACACACACACATTTATATAAAATATATATAGTAAATCTAAACACAAGGTGATAACACGGATGTGATGACCAAGATAACATTTCCTCCTAAACAATTCCTAGCAGCGTTTTATGTTCTGCATCCACATTAGCGATGATGATGATGATGATGATGATGATGATGGAGTCCGCGCGCTGCGTGACTACAGGGCAGCCCTCGTATAAACGCCCCCAACGCGCTTCTTTTCCACACATTCCACGGCCAAAAATAACAAATATTTGATATAAATGGAGAACAAAGCCTGGTAGTAATTCCTGCAGTGAATGGGGGGGCAAGGAAAATAAACACTGGGTGGAATTCTTGCGTCTCTGTATGATGTCTTTGTGAGTCTGACTTACACGGCCGCCAATTACAAGCCGTACTGTGGCTTCATTCACAGCGCAGCGATGATAAAGGGTCTTTGTTGGGAACACTGTCATAAAAATAGCATAGCGGAACCCAACAAAAACAATCCACATCCCCAGACTGCACTCGTTACTCGGGGAAGATGGCTTCTGTGCGCGACGGGATATCCTTTTAAAACGGAGCGGCATCGTGCACCATTTTCATTATGGCTTTGATATAAATATATATATATATAATAAGTATACTTTGGCTCTGTTTGGACCCTCGGGGCAGATTCTCGGGGTCACAGTCTGGAGCTGACCCTTTCCTATTTTCCCAGCTGCGTTTACAGGGTAGAGGGATTTTTTTCTCCCCAGCAGGACTGGACCCAAAATCAGCCACAAGCACACCAGCCTCCCCATTCTACAGCGCCGCGGAATATGGCGTTGCTATATAAAATCAATAAATAATAGTAATAACGTGACAGAACAGGGAGTTTCCTAAACCTATTCACCTGCGCGCGAAAACAAAAACACACAAGACAGCCAATAAAGTATATTCACTAATACAGAGACCCCCCCAAAACCCTTCCTTACCTCTGTGAGAGCGTGTAACTGCCCCTGGTGAACGCAAACACCCATGAACCTAAAAGTGGAAAGAAATGGTAAAATAAATACAAAAATTTTTTTTAAAAAGCAGCTTAAGACTGAGTAGTCAATCAAAAAATAAAACATTTCCTTTGGTTTTACACAAGAGGATTGTGGGAATTGTAGTTCATTAACAGCAGCTGGAGAACGAAAGGCAGGCTTTTCCTTTTTTGCTGCTATAGAATTGTACCCGTTTTTACCCCAGCTTCGCCGGGGGTAGATAATCGCTAAATGTTTAATAAGAACGCAGAACGAAGAGTATGCAAAAAGGTCGGAAGCAATAAAATAAATTAAAAAATAAAGTAAAAAAGGTCATGTTTTAATAAAAAAAAAAGATTTATTCCAAAACTCTGAACCGGGAACCAGTCCAATCTCCAGAGCGTGAGCTCATTCTACAAGCATTTTACTGGCTAAAAATACATATAAAAAAAAAAAAATAAATAATAATCCTGCAGCGTAACTGAAAAACCGGCCCAAGAAACGCGCATCGGAACTCAAGCGGATCTCCCCGTATTAATAGAAATGGCTGCAAAGCTGCCAGAAAAACCAAGGCAGGCAGCTGCCGAAACTTATTAACCCATTCAGCGGAGTCGGGCCCACAGTCCCACCCGAAAGGGGTTAAAAGAGCTCTAAACACCCTCTCTAAACATGAGAACAGAGAGAGTCCTGGTGTTTGTTGATACAACTCTCTGCGTTACAGTTGCAGGCCAGGTCCCTCCTTTTGTTCCTTCCTATTGTCCCCGCGTGTGATTTATTGTTAACATCTACTATATTCAGCCTTTGGTTAACCCTTCGACTGCCAATGGGGGCAAGCCATGCACGCCTTTTTAAGGTTCAGCCTTTTCCCATAAAGGACATTCTGTCTGGGTGTACCCGTTTACCTTATGAATGATGCTGATGACGTCACCCATGACTTCACTTCTGCCTTTGTCTAATTGGTTTTATTACATTACTTAATTATAGGGATAAGAGTTTAGAAACTGGCAATAATTTATATCTCTCGTTCTAGTCAACATCTCCCCTGATCACCTCCTTCCTTTCCTTATAGCCTCCTTTTCTAGGGACCACAGACTGGAGGCAAATACTGGCCCACTCAAAACATTGTGTAGCCATATGTACCCATACATGTATCTGGAATAAGGCAACCGACAGCAAGTCCCACCAACTTAACCTTCGGAGAGCAAGAACTTTTGTGTCCCCCGAGAGCCCGTGCAGAATATTCTCCAAGGGTTAAAAAAATATTGTCTGGGACCTTGAAGAGTCCAAACCAGGAGAGATGGCACGTTTAAGACTTACAGACCCACCTGGGCTAAACAGGGAGCACTACGTTGGGATTTAAAGGGCGGTTGTGCGATATAAAATAACAGAGCAGCTTCTATTCCGTATTACGCCAAATCCTACATTTATTGAATGTGCCATTTTTACATAATGAGATGCATTAGCAGATGTCATCCCCGGAGCTGATGTCAGGTAGGTGTATAACAGACCCCGCGCCAACTAATAGCTTCCACCTACGCAGGAATCACGATGTGTCACCCGTCTACGAAGAACTCACGGCGCTCGTCAAGCAGCGTACAGGGGAGGGCAGCACCCCCGGGCCGCGATCACCGTACCTCAAGATGTTGGGATGGGACAGACGGTTCATGAGCTGCACCTCCTTCAGCATGTTCGCTCGGTTGCTGCTGAGTTTGTTCATCTTTAGGGCCATCACTTGGTTCGAAGTCCTGTGTCGCACCTACAGCAGGAGAAAAATAAAAATAGGAGGGGGGTACGAGGTCAGCCTAGGTCATGGCTTTAACAAAGGTTTAAAAAGCACCAATTTAACAAAGTCCATCCACCTCGGGTTTCATTCTGCAGTCCTGCCCAAAAAAAAACGTCCCCTTGACGCCACCATCATTCACAACATCCCAAAAACGACAGACCTGCTCGTCCTACAAATGATTTACAATCCCACAGCCGACTGCTACAGAAGAGGGATTGGACCGGCCGTGCGTCTTTAAAAACAATTATAAAAAATAAAATAAAAAAATATAAGACAAAAAATATTACATGTTTATTTTTAAATAGAATTAAATCCAAACCCCCCGAGAACCTTTGCTTGTTTTTCTATATATTCTAATATACATACATACACACGTATATCTATGCAAGTATAAGAAAGGTGAACTGGGGTAACCCATGATGTGATAGCCCCTCTTTAAGCCCCCCATGTCTGCTAAGTACGGTTTGGTTGTGAAGTTTATAGTTTTATTGCATACCACGGCTCTGTAACGAGGAGTTAAACAGATGATGCAACGAGCGCTCGCATCCGTTTTTATGCTCTGGTGCAACCCGATTCATGGCGTTTGGTCAGAAATCGAGAAGAGAAGCACGAAAACATTTACCGAGCCGCTCCGGACCCCGATCGCTAGCAGACAAACCCAGAAAACCACCAAGGACTTTGTAGTATGTAATGCAGCGCGCAATCCGTTCTGCAGACGCTATTAAAAGAAGAAGCCATATCACCCCCGAGAGCAGAACAAAGCGTTTATATAAACCCAATAACGATGTCAGTAACGGGGAAACCGAGACCCGCGCGGAACACGGCAGCCTTAAAGAAGGAAAATCGTCGATGGAAGTTTGATTGAGCTCCTGGCGTATGCGACAGTCCTAAAATATTTTGCCCAATATTCAGCAAATCACCCCGCAACCCCACCCCTTTCGTCTCATTTACCCCAGACCAGACCAACAGCAAGGGGGATCAAAATTATCCAAAATGTCATTTCCCTTTCCCCAGCGAATCCCTGACCACAACCGATTCTCTCGCCACGGCCGGCATCACCAAACCGGATAATAAATCGATAATCACGATCAAATCCGTAAAATTAGGCAGAGGGATTAATCTAAGAACGCCAAGCTGCCATGGAAACCGTTTTAAGGGAATAAAATGAGTTTTGGTATTCCAGTTTTCAGGACGGAAGTAATACGCTTTCTTAATAAGAGTTAGACAGTTGTGGGAATTGCGCGTGGAATACTTCGGAGGGTATCGGGAAACGTAGAAAGAGAGGCGCAGCACCGCAGACTCTCGGAACGGTGGGCAACACCAGAAGCGCACGGAATGCCGAAATAACCTCGTATGCCATTGTTTGAGGCACACAGTATAGATCGTTCAATGGAAATTAATTTGCTGAACAATAAAACCGGGGGCCGTAACGGTCGAGTACGTCAGAAACACGATCTGCTGCTTTGGGCTCTCTGAACGATACGGGAATTGTAGTTAAAGGGACGCCATAATAAGCACTCAAAATGCATCGGGGGGGGTTCAGACCCCCTCTATATGTATTCGCCCCTTTGCCCACCCTGTAGCTAATATTCTGTGCAGGAGGGGTATTTGGCCGAACATCTCCGTGCACGCGATACATTTACCTCCTGCGCGGGGTCTGTAAACGTTACACGGGGGGCCGTTTCTCTAAACAGCTGGACAGTTTCACCGATTTCGATCCAGAAGCTTTTAAGAAAGGTCAAGTGTTTTTATTTCGCGAGGTTACTTCACAGGCCGGATTACCGAAGTGCAGTAATCGTCTTATCCAGCCTAAGCTGTTCATCGACGATGTGCCCGACAACCAAGACCACTGACAACACACCGACCCGGCAGAGCCTAACCGGACACCGGCGGCCAACTACAGTGCCGGCAGAGCCTAACCGGACACCGGCGACCGCACCGGACCCACTGGCGGCCAACTACAGTGCCGGCAGAGCCTAACCGGACACCGGCGACCGCACCGGAAACACCGGCGGCCAACTACAGTCCCGGCAGAGCCTAACCGGACACCGGCGACCGCACCGGACCCACTGGTGGCCAACTACAGTCCTGGCAGAGCCTAACCGGACACCGGCGACCGCACCGGAAACACCGGCGGCCAACTACAGTCCCGGCAAAGACCCTGAAAACCTCCCTGGGGAGATTCCAATTCAATGCCCGGAATCCATACATTTCTGTTCAGGGCAGTAAAGGCGATACTCCTGCATGTCACGCAGACGGCGGTTTCTTAACGAGACCGAAGCACGTATCACTCGCACGTTACGGGTTTCTGGGGAGGGGAAGCGGAGCGTTTGCTTTTCTTCGAAATATAAATCTGCTGTACGCGATTGTGCAAGTGCTGGAAAAGAGGCACTCAGAGTTTTTATTTTTACTGGATAAGCCAATGTTCCCGTGGGTTATTATCTAAAACTAGGGGGGGTTAGGTTAGAGGTAAAGCAAGGATATTTGAAAGGGTGGTGGATAAGCAGGATAGTCTCTCAGCAGAAGTGGTAGAGGGTAATACAGTGAGGGTATTAAACACGCATGGGGTAGACATACGGCTCCTGAATCTAAGACGAGACCAGCGACTGATTAAAGGTCTTTACGGCAGGAAAAAAACGGGCAGAATGGGGCTAATCAGCCAGAAATGTTTTTATGGTTTATATCCTGGAAAAGGTTTAATCTATAAGACAAATCCATGTGGTCGGTTTCGTTTCTAACAGCCGGAATATAATAATTGTTTATTATCTCTGTTTATGGCCAGATGCTAACACATAAAGCCCCCGTCGGACCCCAGTAACGCCTCTTCTCAGGATTTGCATCTCTTTGATAGAAGAGGCAGTGAATATCTTGGCCCCTGTGGCGCACATTTCTTCTCCAATACGTCTTTTTTCTTTAATTTTTAAATATAAATGTACTGAACCGTAGAACGCTACACTTTGGGAAAACGACGCATGCGCTGTAATTAATGGGCAGATGCATGTCAGATAAGCATTCAACACCAGAACATATAAACTCCCTCCATATGGGAAGATACCTTTACATTCCCAACTAAAGCATTTACCGTATTTGCTCGATTATAAGACGAGGTTTTTTTCAGAGCAAATGCTCTAAAAAATACCCCTCGTCTTCTAATCGGGGTCGTCTTCTAATCAGACCTCAAATAGAGTCTGATTAGGAGACTAAGATCCAGATCCCCCGCACCGCTGCAGGGGACCTGGATCCTCCTGTCTCACCCCCCCCCCCATCATACACACTTACCGGTGCTTCCTGCTGTATTGCCGGGGCAGCGGGTTGACGTCTACGCGATCCGCGTAGACAACGTCCGCTGCAGCCGGAAGGAGGTGTGGCTAGCAGCGGGGGTTGTCTGCGTCCGTCGCGTAGACCTTCCCCGACTGTCAGAGACGGACGCATACAAACCCCCGCTGCCAACTCCACCTCCTTCCGGCTGCAGCAGAAGGCGACGTCAACCCGCTGCCCCGGCTGGAAGCACCGGTAAGAGAGGGCTGAGAGGGGAGAGAGGAGAGAGGAGAGGGGGGAGAGAGTGTGTGTGTGTGTGTGTTAGTTAAATGGGGGCATAGGGCATTTCTGGAGTGGCGTTAAGGGGGCATTTAATAGAGCACTCTGCCTCCTGAAATGCCTTATACCTCCCTATATGCCACTCTGCCCCATAATATGCCTTTTAACCCCCTAAATGCCAGAGTGGCATATAGGGGTATAAGGCATTTCTGGAGGCAGAGTGCTCTATACAATGCCTTATACCTCCCTATATGCCACTCTGCCCCATAATATGCATTTTAACCCCCTAAATGCCAGAATGGGATATAGGGGTATAAGGCATTTCTGGAGGCAGAGTGGCATATAGGGGGTCAAAAGGCATACCATGGGGCACAGTGGCATATAGAGGGTTAAAAGGCATATCATGGGCCACAGTGCCATATTGGTGTGGCAAGCCTGGGGGCAGATGTGCGTAACTGGGGGACAGGCTGGAAAATACAAGAAATAAAAACAAAAAAAATATTTTTCTCAATCATAGCTTTTATTAAAAAAAATAGTTTACATGAATTAACATTTACTGGTAAAACTTTTTTCCTTTAGGGTCGTCTTATATTCAGGCTTTTTCTTTTTTCCTAAGTTAATATTCAGATTTTGGGGGGTCGTCTTATAATCAGGGTCGTCTTATAATCGAGCAAATACGGTAATACAGACAATAACACGCATCGTATAAACACGTATTAACCAACGGGAAGAGAGGGAACCTCATCACCGAGAGCCGTTCTGTGCGGATCTTGGCAAGGAAAGCGCGAAGAGCCCGAGGGCGACAGCGTGACTGAGGATCGGGCAGGACCTTTTATTAAATCAGTCGTGCAAACAAGAGAGACCTGTGCCATCTCGCCCTGGGCGCAGGAAGATCCGGAAGAGAATGACTTCACGCGGCGGGGAAACAAACAAGAACGAAGGGAGGGTGTAGCAGGGCGGCGGATTAAAAAGACCCCAGAGATGGCTGGTTAGAGCTGTGGACTTCTCAGAGTTGTGCGAACGCCCGCCCCGGGTCAGGCCAAAGTTTAATAATGGCAGCCAAATCGGGCGCGATCGATATCCTCATAATAGAGATTAGCGGGTGAGATGCGTACTTGGGAACTCTCCGGGATGGACCTGGAGTCTCCGGGTGAAGCCCTGCTTTCTGGGGGCAATTTCTTTTATAATTTTTTTATTATATGCAGGGGTCTCACTGCCCTCTGCCAAGTTCCTTTCTTATAGGTGTCTGGGGCTAACCCCATAACATGCATAAAGAAACAACCACAGGGGACCAAAACCATCGCGGTACAATCCGAGTGACTAATAATATAACCCAAGACGTTGGGGACACTCATTGGGACTTTACACAAAATGCAGCATCAAACATTACATATTACGAGCACTGACTTAAGAAATTCTGGATAAAAGTATATAAATATATAAAGAATAAAAAGAGGAAGTTTAAAGCAGAAGCAGAAATTACTGCCTGGGTCAGTAAATGTTTTGCAAATACGACCGGAGGGGATAATCTGCTAAATCGTCCGGAAGGAAAATGGAACGTTTGCTAGCAAATATGTCTTAAGAGAGCTTCCAATAATGACCTCTCTCAGCATCAGAGGATCTCCCCCCGAATGGTGATGTCAAACCCCGCACGGGGTCCCCAGGTGACTTCATGGGGTCTGGTTTTGGGCACCTGGAATGTTGGGAAGTGCGGGGATTCTATTACAAGTATATTGAATTTGTTAATATGTAGCCATCACACGGTAATTTGGGTTTCCAGAATAAAAGCACACGATGAGCACAAACTGAATCGCGTTTACAGAACCCTGGATAATACCTACGGGGCTAGTGGGGAAAAGAGAGTTAAATCAGCTGAACGTATCACTCGCATGTGATTTCGCTCGTGACTCTTCGTTGCCGCAGAATATACGGAACACAAGAACAATTATTTTTACTGGAAATAAAAAAAAAAAAAAGTGTTGATCCTCATATAAGCATGAATGGAAACGTACCTCGCATCAGAAAACCAGCAATAAGGTCTGGCAGGGAAGCAGAAGAGAACGTTTATTCTTCTCACCCAGACAAGTCCTTAAACCCTGACAACATCAAACGTGTTGGAATAATTAATTGATATTCTATATATATATATATATATATATATATATATATATATATATATATATATAAAAGATATTGTTAAGTCTGCTCAATACAGCTCTAACCCCGCCAGGAGTCAATATGAACTCTAAGACAAATGCAATTGGCGCTACCAAAGTTCAGTCCCAACCGAGGAGAAGAGCATTTGTTGAGATGTCACAGGCAGGCTCTGTCGTATCTCTCCGTTCTTCCCCAGATAAGCTTAAATATGAGTTCTCCTTCACAAGCAGGAATCCATGATGTTTTACGATCTGGTTGTTCAGCGGATACGGCGTCTTCTGTGATTCTGCGTCCCGGAGGTCCCGCTGTCCCTGGTTGATGGGTCTGGTCATGAAGACACCATACAGGAGGTATCAGCTGTATTGGGTCTTATTTATTGAAGCCAAATGCAGATCACTTACTAGTGAATTGGCTCACAAAAGCCCAAAAGGAATGAGATGATCAAAAAAAAAATAAAAAAAATTTATATATATATATATATATACACACATACATACACACACACACACACACAAAATGTTACCATTGCCATTTAATAAAAAGAACAAAAAAGACCTACAAGTCACCATGGAAGCAGCAGTTTATTTTTGGTGTCTGCGCCAACAAATAAAAAAGCGGGTCTGATGACAAATTAAATAGCTTCTGCTATATCAAGACATCATAAATGTAAAAGTGGGACAGAATCCGTGTGAAGGAACAACATAGCAGCTTACAATAAAGAACAGCGTACCGAAACCCCCCCCTGCAATTGCTGCCCGCATCTACTGGCCAGTGGAAGGGGCAAGAGGCAGACCAAGTTCTCTACCGGCTCCCTGTAAAAACAATAAGACACAGCTGGAAGGATAGAGGAGACATGGGCCATGAGCTGGACCGCTCGCAGGTCCGTCTCCTACCAAGCCAGGGGAGATGCCCAATATCTGCGGAGGGTTTTGGCCACAGAAGAACGGGAAGGGCTGGAAACTCTTGACGAAAAGTGTAGGAGCACCACAGCCATCATATGCACCTTAATGAATAGGAATAAGGTACATACGACGGCCGGGGTGCCCTTTTAATGATATTGCCCATCACCCAGCTTGCGCAAGAGTCCCAAGGGTTCTAACTATAGAGCTGCATCTGCTAAGAGTTTGGTTTTTTTTTTGGTGTGTTTTATTTATTTATTTATTTTTATTTCTTATAGGAACCTTGGAGCTGCAGCTTCTCCTAAAGGCAAGTACTTTTTTTTTTTTATTATAAGCAACGAATGCAAAATATCAGAGTCCCTCGTCGGAGGAACTGCATGGGGCAATGGCTTGGTTGTCATAATCAATGTATCCATCGTATATTGGATGACCTTCTAGATTGTGAAACATAGAAGGTATTCTGAGCAGGAAGAAACACGTAGCGATGGACAGGCCAAATCCAACCTGCCGAGCACCGGCGGGCGGGCGGGAGGAGACCGGTAATTACAGGCTGCTCTACGCGCTCACGCTCCAATTTCAAAGAAAAAACAGATTCTAGATCAAAATCGTTACGCCACGTATAATAATAAATTGCCACTGAGCTTCTAAATAACTGAAAAAAGATCAAAGTTATGACATATAATTTGCAAGAACCACATCCTTTTAAATTTCACCACATGGACGAGAAAAAAAAAAAAAAAAAAAAGTTCATCTGTTCTTCGCAATCTCAACGCAAAATGTCTACAGCTTTTTGAACAGGTTCCAAAAATTGCGAAAATGTAATTCAAAACGGAGTCTAGAATAGCACCTGGACAGAACGTTCCCCCCACGTACAAGGGGAGGGGGGAATAAAAAAAAAAAAAAAAAAAGAGCTAAAAAAAATAAAGTTTTAATATTGAATGCTTGGCTGATCCATAAAATATTTAGTGGTCCGGCATTCAGACGTAATGAAAAGCAAACATCTCATTCTAGAAGAACTTGGAAAGGGACCAGTCAAGCGGAGACTTGTTTTAAGACGAGTAAAGGAAATAAGACCCGGCCAAAAATGAAAACAGAACCAAGGAGAGCGAGAGCAGCCAGATCATCCCTCTGCAAGGCTCTCATCATGGAAAGCCATTAAAGCTCATATGTATATGAAGTCTATACATTACAGCAGACGCGTGTGATTGGGGGACGGGGGCAGCACTCAGGGATTACAACAGTTTGTGGTTTTATTAAAAGTGGATACAAAATACATTCACAGATATTGATACAATTTAGATTGTTACACTTATATTGTGCAGAGACATTCAAAGGTTATTCAGTTACAGTGCGAGGTTCTCCGCCATTCGCCAAATCTTTGGTTTGCATACTTTTTTCCCCATGTAGTAGGCAGTAAATTTCCAAGGAATGAAATAACTGCTAAAAAATGCGGCCCAAGTTCTTTCAGACGCCGTAATCACTAAAAGCGATTCTAAACGAGAGTACGAGAGACCAGGTAGGAGGTTTTTATTCCTTTTCTTTCATTTCAAGAAAGCATAAAAAGGGATGTTTCATGCGCCTGATAGCCCCAAAGGATGTGGAGATATATATATATATATATATATATTTATTTAAAAAAAAAAAAAAAAAAAAAAAAGGAGCTAGCTCCCTCCTTCGTGGTCTGATGTTTCTGTCACCAATTGACTGCTTGACAAACGGGGGGGGGGGGGGGGGGGGGTCCGCGTAGGAGTATCCCTTTAAGAAAATAAGTCTTTTTAGCCCATTTGAAGATGCTTGCCCGGGCGGCTGGAAGCACCGCATGCCATCGGAAATATTTACTGTTTTTACTTAATACGTCCTTCTATAGAAACAGGAGTTCCAGCAGCTCTCCTGGAGTTAACCAAAGGCTATGGAAACTTCACAAATGCAACAAACACATTCAAAAATAATTCCGACCTCAGCTCTACGAACCGGTTTCTACAATGTCTAGTTTGTAAGAACAAAAATTACACCCGTTCAAAAGTTTGGGGTCACTTAGCAGGAGATTGTAGCTGGAAACTGCTGAAAATGATGAATGTACTAAATACAATGAAAACATTTATATACAATATATATAACCTAAAAACCACAAACAAAACAAACACTACAACACAACAATACTCATGATACAGAATAGTTTAACTCTTTAACTGCTGCAAGGTCGAGTGAGACAAACGGTCGGACGAAAACATCTCCTGCATGAAAATAGTAACTACAAGGGCAAATACATTCACAAGAGGGACATCAGAAAAACTTAAAGCGACCGCTCTGCTCTCATGTGCATCAAAGTGAATGAGATAATGGCTAAAGAGTCCCTTTAGGTTATTAAAAATGAGAAGACTAATGCTGTATGAGAGGCAAAACAGTATCCCTGTCACCTGATGTCATGCAGGGCACTGTATGTTAATGCAATGGAGCCCCCTGCCAACTCAGATCAATGAGTAAACTATTCGCTGTACGGCAGACAGCGATAACGATAACGATGCATCAGGAAGTGGCTTTTGAGAAAATAAGACGACCTTTAACCTCATGGAAAAGAAAAAAAAAACATTTTCTATGCGTATACAATGACATAAATACATACAGAACGGGGCTAAAGCGTGTATTTCATGCTATATATTCCGGCAGGATTCCTATTCTATATGTATTATCAGCACTGCTCATGACCAAGGCGTGTGCGGCATAGACAGAGGCGTGTTGGCAGGCGTGACACGAGCAGATTAAGCGGTATTAGGATTTAATGCAGAAAAATCTTGTGTTTTTCTAAGATCTCCAACTAATTTATTCCGCCGGGCAAAGATACGAAAGGATTTGCCCTCAACAGGCTCTGTCTGGGAAGCTGCGGTTAGAGACCTGAAGCTGAAAGGGTTACACCACACATATAATCAGATTTAAAGTCAATTACAGTACGTCGTCCAAGCATTCCTCAGAAACCGACCTCGGTAACTTCTCCACGTGATCCCACCCTCAGAAACACACAATCTGCCGTCGGATCAGAGCCATTCAGCCCGTCCAGTCAGTTTTTTTTCCTGCTTTAAAGTCTCAGATCTTAATCAGTCGTTGGTCTCGTCTTAGAGTCAGGAGCCGTATGCCTACCCCGTGCATGTTTAAATCCCCTCACTGTATTAGCCTCTACCACTTCTGCTGGGAGGCTGATCCATTGATCCATCACTCTCTCTCAGTAAAGTAAAAACTTCCTTACATTACCTCTAAGCCTCTGACCCTCTAGTGTTAGATTATGACCTCGTGTTCTAACTATCCTCTTCCACTGAAACTCTCCTGTACTTTATTAAACCCCTTTAAGTAATTAAAGGTTTCCATCTCTCCCTTCTCTCCTCCAAGCCGGACATGCTAAGCTCCCTTAGTCTTTCCTGATAATTTTTATCCTGTTTTAGTCGCCCTCCTCTGAACGCTCTCCAATGTATCAATATCCTTCTGGAGGCGAGGTCTATCCAGAGCTGCGCGCAGCACTCGAGGCGATGTCTATCCAGAGCTGTGCGCAGCACTCGAGGCGAGGTCTATCCAGAGCTGCGCGCAGCACTCGAGGCGAGGTCTATCCAGAGCTGTGCGCAGCACTCGAGGCGAGGTCTATCCAGAGCTCCTTAAAGCGCCAGAACCATCTCTCTTCCCCTCGCTTTATGACCCAACAACACTCTGATGTTGAGTTGCTGCATACATTCCGTTTTAGAATCCGCGCACAGCGTTCGGACGTTATCGTTACTTTAGCCTAAATTATACTCTCCTGGAAGTCTCTGGGTCAGCTTTCACTATTGTTTTAGGCTCAGGGACGTCACACTTCTGTCGCGTGCAATCAACATTTTATGACTGCTGTATTCTTGGGAGGAAATTTCTCCATGTGACCAAGTTCACAATTCTTATCAGTCCAGCCATCATGGTTATGTCTTATCTAGAAAATGTACTTTACTACGGTCAAAAATCCAGCATTTTATAAAGGGCAATAAAGTTATACGAGGTCAAAGTATGCTTAATGCGTATGGGGGGGTAATCCAAAATGAATGAAACGTAGAAGAGCGTTCATTCTTTCTAGGTTTTTTTACCTCTGAGAGTGGGGTTTTTGGCAGATTGCCCTCCGTCCTTGCTGCTTATCCTGTTGGTAACCGTGGCCCAGGGGCCTCCATCTGGACAGCCTTGGACCAGATAAATACTTTTAGGTTACTGCTTACACCCCATATCCGGGTGGAACAATAATATGAAAAAAAATGTTATTTTTGGAGCTCATGTGATCTCCTTCCCTGTTTTAGCCAAGGGAAGCCCCATATGCGGCACGACCAGCGTCCAATTAGAAGGCCCGGAATCCGGTTAACCCCCAAGCCAAAAGGGACGGTCTTATAAATGCCTTAAAGAAAGAGAACCGGCTGCAGAACCAACAATAAGAGGCACCCCGCTGGTAGCGCTCATAATGTCCAATTACAACCAAAACACATGCAGCGGGTCACATGGCAAGCAGGCGACCCGGATGGAGAGGCGCGGCGCGGACGTCATTCGTTTAAAAGACCGATCGTTGGGGTTACCTTAAAAACCTCAGAGAAGAAGCCCGCGCCGATTTTCTCGCACGTGAAGTCATCGAGCCGCGTGAGTCTGGAGAAGGCACTGATGAGGGCGTTGTAGGAAGACTGATAGACCCGGCCCAGCTGCGCGATGCCGCCGTCTCCCCCGCCGCTGTCCTCTATGCGCTCAAGACGGGGAGGAAATCCAGCAATAGAGTTTCTTTTATTCCGATCCATTGTTCCCTGAGAAAGTGATCCTGGAGTTTGAGGGACTCGCTGCTCACATTTTAAGACCGAGCCGGCAGACGCCTCCTTCTTCTTCTGCTTCCAGATCGTTCAAAGGCTGCAAAATAAAAGTAAAAGACGTAAAAATTATGACAGGTACTACTTGTCCGTCACCTGCATTCAAGCAGGGAGATAAACCATAACATACTGGTACCAAAGCACTAATGCGGAGCCCTTTACAAGATCAGATCCATGTAGCGTATGAGTGAGACCGGGTGACCCAGTAACAGCTGAGTAGTAATAAGAGGGGGTAACTTACAGCCGTACAATGCTGCCGATCCTACTGCTTATTAACCCTTTAGGTGACCCGCGTTGCTGTAAAGAAACTCACTGTTCTTCCTCTCTGGCATTAAAGCTGTATCACACCTGAATGCCAAGTATGACTCAACAACAGAGTACACACGCAAAGCATCACACCGCGCAGGACATACCGAGCCACGGCCAACACACACCGTTCCGGGTCATAACTTTACAGACCGGAGAGCACGCTACGCCGGCCGTACAGCAATATAACTACTACTGTGCCAGCCATAGGGTATAATTATTGCTACTATTACTGTTACTATTAGTATTACAGTATTATTACTATTAGTATTTCTATGCTAGTAATATACCAAGTAAAACCGATCAGCTGACAGATGCTTAACGCTTCAAGTGACAAGGCAGCAAGAGACGGACCTCAGTGACGTTACTTTACAGAGTACCGGCAGATTCCATAGCACTGCATGAAAAGTGACGATACTCATAACACGGGTAATAGACAGGCGCTGGCGCGGAAGAGAAAAGAGCTGACGCTCTATTACAATCTGTAGGAGATCACGGTAATAATCACGGGGATCGCGTCATTTCTATCACGTCAACATGTTTTAAGGATGACGCGCTCACCGGGCATTCCGACAATACTTCCCGGCCACCATCAGCTCAGCTACTAGACTGTAAGCTCTGCGGCAGAGCTCCTCAGCACATTCCGACAATATTTCCTGGCCGCCGAATATAATCATCAGCTCAGCTACTAGACTGTAAGCTCTGCGGGTCGGCGGCGGAGCTCCTCGGGACTCCGCTGCATTACTGTGTAACTGCGTGTGCTGATCGGCGTGTTCACTGCCAGAGGCTGCCAGGCAGGGATCTCCTTCCAACCGTGTATTTAGAACGTTGCGTTATTTACACCCAGAGCCCTCGAAGCCGACCGCAGGCGGAACCCGATCGAGAAGGGGGCTTATTAATATTTAATACCTATATTTTAATACCTCGCTACGCTTTACAATCCAACAGCTGTCAATCATATCTCGGGTGTAAATGACAGGTCCCCAACCCCCGTATACTTAATGACATTCACATATCAAGCTGCTGGCAGACCCTGGATGGGACCCCAATAAACAGCCCCAGCTGCTGCATCACCTCATTGGAAGGACTATCAGCCACTGACCTCAACTCAGAAAACAGAAGTCCTCAGCTGCTGCACAACCTCTTTCCAGAGACACAGATAAAGGTCATGCAGTAAAGGTGAAAAACAGCATAACTAAAGCCTCTGCAACGCTTTATAGACACACAGAACCGGCCCCATTCTGCCCCTTTCACCTGCCTACCCCATGCATGTTTAAATACCCTCACTGTATTAACATCTACCACTTCTGCTGAGAGACTGTTCCACTTATCTACCACCCCCTCAGTAAGGTAAACATTCCTTACATTATCTAAAAAGGTGCAAAACATCACAGCTGCTGCATAACCTCTACTCCGGGTAAAGTTATTTCCTACTTAATGTTTATACCGAAAGCAAGTGCGACAGGCGGGTGGAAGAGCTGAATGGTCTTAAGGGCGCAGCTGCTGCAGAACCTCTTATTTGAATGAAAGTGAGGTTTATGGGGAGCTTCCGTGGAAAGTGACTTCCCCCATCGCCCTGTGCTGCGGGGGAGACGCCGGGGGCAAGCAGAGACAAATAAAGTTGAAAAGCATAGTACGGCGCTGCGGCATATGATGGCGCCATGTTAATCAATAATAATGACGCGTTTAGGGCCGCTGTACCGGCCCGCCTCAAGTCAAGGTGTCAGTCAGGAGCAGCCAAGCTAATTAAAGGGAGGGGATGGAGGCAGTTGCCCTGGTAAAAAGGCTCGAAAGGTGACGGCCCTAGCGGGGGAGCCGGGACACTCACCTCTTCAAGGCTCGCTGGGTAAGGCTCCTCGTGTACCCGGCCTCCCGGGGGATGTTGTAGGGGTTTATCCGCGGTGCCTGCGCTCACCGGAGCTGCACAGAACCAGCCTCCGCCATATCCTCACGTCCCGAACACTAGTGGCCAGCGACTACACTGCGATACAGCTCCGCTACAGGCAGGGGCGTGTCACTAACGCAAAACCCGCCTATTCCCTGAAATACAGCCTATAACCAGGCTAACTCATTTAATTGACAAGCTGTAAGCAACACCAATCTTAAGCCAGCATTCACCTGCACCGTCATCCCCTTACAAAAGGTATTGGTTTATTGGAGATTTAGTTTTGATTGGCAGAGAGGCAGGCCAATAGTAACATGGGAATAGGAGGCGTAACTCCCTGGTGACCACAAATAAGAGAGAGAATGTCGCAGCTCAAAGTTGGTAAATAGTTTTGTGGGAAGACTAACAGTTTCACCCGATTGGCTCCTGGTTGCTATGTAGGCGGGACTTTAAATCTAGGCCATTGACCAATGACCTTGACGTTTGACAGTAACTGGCAAGTTTATTGACCAATGAGCATTATGTTTAGTGGGCTTCTATTATATACGGTAACTATTGTGACTCAGTGTAGTTGGTGGCAGAGTGTGGGTGGCTGGGTGTGCTGAGGGCGATAGCAACTGAAGACACAGACTTTGATTGTTTTTTAAGAACCTGTGATAATCATTAACCATATGAGTACCAAAGGAAGGGTCACCGTTTATTGGCTGATGATTAAAATGGGCGTAACAAACGATACCATGTAGCCACATTCCCAAACATACCAAAATGAAGGCCGAAATGTTGTATTATTAACCTTTATACATACATATATATATATATATGTTAACATATATTGCAGCGCTGTACAAGTTAATATTGCATGCTTAACATACAGATGCTGCTTGAAGCTTGCACTCTAGCCTGCAAACGTTCTGGCAAATAGTGTAAATAATATCAATGCGTTGGTTCTCTACCGCCATATAACTGGCACCCAGGATTTCTGTTTTCGGACCCCGCTACGTTTGGTCACCCCCCCCGGGGTTTCCAGTGTCCAACACCCAGAGTCTGAGGTAATATCAAGTATTGTGTGTGTACATAATCAAAATCTCCAGTACTAGACAGCCACGGTTAGAAGAGAACACCTGGCAACCCTGCCTATGTTGCCAAATGACCGGGCCATATGGCACGCCGAGCTGGCCAACAACTCTCCGTCCTCGGCCGCGCAGGACCAGCAGGGGAACGGGGAGGGCTGCTGGGTGGATAAGGGGCTGCCCGGTGGATATGCCCGACTCTGCATGAGCATAAAAACGCAACGTGCAGTCGGCGGCTGCGTTGATGTCATTTGGTGGACGCCGGCCTAAAAACTCCACTTTAATCAGCACATCCTATTTATTAAACCAGGGGTTCTCAAACTGCGGCCCTCCAGCTGCTGCAGGACTACATCTCCCATAATGCTCCTTCAGCTAAGGGGCTGGCTGAGGAGTATGGGAGATGTAGTCCTGCAGCAGCTGGAGGGCCGCAGTTTGAGAACCCCTGTATTAAACGGTCTAAAATCTCTCGCATGAAAAAAAAAGAAAAGCAGAATTATTTTTATACCCAGGAGAACTTTATCTTTATTCCGGAATCGGCTCCGACAGACGGAATACAAAATTGTGGCAATAAAAGATGGCATCCGGAGCCCTGGACACCAAAGAACGGAATGCCGGCTCTGCTTAGAGATCATGACGGACGGCATAAATACTAAAAGTTATAATATATCAATGTAGCCTTTAAAGCATTTTCTTCTGTACATAAAAAAAGGGACTGGCCAATTAGCAAACCAGGCAAATGCCCCCCGGGACAGTTTAGGGTCCCATGCAGCCTCGCTAACAAATAATGCATGTTTTTGCACTTTGCAAGCACTTTAATATGCATTTTGGGTGACTTTCCCTTCTGAGACACCACTAAGCTGATGCTTTATGGCAATGCTAATGAAGTCCGTTCCCCTTATACTTTCATTTGTTAGAATGTCTTTCTGGATGATTAAGACTGAGCCATTCTCTTGCTTACTACCGGGCGTATGATAAGCAGTCAGGGTGTTTGTTTAGTAAATTTGGCTACAATTACAGAGCTGTGCAAATGGCTAATATGCATTAGTAATTAAATAGTAATTAAAATATAAAAAGTTGTGATTTAATCAATAAACATAAAACCCACAGAGACCCCTCTATACACACCGCCATACCAGGTAATATCGGGGTCTCCGGGTGAAGGGGCAGATTTTCGGGGTCACATTGTCTGGCGCTGACTCCTTCATTTACTACACTGCTGTGGTTTTGCTAGCAGCATGATATGGTTGATCTCCCTGCTTGAATACAGGTGACTCAATTAAGGTTTCCCACGAGGGCCGGTAGTAGAGCCATCTGGTTAAGACATTTTTGCGGGTCACTACGTAGAATCTTCACTATGGGCTATTAAAGGGTTAATATTTCAAGGGTCCCAGACTCGGATTATTAGAAGATTTCCAGGTATCCACGGCAGTCAAGCTAAGCGGTGCTAGAAGTAGTGAGAATATTTTCACATCTCCTCAAAAGTACCCCTGTGACAAATCTATCTACTGGTAATTACCCCAAGGGGGTAACACAAACCGAGCTGGCAAACAGTAAAGAAGTGTGATGTGTAAGTGGGTAAAGAGCGCCCCCTGCTGTTTAAAACAAAAAGAACACAGGTGTAAAACCAAATCTAATAGATCTGTATGGATTTTGTGGATCATGACCATACCTGGGAACTTTCTTACACTTGATTGAGCCACCTGCATTCAAGCAGGGATGTCAATCATACCATACTGGCAGCAGAGTCACATATTGGGAGTCTTACATGACCACAGCAGTGCAGAATATGAAGGGATCAGCTCCAGATGGTGTGACCCTGAGAATCTGCCCCTTCACTCTGAGAATGGGGCAAAAATCCCGAGGCTCGGGGGCAAAATCCAAGAATTCCCGGGTATGATCATGGCTTATCGGTTTAATTCGGTCATTGCTCGTGGGTTACTCCCACTCACACTCCAGTGAAGGGTAATATACCTGCACTCATCTTGGAGTGGTGGGTGCTGTAACCGCACTGCCTGAGTGCACAGGGGTGACACGCACTCACACTAAAGGACGGGGTAATGCAGAAGGGGATTTAATCAACAATATTTCTTACAAGAGATTGCGTCACGGGAAGGTGGATTACAGTTAATGTGTGGTTGCTATGACGATATGACTCATTATTCGACTGCGTCATGTCCCTTATTGTATTGTGCATAATCAGCATCAATATTTAACCCATGGGAGCTAAATAAACGCTGTAACGTGGCATGCCCTGTCTATATATGTCTGTGATCGCGCACGTTTCAGTCTGTGAAAGATGTATTTTTTGGGTGACGTGCGATGGTGCAAAACATACTCTGTACTAGGATGGCAGGTCCCACGCGACGGTACTCCCCCCCCCCGCACAACCGCTGGGCAGGACCCCCTTCCAGTGTTCTGCCGTTTAAAGGGCCGGTTACAAAGGGAGAGATCTCTGCCAGCACACCCTCTATTGCAGTCCCAACAGTTCCAATGTTCAGACAGCAGAGGGCGTATTTCTATTAGTAATAAAGTCTCTATGAAACATCCCACATATCTGCCCTGACATATCATTCAAGGCAGATACCAACAATCACATCATAAAGAAAATAATATTTGGTCTATCTGTCCGCAGCCATATGCTTGTAATGATTTATATCTCAGTTTAACCTGCTACCTTTCTGCCACAATGTGCCATATGCATGCAAATATAATATATAATATAATATATAATATAAATACTGCACAATAAGCATCATGAAATAGATTTTGGTGATAAGGACCATCACTGGTCTTCAGAGTGTTATATGCGTCACTATTGCTATGGTCTTATAGCCATGTATGTATAGGGATGCAACCCACCCATTGTACAGCACTGCGGAATATGATGGCGCTATATAAAACATATAACATATACAAAATGAAATAACATTATTTGTCCTTTATTTGTTGCACGTTATTAATTATTTTCATTATTATTATTATTATCTTGTATTTATATATTTAATTTATAAAAAAAAGAATTCTGCTGAGTTTCTTCTCTGCCATCCTGACCCCACCTCCTCATCCCAGGGGTATTTTCCTAATTGCCCCTAGAATAAATAAACCAATCAGAGTCCAGGGTGGAGTAGGGGGGCCGTGGCTCTATTTTTATCCAGCCAATAGCAGCAGAGTGGGTGGGTGCTAGGAAGTGGAGCTTTTGTGTGAGACTCAGGAGGGGCAACAATAGCAGCCGGGAGTACTAGGAGCAGGAGCGTGTTGGGGGCACTGACGTCATACCACAGACACCCGTAGAAGCGTGACGCCATACCCGTGTAGGAGTGACGTCAGGCCGTCTCCAAGCGGGTTTCTTGGGCAAATGGGACCAATGGACCGGGAATCGGTTTCAAAATATAAGTGGAGAAATAACTGAAAAAAAGGATTTCCAGAGTGTGACATAAAAGTGAAGCTACCCTGTGACGTCACAGGAGCGTTCCGGTGGGAGGCGGACACGTGGCAGCTGCACTCGGGGCTCTACGCCGGTCAGGATGGGGAGGCTGGTCCGGGCGGCGCTTTACATCCTGTGTCTGATGCCAGAGGCTCTGATCCCAGGTAAGGAGTCTGCATTGAGATAGGGCGGATGATGGGAGTTGGAGTCCCAGATGTGCTTTTCATTACTGCCAGCTGCTTGGTGACATGCCACCAAAGGGTTACATCTTCGCTTCAATGTAACAATTCTGGCTGAGAGTCTGTTGGGTTGGAATCCGGGCAAAGTTTGAAGCCTGGCTTATAAAATAAATGTGCTTCTCCTTTTCTCCTGTAAAATGATTAGAGCCTGCAGGGCACCCACAGGGGCAGGGGGGCAATAATCTGCAAGGGTTGTGGGGCACTGCCTTTGGCCCCTGGGCATTGAAAGGGCCCCGCCACGGCATCCCCTGCGCTGTGAATGAAGGTTTGGGGTTAATGGAGGTCGTTGGGGCTCGGAAGGCGTTTGGATGCCTCCATGAACAACTTGCCAATAATTTAGCCCCGCCGGGGGCATGAAACCTACCCCGGGATCTGTTCACTAACTACCCTTCTGTAAGAGAAGGGATGGAGTCGAAGTCCGTACGGTACGGGGGGGGGGCGATCTTTCTCTGGGGGTCTCTCGAAGCTGAGGATCTGCCGTGTCTTGGAAGGAGATGTCCGCAATAAGACCACGAGTGGGTTCCAGGGGTACCAATCACACTGATACGGTCACATATGAAACTACAACTCCCATCACATTTATCCAGGCTAAACGTATATGAAACTACAACTCCCATCACAGTCATCCAGGGAGGAGGCGAATATTTATCAAATTATGTTCTACCTTTTGGGTTAACAGAGTCTAAGGGACGTCATCCTTTCCACAATCGAGGACCTTTTACTTTACTGAGAGGGTAGTAGATTAGTGGAACCACTTCCCAGCAGAAGTGGTAGAGGGTAATACATTGAGGGAACATTCATTGGATAGGCATACGGCTCCTGAATCTAAGAGACCAACGACTGATTAAGGCCTTTTTTATTTTGTTGCGTCTCCATTTTTTGCGTTGGGCTCTTAGCGGAGAGCCGTATGCACTAAAGCCCCCAAACTACCGGGCAGCAAAGAGACCGCAGAGGTTTCGCTGGCCACATCTTGGTGCGTTGTTATTGCCCTGCCCAGTAGACCCTGCGTTCTCAGCATTATACCGTATTTGCTCGAATATAAGACACTTTTTATTTTTCCAGAGCAAATACTCCAAAAATGCCCCTCGTCTTATATCCGAGGTCGAGGCCTTATACAGAGGTCTGACGATATGAGGACGGTTTTCTGTGTAGCTGCTCATTGTGCAGCCAGTGAAGGGTTAATCATCATGACGAGGGAGCGTGAGTATCTCTCGGGAAGATCCGTCGCAGGCGAGTACAGACCTGTCCGCGTTACATCTGCCCTTCGTCAGGCTCGGGGAACAAATCCAAATGACGCCCCCCCCCCCCCCCGCGCTGCTGCCGGGCCGACAGAACAGAGATCTTAGGAGTTGCTGAAAGGGAAGATAAGAGTTAAAGGTTTAGAGACGTCTTCTTGCTGGGAGTGATGAGAGTCGTAGTAAAAGGACGTTGCGCCAATCACATGTTTGCCGGTTATTGCAGAAAACCTTAAATCCTCAAACTCAGCCCAAACTACCTTGAAGTCTAATGTGCTGTTTTTAAAGGGCTTACTTCTCTTACATGGGGGGCGTCTCTTACAAGGGCCCAAGGGAAAGGAAGGGGTTAAACAAGAGCCTCGGGGTATACGAGTGGAATTTTTTAAACGTGGGGTAAGAGGGGTAGAATTTTATTTTAACATGAAGGGCACTTGGGGGGGATTAACCCAAAGGGCGCTGTCTTAGGTTGAGACTAGGCCTGAGTGGTTCTGGTGAAGACTTGCTGTTAGGCTTGACGAACACTCCTTATACTCCCGTGAGTGGCTCCGTATACTCCAGTGAGTGGCACCCAAAACTTTTGAGTTTTAAGGAAGACTGTGGAGCCCAAACAGCCCCTGAGGGGGTTTCTGCCGACCGGACCGTGTGAAGCTTCTACCTCAAGGTGTCGGCCATTTACATGACAATGAATGTCTTCCTGAGCCGGCGTCCGGCCGGCCTCTGATCTCTGCTCGCAAACCTCGTTAGTATAACGTGTGACATTCCGCTCACCCGTCATATGTCACGCATCATACACGCTACCGATCAAAGGTAATATAACCCCCAGCGCTGTATACAGTAATATAACCCCCAGCGCTGTATACAGTAATATAACCCCCAGCGCTGTATACAGTAATATAACCCCCAGCGCTGTATACAGTAATATAACCCCCAGCGCTGTATACAGTAATATAACCCCCAGCGCTGTATACAGTAATATAACCCCCAGCGCTGTATACAGTAATATAACCCCAGCGCTGTACACAGTAATATAACCCCCAGCGCTGTACACAGTAATATAACCCCCAGCGCTGTACACAGTAATATAACCCCAGCGCTGTACACAGTAATATAACCCCAGCGCTGTATACAGTAATATAACCCCCAGCGCTGTATACAGTAATATAACCCCAGCGCTGTATACAGTAATATAACCCCCAGCGCTGTACACAGTAATATAACCCCAGCGCTGTATACAGTAATATAACCCCCCAGCGCTGTATACAGTAATATAACCCCCCAGCGCTGTATACAGTAATATAACCCCAGCGCTGTATACAGTAATATAACCCCCCAGCGCTGTATACAGTAATATAACCCCAGCGCTGTATACAGTAATATAACCCCCCAGCGCTGTATACAGTAATATAACCCCCCAGCGCTGTATACAGTAATATAACCCCCCAGCGCTGTATACAGTAATATAACCCCCCAGCGCTGTATACAGTAATATAACCCACCCCCACCCCATGCTGTATACAGTAATGTCGGTCTATGTTGACAAAACCTAGTTTTCTCTCATTTTGTTTGGTTCTGCAGACCTGGAGGCGGCCATTGCTGTCAGTCATGTGATATGTTTGGGTGATTTCCTGGCACAAACACCACACTGAGCTGATGCTTTATGGCGATGCTAACAAAGTCCGTTCCTCTATAGACTTTGAATAGTCAGAGCGTCTGAGTGGTTGATTAAGACTGAGCTGTTCTATACTTTACCACAGTCGGTATGATAAGGAGTCGAGGTGTTTAGTAGATCAGGGCTCAGATAACAGAGCGAGAACTCCTACAAATTACTAACACGCAGCTGCCTGAAATCATTATATTGTGCAAAATCGGGAAATGTTCTAAAAAAGCAAATAGGTTTTATAAAGTATTGCGCTATCTGTAATCTGATGTATTGTTGGAGGATTAGCGCGCATGCATTGGGTACAGAGGACGCTGAATAGAAGTTTCTGTTTATAATTCAACTTCTCTTCTTAATTCTGATCCTTCCGAGCCCAAACCTGCCGCTCTAATTGACTTTTCCCAGCTGCCGGGCATCAGATATTCTTGTTGCCACAAGGAACACGTCTCCCTTCCCTCACACCCAGCCCCCAGGGTTTGGTTTCTGACAATTTAGTTTAATAACGCTGACAGATTTTATTCTCGCCTTTGTTTTTCCGCCCCGGCTGTGTAATACCGAGAATAGCCCTTGTCTGGCCTTCTAGCTGCTTCTCGGAGATTCTGATTTCAACGACTGATCAGACCTTAATTTCAGGAGCCGTATGCCTATCCCATGCATGTTTAATAACCTCACTGTATTACCCTCTACCACCTCTGCTGAGAGGCTGTTCCACTTATCTACCACCCTCTCTGTAACGTAAAACCTCCTTGTGTTAATCTAAGCCTCTGACCCTCTAGTTTTGGTCTAACATTTCTCCTTTGAAATTAACCCCCCCCCGCACTTTGTTAAACCCCTTTACGGTCTCCTCTCTCTCCTTTAATTGGGGGCACACAAAAAAATGCATCAGTTGGGGCAAACAAAGTGCTTTATAATACAGCCATCCTCCGGGGTAGGGGGTAAAGGGAATTCTAGTCCCGTATATCTCCATCCTCGGAATGTCGGGGTCCGCCGGGAAGTCTGCGTCTCTGTAGGATCTTTTTATAGAACGCGGTTAGATCAGCGCCGTCGCGCATGTCTCTGTACCTGTTAAAATCACCAGATCTCGCAGCTGCACAATTCATCTGGGTCAGCCTCGAAACGTGAAAACGAGGCTGGTCTTCGTTCTGCAAAGAGAACCGGCCCGATGTGATGGGAAGCGGGGTTTGCTCTTTGAATGAGCAACATGCTTAGGAAACGCGAGGATCAAACCTGTTTACCGCACAGAATGCGGGGGGGATTTTCACTTCCATTCTGGCCACGCATGGAACCTGATTTTATTCCAGACATGATTCAGTTCCACGCTTTCAAATGCCCTCAGGGGAGATGGGGTCACCCTACTCATTGAGTGCCCGATTGTCAGCCAAAACACCCAGAGAGTTAATAACTTCTCAGGGTAATACAGTTAGAATGAGGAAGGTATCCAGGGAGCCCCACAATGATGTTGTCCCGGTCGTTGGAGGAGTGATGGTGGCTGGAAGGAGTGATGTTGGGTGGAGGAATGGTGGTGGCTGGAAGGATGATGGTGGCTGGAAGGATGATGGTGGCTGGAAGGATGATGGTGGCTGGAAGGATGATGGTGGCTGGAAGGAGTGATGTTGGGTGGAGGAATGGTGGTGGCTGGAAGGATGATGGTGGCTGGAAGGATGATGGTGGCTGGAAGGAGTGATGGTGGCTGGAAGGAGTGATGGTGGCTGGAAGGAGTGATGGTGGCTGGAGGAGTGATGGTGGCTGGAGGAGTGATGGTGGCTGGAAGGATGATGGTGGCTGGAGGAGTGATTGTGGCTGGAGGAGTGATGGTGGCTGGAAGGAGTGATGGTGGCTGGAAGGAGTGATGGTGGCTGGAAGGAGTGATGGTGGCTGGAGGAGTGATGGTGGCTGGAGGAGTGATGGTGGCTGGAGGAGTGATGGTGGCTGGAAGGATGATGGTGGCTGGAGGAGTGATGGTGGCTGGAAGGAGTGATGGTGGCTGGAAGGAGTGATGGTGGCTGGAAGGATGATGGTGGCTGGAGGAGTGATGGTGGCCGGTAAAAGCTCACATCTCCTGAGCCTTCACAGTGAGCGGTTCCTGTAACAGCTGCTACTGAGGTCACATCCCCTGTGGTTTTAACGCTCGGTGTCACTTCTGATCCTTCTAGCAGACGTCAGGAAAGCTAATTAATAAAAGATAGACGGTGAGGAGCGAAGGAAACCATACCATGCGTCTCGAGGAAAGCTGCGGCGTCAATAATTAATACTTCTATCAATGGCTGAGAAGAGGCGCCTCGCCTGGAGTCTCCGGGCAAATCCCTGAGCGTTCCCACGTATGTTCATAGGGAGCAGATCTGGGACACTTTATTACTGGGATTACCCCCTCCCCCTGGCCGTTCTGCCACCCAACCCTCCCTAACGTGCCACTGCCACCGATATGTCTTGCGAGGGGCCGGAGGGTGTAGCAGGAGCCCCGCTCGGGGTAAGAGTGAAAGAGCGCAGTGTCTTGCGGGGGAGGGGCCGGGATACGGAGTCCTGTTTACTCTGCACTTATGAATAAGGCTTTTGAGTGTTTAGTGTACTTATTATTAACCCTTTGTTGCCTAGAGACGCACAGCTCGCTCGCACACAGTCTGCCCCCGGGGGTGAGTAATAAGGTGTGATGCTGTGAATTTGTCACATGAGAAGTGCTGCTAATTAACACGCCGCTCACACCTCTCTGTTCCGCTCTCATCGCACACCCTGCGCTCTGTAAAAGTGGCTCCTTTACTGGCGTTGCTTTTTACATAGCTAGAAACAGTCCTGACTTTTCTGGGGCAGTCCCAGCTTGTGTTCCCAGTGCCCAGATTATAGCAGTTGCTGCTTCGGAAGCACGATGATCAAATCAGTGGAGGGGCTTAATAGTAGCCCCTCCAATTTCCCATGATGCTCTAGCACTTTCTCACCATGTCCATACTTGGACAGTGGCCCACACCAGGACATTATGTGCCAGATTTGGCCAGTCCGCATGGTAAGCCGTCAACCACAGGGGTGGCCAAGGCATAGGGCCGGGAAGGACTGTTTAGGGTTGTTGGCAGCTATGCTATGCTTTTGAGCGTTCTTCACCCTTTCTTGGGCTTCTTCTTCCCACTTCCAGTCTGTGTACTTTAAATTCATTAATCTAAACATCATTTCTTAATTCTATAATAAATTCACCAAGTTCTCCTGATTTACTGAGAACAGTTGAAGAAAAAAAAACCTTTTATGTCACCAAAATGCTCCGATTTCATGTGCTGATTGTGTCTGGGTTTCCACGTTTCATCCGGCGCTAATTGAACGGATTATAACTTTAAATTTTGTGTCCGTCAGATTTTGTACTGCTCTCTGCAGTGTCGGTGCTATGGAAATGTTAAATGTTCGTGGGAGGCCCTCTGCTGTTGGGATGTGGTACTGCAGCCACCCTCAAGCATCATGTTTCTTCTGACTTCCTAACGCATTATGCTTTCATCCGACAGGTGAGGCTCTGAAACAATCAAACACCCCGGATCCCCAGTTTCCGCCTGAGAGCTCATTGGCTCCCCTTTTGGTGTCCCTTCCCGAGGAACCAACCTGGAGTCCCGGGCTGTCCGATCATCTGACGGCCACGCAGGGACCTCGCGGTGCAGAAACCTCAGCATTGGCGGAACCTCCTGAATCTGCTGCCGATGTCTCAACCCCAAGCAGCGCGTCGGAGGAATCTGACAGTAGATCAGCTGTTGGTAGTAGATCCCCGGAGGTGATCACTGGCAGTGTGGAGACTGTGTCTAATTCCAACTGGAAATCTACTGTTCAGAACAACATGGAAGAAGAGGTGACGAGTGCAGTCCACACCCGGCCAACTCCTTCTGCAACCCCCAAGGCCACGGATGATGAGACTCTAGGTACGTATCTCTGTCTGGTCAGGACAGCGGTCTCATATTGGTCACTTTACATACACCCATTATTGTCCTTTTAAAGAGTAGTGGTTATAGTGCACAGCTTACATGGGACATAGCGAGTATGATGTCAGGAACCACCATCATCTTGTGTATGTTTTCATACCACCAGGTCCTGTTGAAAGCAGCACGGAAATACTTCCGCTTCATACTCAGAAGACTCCAGAAGTACCCCCGTCCCCGTCCACCCCCGGCACCCCACCAACAGTCACCACACAAGCCATTGTGACAACAGCCAGCTTCTATAGTACGTGGATGGCAGCAATCACAACCAGCCTGTCCGTAACCACCAGACCGACCACAGCGAGCCCCACCAGCCCACCCACCCGCGGCTCCACACTCTCTCCCACCACGAGAGCGCAGGTGCAGAGAAGGCCGTCTGTGCTGGGCGTGGGGGAAGACGAAAAAGGTGAGTCCGGGAACGAGCTGGGAATGCAGCCACGGAGGGCTATGAACGGATACTATTCCCAAAGGTTTGCTTTGGCAGTAGAATAAATCCGGCCGACTTCAATGAGTTGGCAAGAAAAGGGCAGCTTGTTTATTTACTGAAGTTAATTCAGCCGCTGGCTTGATCGCGTTTTAAATCATTTTGACTCAACATGACTTTAATGAAATGCGGCTCCTCCATTCCCAAAGCTGAGCCGAGTTCACGGTCAAGGTGAGAATAGGGCTTCAACGCTACCAAATCATACCGGCTCCTCCTGAGCAGACGAGTCGACCCAAACCCATCAAACAATCAGACTGACAGATCCAAGAACTCTGATAGACCGACCTGACCAACCCAAAAAACTAACATGCCCGTCTCAAACCATCCGACCGCTGCCCAACTCATCTTCACAGTCATCCAACAGCCGCCAAACACAACTTGGCATTAAGCTCACAGTGTCCATGTTGGCAGGCCAAGTTTTTTTGTGAATCCAGTTGCTTTTCCTCTATCTTGTGTAAATTCAGAGCTTAGTGAATAGACCTGCATCTTGTTTTAACTGCAGCCATTCAGCGATACCTCATTTTAAGGAGGGGGGATAATTGATAATATACACAACTCTACAAGATATTATATATGTGTTACTTCCTTACTCAGATCTCCCGACTTATTACCCCAAGAACAACTCCAACCCACTCTTTGTGATGATTGTGGCGATATTTACCATAATGGTTGTCATGGTCGTTGTCGTCGTTGGATTTCACCGCTACCGGCGAAGAACCAACAGGACAGAATTCAGACGACTGCAGGATCTGCCGATGGTGAGTAATCCACCGCAGGGGTATGACGACAAAAATGACTACCATTCCCATGGTGTTCAGCCACACTGGGAGTTGTAGTCCTCGGTAGCCGGAGTCTCAGATTAACAACTACTTACCTCTAACGTTCCCAAATGCGTTTTAATGAACCCTCTTTTTTCCGTCTCTCTTTAAGGACGATATGATGGAAGACACGCCGTTGTCGCTGTACAGCTATTAGGAACGAGCCGGTGGCCGAGAGCAGTCAGCTTTATTTTGCACAGAAATAAGGTTTAAAAAAACACAAAAAACCCCACAAACTTTAGTTGTCGTGTGTATGAGGGAGCCCTGAAACCGCAAGAATCTTCCGGACACAGAAATCTTTCTTCTGCCCCCAAACCCTACTGTGCCTTCAGTCCCTGTTGTCTATATACCGGCTGTCTATATACCGGCTACGCGTTTACAGGGAATATCCAATATAAAGCACAATCCGCTGATTCGATGCAAATATTGCCGTTTTTTCAGAAGCTCTCTGTTTTTTGCTCTTTCTTCATTTTGCTCCATTGATATACCGGGGGCACAGCGTGTGCGTGGGCTTCATGGAGTATTATTTGTCTTTATTATTATTACTTCCGCACGCGATACATTAGGAAAGGTTCAGTAATCCGATTCGCTCTTCTGCCGCCACTAATAATTGTAATTTATTGTACATCTTCCCGGCACTAAAGGGTAACCGGTAAGTCGCGGTGTCACAGGCTGTAGTGACGTAAACGTTGTGTTAGGCTTATGGTTGTAATAATACGTGGAAAAAGCCAAGCAACGCAATTGCAATATTCAGGCAAATTTGCTCTAAATTGGATATTCGTAACTTTCAACTTCCGTGTTACAAATTGGGTGTTAAGACGATAGCGTAGTAATATTGCACTTTTGTTTTGTAGGGATAGGCAAACTCTGCAGCCTTCAACTCTCACCAAGCTTAGCCAGTTTTTATCGCTAGTCTAGGGTCAGCTGGAAATTGTGCGCGATAGAATGTGACCACTCAGGGTTCCGCCGTTGCTATCGTGTCTGCTTAGAGATTATGGGAAATGTTGCCATATTTCAGGTATTTGTGAAAGTTGCAATTGTTTGTTTTTTTTTTTTCTTAGTTTTATTACTACTTTAAATAAAAGTTTTATTTTCCCCAAATCAGCTTTTTCATTATGTTCTTACGCCCTCATCCTTACATGAACCGCAGAGCCAGGAGCAGGACCGGCTCGTAATCAGTCATACATCCCATCCCCGGAAGCGGAATGTAGAGGAGAAGCCTGTTTGTCGGGTGGCCGAGTTGCGCTTCGCAAGTCGCTGTTCCTTTAACAACAGGAGCTCTGATTGAACAGGACTCTTCTCTGTCGCCTCGTAACGGATGCTACCGGTTATCCATTTAAAAAACGTGACCTTTATTCACTGATGCTACAGAGCAGGGTGCCAGCATATAACCGATAAAGTGCACTCTAAATAAACATTTTTACCTCCTTGCAAATACACGGAGGGATTTAGCACAATCCTGCTCCCCACTATGCATCTGCCTTCTTTCCCTGCTTCCCTGGCTGCCACCACACACGCCAACATGCTGTGGTGCTGGCTCGCTATGCGTTCCAGGGGGTCTACTGAGACCCCCTACACACCTGTGCACAAAGTGGTCCCATCGGTTTCAGGAAAGTGGTACCAAATCCAGGACACGTGGATGTGCGCTGCAGGTTCTCCTAAAGGTGGTTTTTATTCTTTAGGTAAACAAATACATATTAAAGCATTTACAAAGTGCTTTAATATACATCCTTCATTGGTGGGGCTGCACCGGGGCGCGCTGCAGGAGGCTTCACCAACACGAGGTCAAAATATGAATAGTTTAGACCGATATCTCAAACCAATCAGGAAAAGTCACATGACTCTTAAACACATAAAAAATTCAATTACACAATATATCAAAAGAACAAGCATTTGGAGTAAATCATATTAGCAGCAATAGGGTAACAGATGTTTAACCAGCCCTTTTACCTAGATGAGCGGCTAAAATCTACCGCTGTATAAACAGCGATAATAATCCGTCAGCAACACAAACTCCCCGTCCGACGTCCTTGGTGAACGCCGCTCCGTTAGATCGCACAAGCGACGGAAATAGAACTGGCATTTAAAACGTCTTCTGACTCCTTGCGGTTTCACATTAAAAGAGAAATTGATGTATACAAGTCAGTAATGTGTAAATTTGTTTCACTCATTCCTTAAAAGGAAAAAAAAAACAAACTATGTATAAAAACAATCTAGAAAAAAAAAAGTTTTCCTTGGTGATTGCAGCGTACAGTAAATCAGCAATCCAGCTTCTGAAATGCGGTGTCTTTGGTTAGCAGGAGCGACATGCTGCGCTGCCAAGACCTGAGAAGTAAATGTCCCCTTCTAGTGACATCACAGCCACGTCAGAGATCATTGAAACTGAGTTCTGGAGGACTGTCGGAAAGCCCGTCAAGGTCATCGCTTAGGTCATCCTCTTTCAGGAATATGGTGGTTTTCTTTCTGCTGCCCAGTTTGTGGCTGCTGGATTTTTCTTTGGAGCCTAATAATAATAAAAATACAAAAATGGTACGTTTGTCAGTAGAAGTAATGTTTGGGACACAGAACAACTAATGTTTCAGCGAAGTAAATTTCATGTTTATTTTTCACCATTAATATTGTGCCTCTTGGAAAAGAAATTATAAAAAAATGATACACGCCATCAGTTGCTATGGTGATAAGGCCACTTACCAAACTCTCCACCAGACTCTCTTGTTATACATAACCTCTTCGGTGTCATATGCCTATACTATGATAACCGGCTACAACGTACTTTTTTAAACTGGCCCTTATGACCCCCCCAAAGGGAGACTATACAATTAATTTGGGGACTACCAGTGAAAAGAGACATACCGCGTGAGACAGAGGGGATGTCTAAGCTGCTGGACGTGTCATCGGAACTAATATCAGCCAGGTTGATTTGGGAAGCAGAGTCCTCGCTGGAAGAAGGTGAAGAAAATGTGGTTCCCTTCTTACTCCCTTTTGATTTGGCTTTTTCTGCAGATAAATACGCTTATTATACAAAAGTGAGTGAAAAACAAATAGTTTAACTACCGTATTTGCTCGATTATAAGACGAGGTTTTTTTCAGAGCAAATGCTCTGAAAAATACCCCTCGTCTTCTAATCGGGGTCGTCTTCTAATCAGACCTCAAATAGAGGTCTGATTAGGAGACTAAGATCCAGATCCCCCGCACCGCTGCAGGGGACCTGGATCCTCCTGTCTCACCCGACATGGGGTTAAAAGGCATATTATGGGGCAGAGTGGCATATAGGGAGGTATAAGGCATTTCAGGAGGCAGAGTGCTCTATTAAATGCCCCCTTAACGCCACTCCAGAAATGCCCTATGCCCCCATTTAACACACACACACACCCTATACCCCCATTTAACTAACACACACACACACACACACACACACTCTCTCCCCCCCCTTCCCCCGCTCTCCCCCCTCTCTTACCGGTGCTTCCAGCCGGGGCAGCGGGTTGACGTCGCCTTCTGCTGCAGCCAGAAGGAGGTGTGGCTAGCAGCGGGGGTTTGTATGCGTCCGTCGCATAGACCTTCCCCGACTGTCAGAGATCAGAGTTCCCCGCACCGGTGCGGGGAACTCTGATCTCTGACAGCCGGGGAAAGTATACGCGACGGACGCATACAAACCCCCGCTGCTAGCCACACCTCCTTCTGGCTGCAGCAGAAGGCGACGTCAACCCGCTGCCCCGGCTGGAAGCACCGGTAAGAGAGGGGGGAGAGCGGGGGAAGGGGGGGGAGAGAGTGTGTGTGTGTGTGTGTGTGTGTTAGTTAAATGGGGGTATAGGGTGTGTGTGTGTGTTAAATGGGGGCATAGGGCATTTCTGGAGTGGCGTTAAGGGGGCATTTAATAGAGCACTCTGCCTCCTGAAATGCCTTATACCTCCCTATATGCCACTCTGCCCCATAATATGCCTTTTAACCCCCTAAATGGCAGAGTGGCATATAGGGGTATAAGGCATTTCTGGAGGCAGAGTGCTCTGTACAATGCCTTTTAACTCCCTTAATGCCACTCTGCCTCCTGAAATGCCTTATACCTCCCTATATGCCACCCTGCCCCATAATATGCATTTTAACCCCCTAAATGCCAGAATGGGATATAGGGGTATAAGGCATTTCTGGAGGCAGAGTGGCACATAGGGGGTCAAAAGGCATACCATGGGGCACAGTGGCATATAGAGGGTTAAAAGGCATATCATGGGCCACAGTGCCATATTGGAGTGGCAAGCCTGGGGGCAGATGTGCGTAACTGGGGGACAGGTTGGAAAATACAAGAAATAAAAACAAAAAAAATCTTTTTCTCAATCATAGCTTTTATTAAAAAAAATAGTTTACATGAATTAACATTTACTGGTAAAACTTTTTTCCTTTGGGGTCGTCTTATATTCAGGCTTTTTCTTTGTTTCCTAAGTTAATATTCAGATTTTGGGGGGTCGTCTTATAATCAGGGTCGTCTTATAATCGAGCAAATACGGTAATTCCACAGTTTTGTCTCAAGATCATGAGAGCAGGAACCATAGGAATAAGATATAACATTTCTTATTATAATTATGGTAGCTTATCATAATGGCAGAACATACCCCCATCATTGGAAAAACAGAAAGAAAAAAAAGAATTTGGAAAATAAATTTATAAATTCAATTCATTTGGAAAGATAAAATAAAGCACGAATAATGGGATTTCACCTACCAGTTCTCTCTCTCCTGGCCGAGTGCGAATACACCTTCCCTTCCAGGATTCTCACGTCTTCCTTTAACTCACTGATCGACGACCTAGAAATTATTAGCGCAAACAGATTTCTTTTACGATCAGTAAACTGAAAATGAGCCAAGCATAGACATACAGTACCGTTCAAACGTTTGGTTGTCAGACACTTTCTTGTTTTTGAAAGAAAAGCTAATTTTGTCCATTAAAATAACATGAAATGAACCAGAAAATCCAGTGCAGAAAGGGTTAATGTTGTAAATGACAATTGTAGCTGGAAATGGCAGATTTTTTATGGAATCTCTTCATAGGTGTACAGAGGACCTTTATCACTCCCATCACTCCTGTGTTCCAATGGCACGTTGTGTTCGCTGATCCAAGTTTAAGTGGCTAATTGATCGTTAGAAAAACCCTTATATTACAGCTAGAAATTTCGTTATTTTCCATGAAAAAAAGCTAATTGACACCAAACTCTTGAATGGTAGTGTACATCCCAGCACAGCAGTGTCTGGTGTGTATTTGTAGTCTAAATCTTGCCTCTTATGCTCATTTATAACTGAAGCACAACTATTCAAAATAAATAACTGTAAGCTAAGCCAGCTAAAAGGAAACTCCATACTGATGCTCAAAAGAACCAAAATAATTACATTTCAGCCAGCAAAATAAATAAATGAAATAAATAATATAGGAATAGAGTAATTTATATTACCTTGGAAGAGGAAGAGTTTTTCACTGTACCTGATCTGCAGCAGGTCTCGCTGTATTCCATGGGTGTCAGACCTCGTTCTGCTCACCTCCGCTCTCTGCATCTGCTGGCTGCTCAGGATTTCTTCCAGCATCTGAATACAAGCAGAGAGAGAGAGACTGGGAAATAACACGGCAGGGGATATTTCTTTACCGACACGGTGTGTCTGATAAAGTGTGTGATGACTATTCAGTACAAGTCTTCATAACCTGGGAAGCCCACCAGTGGCATGCTGAGCAGTAAGGGGGACTTGTCATGTTAGCAGCAAACTGAACACCAACAAAGGCTGGGGCAGCCACAAACCTTAGCGGTCCTGTCCTGGGCTCGCTTTACTTCCTGACTGTCTGAGATCTGTTGAAGCATGTCCTCCTCCTGCTGGCCTGGACACAGGAATACAAAGCCATTTAGACACATTGATTCACAGTAAATAAGGGGAAAGAAATGACAGAAGCGGTTACCTAAGCAAGCTCTCTAACAGAAGGCTGGTAGAAACTCATATGCAGAGCTGCCATCAAAATGATGCTCAATACATTAAAGCAACTGAACACAGAGCGGATCTAATGTTAACCCTTGCCAGGCATCGGCCAGAAGAGCCAAGAGCCTCGTTACTGCAGCTCCAGCACATAGAACGGCACTTACGGAGGCGCTGGTTCAGGTAGTCGGTGTCTCTGCGCATGCTCTCATACTCTTTCCAAAGCAGTCTTTTGCTGTAAACAAAAAAATTAAGTGTATTGATGGAGGACAGGCCACTTTTAAAATAATATTCATTTTCACTCTTACATCTGCTAGTCTATGTTGACAATATTGAATGCACTGCGTTTTTTTAATAAGTCAAATTGTTGAATCAGCTGTATAATTAATATAGTTCTTTCACTGTACTGGGGTTGTTGCAAAGATTATTTACTTTTGTGTAATAAGATCATGGGATCATGGCTCATGGAAGTGCTCAAATTATTTCTGATGTAAAAGGGAATGGATTTTATGTACTTTTGGAGCTGCCATGAAGAATCCGAGGGAAACCGACTGTTTAAATCTGCACGCTTCTATTTCGCTATCAACAACAGGTTGTAAGCTCACAGGAGAAGAGCCCTCTCCGCTCCTGTACGATGTATCTTTATTTGCGTTAATGACATTGTCACTACTGGTGTGCACATCACTTACTTTTCATTCACCTCCTGTATGATGCTGACTGTAGAGCGCTGCCCGGAACCTGATGCTCCGGCAGATGAGTCTCGCCCTCTCTCCTGAAGGTGCCTTAATTCACTTGATACCTCTTGTCGAAGCCTTTCCATCTTCCTCTCCAGCTCATACTGATGAGTGTCCCTACGTGCAGCTCGCAGACTATGTACTTCATCTATGAGAAATAGATACAAATTGTATGAGGCCCTATACAAAAAATATATAATTGCATCTCTAAAAGGCACATTAGCCTCATTTATTAAGAAATATTGCAGTTCACGGTTACATTTTTACTGGAATATACGTGTGCCATCTCCATATTATATATATATATATATATATATATATATATATATATATATACACGTGTGATTAGAGAATTAAAGATGGGGACAAGTAAAAAAAGAAATGCAATAGTGCCTTTACACTAAAAAAAGTAACTAGGACTTGAAGTTTGCTTAATTTATAGATGACAATAAATCTTTTGCAATACACAAAAATGCCCACTAGATGTCAGCGTCAAACAAGCAGAAAGCTTTCTACTAGTTCAACAGGTGCCTGATTCTGATGCAGACCCTGTATGTCCCCCCCTTTAACCAAGAAATACACAACAGCATGTTATCACATTATCTCCACGACCATATAATATAGGATGCTGGGAGAAACGTTAGCCGTGAACCAGATTCTTACCTTCCAAGCTTTGGATTCTCTGCTGCTGCTGGTCCCGGTCTCGCTCCAGTCTGTCGATCGACTGGTGAAGTGTGGAGATCATCTAGGAGGAACGCATGACAAGTGACAAAGCACCGCTGAAGTCTAACACTTACATAATTCTTTGCATTTACAATATATTTCTTTCAGAATTGTTACATTCTCCTAGATGCTGAAAACCTCTGTTCTAATCTCAAGATCTTGACGGGGGCATGAGTTTTTCTTGCTTCAATCTTTGCCAAGTCGTCACTAAGTCTTCCAGGAATCACATTAAAATCATGTATTTGACATATGGAGCCATCACTAACGGTACCCCCCACCCTCTTTCTGTATGTCTCCTATACTCCCACCATATATCCTCTCTCATTCCCACCTCCAATCCTCAAATATTATTGCATAGCATCTCACCTGGACCCCCTCAGGTGCCCGCTAGCGTCCAAACCTTTAATGTGCCAATCATCCCACAATACAACACCCCACTCACTGTCACAGCCTCCCCCATAACCCCTTAGTCAATTCTATCAATGTTTCAGTACTTGGATATATTTCTATTTCTGTCATGCTGGTGCCCGTTACACACAGAGAGCATTATTACTGAAGGCAAAAATTCCTTACTAATCAACATTGACAACCAGATTCAAAATGTGTGAGCTGTTTGTCTAAAGCTAGAATGTACATCTATAAACCGTAGTAATATAGCTAGAGATATATATATATATATATATATATATATACATACACACGCACACACACCACATAAACAGCCAATTATAAGCTTGCATTATGTTACCTTGGCCTGAGATAGAAGCTGGCTACTAATGGCCACCAGGTCTTCGGAGGAGGATACATAATTAAAGGTATTAGTGGGGGACACATATGGTGACGAAGGTTTAGAGGGTCTGTCTTCATAGAGAGATATCTTCCCAAGTGGCAAATCCAAATGTGTGTCTCCTGGAAAATGTAAAAAAGCATCAGCAAAACTCATTTTCATACATCCCGCTGCGGTATCTGAAGGCACCCTAGCAGATGTAGAGCAACAAAGATACCACTGCCTCTGTTCCAAAGAGCTTGCAATCCAGTTAAAGGTACCATACAACTATACAGGTTAAGCCTATACAGTAGCCATGGCTAGTGGTTTTAAAACACGAGGCGTTCCCACATAACATCTTCATCATCGAATGCGATAGAAAGCATCATAATACTGAGTGATACTTACCTCTTGTGAGCTCCGCTCTGGTATACAGCCTCTCCTGCAATGAAAATAATAGAAGTAATGCAGTGTGGGCATAGACTGAGAAGAACTGACATAGAATGTGACGGCAGATATTCTACATAAATACATTAGTTAGCGTGGCCAGCCTGGAAGGATATGAATACTAAAAGGTATGAAACAGTATGTACATTTCCCTTTTTGCTGTAATTTTTTTATAATATATTATTATTTTATTGTTATATATAGCGCCATCGTATTTCGCAAGGGCTGTAATATGAAGTTCGTAGATCGTTCTCCTATGATCTTTATATCTCTGACCTTGATTTTAGCCATATTGCTGTCGGTTGAAGTCAGGATAGAGTCCAGCTTTGCTTCCCAGTTCATATTCGAACCTGAAAAAAAAGATGATCATCAATATTACCAGAAACAGAAGTTTAGAGCGTAAGCGTGCGCGAAGGGTCTTCTTTACCTAAGGTATCTTTCAAAGCATGGGCAGTAAGAAGCTCTGCATGTACTGTAATTGGCGGCTATATAAATAAGATAATGAATAATAATAATAGTGGTTTTAGTAATTTAATTACAGCAAGTGCCCAAAGGGTTAGTTTCCTCAACCAATAAGGCTAATTATCTGTAAAACCTTATTATCGCATCCAAGGATGGTCGTACCTACAGTAACAAAGGCTAATTTCCTACAGGCGTCAAACAGTGGGCAAAACTAATGCAAAGCTGTAATGTATATATTTTACATGTATGTGTAATAACGATATACGCATGTTATATTATATATATATATATATATATATATATATAATTTCCCCAAGTGTTCGTGACAAAGCAGCCTCCTACCTTTCCGTTTCTCCAGCCCAGTCCAAACGATTCGAATTGTCTCCAAGTTACCAGCGTCCCGTCTAACGTAACGAACACGAGCAGAGCATGATGGGAGCTGTAGTTCCACCACGTATCCGGCAGGAAGAATTCTTTGCTGGAAAAAACTACAATTCCCACTGTGAGACCGGAAGTCGCTCTGTAAAGATGCGCTGACGTTAAGCCGCGCCTCCCGGGTGATATACTACACCTCCCATGATGCAGTGCGCGGCTCTGGAAGTTTGACTGTGGCAGCGGACAGATTGGCAGGTGTTATGGTGACACATGTGGAGCTGCGGGAACAGCTGCTGGAGATTCTGCAACCTTTTGGGTTTGAGGTTTATCCCTTTCAGGTAATTGTTAGATCCCAAATCCGACGGGTTCCGGGCCTTCAGCATGCGTCTGAGGTCAGGTATGTGTATGGAAAACTCGTGTCCTTGGGGTCTATTCACTAAAGGGAGGGTCTACAGGAGAGTTGTGGATTCCACGACATTGCTTCACTATATATAAAGTAGGCAGTGAGCTTCTGCTGCAGGAAGAGCTTGGCTGGCAATGTATAATGTATTGTTAAATTGGAGAGAGATTTCTTCAGTGTCCCCTTCTTAATGAAATCATACATTATACATGCTCTGCTTTGTACTTCTTGCTGGAGAAATTTGCTAGGGCTGACCCTTCCTGGTGAATAGTTAATATCACAGCTCTCCCTTTAGTGAATAGACCCCCTTGTGTGAGATAGAGAAGAAAGCAGTATAGATAATTCATGCAGATATAGTTACCGCATGCTGTGCTTACATATTTGTTGACCAAGACCATGAATTTTGGGTGAGTGTAGCTAAAGAATTTTAAAACTACTTTAAACGTTAGCTGGCATTAAAAATGACCTAAACTAGACCACCTTTCCTGTACGTTTTCTTAAACATTCGGTGTGACCCGGACCCTCTTTACCTAATGTATGGGTTCATCTTAGGCTGTCAGTTCTAGTTCTTTCAGACCTTTTGAATACCAGGACTGTAAGCTACGCTGCGGGAATTGTTGGCGCTGTATAAGTAATAATAACTCCTCTGTTCTCACCTGTTGGTGATAAATAAATACGACGCGTTTACACCCCAAACGCTCCGAGCTCGTGAAGAGCCTTCTGTCGAGTCATTTTGATTGTAAAAAGGAACACACAGAAGATCTGTTTAAACACAACTTGGTTATAACCACCACCGGTGTGATAATACCCCATACATATTGTGGGGTGACTTTCTGTAGATAATGTTTACATAGGTAAAGGATCTAATTCTCTTCAGTGATGGATCAATGCTGTATCTTTTTATCCCCAGGTAACTCTGATGTCATAGTGTTACTCGTTCCTGTTTTAGCGTTGTATTTGCTCTGTTTTAATCCGTATTTACATTATTCATCTATACGTTATGTTTCAGATTGGCTGGTACAATGCGGTGCTGGATCAAGCCTTCCACCTGCCGTACCCAGGAGATACATTGGCGTTTGTTGTCCTTAGTGCCCCGTCGATGTTTGAAAGGGCCTTCAAACCGTTCCTCTGTGACCACAAGCTGCAGAGCCTCCGGGATCCTATCGACCAGTGTATCTCCTACCACGTATCCCTAGCAAAGGAGGTGAGTCCCAGCCGGACGTTCCCCAAACCCGGTGCTCAGACATGGAGTACTGGGGGATGGGTGTCAGTGGAGGCTGAGTGGATCCCAGTTAATTATTCCACATTTTCGCAGGTCACGTTGTGTCTTTATGATGTAATTCCGTGTATGGGTGGGATTGTTCGCTTCAATTCTCCATGTGAGATTATTAAACATTAGAACATAGGAATTGTCACATCGCTGATCTGGTGTCCACGTCAGAACATCTGTTCAGTGATCATGGGGTATCTTTTTGTTTCCAGCTGGAAGTTGTTGGGGTCTCATTGTTTTGCTGCCTGGCACATAAAATAATAATTACTTTATTCACAGCGATTTGCCTCCCGCGAAATCGATGTTATCTACGACTACGAGCTCCATCCCAACCGACGGCCCAAGGTTTTGATGCAGACGGCGGCTCACGTGTCCGGAGCAACCTATTATTATCAGCGCAAGGATGTAACGGACGATCCCTGGGGAGAAAAGGTGAGATACGGTGCAAGGAAAGTGTCTGGCAAGTTCATCCAGCAGGAGGGACTCAGCTGACCCTTTAAATGCATAATTTAATACCTGAGGAGACCGAAGAAATCTTGCTGATTTAACTATGCACTATACAGGGCCAGTCTGGCTCTATCTGCAGCTAAAGTTCGCTAGGTTTGGTGATTCTTAATTTATATAAAAAAGCCACAGATCTCATATCCACTGTCTTTAGTAAAAATTGAGGTAGGTGTAGGAGGGACGATGACCAGGCTGTCTGCAGACCCCAAAGCCAGGCGTCCCCAAGGAAGGCTTGGTGACTGTGAGCTCGGTCTCATAATGCTCACTGATAATTGCATTTTTTTTTTTTTTTTTTAAATTCATGGTGAATATACGTTTTCAGCTATTTTTTTTTTTGTTTTCCCTAAATGACTTACATTTGATTTGTTTTTTAATGCTATGTATTTAATGCTTTGTATTATGTTGAGTTTGTCACATATCCTGATATTGCGAGTTCCGTATTGTACGTTTTGTTTTTTTTAATCGACCATAAAGATGAAAATATTGTGGGCATTTGGCTAGTTTCCAGCGGCCGGGTTTTGTGTTTCTCCCTGTTATCTTATCAAATGTGATTAACTGCAGAGAAAGTATTGAAATGTTTGCTCTTTAAAGCCAAATAATCTCTGTATGATCACCCAGTGACTTGTGTATCCGATAGCGATTACGGGTCAAAGTCCATAGGAAAACTTTCTCTCCTTTGCCCTAAACCTATCCGTTTCTAGTAAATCTTTGGACTCGCGGTGTTATCAGCCAGAAAGCAACTCTATGATATCTCAGTTTACTGAAGTTCTGTCCTTTCTTCTGGATCTGACATGCTGGTTCATAGAGCTGTTGTCCCCACCGCCGACTAACAGAGTGTGTCATGTTCTAATGATCCGTTGTGTTCTTTTATTATGGGTTCCCACGATTAAGTAATGAGAAATGACTGTATAGACAGTTTGTTTAGTGAGGGTAAGGTGTGGTTAGTTAAAATGTTAAACCCATAGTGAGTGGATTGCATTGGAAGAACGTGTATGATCGGTAAGTTTAAGGTGGGAAAAATAAATTTTTGCTGGTGTGCTTTGTGTCCTGCGTACTATTCTTTAAGGTGATTATTTTGTTATTGACGTAAGTCCCAAGAATACAGTAACTGAGTCTTCCCTCCTGTCTGTTTCAGAAGATGTTTGGTGTCTGTATACACCCCAGGTACGGCGGCTGGTTTGCGATCAGGGCTGTGTTGGTGTTCAAAGGGGTTCAGGCTCCGAACCTGGAGCAGAGCCTCCCTATAGACTGCATACCCTGCCGGGAAGATAGGATCCAGTTGCTGGAGGACTTTAACTTTCGTTGGAGAGATGGCAAGTACCGCGACGTGCTTCCAGCGGAGCAGCGATACTCTGCGGAACAGACCCTTTACTTTGCCACTCCGCCAGCAGAGAGGCTTAAGCTGCTGGAGCTTTGGGGTACAATTCAACCAAGTCCTCCCTGTTGACCCTGGGAAGGGCAGATAGTTTTAATGAAATAGCAAGACTATAAACTGACCCTTCGTTAAAACTGTATCTCATGTCAACAACCTGTGAAGATCCTATATCTATTTATTGGAGGTAGGGAAACCTTTAGAGAGCGTGAGAGTGAAAAGGCCTACCACGAATTCCGGTGCTGGGACCAGTTACAGTTACCCTCTGATCACTCTGGCTCTGAAGGAATTGATGTCTATTTAAGATAATATATTACTGTATTTAAATCGGTTTGCGGGGATAAAATATTTTGGTACGCGGAAGGTATTTTATTTATGGATTATTTTAGTTATTTTAGTAGGCTTGGTTGAGCAGGGCCCCTTCTTAATTTGTTTCTGTCAATTTATATCATAAACTACTTCTGCCCTGTTTACCAATTGTACAGCGCTTTGGAATATGATGGTTTTGTTATAATAGTAATATTGTGGGGTGGGGGGGGGCATGTTGGGTTATCAAACTGGTCTACGGACCGCAAGTTAGTTCTTAGGATGAATAACCTAGAAGGTACGGTGTGTGTTTTGTTTTTTTTGTGTTTTTTTACGAGACATATTTAAGTTGCTCCAAAAAAATTTATTTTCAGAATTACAAAGTGCAACCCAAGTGCTTTGTCTAGAATGGTCAAATCATGCCAAGTTTAAAAACTACCAATTTCTGATACTGTAATGTAACCAACATTAATTGGTGCTGGAAGAATAAAATATATGTTTTTATACAAGCGAGTTCTCATTAATTGTCTTGGCAATGATTGTGAAGTCGGTGGTATGGAATGAGCCGGAACCAATGGTTCAGGTAGAGGTCGGGGATGGCGGAAAGGACAATGTGTTAGTAGGCGGATGTTACAATAACCAAGCTCTTCCTGCCACAGACTTTTGATATAATACATACCCGCTAGTTTTGTGAACGCGTTCCTTTCCCTCCATTGGTAAGCTCTAGATTTTATTGCGCACCGGGTAGGCGTGATGACATTCACCCAGGTATGGGGCAAGGAATTTATAGCTTGTTTCCTCTTGAAAAACAAGTCATTTTATTCTGGCGCTAGGAGTATGAGAAGTAAAATACAGTAACGGGTAACTGGAGTATTACGTGCTTCAAAACCTAAACACAAAGCAGTAGAGTGGTTTTTGGAAAGCCATTAAAGTCTTTTCTGCCGTCTCTTCCTAGATGTTCTGTTCACTTCAGGTTTCCTGGTCTTTACTTCAGGTTTCCTGGCAGCGGTATTTCCAGGAACCTAAGCAAAAAGGTACCAGTGAAACTCTAAAGAAAAGCCGAGTGCCCCCTCACCCGCTCCCGTAAATTAACACAAACACTAATGCACACGCTCGCTCTAACACCGGTCTAATGCTCCCCTTGTGTGTCTTGGCATGACCCCATTAAGCCTCTGTGAGAGGGCCGGCCCTGTTTTGAAGAACCTGGACAACCGGCCTGTCCCGGATAAGTGTAAAGAAAATATCTCACGGGATGTGCCTTCTGTGGCTCTGCGTTCTCTTTCTCTTCCTTTAGTACCGATCGATGCTGAAGATTTTCCATTCTTTCCTGCTCAGTGGTAACGCGGACTTTTATCAAGTGGAATGACGTCGACACCTCTGCCAGCTTCACCTGCACGGGGTTACCTTCAAACAGTATTGTATGATTCTCTCCCTCCTTAAAGCCCGGAGGTTGGTACATCACGGGTGTCACTACAAACATTAAAGATAACACATTTTACCAGCGATGTAAAGATAAGACAATTTTAATTATTCATAGCGTACTCTGATTCTCAAGTAGAAGTCCATCGCTGTATGTTGCTGATGAAGTTGAACCACTTAGTATTTACCAGCATTCTAAAATAACAAAATCTGATGCATTATGCAGAAATATTGTGTTTTTGAGGGATGAGTTGTTTGCGTAGTTTTACAATATAACGGTATTATCGGCAAAATAAATGTTTTAACATTCCCTTTACGCAACGTGGAGACCTCTCGTGTTTTGAGCTGTATCGCTTACGTGCATCGTAGTAGAAGAGTTTCATGGTCAGTGACACGTCGCTGGGCAGAGGTCCCAGATTGTGCATCAGGAAGAATATTTTTCGGATTAGAGAGATTGAGGCACTCTTTATGTCATCCATAGTGCAGTTTTTGAGAAGGTGCTTTCTGTCGCTGGAAAAAGACAAGTATTAAGATATTTAAACTGGATCTGAACAAACAACTGGACAGTGTGATCAGCTCTAGTTAAGACGTTCTTTAATCTGGTTCCTCAACATTGAGGCTTTACTGTGCTAACTGTATTGTTGCAGGCAGGTAGACTAGCATTCCCTCCCCTTCTGCACACCATGCATGTTCTGGGGCAGACACCGACAGAAGTATATTATTTAGGCACCGGAAGAGATGTAAGGCCCTCCTGAAATGAGGTTTGTGTGATTCCCATCGGTTTAAAACCTGGGTGAGAATCATTGCACTTGTAGCTCAATAAAAGCTGAAGAGCAATCTTCTGTTTAGCCCAAACGTAGAGCATAATCCACGGTACACGGACAGCAGAAACACAACCGTGTCCCAAAATCTAATTCCATCATGAACGCATTTGACGATTTGTTTATTCAAGTAAAATGCAATTTAATAAAACGTTTTTACAATTACCTAACAATGTCCATCTGAGGTCCTTTTGTGGTGTAATTAAACTTAAATTGATAAGACTCAATCAAGCTCTAAACAATTGAAAACAAAATAATGATGTTAAAATATTGATTTCTTTTTAGAGAAGCTGTATTTAAAACAGAATATCAGCAACTTTGGTTTAATTCTGATCTGTTTAGGTTTATTAAAACTTTAGGGTTTATTCCCCAAACAGGGAGCTGGTAGGAGAGGTTGCAGTTTAATCTCAATTATATTTACATTATGAGCTTCTGTTCCAAGAATAGCTTGATAATAGGTGTCATGTAAGTTACCTCACCGACTGAACGATACATTATGCAGGGCCACCTCAGCCAGAGATGGACCTTTATACTACATAGTGAGAACTGTGTAGTAAAACCAAAAAGAAACACAAATACATTTTAAGATAGCAATGGCGTTGGCATGATATGATGCAATAAAATGTAATTTCCTAAAATGACAATCCAGAACTGCAGAAAACCATATAAACCTATACATTACACTGGGGTCGTCTGTATTTTTGTAAACCTGCAAAAAAGAACAAAACTATATATATCATGCTGAACTATAACACATATAATTTGTATTGATGATGCTAAAAGCACTCTAATTAAAATTTAATTGTTTTCTGCTACCTCTTCATTAAAGGAAATCTGACTTCCTCTTTATATAAATTCATTTTATGAATACAGTTATGAATGTCTATTCATATATTCAAAACAAAGAAGCAAAGGCTCAGCACTCAAATGATAAGGTGAGTTTATTTCACACAGGCAACGTTTCAACGCACAGGTCTTTCTCAAGCCCTTGAGAAAGACCTGTGCGTCGAAACGTTGCCTGTGTGAAATAAACTCACCTTATCATTTGAGTGCTGAGCCATTGCTTCTTTGTTTTGGATTTGTTGGGGGACTTGGTGGTGCCCTGGCTCGTGCACCATTTCACTGCTGGGTGCTGCATTCCAACCTTTCTTTTTGTGTATTCATATATTCAGACATCTTCAGTGTCTTAATGTAAATTCCATATTCTATGGAACACAAAATATGATCTCTTTATAACTACATGCAGCAATCGTTACATTTTTCCTCATGTTTAAGGGAAAGCTAAATTGTAAAATGCCACCAATGCAGACGCTGACATAAAAAAGGCCTACTGAATGTTTGTGCTGCTTTTATGATGTTAAGAAAACATAACATCTGGTAGGATGCATTTGCTTAACACGCTAGAGAGTGCAATTCATGCTTTGTCTAAGTGGAATAGCACCTTTAAATAAATCTGGTGCTTCATTCCTTGTTTGCAAACCCTCAGGAGTAATCGCACAAGAAGAGGCTTGATGGAGCAAAAGTTGATATCCTTTTGTGAATGAAGGTTTAAACAGAGTTTACTGAATAATACTATCCGTTGTAATTTTGAGGTTTTATGTATGGCCAGCTTGGCACATCATAATGCTTAGTTTAATGCATTGACATGAACCTTATAATTTAATTAAGATACGTCTCAGATCAACAACCGAGGGAGATAATCAACTAGAGCAAGCAGATCTTTTTCAAATCAATGGCAACAATATTATTTTTCAGGAATGTTACAATAATACTTTGCTTGTATTCAAGTTTTAAGGAACAAACAATATACAGATTACAATATTTTCTAATAGACACTCACTCCAAGTATCACCATTTGCAGCTGAAAGAAAAGGTAAAAAATTTAGTAAGCTAAATATTGGCATTAAATTCATCTTTGGATTTGTACATTTTGGGTCCTCCATATCTGTCGATTCTACAAATGTTCTAAGAAGAATTGCAGAATGAATTTAGCGGTGTTCAATGTACAGCTTAACTTTTATGTATTTATAAAGATATTCTATCACAATAATTGTTAGTCATATTTATGTTTAAATGTAACCCAGTTATGTGTGCCTTTTGTTGCATATTGGTACTTTCTAAAGTTACCTCATTGCTGTCAGGCTACCTATCGGTCTGTAAATGTAATACATTATAAATACAACACACTGAATACTGCTTATTTTTGTCTGTAGCCCGATCTGATGACTTCTTGCAAAGGTCAGAGAGATCTAGGCTACCAACCGGTAGTGTATATGAATGCATTTGTAGATATTCTGGACTGCTAATTTAAGTAAAATTTAGCAGGCCAGTGCCTCTTTAGTTCATCACCATATTTTTGGTATAAAATGATGTACTTACATATTTCTTTTCTAATGCATCAAAGCATCCCTTCATCCTATAGAAAAAGTGCATGTGATCCAGAGCCAAATGTGGAAGGTTTGCAAAATATGAAGCATATTAAAATATCAAAGAAACACAAGTGCTCAGAACTTTCCTACATACTGTTTCTTACAAGGAGAAGAAGTGCAAAAAAATCATCAACCTTTTTAAAGCAGAAAGAAAAAAATCATTACTGAAGAAAAACAGTGAAAATACTCCCGTCTGTGTAAAAATAACCTTAGTCTTTAAAGGGTTAATAGCCAAAGGTCATCATAATTAAGTAGACCATTAGATAAATAACCACTATTACTTTTCACATCCAGTCCTGTCAACAAATAATTATTTACCCCAATAGTTGCCCACAGGGCCGGACTGGGACTGAAAAGCAGCCCTGGAAAAATTTGGAGACCAGCCCCATATAGTTTATCTCACGGTGAAGCTCTTATACCCACACGCACCCCTTATACACACCCGAGTCACACTATGTGCCGTTCTTTTTATCTCATTATTTGTATTAAAATGCCAGAAAGCAAAAGTGTTAAAAGGCCCTAATAAATGAAATACATTACACATAATGGGATCAAAACATTTGCTACTGCGAACATTTTTAGATGAAAGAGTTCCATTTTATTCAGTGGAACAAAACACTGATCACATTATTCTTCATGATATTCTGGTAAGAAACTTTTATTTCTTTATTAATTCATGTAGACTATTTTTTCCATATTTAATAAAAGCTATGATTGAGACATGTTTGGTTTTTATTTCCTTTCATTTGACAACCTACCCCCGAGTTATGCACCTCTGCCCCCAGGCTTGCCACTCTGCCCCCCTGATATGCCTTCTAACCCCCTATATGCCACTCTGCCTCCAGAAATGCCTTATACCCCCTATATGCCACTCTGTCCCATGATATGCCTTCTAACCCCCTATATGCCACTCTGCCATATAGGGGGTTAAAAGGCATATCATGGGGCACTCTGCCTCCAGAAAAGCCTTATGCCCCACTATATGCCACTCTGCCTCCCCGATATGCTTTATACCCTCTCTTTATACCCTCACTCTGCATCCAGAAATGCCTTATACCCCTATATGCCACTCTGTCCCATGATATGCCTTCTAACCCCCTATATGCCACTCTGCCATATAGGGGGTTAAAAGGCATATCATGGGACAGAGTGGCATATAGGGGGGTATAAGGCATTTCTGGAGGCAGAGTGGCATAAAGGGGGTTAAAAGGCATATCATGGGGCACTCTGCCTACAGAAAAGCCTTATGCCCCTCTGCCCCATGACATCCCTTTTAACTCCCTTTATGCCACTCTGCCTCCAGATATGCTGTTGACCCCCTATATGTCACTCTGCATCCAAAAATGCCTTATACCCCTATATGCCACTCTGGCATATAGGGGGTTAAAAGGCATATCATGGGACAGAGTGGCATATAGAGGGGTATAAGGCATTTCTGGAGGCAGAGTGGCATAAAGGGGGTTAAAAGGCATATCATGGGGCACTCTGCCTCCAGAAAAGCCTTATACCCCCCTATATGCCACTCTGCCTCCCTGATATGCCTCAACCCTCCTATATGCCACTCTGTCCCATGATATGCCTTCTAACCCCCTATATGCAAGCTTGCGAGCAGGGCTCTCTCCACCAGATGTATCGGTTTGTCTTAGTCTGTCAATTCTTGTCTTGTCATATCCCTTGAATTTATGTATTGTATTAAGGGCTGCGTAAACTGTTGGCGCTATATAAATAAAGGATAATAATAATAATAATAATAATATGCACTCTGCCATATAGGAGGTTAAAAGGCATATCATGGGACATTTTTGTTTACTTTATATGGCAAGCCGATCCAGCTTGCCATATTAAATAAAAAATAATATATGCCACTCTGCCCCATGATATGCCTTCTAACCCCCTATATGCCACTCTGCCATATAGGGGGTTAAAAGGCATATCATGGGACAGAGTGGCATTTAGGGGGTATAAGGCATTTCTGGAGGCAGAGTGGCATGAAGGGGGTTAAAAGGCATATCATGGGGCACTCTGCCTCCAGAAAAGCCTTATGCCCCCTATATGCCACTCTGCCTCCCCGATATGCTTTATACCCTCCTATATGCTCCTCTGCCCCATGATATACCTTTTAACCCCCTTTATGCCACTCTGCCTCCAGATATGCCTTTTGACCCCCTATATGGCACTCTGCATCCAGAAATGCCTTATACCCCTATATGCAACTCTGGCATATAGGGGGTTAAAAGGCATATCATGGGACAGAGTGGCATATAGGGGGGTATAAGGCATTTCTGGAGGCAGAGTGGCATATAGGGGGACACACTTACATACACACACATGCCGATTTTGTTTGTTTTTAACAAATACAAAAAACATTATACAGTACAAAAAATACATTATTTTACTCACCTTCTACTTCTCTTGACTTCCTGGTAGCTGCACACTGTTCTCCTCTATGCTGACAGGATGCCACTGACCTGACATCCGGTGCTGCAGCAGTCTGAGTGCGAGGGGGCGGAGCTTCCACCTCACGCTGCTCCCATCACTATGCAGCCATCAGACTGCTGGGAATGTAATCTAAACGGCCGGTGCGTGCTGATGCCGCCGGCCGGAGCTACTTTAACACTTTTTTTTTTTATTTATATGGTAAGCTGGATCGGCTTGCCATATAAAGTAAAAAAAAGTATTGAAGCAGAGGCGGCCGGCGGCATCTGCACGCACCGGCCGTTCAGATTACATTCCCAGAAATCTGATGGCCGCATAGTGATGGGAGCAGCGTGAGGGGTGAAAGGTCAGTGCGAGGGGGCGGAGCTTTCACCCCTCACACTGCTCCCATCACTAGACGGCCATCGCACACAGCTGCTGGGTGCTGATGCCGGCCGGCCGGCCGGCCGCATCAGCACCCAGCGGCCGCTTTGATTAGATTTCGGGAAGCCTGGGGGGCAATTGCCCCCCTGCCCAGCCCGCCCCTGGCACCGAGGGAGGCGTTCATTGCCATTTGCAGCCGCTCAGCGGCTGTCTTCATGGTAAGTCTGCCGGCCGCCCAGCCCACGGACCTTCCGGCCCACCGGGAAATTTCCCGGTATCCCGGTGGGCCAGTCCGGCCCTGGTTGCCCATTCTTATATTTTCATGGACTAAAGGGACTGGTCTCTGGATATGTGGCAGAAGGACATTGTGTATGTACTGTATGCTGGATGCACTTTTGGAAGTAGTCAAAACACCTCATACATGTACTTAAAGGTAGACAAAAACATGAATCTTATGGGAAGCCAGATGAGGAAAAAGAATAATTAAGCATAATATTTAAGCCTATTATTATTACTTTTCCAATAATACTTTATCATTTATCAAATAATACATTTATCAAAAATACTCACCATTTTATCAATTTTGATGCCTGGGGGTATGAACTATCTTCTCTCAAAATTTTTATACCAATCTCTAGCAGATGAGAAAAATAAAATAAATGCAAATCCCAATGTTTAGCTAACCAACTAAACAAACTATTTAAATAATTCCATTCTTCAAGAGTAAAAGATCAGAAAGTGAAATCCATGTTTCAGAACCCCAACATTTATTGCAGACATGATAGTGATAAAGGTAGAATTAAGGCTGAAAGAAAATTTAAAACGGTTACTGTTGTGCTAAATAAACATATGAAATATGGAGGGTTATATATGGGGACAAGGATCGTTCTCATAATCCATTCTTAAATTAGTAATTTATGGATTCAATTATGACTTTAAAAAACTGTTAAATACACTTCGCTAATACAGTTTCTATTTCTATCCTGAAGGCAAGGCAAAAGAAGATTTTGTTTCTCCTTCTCCTGCAGATATAACCCCTGCCTGCCCAAAGAAGCGGGACATTCAATTAGCTACTTTTATGGCAATAATAAAAATAGCCACTAGGTGCTGCTTGTGCCTCATCTATGCAACTAAGTAAAGAAAAAAAAAAGTATGGTAGTCGAATTGAATAAAACACCTGATTATTATTTATTGTTTATATAGCACCAACATATTCTACAGCACTGCAAAAACAGCACATAACAAATGTAAGTGCAATTTTTACTTACACAAACAAAAGTTAGGGAGAGCCCTGTTCAAATGCGCTTACAATCTAGATGGCCGGTCTGTGGTGTAGGAGACCCACCAACTGTTAAAGCCAGGTGAAAAGATGGGCCAGACAGGCTCCGCTTGAAACTTTCCCATATTGACAGGCAAACTGCCAAGGAGGTAACAGTGTCTCTCTTTCAGATTTCTGAAAACCAGCTTTGTCACTAAATAGAAGTCTATTTCTAGCTAAAGGAAAATAAAAAGGGGAACATAACAAGGCCCAAATCACTCAACCTGCGTAAGGATGCACAAAAAAAGAACTGAGCCCCTGCGGGGAGGCAGGTGTTCTAGCTATAACCTCTTTATGTTTCCTTCTTCCAGGGCCACAGATTAACGCATTTGTTCTGCAATGGCTAAGGCAGCGAGAAGAATAGTTTCATTTCAAGTGATATTTTTACTTTCTCTCTAATTTCTGAAAACACATTTCAGCGTGATTATTTGTGGATATTATCAACCTATCAGTTTAAAGTGTTTACATTTCTATATTCTCATTATACATTTTTCTAGTCTGAGAGATATACTTTTTTCAAATGTATAATAGGTTCAGCTGCATCCTAAAAGTCCAATGAGATGTATTAACTTTATGAGAATATATCTTGTGCTCTGGAATGCCGTGCAAGCAGGTTAGTAACATTAACGTTATTAAGTTATCTGCACATTACCTTCTAAATATCGCATTCTATATGCATCTTCTGGGAAAATGCCACGTAGGTAAGTAATGCAAGACACTGAAATTGCCATCATCCGTTTTATAAATATCAGAGACTGGATAGGTGTTTTTATTTCAACTGGAAAGATGGAAGACCACTATCAGGGAAAAAAAACATGACCTTTTACAAAACTGTTTATGCTGAAGGCCACTTAAATGTTTTTGCTATCTACATGTCACAAAAGTCATGAACCACTAATGAACATTTAAAGGGACACACTGAGTGCCCCCTTTCAATTAACATTTCTGCCCTTGCAAATGCATGGAAGGATTCACTCTGCCCCTATTTCCTTAGCTTGATAATGTGTATGCCCACCGTACCCACGGCCAACCAGCAAATTGCTTGAGAGCTCCAAGGTGTCTGAGACCCCTGACACCTGCACCGAAAGTGCTCTCTTTCTCTTCAATGGAAGCTCTTTCCTGACTGTGCAAAACCCACATAATAGAGGGGGTAGAGCACTGTAGAACTGGAGCTTCAACTTCTCCTGAAGGTAAGTGCTGATGTTTTTCTTTCTGCTAAAGAATGCATTTTAAAGTGCCTATGAATTCCTCATTGGCCACACAAGGCACTGGAATGTCCCTTTAACTAAGTATGTCTAGCTTTCTGCTTCAATAATGCAATGTTTTTATTACTGATAAAATAAGAGGAGTAGGAATATAACCTGCTAAGATCAGGAGAAGGAGATCTCCACAATGCATGCTTCAATTAAAACAAGTATCTCATTTAAAGATACCGTAAATAGTACCTTGTGAAGGAATAAGACAATAACAATTTACTATCCGGTATTCATTTTATTTTTACAATTTCTCTTTAGCTCTTCCCATTATATCTAACCCAAGTTTCAAAGTAATCAGTGGTAAACAAAAAGTGTCTTTCATGTGGCCCTCTTACCCCACATGTTTCTTGGCTTTGAGGACACTTTATCTTCTGCATTGACGCCATTGACTTTGCGTATTATTCCTATAACACATCCAAACATAAAATAAAATCACTTTATGGAGATTCTTCACCTTGACCGGTTATTATAAACTGCGATTTTCGAAAGCAAAGGGGCATCAGGTTATGTTCTTGCTCACGGATGTCTCGGGTACTCTAAGGAGCGCATGTAAAGTCTGGGCTGTAGATAAAGATAAACATAACCCTTGCCAGATTATCCTGTAAAAGAGCTGGGATGCCAACCCAGCTAACTATTAGCATGCGGTAATAATGAGGTGATTTATTAAGAGCAATTCTGGTATTAAGAGAGGTCTTATCACCATAGCAACAAGCAGCATTTTCCTGACTGAAATATTTCACTGGAAATATCCCAATTCAGATTAATAACCTCATATCAATAGTTTATGAACAGGACATGTGTGAAAAAAATAATAAATATGCAACCCTGGTTTAAGATAACCATGAAACTGCACTACCCTCAAGCATACATCCCAAGTGTGCCTGCTTAGAAGGGACAGTCCCTATTTTTTAGGAGTTCAGAATCGTTGCTGGGTATGAGGACATCAAAGGGCTCTAAAATGATCCTAAAGGTCACAATAATATCTATAACAATAATAGGACAATTGGTTATAAATCTAATGTGTTGATAAAATGTATTTCTATACTAAATGCCTGACATGGTTACATATAGCTAGAAATAGGGCACAAGGTCAGAATTGACAATTTTTGGCTATTTAGGTGGGGGTGGGGGGGGTGCAAACCTTTACCCCTCCAGTGACATCTGTGGTACTCCTGCCTCACATGCACGATCCCATGCTGTGGCAATGGTTTATGTGTATGCACTGGAGGGAGATAAGCAGCTGCTAGCTGAGGGGACGTGTCCTGCAGTTTCATTTTAAATCTCCAACCAACGCTACCATATTGTGACCATGGTTGTATTGCGAAAGATGGGGCTCCTTGTTATGCTACACTGCGATGTGCCTCGTACTATTCGCCTTATAACATAATAATGTTATATCAGGGAAATCCCAGTGAAGGAAGCGGAAGGCAATAGTGCATAATAAGTTATGAGGGACGCCTACCCTTTACCTGACATGAGGCGATCGCTACTGACAGACAGAGGCGCAGTTTCCCGCCCAAAAGGTGCCGTATAACAATCCAATCGGCAATCAGAACGCTGGAACCCTCGCGCGCCGGCAGCCCGGGTCTCCAAGCTCTCGGCTTGCGCATGCGCACTCCCATCGTGTCGTAGTCGTTAGCTCTGCGCTATCACGCACAGAGGCTTACGTTTCAATTAATAAGCTTTACCGATTAATTCACTTCTAACCGCTTCCCATCTAGTAAAGTCAGTCATTTCGGCGTAATGAGCCGTTTTTGTTTTCAGTTTTTAACGCAAACTGCAATACGTCAGTTCACATTTAAATATTGGTAATTTACATGAGGTAATCCCAATTAAAATGACCCTACACTTATTATTTATTAAGTTTTTCTGGTTGTGGCAATTTATGTGAAAACATTTTTGGTGTGTGCAACTGGCTTGCAGTAATGTAGCTGTGCATGTATATGTTAAGTACAGCTGGACATTAAATCATCACTATCCTGACTAGGATTACCAGCTAAACATGCAGAAGACCAGTAAAAATATCTGCTTCCTGACAATATAAATTTATGGCAGCTTTACTACAGAATGCAATTATTTTTACCTACTAAAAGCAACAGCTCTGCTCATAACATGTAAACATCAAACCGCATCGTTACACGTGCATGCGCTATGCATCCCCTGTAGGGTGAATGATGGATCCCACTAAGGGTCTGGTATTTGCATTCGTTCTGTGTTTGTTGAGGTTAAATAGGAAGGGTTAGGACGCTCAGACAGGACCAGGAGACGGGGTATTCAACAGGTAGCACCATAATACCTGGGTACTTTGCAGTGTAAGCTACCTCAGCTCGGGAAGTAGGGCTGGTTATGTAAGGCACGTGGTTAGACACGAGAGGGGCAGACGTGGGTAAACATTTCTCATCTGCCCCGGAGAAAGGCGAGTGACCCGAGAATGCAGCTTTTCACCTGGAGACTTCGAAGTAAGAGACTATAGCAGAAAAACCCATGCTGGCGGCACAATGGCGGCTTTGGGAAGGGAATCGGGGAATGTAAGCCTCGTCCTCTTCACCCATCGGTACCCTGGACAGGCATCGATGACGCAGGTTGTTAAATGTAAAGCACAGATGCTGCCTCCAGTGCGGGGCAAGGGGGTAGAAACCATGTCACAATTACCATATAACACCCGTATATCCTCCCATAACAGACAAGTATTACCGTATTTGCTCGATTATAAGACGAGGTTTTTTCCAGAAAAAAACTTCTGAAAAACCGACCTCGTCTTATAATCGAGGTCGTCTTGTAATCAGGCCTCAGATCATCCCCCACGATACCTCACAATTCCATCGGCAGCCGCCGCCGCCGTATCAGCTGCAGCCACCGCCGCCGCTTCTGTATTCGCGGCAGCTGCCGCCGCCGCTTCTGTATTCACGGCAGCCGCCGCCGCTTCTGTATTCGCGGCAGCCGTCGCCGTTTCTGTATTCGCGGGAGCCGCCGACTCCGTATCCGCGGCAGCCGCCGCCTCCGTAATCCGCGGCAGCAGCCGCCGCCTCCGTAATCCGCGGCTTCAGCATCCTCCGATGCGGCCGAATCGGAAGCTGTGACCATAACAGATGCGCGGGTCACGTGGGTCGCGCTGTTCTCACCTGACCCAGCTTCGTTTTTTACGTTTTGTGCCTATGATTCTATGCAAATCAGTCCTACCTGACAGTCTGTGCTCCTGTTCACAATTTGTGAAGAGGAGCATAGACTGTCAGGTAGGAATGATTTGCATAGCTGGTTCAATTAGGGGCACAACCTAGTGAACTACATTTCCCATGATTCCCAGACCCCTTTAAGCGTGACTGAGGAGCATGGGACATGTTGATGGGACAAGTTGATGGGACATGTTGATGGGACATATAGATCTGCTATTCCCACTGACAGGTGAGAAAGAAAAAAGAAAAAAACACAAAAACAGTGGTTTTGATTTTTTTCCCATTAGGGTCGTCTTATATTCAGGCCTTTTCTTTTTTTCCCCCAATAAGATCCAAAATTTGAGGGGTCGTCTTATAATCGAGCAAATACGGTATTTGAAGGCACTTTGTATGAATTCTCTGTGAGTACATTGTTATGTTAAAAGTATATATTTTTGCTACATGGTATATAAATACATTAAAAATAAATAAGACACTTTGGACACATTTTCTAAGTCACTGGTCAGTTTAATTACAAAACTCGATAACCTAGCAGAGGTTTTGAGGAACGTTCTCACACATACAGGATTCTCTGCTGCCGTGGCCCGCTGTACTAACAAGCAGGCAGTCCAGGAGTCAAATATAACTAATGTGCTACACACCTCTGGGGCACATACAGGGTTAACAGGACCCATAATGAAAAACAACCACTACGGGAAGAACTAAAGTTTGAAGGTTTGAAAAATTTTTTACAAAAAAACCCTTTTCCCCTCAAAACACGAGACAAAAGCCCCATCTCGTCAGGACCGCAGGCATTTTCGATCTTTACTTTTGCTTGGAGAAGTACTCTTTGCTTTTCTGGACGTCGGGTTTGATGGTGTCGCTTCCCGGTTTCCAGCCGGCGGGGCAGACTGAAAGAAAGTAGATTAGTATGGATTAGAGATGGAATAATATGATATAGTGAAACTCCACAATTCCATACAAACGATACCGGACGGCAACAGGGGATTTCTTTAATCTACTTTTGCAATACTAGGAATCACCAGAAATTCACTGGGCCACTTGGGCTAGTAAAAAAATAAATAAAAAAAATTCAGAACACTATATAGTCCAATGCGTTCTGCCATTCAAGTCATTTTACTTTTACCTGTAAGCTATGATCAGTGGCATAAGATGGCAAAGCGAGCCATTTGATCCAGCCCTCCAAAGGGGAGGAATAATCACGTAGATCATGGGAACAGACAGTTAAGACAGCTGCTTCCACACAGATGGCTGTTGTACATATATTAGGTATATATGTGAAGGATTTGGAAACAGATAGCCTTTGGATAAGAGTTACGGTCGCATCAGACCTCGCACCCAGGGCCGGCCTTAGGGGTGTGCGATCTGTGCGGCCGCACAGGGCGCAATGGCAACAGGGGGCGCCTGCCAGGGACTTAAATTAAAGCATCGGTTTTTTTTAAACTTTATTTAACATCCTCCATATTAAATAAAGTTGTTTTAACATAGAGGATGTTAAATAAAGTTAAAACAAACAAACAAAACAAAACAAAAAAAAACAACTTAATTTAAGTCCCGGGCAGGCCGGGCGCCGAGCGGTTGCTCGTGAAGTTTTCAGCGACCGCTCGGCGCCCCTCACTCTCCGTCGCGGTGCCAGCGTTTCATGCTGAACGCCGGAATTATTCCGGCGCTCAGCTGTGAAGCGCGCACCGCGGCAGATCAGGGACTCTGGAGTAGTCCGCACAGGGCGCCAGAACACTTAAGGCCGGCTCTGCTTGCACCTGTAATACAGTTGGAGGGTAAAAGTTTTGTGAAGAGTTTTGGCTCTCAAACCTAAACACCCACAAAAAGCTATGCACACGGCGGTAATGTTGCGGGGTAATAAAGGACGATAGAACACACTACAAACACTTTACGTCTATTTCTGACAGCGCAGAACAAACACAAAGTACCCTCACTATAATGAACTTTCACATTGTCCTGTTTAAGAGCCGGGTTTCACAAAGCAGGCAATACACCGTGTGAAGGGGCAGGTTTTACGACCTGCTGTAAAGCAGGGACAGAGTACTCACCTTCTCCGTATTTGTCTGTGTGCTGGAACGCCTGCACGAGCCGAAGAGTCTCATCTACCGAGCGGCCGACAGGCAGATCATTAATGGTGATCTGGCGCAGAAGTCCTTTATCATCGATGATAAATAGACCCCTAAAAATAAATTAAATAAGGCATTTTGTACAACATCAGTTGGCACAGACTTAATTCCGTCAAGCCATTTAACATGGGGGAGGAATAAAGCCCTAGGAATACTCAGGTTTCTGCTTAACACAAAGCCGTCAACCTGCCTTTGTTATGAAAAAGCAGACTTATTTATTCGAAAGCCGAGATCAAATTGCTAAAGAGCATCAAGATAGGAAAACGCTTGTCGTGTGATTTATAATCAGCTACAGTATTAAAAACACACACATACAGCCGCTAGACTGCAGCACCGACGCTGCAACCAACTGACAGGTCGGGACACGAAGACAGATCATCATTACAGGATTTTCTCTAGACCGCTTTCCCTTACCATTCCTGCATGCGGAGGGCAATATATTAAACTAAATTGGTGACAAGCTAATAGGTTTTTGTAACTGCGAGATACATCTTTTAAATAGTACAGACTGAACACATGCGACTACAAAAAAAAAAAAAAAAAAAAAAAAAAAAAAAAGGGGCACTTAAATTAACTTTTCTATGCTCAAAACTAATTTTCTATTTGAAATGAAAATTTGAACCGAATCTGTTAAAAAAAAAAAAATCCCCAAGCCTGCAATCCATAACAATATCTGTACAGCGAGTGTTTACCCTGCATTAAACGGCAGATCCTGAATTACCAGTATGTAATATGGTGACGTGTATAAGCATGTCTCATACAGATTTCTACATACTACACCTTCGCGCTGGAAGACATCGCCTTATTGGTGTCGCTACACGGTCTGGTACGAGATCTGCCTTTCTGCGGAAAGCTTTTCCTCCGGTAAGTGCAGCTAAGGCGAGGCGCTCATTAATAGCCTTTACAACCACCAAATAGCTAAATGTTACCAATTAAATGGTTTACAAAATACCACCACCACCCGCGAAGTACCATTGAATCCTGCGACGGATGACTTGATGCACTCGTGCTAAGAGATCCTCGGATTTATATAGTGAAGCCAACTACCTATAGATGCAGTCAGCAGCTCAGCGCTGCAGTTACCTGTAGGAGATCCCTTCATCCTCCTTGAGGACACCATAATCCTGAGAGATGGTGCGCAGGGTATCGGCCACCAGAGGGATTTTCATGGCGCCCAGACCACCTTCTTTACGTGGAGTGTTGGTCCTGTAGAGGATGGGATGTACGTTAGGCTGCAGTTACATACAGCAGGAACACGTTTTTAAGACTGGCTTATATAGGAGATAATGAACCTCCGAGGAAGCGCATGGCCTTTGACAGTCTAGATTTTTAATGGCATGCTTCTCTAAAAATCAAGGGTCAGAGGCTTAGATGTAACAAAGTTCTCATTTAGAAATAGGGGTACATAAGTGGAATTGTCTTCAGAGATGGGTTTAAAGAAACGGACAGACTAGATAGAAGGGATGGTTCTTGTTGGCTAACAAAATTGATTATTTTTGAAGCCCGCCATCTCCAGCTACCATTACAGTTGATGTGTTTTTGAAGACGTACCAAGCTAAGTGACAGAAGTGAGAATCCACGGAGGCGCCGATCACTTCACAGTTCAGCTTCCTAAACTCCTCGACCCGGTCGCTGAATGCGATGATCTCGGTCGGGCAGACAAACGTGAAGTCCAAGGGGTAGAAGAAGAACACAACGTACTTTCCTGTAATGTAAAAATAATATGTGGGATCTCAAGACAGGGCAACCTATTCACTCCGGTACATAGCAGCCACGAACAGGTTGGACATCCCAGTTTCAGCGCTGGCATCTCAGTTCAAAATTAAACTTACTAGGGTGGTAGTAGATAAGTGGAACAGCCTCTGAGAAGAAGTACTAAAAATACATTTTATAAAAAATTCTATTTTCATGTTTTCCAAAGAATTCCTGGCCTGTTCAAAGCGATCAAGGCCTACACTCGTCACGCACACCCCCTGCAACTATGATTTATAATACAACAATAGCAGCCGGATTTTAAACGTGACGATTCATAACAGATACCAACCTCTGTAGTCGGAGAGCTTCAGATCCTTGAACTGCCCGTCGGGCATCACGGCTTTTGCTGTGAAGTCAGGCGCAAGCTTCCCGATTTTGGCATTTCCGGAAGACATTGTTGTGTCTGGAGATAAATAAATAAATTACTGTAAACTCCTGAGCGCTGACACGGACCAGCAAGGCCAGACACGGCCGAGAACTGAAAACACGGAGTACGTTAAATGTGTTCCCTCAGCGAGAAGTATACCAAATGCCGACGGCGGTCATTAAAGGCCTGGACCTGCGCCACTTCATGCTCAACAGGTAATAAAACACGTTAATCGGGATCATGAATATTCTGCACGTCCTAAGCAGAAAGTAACAACCCCTCATCCGAAGATTTCAGAGACAAAAAATAAATAATAAAAAAAAAAAAAAGATATAAAAAAAATATTAAACTTCATACCTCTGGGTACAAAGACCCCCCCTTCACAAATTATTTGATACCCTGTAATAACTAGGGGTTAAAAAATAGACTTCAGGAGTCTAATATTTCAGAGATTTTTGATTATTCATTCACACAGAAGTGATCCGGTTCAGACAGATCTGTGTTTTGAGACACGGCCGTACATCTCGGCTGGTGAGCAGAACATGTAAAGCGAGAGCCTGCCGCACGTGGGATGTAGAAACTTACAGAAGGGAATCAATTATTTAACACAGTAACCAATTCCTTTTTGTGAGTTTATCCATTTTACATGAGTGGGGCAACATCACATGATGTGCGTGTGTTTGTGTCCTGGGGAGGAAAAAAAAAAAAAGTAGGTCCTTGCATCTTAGCTGCGAAGAATAATTGCCCTGACCTTACAATGAATGCAGTGAGCGGCATTCATGGATTCTATGCTCTAGCTCATAACAGGAACTACGATACATGCCGTTCTGTTAAATCGCCTACGTTTGCATCTCGCTAGTTATTTAACCAGGGGCCACACGTGCTTTTTACAATCAATGCATTTACATAAAAACCTTAAAAAACACTTAAGTAATTAATTAACTTGAACTTTTGGCCGAAAAACTCTGATCACCCTGCACTACCATTCAAAGATTTTTCCTTCATTCCAAAGGGCGCTTAAATAGCCGCACATAATCTGGGGAGGAGAGGTTTAAAAAAATAAAATAAAATATTATTATTTATTTTAACTATAATGGCTCTCCTTTTACATGTAGGCTTACACATTGACAGAGCAGAAATTACAACTTTAACTTTTTTTTTTACAGTCAAAATGGTATTTCAACTATTTTTTTTGCTTTAAAAACAAACAAAACACAAAGCTTCTTGGCGTGGCTACTTTGTGACAGCTTTTTATGTGGAAGTCATCACAAAAGTTTCAGGGTTGCGCCTAAAGCGGGGGAAAAAAAAAATGCTTTTTACAGCGTCTAAGCTGTACTTAAAACGATGCCCATCAATCCTAGACATGAAAAAAATGGCTTTTATTATGCGATAATACAGGTTCTTCCTGAACAGAATAAAAAGAATCATAAACTTGCAACTCCCAGAGGCAAATATCCTGTTCCATGAGCGTCCTCATTACTCAACTTGGCAGACTTGCTACCCACCTTAAACCGCTGTTTCACAATACAGAATAAATTCTAGAATACCGATGGGAAAAAAAATTACTGAGAAACTAATTGCCGATGGGAAAAAATAATTAAAATAAATAAATTATGTAACAGTCACATTTATGAATAGATGACAAGCAGCATGGAAACCAAGAATATTATGTACCTGAATCCCCGTCCTGTAATCTTAAAACAAATCACAAATTTAAAAAGATTATTATTATTATTTATTTTTTTTTGCTCCATTGGGCTGTGGATTGCTAGAGGAGATCCCATACATCAGACAAGCAATAAAGGAGTTAATGCACTGGGATGGGATGGGGCATGTCACCCCAAACTGGGAAGACCCCCCCCATAAAATATACCCCCCCAATAAATGAAGGGAACACTCAGGGTGAATATTCTAACTGCCCCAGCACCCAGGAAATGTGCAACTTCCAGTGACGTCACCAATTCCTTAAAGAAGGGGTGTGATGGACAAGAAACTTCTAGCAGGAGTCTGCATCGGGGATTTAGAAGATTAGAATGCGGCACATGAGGCGTCATGGCAGGGCTCGGCGAGTAACAAAGGGAGCTCTGTGTAATATTATATAATGCCCCCATTCTGCGGTGTACAAGGACAGGTGCAAAGATGCCACGGATGGGGCAGAATCGGGGCGCTCGGGGGGCACATGCATGGAGTCTGCTAACGAACAAAGAATTTGCCCTTCACTTTCCTCTCCCATGAGGCTCTGTTCAAGTTCAAAGCCACCCTTACTGCATACATCCTCAGGGCTGATAACCCCCCTTGTGCCCCCCCAGCATTCGGCCTGATACAGCGCAGGTGGGATGAACGGTCCATAGCGCATGCAGTGTGGGGAGATGGGGTGGTATTAGGGGGGTTTCCACTTACACAGATCTGGGTACTCCGAGACGGCTCCGAATCAGTGCAGGAGGCGGGAGGAGAAGATCTCAGCCTTGGAAGGGCTATATATGCGGCAAATATCGCGAGCACCGCCTGCTGCCCTCCCCCAATCCTTACAGAAGCGTCTCTCCGTCATCCTGTGCCCTCCCTTCCCCTGTCAGGGCTGCAGGGAGTGGAGGGGGCTCGGGATGCCCACTCACCCCATGTCTTACTCATTTGCTAAAATAAAAAAACGCTATTGTCATCATTAGTAAGATGAAGCTATAGATTAAAAGCAGTTACAATGTATCCAAGGAATATAATAATAATAATAATAATAATATATAAATAAATATATTTGACAGATTATGCTTCTTTTTGGAATTTTGTTTCTTCCTATATATTTATTACACAAAAATAGAAAAGTTTCCAATTTCCTTGGGCATTGAATAGTCACCCAAAATATCAAATGAATGACAACAATGGCCGCCTCCAGGTCTGAAGATAAATTAATATTCACTGGATGAAAAAACAGGTTTTTGTCAATGCTGACTTACACTACTGTATACAGCACTGGGGGGTTATTACTGTATACAGCGCTGGGGGGTTATTACTGTATACAGCGCTGGGGGTTATCACTGTATACGGAGCTGGAGGCTATTACCATACTCCGGAACTTTCCAGGTTTGATCTGGAGAACTCCGGGAGAAGCACCCCTTCTCCAGTTTTCTGGGTCAACACCCGAATCCTCCGGGTCGCGGGAACGGGGTCTTGACACTTACTCCCCACCCATTGGGGGCTATTGCTGTATACTGCACTGGGGGTTATTACTGTATACAGCTCTGGGGGGGGGTTATTACTGTATACAGCGCTGGAGGTTATTACTGTATACAGCGTTGGAGGTTATTACTATATACAGCACTGGGGGTTATTATGGTATACAGCGCTGGAGGTTATTACTGTATACAGCATTGGGGGTTATTACTATATACAGCACTGGGGGTTATTACGGTATACAGCGCTGGAGGGTTATTACTGTATGCAGAGCTGGGGGGTTATTAATGTATACAGCGTTGCGGGTTATTAATGTATACAGCGTTGCGGGTTATTAATGTGGGTGGGTTATTAATGTATACAGCAGTGGAAAAAAATATTCGCCTTTGAAATACAAACTAAAGCTGTTTTTTTGCTGATTTCATTAGCTTCTCTTTTTCTAGTTCGGTGACCAGAAACATGAAAATGATGCTGAGCAATGGTGTCTTAACGCACGGGACAGGCCTACAAGTGACCAGCACGCCTAGCAGCTCTGCACCTTACCCGGCCCAAAGTTCAATGCTGGTCCTCATGTTTCCTATGGCAGTAAAAGCGAATGATGCTGCAAATCACAGTAATAAATAAGCACACAATATGTAACAATACGCCAACACTTTACTCTTCATGGGGTTGGGAAGGGCTGCCACGAGTCAAAAGGTTACCCAACACAATATGGGAATATTCACACTGTTTCCATGTCTGTGTGTGTAGTGGTGTCTTTAGGATGGGTTCTTTCCCTAGGCATGGTCCAGGGCAGCACTCCCAGTCACTCAGCATGTCCCTTGGTGGCCTCCATCCTCTCTGCTGAGGGAATATGACTATACCTGCAAACTTCCCTGGGTAGGCCTCCTGGAGCACTCCTTCTTCTGGTGCAGAGGCTTTGTGAAGGGGCAGGGAGCAGGAGAAATGGACGGGGAATGGACACGGCTACATTCACCACTTTCCTGCCCGGAAGAGAAGACGCTGACCCTGAGACCCAGATTCATCTGGAGACTGCCAGTCAAACCCAAAGACTTCCCAAGTATGCATATGACATCATATCCCAGTGAGCCAGAATGTCATGAGGTGCCAGCATATTATACCACTACTATACTGGCGGGCCTGGACCGGCCATCTTGCATACTGGCATTGCCTGATGGGGCGCAGGTGCCCGGCTGCATTAAGGGCCCTTCAGCTTTAAAGTGCCAGCGCCGTCATGTTTAAAATTCGCCATGCGTTTATCATTGTGGTTGAAAGCTTCTGATCCAACTATACAAGGAAACAAACCACTCTGGAGCCCTCCTTTACTATGGTGAAAAAAAGATGTATGAAACTCATATGGTATGGCAGGAAAAGATGCGGTAACTACCCCACAACTGCCAAAAAGACCTTGGAATGGAAGCCTAATAAAATACCTGGGGAAGGTAACCTTAAGTAACATTTTTCAGCGACACTGAAGTTGCTCTATGACATCATCTTCCAAATTCCCGTGCGATATCTTACGATTGATTTCGAAAATCTTTCACCAGCAGATCACAAAAGTCTGTTCCTACTGCAAAAGGCCATAGTGAATCCATGCTTTGTGCAGCTACCAAAGGGTTAAAATATTTAGCCTTCAAAAGGTTAAACCTCACAACCTACCGTTTTAAAAAAAAAATTCTATTTACGTCTATACTGCGCAACCTGCTACTTCTACTCCATACCTTATAATTATGTCATTACTTTAGCCTGTAAATGTTGGAGGTGTTTAACCCTTGCCGCACTGTCCCTCTCTTTGCTTTGCCGTTGCCCTGGTAGTTAAGTTGTTTATTCCTCCCCCTTTTTTTTTTTTCCTTTCCCATCGCAGTTTTCTCTTCCTGCTTTCCTGACAATGGCTGCACAGGCAGCATGACTCTGCATTTTCCCCGGCGGCCCTGCGTCGGCAGCCGCTTACGTGCAGCAAATAGTGAAAAAAAAGTTGTGTAACGTTTCTATATTGTGCTTATCATCCCGGGGAAGATCTATTAAGGAAGTAGTTTCAGCGTTCTTTAGAACTGATTGAGAAGGAAGAATCTCTGTAAAAATACACTGAATAATCAAATAAAAATTCTCTTTAACCCTTACAGAGGTCACAGCAAATGGGCTGCATATAAATAGGTTATATTTTACCTAGAAAAAGTTTTTAAAAAACTTTTCAAAATATTTTTCTTATTGATGACAATAAGAGGCTTCTGTTCTTGTGAGTTTACAATCTATTAGTGCTAAATATTATTATTATTGCCTAGCAACCACGAAACAAGCATGGCGCTCTACGTCACTTCCTACCAGAACTTAGCCGGCCAATCAGGGGATAGCGCTGGAAAGTGTGGGGGAACCGGGCTGTGTGCGGCGGCCATATTGCTTCACCTGCAGTTTAGGTGTTTAGTGAGGGTTTAGTGAGAGGTGTTAGTTAAAGGGAGTGAGCGGTAAAAAGTGCAGTCTGCAGACCATTGCAGTGTCGACCATTGCGGACCCCACTGCACAGAACAATGCTGGCGTTTTACCTCCCACATCGCCCATAGAACATTAAACCACCTATAAAACGGCCAAAATAATTAGTCGGCCACCCGCTGCTGCTCAATTCTGGCTACTTCACCAGAAAACCTTGTTTAAACAAACATAAACAATGAACATGCTGTATATTACAGATATAATCCCGACGACAGGACTGAATCTGCTAGGACTGGGGTGACAGCTGGTCCACATCCCAGCTTCTGCCTGTCCCAACCAATCATCAGGACTCCAGGCAACATCCAAGCGGGAGGAAGACATTATTATCATGTCACAACGATGACTGCTTATTACAGCGACTGCCTCATGTGCTCTGAGGTTGAACAATAGAACAAGAGGACATAATCTAAAACTAGAGGGTCAGAGGCTTACATGTAATGTGAGGAAGTTTAACTTTACTGAGAGGGTGGTAGATAAGTGGAACGGCCTCCCGGCAGTAAGGGAATTGAAACATGCATTGGATAGACATAAAGCTACCCGAGATCAAGGACCGATTACGGTTTACGGGGAAAAATAAGCAGACTAGATGGGCCGAAAGATTCTTATCTGCCGTCCCATTCTATGTTCTCACGTTTCCATCTAGCCCTCGTAGGCCTGTTGATAGTAGACACTTATTTCTGCCTGCTGAGTCAGAACAGCTGATCATTCATTAAAAACAGTAATAATTAATATATTTGATTATTTAGTGATCTATTAACACACTGAGCTCAATGGTTTACACGTCCATTAATCATGATATGGTTTGTAATGAGAGATGTATACCTTACGACTGAACAATAGACGCTTGAGACAACAGAACCCATACTTGGGATCTGCTCCACATATCAGTAGCCTTGTGTGGTGTCCAAAATACTGCAGTTTCCCCAAAATGAATCCATATGTGACTCCCGTGCATGTAGTAACCTCGTAGTCATTGGCACGCTGCCTCTCTCCATCTTTGTTTAGTTGCTCTGGAACCCTTGACCCCACTCCCTTCAGCCTTCACCTATAAAGGAGAGTTTGCAGGGGAATCTATAGCTCATGTTCTGGGCTGTCCAATGCCGATCCGATAAATCAGCCTAGTCTATGAAGGACGATAGTCGGTTTAAACTTTATACCCATCCTATAGAGAAATTTGATATAATTGTTACAATTCTGTTTACGTTACCCCTGAGGGGCACTACTGTCATACTATGTAAATATTTCTTCTGAATATGACATTTGTTGATACTGTAACTGCACACGGTTAATATTCTACATAGGATAGAGCACCACGTGTGACTGAGATAGCAGGAGGGTTTTGTGTCCTGATGAACCTGCACTCACACTCACACTCACTGGCTGTTCTTTGGTTAAAGCTAGAATTTGATGAGCAGGTGAGGAGAGGAGATGCAGAACCTCTCTCTCCCTTCTGTTTTAGCTCCTTGTCCACATGCAGGAGGACAATTAAGTCGACCTTAGCTCTTGTCTAGTTGGGCTCAGGGTCTGGCTCGTCAATAGTGCGGTATTGTCTGTAATATCGTCAGGAATAAGCACATATATGTCTATTCTTTATCTTACACAGAGTGTTTTTACTATTATTTGAACATTATTTGATTTTTTTTCGCACACATCTTCACTTTTCTATTTTGTAATCATTATAAAGATTTAGATGATGGGTGCAACAACTATATTCATAACATTATATTGTACAGTGCCGCAGAATATGATGGCACTTTATGAATTAACAATAATAATAATAGCAAAATATGGTCAAGAGAAAAGCTGGTGTTGTGTTGATAGGAGTTCCACTAAGTTCCACTAGGTGGCGCATGTTTGTTAAAAAAGCAATTAAAGGTGCTGTTCCACCTAGATTTTGTTTTGGTGGCACCGCACTGTAGATAAATTACATAGCATCACACCTGGGAACTTTTAAATGAGCTGACCCTGAGACTCGTGAAATATTAACCCTTTAATGGTCAATTCTATATAGTGATTCACTTAACTAAATGGCTCTAACAGCAGTCTTCACGGAAACTTTGACTTAACATTTGTTTAAAGATGCACTTAATCAAGTCACCTGCATTCAAGCAGCAATGTCAACCCTAACACGCTGGTAGCAAAGACACCAATTGGGAGACTTAGATCACAGCAGTGTAGCATATGAAGAAGTCAGCTCCAGACTGAATCTGCCCCTTCACCCCGAGACCCTGCGATTGGGTCAAACCCTGAGAGTTCCCATGCTTGTGTTACTGATTTTTATCTTGCTTTTCTTGTTCTTTTCCTCATATATTTTACAATGTTTATATAGTATACAGCACACCCAGACATATTATGTAATGCTACTAGATCTGTTGTATTATGGAACATTTTGATCTGATACTGCGGTCTTGCTCTGATCTACGGACTGTGCCAATATATGCCATGCTTTATCTCTGATAACCTTTTTCAGTTAAAAGCAAACCATAAGGCGAGTGTGATCCAGTATGTCAGGACTCAGGTGATCAGGTCAGGTAGGAGCACATGCACAGGGGATACTTGGGGTTCAGTCTGTAACCCATGGTGCATGATTGTGCAAACAGACACCACAAGCAGAAATCCAGGTAATGCAGTGTATTTTATGTATATAACAGGACCAGCAAATAAGGGTAATACAGTCTAAGCAAGAAACATATGGCAAAATAAAATACCGGTAATAAATCTTTTGGCAGGGAGCCCGCTTGGAAGGGCACACAGCCTGCTTAGAAGGGTACGAAAGGCACACAGCCCGCTTGGAAGGACACAAAGCAGGGAACCAGGAACAGTACAGGCGCAGAGCCACAGCAGGAAGGTCCATAGACTTCAATACAAAGGCCCTGACTGAATGGAAGGGCAGGTTCATAAAGGCAGGGTAATCCAGATAACAAGGCCCAGCATGATGTATGGACTAGGGCTCAACCCAGGTAACAAGGCACACCTGATCCTAGTAATAGCGTTCTGAGTGCTCCAGAGGGTGGCCACTAGTGGTAGCAGATTTAAATGCCACAGGTATGAAAAAGCCATGGTTCAGGCAGCGAAAAAGTGGTTCCTGACAGTTTGTGTGTAAGGGCAAGCGTGACTGTGGATGTATGTGTGCACGGACAGTGTTTTTAAAGGCATACTTTTACTGTTTGGGGCCTAAAGTGAATAGAATGATTCGCTGTGACACACGTTTAACCCAGGGGTATTATTATTTTTATTATATAAATTTCCTGGTTCTTCACTGAGCCCAGCAAATGTGAAATTGTCCGCTGTAAACCGTGTCCAGGCCTATCCTTGGTTTAAATGAGCGTGTGTGTGACTGTGGGTGTGAAGGGCTAAAATGTGGGTGTCAGTATATATGGTTAGAATAAGTGTGTGGGGGTGACGGTGTACAAGTTAAACTGTGTACAGGATATGTAAGTGTTAGACTGTGTGTGTTGGCATATAGTGTGTGTAAGTGCACAGTGCCACAATATGTTTGTGTGTTAGTGTACATTGCTAGACTGTGTGGGGTGTATCAGTGTAGCATGTTAAATTGTGCGTGTGTGTTTTTGGGGTATATCAGTGTACAGTGTTAAACTGTGTTGGGTATGTCGTGTATGCTGTTAGAGTGTTTTTCTGGGTATGTTAGTGTGTCTGTGTGTGATAGTCCTTGTGTGACTGCGTATGTTAGTTTTGTGTGAAAGCATATGTTGGTGTGTTAGTCTGAGAGTATGTGTGTATAAGTGATTGGATATGGCTGTGTGTGTATGTGTATAAGTAATTGGATATGGCTGTGTGTGTGTGTATAAGTGATTGGATATGTGCATGTTTGGGTGTGACTGCCCCTCCCCAGGTCAGGCTCTGGATCCGCCCCTGTCACGCAACGCAAGCTTGGCATGTTAGGCATCTTAGACGGTGCCTTCCATACCTTGTGCTGCTGTGTTACTGTGTTCTTTTATTTAATTAAATTACTTATTTTTACCTCCTTTAGTATAGAGACGATCTTATTGTAATATTTAATATATTAAATTAACTAGTGATATGCTGGGATTCATTTCCAGGTAATTTTAGGTTATTATTTTGTACTGCCTCCCACAGTGATTTTGGTGATATAATCTGCACCATAATAACCAGACGTGGCTAAATTATGATAATTATGTGGGTTGTAAGCTTGTTTGAGCGGGGGCCCCACTACCTTGTTATATGATGCACTGCTGGTTATGTCCTGTTTACCCATTGTACAGTGCTGCGGAATATGAATGTGCTATATAAATCAATAAATAATAATATGATGGCTTTAATGTCCCTTTATGTCTAAGTCTATCCTGAATGTAAGGCTAAGGCCAAGGGGCAAATAAGACCAAGCAGCAAAATGCAGGTATTTCACTAAATGCCCCAGAAGCACCAATGATTTCCCTAAGCCATCCAATGTTTTCCCTAAGCCATCCAATGTTGTATTCTATAAATTTGTTTTAATTATTACAATTTTCCAGAAAAATACAGATTTCAGTATCAGACCACAAAAAAAAAAAAACTGGGATAAGGAACCAAAATAAAGGGACTGCTCCTGGAAGTCTATGCCATTTGTCAACTATGAATTACCCACACGACTAAAGCAAACATGCCCATTTTAAAAGATGTTTTAAAAAGGTAGATAACTATTTTTTTTTAAATAATGCCTTTTACTTGTTCTATATGTGTGTGTTATTACAACACTTAATTCCATCATTAGAACTGGTTTATTCCTATTGCCAGTTATTATTATTTATTGTTTTATATAGTGCCATCAAATTCCGTAGTGCTGTACAATAGATATATTATATGGATATATCTTATATATTTATATGTAGATATTCAAATACTTTCTAATGGCAATGTTATTTTACACGTTGGAAAATAAAATATCTCCCAGTTACAATATACAGTGCAGTAACAATATATATCTATGTATAGATTCCAGCACTGGAAACATGCTCCAATTGGCGATAATCTTTTTTTACATACAAACTACATCAACCAGCATCCCTTGCGCCAGAGGTCCTTTATACAGAAAATCCCCTGGTTTTTGACACAAAGGGAGCACTATGTCAAAGAGGATATTTTTTTAAATAATTGTGCGGCATAATGAATGGAGCTTTGCGGCTGCAGTTAACGGGGAAACGGATGGTAGAGAAGGATTGTTTGTGTGAAATTATTGTGAATTTCAGACAGGCATGTACATGGACAGCCCGCAGCCATTAGCAAGGCCCCTGGAGGCTGCTGGGTGTCAGTCTGTGAGGCGCAGCAATGCTGTGATCTGCCGCGGAGCCGGTGGGTGACTGAGACGTACAGGGAGGGCGAGTGGGGCCTAAGGGAGACGGACACCGGACACAGAACGGTCAGGAGTAGGAGAGACACACACTCACGGAGAATGGAGCAATTACTCTGCAGGACCTGAAGGGGATGACATACTCATCGCAGAGGCTGCCCTCACTGCGGAGGCTGACGGGGTGCACTTACCGCACAGTCTGGGGGAAAGGTGCACTCACTGCAGTGCAGGCATTAGGGTGCAGACACTACAGATCCTGAGTGTGAGTGCACACTCACTGCTGTATACTGACACTTACTTAGAGTCACATACTGACTCAGTGTGGGATTGTTAACCCATTGTAGGTTGAGGGGTGTCCTTGCAGGAGGTGGGTTTCTCAGGCAGCTGCAAACGCCATTGCAGTGAGCTGAGTGTTCTCTCTGGCCCTCACTCTCTGAGTGAAGTTGGTACCACAGCTGCACAGGGATGAGATGAGCAGGACCATGTCCCATATGCACAGATATCTGGGCTGTAGTAGGTCTAGTGTGAGTGCTGGCAGGACAGTTATGTGCTGATTCACCTTCACTCTTTGAGTGGCATCTCCTCATCTGGGAAGACAGCATTCAGAGACAGGATAGAATACACAACAAAAGCCCTCCATCACTTCCACAGCAGCCTCCTCCCTCAGGGAGGTGAAGGTTTCAGCCATGGAGAGGAGGGAGGAGCAGCAGAGCCTGGAATTCACAATGGACAATGTGGAAAAGGTAAGATCCTGAGCTAAAAGCCACAATGCCCTTACAGTCAAAATACAATAAATCGGTAACGCTGAGACCGTTACTATCTAACCCACTTGAATTCATTTTCTGCAGACTTCATCTCCCATCAGGCTCAGCCAGCCTGGGCACAACAATACAGAGGTGCCGGGGTTTGTGTAAATTTTTTTTTTTTTATGTTGGGACAAAATCACCCTAAATGAGTTACTTTCCCCTGTAAATCACACGTAAATACCCCGTGGTTTGTCATATACATTACATATGTGTAACAGTACATCTAGCCGTGCCGTTTATCATCGAATATATTGAGTGCTTCTCTCTGAACAACCCTGAAGCACAGTCTATTCTGGTTCATGCTGATAAATGCCCTTAAGGAGAAATTTAGTCTTCCCTTTTTCTGTATTTATTTTTTATTATTCCTCCCCTGAGGTGTAGGAGTGGTTTGCAGAGCCTTGCCGTGTACAGATGTGCTGCTACCATAGGGGGGACGGGCTCGATGTGATATTTGGAGAGCTGCGTACGGTCACTTTGTTGCTGAGCTCTAAGACGGCGTTGACCCTATAGAGCTGCACCGACTTTACATCGTTATACATCTACCTACCCGGAGGGGTTAGTCAGTGGAGGGGGCAATGGCACACATTGACTGGATACTGCATTGAAATAAATAAATCGGGGGCGTCTAACGTATCGTACCCGTCATCATTACGTTATGATGTCAGAGGAAATCGACTGCTAGAGCTGCAGGAACCTGTGATTGTAAAAGCCAACAATTTGTTCCGTCTTTATGTCAAAATGGAGTCGGGAAGGTTTTAAGGTTTTATGTTTTCCGTTTATGTGCGGGATTTAAAGAGGCAGTGCCAATGTTAACTATTCACAAGAGACAGAATACATTGGGTGTTATTACCGGCGCCAAACCGTTCTACCGATGTGACCTTTGGGTAACATTCCCCTGGTATGGATGGTCACCGGCTCTTTAGTGAATTTAAGTTAAATATTCACATTAGTAACCGGTAATGCCAGCTGATCTCGGATAGTAAAGTGTGTGTTGCATTTAACAACACTTTATTAATTCCACCCCGATGTGACGCGTCCACAAACACCAAATTGCAATATGGTGCCGCGATACGGAGGGTGCCGCCATCATGCCAGACGTGATAATAAACATTAAGAAATTGGAAGGAGAATCGATGTTCCCGTGCAGTGCTTGGAATTTATCACGGTGAGCAAAGCTGTTACCAGCCTGAATTTGCATGCCCCTCTGTGGCATGTTTATTATATATAATTATATATATATATATATATATATATATATATATATATATATATATATATATATATAGGAAATGTGCCATGGACCCCAGACCTAGCTCATTTTAATCTCTTTAGGGTGAAGTTGGAAACACCCATCACCCTCACTGTGTTTGAGATGGGCAGTATTGGCCCACTAAATGCTGTTTATTACAAACGAGTGGGATTTGACTTTTCAGCAGGAGGAACGATGTCGCCGTTACTAGTGCTGCGGGGATCGCATGCGATGCGATGTGACACGGCCGTACCAGCCTCCAGGGACACTGACTGCAGCAGCTGTGTGACCTCCGTGCCAGGAACTTCCCGGCATGTGCATGAATTATACATGGGATATAGTAACAAGACGGGGGGGGGGGGGGGCAGACCCCTGAATGCTTCCATTGGTGGAAAATAAATGGTGGCTTATTGAATAGGCGATAACGCGTTTGTATTTGCGTGGTTATCCAACGCTTGCTTGATTTAGCATAGGGGGTGGCTGTAATTTGGTGTTATGATTCCTCTGCTAGGCACAGTCCTATTTTTTTTTTTTTAAAAGGCATCATGGGAGTTGTAGTTGCGCAATTGACGGGTCAGTCACGTTTTTTGTAATGTCAATAATCCATAGCCGAATATAAAAAGTATGAATGGCTGTTGTGATGTGGAAGTGTTAAAAGTGTAATTTAAGTTGTTGTTGTTATGGTGTGATCCAGATAGTGGACTTTGGGTAGCTAAACGTAATAAAATACCTGTACATACTAGAAATTAATGGCCAGGTGAGACGTTTTAATGTAATCGTATAAATCAGGGGTATCCAACCTGCGTCCCTCCAGGACTACATCTCCCATAATGCTCTTTCAGCTAAGGGGACAGCAGAGGAGTATGGGAGATGTAGTCCTGCAGCAGCTGGAGGGCCGCCGGTTGGACACCGCTAATATAAATGATGCCTTTTCCAAACTAACGTAATTTACTCACCCAGTTTCAGCATGGCCCAGGAATTGCTGCTCGCTCGGGCCGCGCCACCAAGATGCTCCATATGCAATTTACTAACGTGAATTATTATATCGCGCACACAGCAAGTTTTTGCTATATGAGTTTTGAAATCGCTGATGTTACGTTGTCCGGCCCGCTGTTATATTAATTGCATTTTTCTTCTCTGAGAGCCTAGAATATTTAGAGTAAATTTCAGGACCTGACCTGCCCTTTTCCACCAATCGCTGTCCTTTTACCTTTGTTGTTCTCGCCTATATGAAAACGTAAGAAATTAAACATTTTCTGCCAGCGTCCCCGACACACACGTACTGCACATGTCAAAAGTATATGTTAGCAAGATGATGAGCGGGACTGGACCGGGTCCTGTTGGTTGTTCAGCCTTGTTCCATTAGTTTTTAGTAACATTGACGACTCCTGTTACTCTGTATAATGTATCTTTTGTATCTTTTTCTCTTTTTGTATAGGCTCTTCATCAGTTGTACTATGATCCGAATATTGAGAACAAGAACTTGGCACAGAAGTGGTTAATGCAGGCGCAGGTGTCCCCCCAGGCTTGGCAGTTTAGCTGGCAGCTCCTGAACAGCGGAAAAGTACCTGAAATCCAGTACTTTGGGGCCAGCGCTCTTCACATCAAGATCTCGCGCTACTGGGGAGACATTCCCACCGAACAGTATGAAAGTCTCAAAACTCAGCTGTTTTCTCAGATCTCTGCCTTCGCCGGTGGCTCTAAGATCGTACTCACCCGGCTGTGCGTGGCCCTGGCTTCCTTGGCACTCAATATGATGCCGGACACCTGGCCGCACGCGGTCCCTGACATGGTTCAGGTGTTCCAGGCGGAAGACGGGCAGGCCGACTGCGGGGCCAGATGCCTTGCCCTGTTGGAGCTGCTGACCGTATTGCCCGAGGAATTCCAGACCAGCCGGCTGCCTCCTTACCGCAAGGGGCAAGTGCGTGGCTGCCTTGCGCAGGAGTGTGCCTGCGTCTTTCCACTGTTACGGCAGCTGCTGCAGCAGAGCGACTCCCCGGGATTTGTCAAGCAGAAGGTGTTAAAATGTTTCTCTAGCTGGGCGCAGCTGGGGATCCCTCTGCCAGAATGCGAGGGGCTGACTCTGGCTGCTTTCTCTGCCCTGCGGGATCCCGAACTCTTTGATTCAGCAGTGGAAGCCTTGGTGAACACAATCTCCCAGCCCGATGCACAGAGGTGAGGTCTGCCACACCGGTGCTTACCGCTCAACTCTCTCCTCTTAATTTACTTTAATATGCCTTATTTACCTTTAGAAGAAGCTGCAGCTCCAGTGCTGCAGCGTTCTGTTCCTTTCACTGTCAATCACTGGCATTGATTTCGATAGGAACTCTTTGTGTGTCCAGAAGAGCTTATCAGTCCCTCTGGAACGCCTGGGCTGGTCGTGGGTATACAGAATGTGCGCAGCGGCCGGGAAAGAGGCATAAAGAGAGATTCTAATACATTTTTAATCATGGTGTGGGTTGGTTAAAAGGGCTCCATCACGTTTTAATTTTTGTGCCATGAAACTTGTTATACTTTTTATGTTTGTTTTCAAGCATGTAAACGTTTGGACAGATTATAGTTCGTCTCAGAGACAGTAACCAGATGCATTCTTTATTTAGTATCGTGAATACAGGGTATTTAGACACTCGCCTGTCTCCTTATTACGGTGCTCTCGGGTCTCATCAAGTGCCATCCAGAGATCGGTGGCAGTAATTAGGGAGCAACAGTGATTTAATGCTAAAAGGCATATATATGCCAGTCATATTTTACATTTATAGAACCTTTTATGAAGATTTTTTTTTTTTTTTTTTTGTAAAGAAAAAATACAAATATGAATTTATCGTTACTCTTGAGCGCTCTGTATAATGGAGTTCATCTTAACATCAGGGCTGATAAACTTTAGCCACGGCTTGATTTCCAAAATTGACGATATGGAAATAAATGTCCTTGTTTTTGGAAAGAAAAGTAAGTTTTGTCCATTAAAGTAACATTAAATGGATCCAGAGCAGACTGGGGTTAATGTTATAAATGACTATTCTAGCTGGAAACGGCTGGTTTTTAATGGAATCTCTTCATAGGCGTACAGAGAAGGAATTTGAAATTATATATATATATATTTTTTTGCTTTCTTTTGCATCAAAAGCAGGAGGGGTAGATAGAAGGGTTGACCTTGATGGACCTCAGTCCTTTTTCTATGTATGCGTGTGACTATGCATGCTGTGTTGTATGAGAATTCATAGTAGATGGAGCTAATCAGAAACGTATTTTTTCCTATAAAAAATGTATATTTTTACGTGCTCTGAACCTGGGTTAGGGTTATAGGAGCTGCACCATACAACTGGAGGGCCGCAGTCAAGCACTAGCTGCTTTAATCATTTTACCGACGGCCCCCGGGGCTCTTCAGCATCCTTCTGTCCGTGTCTCGCCGCTCTGCACGTGCTGTCACTCTACATATTGTATCCCTGCAGCGCTTTCACTCCCCACCGTCCTCCTGTCATATGAATCTGCGCAAGCTCTGTGAATGTGTGTAATATCGTAGGGGAGATGCCGCCGCCGCCGCCCGCATGATCCATCTCTGGGAATTGATACCTATTGCGTGGATTTTTGTGATTGGCCGCTCAACCTTTCCGGTTGCCTAGCAACCACAAATCGTCTCTCGGTCCCTTCCTTGCCTGGGTTCACACCAGCATTAATAAAGGATTTAATTGCAGCTCAGAGATGCTGTGTTCTGTTTCTTGGGAGTGCGAATATCATTAACACTTTCCTTGCCAGAAAAGCAACATTTACTCGCCCCCCCCCCCCTCTTGACTGCAACATTAATTGGAGGTGGGGGAACCCGCAGTAATTGCAGATGCGAGAGCAGTGCCTTATGGGAAATATCATGTGCATTAACGCTTGGTTAGCTATACATGCTACATTTTTAAGGCAAGGTCATGTAAAGGACAAAAGAATCTTTGCTGCAGATAATGGATGATGTACGTCGCCGTGATAACTGAAAGAAATGCACACTACCCGATTGTATGTCTCGTAGTTGGGGGAATGGGAGTAAGCTTGCGAGCAGGGCTCTCTGCACCAAATGTATCGGTTTGTCTTAGTCTGTCAATTCTTGTCTTGTCATATCCCTTGAATTTATGTATTGTATTAAGCGCTGCGTAAACTGTTGGCGCTATATAAATAAAGGATAATAATAAAAAAAAACAAAAATAAAAAAATTTGACAGTTAAAGGGACCCAAAAGAATACATATTAAAGGACGAACTATACATTAAAAACACATGATAAAAAAAAACCCGAAAAATAAAGCGCATACCCTGAGGTAGCAGCTGCAGCTTCCCTCCTCTGTGGCTTGGTGATTCTTGCTCCCGTTAGCCAATCAGTGACAGACGAGTGCGCTTATTGAGATCATTGGGAGAGCTTTCCGAGCATGCGCACCGGGCGTCCGCTGAGCCGGGGCTGGAGCTGACTGGAGGCAACTATATTTTTGGCATAAACTAATAATGAGGTATCCCACACGTACAAAAAAAGAAAGCTGCCTTTTTTATGATGAACCTTCCGCCAAAACCTGACGCGTTTTGCATGTAGCCAGCCAACCACAGGTTCTGTACATTTACAATAGGATATAGAACCTGAAATAAAACCTTTTTTCTGGCAACAGTATAAAAACAAATCAAACATTTCATTTCTCTCCTCCAAGCCGGATATATTGAGATCACGGAGTCCTTCCTGATCATTTGTGTCCTGTAAACCATTCACCTTTGTAGTCTCTAAACTCTCACCTTCTGTTCTAGGTACGTGAACACGTTATTAAAGCTGATTCCTCACGCTCTGAGCCTGCAGGACCAACTGCATCAAGCCGTGCAGAATGGAGACATGGAAACGTCACACGGGATATGCCGGATCATTGTGGCCTTGGGGGAGAATCATTCTCGGTATGTTAGACCTGTGCAGTCAGCCACACTGGATGTGTATATGAGTTATATTCTGTATGTAAGACTGGGTTTATAGTCACCGCCACAAATAATGCAGACAGCCTCCTTTCTCTACGACAAGGGATTATAGTTTATAGATTATAGATTAGAATTACAATTAATTTGAGTAAATAAACTTAATATATAGATTTTTGTTGTTTATAATAACCAATAGTTATGTATTAAAAATCCAGCGTAGGAGTCTACCATGGGATCTGCACGATTCCTCCTCATTAAGTTCTCTCTTCTGTTGTTCATCTGCTGATTGTCGTCTTGGTAAACTTTTAAACTAAATGTCTACAAACCCATTATTCTGTTTGACAAACACGCTAAGTGTTGTAATGGTGACAGTTTCCCTTTAAATATGTCAAGGGTGGGATTTTGCTTGGGTGGGGCTTGTCTGGTTCTGGGCAGGGCTGACGCGTAGCCACGCCCCCTGCCTTTCATGCTGTCTGGTTTTATGGGCAAATACAGTCCTGGATATAACGGGGCGGGTGGGGCAAACATTTCTTCTATGCGTTCGGGGGGCAAGGTATGAGTAACTATCAAATCCTAAAATGCTTGTCAGGATTGCAGTGATTGGGGAGTGGGTTAAACGCACAATTCCTGCGTTATATTTAGGAAATCTTTAGTTGCTCTTTCACTTTTTGCATTGTTGAAGCCATGGAGCATATGGAACCAGCTCTAATGTGCTCACACCGTGTCTACCTCTCTGTCTGTGTAGGGCCCTCTTGGATCAAGTGGATCACTGGCAGAGCTTTCTGGCTCTGGTTAACATGGTTATGTTTTGCACTGGGATCCCGGGACATTATCCAGTGAATGAGACCACCAGCTCGCTCACCTTGACATTCTGGTATACGTTGCAGGTAACTTATATGGAAAGTGTTACTTTCATTTTAATAATGTGAAATTACTCGGATACATTGAATATCTGATACTGTAAACACTGTGACCCGTTTGATACATTTAGCTGGGGAGGCTCCGTGTACAGGTGTTACAAGCATGAGGCTTCCCCTTAAAGAAGGATTTCCCATTGTCGGTCATGTCCTCTGTCAGATCCTTACATGCATTTTACTCATTTGTGGCGTTAAAGCAAGTTAGTTTGTAGGGTTTATTTTATGAATGGACTGTTTATCATTAACCTGACTTTTTCAGGATGATATCCTCTCATTTGAAGCAGAGAAGCAGGCGGTGTACTTGCAGGTATATCGGCCGGTGTATTTCCAGCTTGTTGACGTACTTCTACAGAAAGCGCAGTTTCCAGCTGATGAGGAGTATGCTTCTTGGTCCTCGGATGAAAAGGAGCAGTTTCGCATTTACAGGTATCGACTCTTGATTTCTGAATATATAGAGGTTCAAATCTTATATAGACTTTGTTGCTGGTTGTAAACATCAGCATTGGTTAAAAAAAAACAAACCACATTGTTCATTTTTGGCATAATTTTAAAGATCTGCCTTTCATAACTTTTTATAAACCTACATCTTAGAGTATTTGGGGGACTTCATAGTTAGGGGGTGTAAACATGCATAGGATAGTCATACGGCTCTTGAATATAAGATGAGACTAACGACTGATTAAGGTAAATCAGGAACAATGGGCAGACTAGACGGGGGCCGAATGGGTTTTATCTGCCGTCACATTCTATGTTTCCTTGTTAAACATGTACAGTGTTGAGGGCATTTAAATGTTTTATGCAGAGGTTTTGCCTTTCTGCTTCATACTGGGATACCAGACATTTCGGGGTCTGTCTGATACAGGTTGTCATGCTTCTCCTCTCTTGCAGGGTGGATATATCAGACACTTTGATGTATGTGTATGAAATGTTGGGTGCAGAGTTGCTCAGTAACTTGTATGATAAACTCGGACGGCTTCTCACCTCGTCGGAGCAGCCAGCATCATGGCAGGTACGTTCCAAAACTCCAGTGATGGACTGGCAATGATAGATCGTGTTCTGCTGGGAAACTGCAGAGTGTCCACATTGACATTTTATTAACGTTATGTTAAGTGATCCAGAAAAAAACTGTGAAATACAGCAGTATAGATAGACATTAGATATGCCTAAAAATGGCTGTTATGTGAAACCTTGAGATGTGCCTTTTGCAAATCCAAGACATTTTAGAAAATGCTAAAGCGGGAGTTGCTAAGATCAAAACAATTCCAGAAGCCGATATCCAGTTGGCTTCATGGTATTTTAAGCCAATCACATAGATTTTTAAGTCATGCTTAACGGCCATACATGCGCTGAAGGGAGCTAATGACAACTGTTCTCTCTGCAAAACAAGTAAACACTTCAGATTTTCTAACGTTATGTAAATGCACTCGTATAAGGGGAATTAAATTGTTACACGTCAATAAGTCGCTCTTGAGTTCTACTAACATGTGCCGCCATGCTTTGGAACCATATTTAATCAGCTTATTTTCAAAGGGATATTCTGTGGCTTTTCGTTTTGTTTTTTAAGAAGCTCCGGTGGGTTGTTGCCTTTTTAATTCAGCCTTGCGTCTCTATTTTCTCTTAGGTTTAACACTAGAACACAAGAGCAATACCAACAGGACTCTATCATTAAAACATTTACTGATTTGCATTTGTTAAGTAGCTTAGCGGGTGTTAAAAATACCTGGTATTCATACAGCTATGCATACAATTTGGCAGCAGCTTGACACGTTAAAGAATAGATTTCTTCATTCCCTTAAGTGATCTTAGGTTTTTTTTTTTCCAAATTCAAAGCATGATTTCCCTTGTTGATTCATTAATCGCAGAGATGTTGACGAGGCATTTTCCAAAGGAATTGCTTGTGGTCTGTTTGGCATTAAGCACTCGGGGTATTGAACCAGGCTAAGTGTACAGATATTAGATTATTGATTGATTCTTGTTCCCTGTAGCACACAGAAGCTTTACTGTACGGCTTCCAGTCCATCGCGGAGACTATAGATGTTAATTATTCAGATGTGGTACCTGGGCTCATTGGTCTTATCCCTCGAATCAACATCAACAACGTGCAACTTGCAGACACAGTCATGTTCACTATTGGTAAGTGAGAAAGATAACATTTAACCATTTTCCTCCTAGACATTATTTCCTAACAAACTGCTTATCAGTTGCCATGGAAAATAAAAGTGAGGAAGCGGAATAGATAAAAATAAAAGTGGGAATACACAATACATTTGTGTTCAGTTGGAAGTAATGCGTAAAAAAAAAAAAAAAGTTAAAATTCCAATAAAATCTTAATTCAAGCAGGCAAACATTCGAGAAACTCCTGATGACCCAAGTGGAAGGTATTTAGTGAAAGTGAAGGTTGATACCAGTACATTTTTATTCAAATGTAAATTCAGTGTCTCGTTTGGTTCAGTGCTGATCATATGGAAATTATTTTAAAACACGCTACCCGTCTCACCGCGCATGTACTGTTTCTGCTTTCTCCCAGGTGCCCTCGCGGAGTGGTTGGCCGATCACCCGGTGATGATCAGCAAAGTCTTGCCTTTAGTCCTCCATGCTTTGGGAAACCCAGAACTCTCTGTTTCCAGTGTGTCTACCTTGAAAAAGATTTGTCGAGAATGCAAATATGATCTAACCCAGTACGCTGCCAACATCGTGGCGGTCTCTCAGGTAAAGTCCGGGGATCCCTTCAATATGTCTCCAGTGTTATTTCTCACTTTATTGTTGTCTAAAATGAACAGCTTTAATATTTGTTCATTATAATTGTTTTACAATTATATATTTTTAGATCTAAGTCAATAAAAACACCATATATTTTACATATGTGATGGAAAAACAACATTTTCTGTTTTAGTTAATTTATGTCTATGTGATGGCTATAGATAACCAAATTCTGGTACAAAGTTCTAATTATGGCGCAGTTACCTTGGAAACTGATGGAATGGTTCTGCTAATTGCTCCGCATTTTATACTTTGCATCAAAATTGCTTGTAAACATGTTAGTACTTTAGTTTGGTATTATACTGTCCTGCGTGGGGGGAAAAAGATAATAAATACAATCTTTTCTCATTCACAGGATGTATTATTGAAGCAAATCCACAAGGTAAGATGAATCAAAATATAGCGGGATGTTCATTTTAAATGTGTAAAACAGGTCTTAAATAGGATTTACTTATTTACACCTTATAAGCCCAACTGTTCCTGTTCAAACACTATTTATAGATTATTTGATTTATATAGTGCTGTACAATGGCCAAACATGACATAACAAGGGTAATGCAGTACTTATGTGTTCCATACATTCTGCACCACTTTCAAAGCATCACATCATGTTCTAGCCGAGTGCTTTCTCTACTTTATTTCTATCGTACCACCTCCCACACTATTATATTTTATGTACGTCCTTTGATCGTTGAATACGCAGCCCAGTCGAGCAGTGTAGGTCGTGTTCTATATGAACGGAGTGTTATGTTGTAGGTGTTGGGTGCTTCCTCTCCTTCAGGATCTCTTTTCTTGCCTCTTCCCCCAGACCAGTCAGTGTATGTGGCTGATGCAAGCCTTGGGATTCCTGCTTTCCGCTCTGCAAGTAGAGGAGATCCTTAGTAACTTGCATTCATTGATCACCCCGTACATACAACAGCTGGAGAAGCTGGCCGATGAAACTGTGAGTCATTCCTGGCTTAATCCTCCTTGTAGAACAGTTTTCAGTCTTTGACGTTCTTAAACAATGTTTCTCAAGGAGTCGGGTATTAATGGAACAAATCGGTGGCCAGTTTTGCTGTTTTGTCCCAAAGGCTATTTACTAACAGTGAGCATTATATAGATGGGTTAAATTTCTTCTTTCTATCTTCACAATGCATAGTAAAAAGTCTACTTTGTTGTGTGTTCCCTGTAAGAAGTGATGAAATTGCTTCACAGACTTTGATGTGTTATATAGGACTAACCAAGCTCTTCTTATTGGAGATCATTATAATAATTTGGAAAATAAAAGCTGACAAAACACTGTATAGTTAAAGGTTTGGATCGAAATGTTTCATCTAGACTCATCTACAGGCTCTTGTCTAAGTCTTTATTTTTTTAATTTTTTTGCATAGCTCCTTACTGATGAACGCTAACATGCTTTTTGTATTATATCCACAGCCGAATCCATCCAACAAACTGGCCATTATCCACATCCTTGGGCTTCTCTCCAACCTTTTCACTACATTGGATATAAGTCACCATGATGACGATCATGAGGCCACAGAGGTGAAGAAACTGCCAGTCGTGCAGGGACCAAACCCAGTGAGTACCCCACGTTTAGGCAGTCTTGGATGGATTTATAAAGAGAAATTATAGGCCATGGTTATAACTGTAGATTGCCTTAGAAAACTGTGATGTTTCTGACATCACAGAACTTTTTACCCAAGAACTAGAGTTTGTCATTATCACCAGTTGTGTATAAGGCTGAAAACCACCTCTTTCTAACATAAAACTATTTTCTAACAATTCTATTCCAGAAAAGGTCGCTGCTCACATGCCTAATACCCCTTAACCCTCTATAATTTTAGATCATGCGTTCTCACTAAACCACGGCTTTATTGTTCGCCTTCCTTTTGCAGGTTGTGGTCGTACTGCAACACGTTTTCCAGCTCATCAGAAAGGTCTTAAGTACCTGGCTGAATGATGCACAGGTTGTGGAGGTAAGCAGCTGCTTTGTTTGTGTTGATTTCCTATATATGTTCCTAAATTTTCAAAATCAAACAAACTACCCTGGGGAATTTGTATTTCTAGTGAATGGAAGTGGCATTATGACTGGGGTCTGGGTTTCTATTACACATTCCTTCCAATGTGTACCTGCGGTATGGTAATTCAATTGTAAAAACTTAAAATCAGGATGGATTTAGCAATTTGCGGGACATTGTTTGGCGCGGAGCGCACTCTGTATACACACAGGTTTTAGATACATTTACAGATAAGTTTCGTTCTTTCTTTAAGGGATAGATCCATTCTGATGAATACATACCATGTGCATTCACACGCTGTATCCAATCCTCTTCTCCCGCAGGCAGTGTGCGCCATCTTTGAGAAGTCGGTGAAGACTCTGTTGGATGACTTTGCTCCCATGGTCCCCCAGCTGTGTGAAATGTTGGGGCAGATGTACAGCACGATACCACAAGCTTCAGCCATCGATCTCACGCGCCAGGTAAAACAGTCGCATATCGACCTGCCTTCTTCAGGATTATGCTGATATTTTTGTTTTAATACAGTTAAATATAAACCTTTTAATTTTTTTATTGAAAACATTGAAACTTTTTAAGAATTTAATTTCAAAAGTTGATAAGGTAACTATGCATCAAAGGGCAAGTGTGATGTGTTTTCCCTTTGATGCTTAGTTACTTCAACGATTTACTAAGCCTTAAAAAATAAATTCTTAAATGTGGATGTTATCAATAAAAAATATCATGCTGGAACATGCTAAAATAGTATATATTTGCAGGTAATGTGCAAATATATACTATTTTCACATGTTTAGACCAAACATACCAAAAATGTGTTATTTTTATAAATACAGTAACAGAGGGTGCAAAGTAAAATTAGATATTCTGAGATTTTTATCAGTGGATTAATACCCCAATAAACACCAAACAGCTGGTTGTTTTTTTTGGATCAAGTCTGAATTTTTACCCCCTTGCCTTTTACAGATGGTTCATATTTTCACCAACGAGCCGGCTCACTTCCCTCCAATCAAGTCCCTCTTCCTGCTGGTCACGTCGTTGACCCTCAACCTGTTCCAGCAAGGTTAGTTCTGACGAGACGGGTACAAACATGCCAATCGGCTTTGCCACTTCTGTCTCGCCTGCGGTTGGTGGGTTTGGTTACAAATATTCCAGTATGAGAGGAGTTTGTCATCAGAAAATAAGTATTTCTAATTGTAGCTTTTATTTTTAAAAATATCTTCATATCTTCTTCTGGCACGATCATATTGATGAAGTTGGAGTAGGAGAACTCGGACGTTAAATGATTTTAAAAAAGCTATCCAAGATGGCAAAATGGATACAAGCAATCGCAGAATCAAGACGGCTTTTCTCAATGTACTTATGTTATAAGATAACAATATACATTAGTAACGAAGATCTTGTCTGTAACAGAATGAAACCAGGATAGCGGAGAAAGACCCTACGGTATTTGTAGCATCCTTTGTAAGTAAATATAGAGCGAGGATGCCGGTTTGGGTTCACTAGAATGTGACCCCTGGGTCCGGCGTTGCCAACAGCGCAGATTCTAGATGCTGTGACAGCAAACACACCAGGTACGAAACCCTCAGATCATCTAGAATCTAATGTACCTTTGGCACTTGGTCAGATGTCTGTTGGAGAGGCATCGGAAACCGTGTTGATGTTCTGCGGACAAGTAGATTGATCAAGACCTAATTTAGAGGGTGTTTCAAATAATTAATCTTAACTCGTAAACAGGTAGGGCAGATGCTCTTTTACGAGTGCTGGGTGTGTTTGAATAAAGGACTCGTCTTAAAACTGAAATACCGCTGCGATCTGTAATATTGTATGTGGTAGAGACGCCTTTCTATGTATTTGTATCGCTAATAGTTGTGCCTATACTTGTGTGTATTTAGTGGCGGTGCACATAAGGATATCCAAAGTGATTAAAAGGGTCAAAAGGGGTGAAAATCCCTTACATGTTTGTAATCCTCACTATGTCCCTTGTATATACATGCAGTGGGAAAGGTGACATTCAATGTTTCCTTTTTCTAACTGGCGACTAATCCTTTTGGTGATCTTAAACCCTCTGAGCGCCCGAAAAATGAGAGAGCCCAACGGCTGGGTTACGGGAAGGCACTTCTTACCCGAGACTCGGAGGCTTAAGTGTAATTTGTTTCCATCCTCCCTTCTCCTGTCCAAAGCAAAATATCTACATGAATGGAACTGTCTGTTCATCCTGCGCTCTTTTGATGTCATTGTATCCTCCCTGTATGCTTATGAATTGCTATCAACTGAAGCAGGGTCTTGGTATATGTAGGAGGCCAGAATGATGTCATAAAGCAGGAAGTCGGCAAATAATTTTTTAACCTCATCAGGCTCTTCAAATGTCATGTTTCAGGTTTTTTGCCTTTTTTTTTTCTCCTTTGTGCTGTTTTTTTCCTTCTATTGATGATTTCTGTAACTGCTTCTTCCTATCTCTTTATAAATGTTTTGTATGAGATTGGATGACGTTGCGTTGTATGGAAACCTAACTAATATTTTCATCTGAGATACATGAAGACACGTTACCAGGTCGTCACCCGCCAAATGATCACGTTGCTACATTGGGGGAACAGGAAACAGAGATTAATGCAAAAAAGGGAAACTTTAACCGTTAAAAGAAGGTTTAAAAAAAGGAGCTTGCACTTTAACCTGTCTGTTCGCTCTGTAGACGCCGTATAACCCAGACCTCTGCAGGGATGAACTTCTGACCACATGTATTTGCTAAGCAGAACATGGGATGGTCGGGGTCCAAAGCATCTTCCTTTTATTTAATTTATTCTTTCTGTTTTTGGGTTCTTCAAGTCTCATAATTTTGTTTCTTTGACCAATTTCAAATTGTTCATGTCTTTTGCACCTCATGCCTCGTCCTTGCACCTCACTCCCGTGCCCCGTCCTCAGCCCCTCCACCTTCCCTTAACTTTCTGTATCACATGACTTTTATATGAGATTGAGTTGCTGTTTGTATAATTTTTTTCTTAAGTTACATCTTTATTATATTTTTAGGACCCAGGGACCATCCTGATATTGTTGATTCATTTATGCAACTCCTGGCACAGGTGTGTTTTTGAGTTTATTTCATTCACTTTTCTTTCTTTCTTGCTCTTTCTATCTCTTCAATTTCCTTCCTCCTTTTTTGATTCAATTTAGCTTTCTGTTCTCTTCCCTTTTTTTCTTGCTATGATTTCTTTCAGTTCAGTAGCGTTTCTCCATCAAGTTTTGCACCAGGTCTTGGGTTTTAAATGAATGGAAAACAAGTTACCGATGTGTTTCTATAGCCTTCACATTGAGCCGGCACGAAACGGTCCTTATATTGTGTTTGGGTACGGCACCAAAGGGGGCTTTAGCGGCTACGGATCCTCCTCCCCTAATGTATGGCGGAGCACCTTTTGTGGAATGTGGTCCACTTTGGTCACTTGCGTTGGGGGGGATTACTGAAGGATGCACTCAAATCAATGATTTAACCTGGAAGTACCGACTCATACTTACAAAGCAAACCGTATCTGTGTTTCACTGTATAGAATAATTCACAAGGAATTCTGGAAGGTCTGTCTAACCTGCGGATGTCATCGCTAATTATATAGTACCATATAGCATATAAGTATACTAACAATGCTATTCTAGTTTTTTTATATGCCATTATTTTTAAGGCATGTATTATGTTTTTATCTTTTTTTATTATCCGGCCTTATGATTCAGAGATGATAAAGATCAGGTTAAGAAACGATTAAACCTATTTGATCAATTTTAGGGAAAAACATAAGTGTTGATAAGTACAATTATCTGCAGGAGCTGAAACTCATCTGTGTATTTTATTTATGGGCAAATTATGCTTCAATACTGATATAGAAGATGCAAAAATTCATGGTAAAAAAAAAAAAAATTGGCCACTGAAGGGATGTCGTCTGTTACACAGAACGTCGCTAGAGGGAAGGGAAATGAATGTTAAGAACCAATTTTATTCTACTTAAAATACCCCAGCCATATTATATATAATGTCTTGTAAACAAAGGTGTTCTGAGTCCAATCCCCCAAATAAAAGGTTTTAATTTATGTGGGGGGGACAGTCCCAGAACAAACAGAGCCTTGAGAATCGAGTCCACAAGGGTGCAGGTCGCTTTAGAAGGTGTGCCCGGGACATGGGCCGGAAAGTGTTCCCATATCAGAGGGTCTAAACCCAGACCGATACGGTTTCAACTTTTCTTTTAGTCATTACGACATTTGTTCTTTAAGATCGGATCTACGGTGTTAAGTTCTTGGACAAAGAGGTTCTATAATCCAATATCTGGAGTGTACGCGTCTTATCTTGGTTTAATGTTTTGTTACAATGCCTGTCCTTTAAACATACAATCTACATAATAACGCAGAGTGAATTATTGTAACCGGGACCACAGAGCGCGTCCTGCTGGCTGCTTTAGCCGATGAATTGAATTATCCACTGATTTTGGAACATATTCGAGTACTTAGTAAGCACTGTACTGCACTTTATTTCAAATGGGGGAAGGGGTCGCATTAATAAAATTCCTGACATTTTTACCTGGGCCCCCATCAAAATAGATACAAGCGCCTTATGCGCATGCTCATATGGGGTCTCGCTGGGCCGCCAGAAAGTATTGCTTGAGCCATAGCCAGCTGAAGGTGAGTATCCGGACTTGTGTATTGCTGAGGATGGGATGTTTTCCAACGGATGGTCGGAGGGGCAGGGAAATAAATATAGAAATGGCTCTGATGAAGCCCTCTATGCGCTTTAAGATAGTAAAAAAAAAAACAAAAAAAAAAACCTTAAATATCAGGGCTACGGTGTAACTTTAAGCACCAAATTCATGAGCCGATACTGGTGGCTCGCTTACCGGCAACAAACTACTCGCAGAAAGACCCAGCTCTTACCCACCCGGCTCATAGCGGCAGTCACTGCAGGTAAGTGGCTACCGTAACGGAGGAGATTTAGGACTTTATGGAAAGTTCTGTTTATTGGTTGTATCTGTTACGCTTTACAGGCCCTGAAACGCAAGCCCTGTCTCTTCTTATCCAACGAGCTGGATGTCAAGGCTGTCTTTCACTGCGGTAAGTCCAAAAAAGATCCGATCATTGCCGGCACCTCATACAGCGTTCATTTATAGGGGGGAATCAAACCGAATCCCAGAGCAGTGAAGACCGAGCTGGCGCCCTGAACCCTTTTGGTTCTATTTAGAAAGGGAAGATTTTGGGAAGCGCATCGTCGCCCCTGTGTAGCCGTAGCGGCCCGGCTCTCGCAAATATTTAATTGGCATCACCGAGGGCTTGTGGATGCTGCTGCCCAACTAGCCGCGTGCCTTCTGTCCTCCCCTGGACCATGACTTTTGTACCCCGCTCGGTTAGTCTAATTTTTTTAAAGCTTAATTATTTTCTTTCTGCTTGCTTTTCCATACAGCCGTCATCTCTCTGAAGTTTCCGGAAGCACCCACTGTTAAATCCAGCTGCAACTTCTTTGTGAGTATATTTATGGTAGCCCAGCAATTTCTATATATATATGTGCCATATATACATATGTGTATATAGAATATATCAGGAATTTTGGGCTTGAACACTCATTTTTGAGTGGTGAGGGATAGATGAAGTTAGTTTCGCTTTCTTTTAAGGGAGATTGTGTCATTTTGAATCCCTACTTAGCCAGGGACTGCCAGGCAATATATATTTATTCACTGGAGATTTATGAGCTGTATATGTTTAGCGTTCTTAGCATGGTTTTAGATTTAGAATTCCAGATTTCTCACCTGATTAGTGAATATGGTATCGATCTTGAAAAAATAATTTTTAAGGTTAATCTTGTAAGTTTTTTTAATTTTTTATCCCAGACTGAATTTTTGCCGCGATGCAGTGAACTCGCACCCGTGGGACAAGTGATCCACAACGATGGGAAGATTCTGCTTCAAGCCACACTAGAGGTGAGAGTGCAGATCATGCCATTAACTCTTAAAGCTAGTAAACTTAATTCATCATCTAGAACAGGGGTTCTCAAACTGCGGCCCTCCAGCTGCTGCAGGACTACATCTCCCATAATGCTCCTTCAGCTAAGGGGCTGGCAGAGGAGTATGGGAGATGTAGTCCTGCAGCAGCTGGAGGGCCGCAGTTTGAGAACCCCTGATCTAGAAGAACGGTCTTTTTCTTCCAAGTTACTCGTTAAGTCACTCCAACGATGGGAAGGTTTTTCTCGCTGGTGGCTGTTTCGGCAGCACAGATGGACTTGGTATAGTTCTACATTTGTATGAAACTGCAGCGTACAGAAATGCAGCACGCTCGTTCTATACGCGTAGACAAAAATATCATACGCTCTGATTTATTGATGACAAAGGTGAAGGTAATAAAAATCAATGCATTAAAAATCTTAGTTCAGCATTATAAAAGCTGTTAACAGAACAAAGCTGAGGTCTTCTGATCTGGTTATCTGTAGGTCTCTGTGTGTTTCGTTTAAGGGCATATAGTATATTTCAGTACCAGTTTAAACATAAATTCAATATGGTAGACAAAACATTGCTGTTAAGTGCATTTGGATTATAATGGATCTACGTTCTGTAGCACAAATAAATTTGGTTCCGCATATATACAGGGAACCGATATCCATGTACTCGTTACGCTTTCTAACCACCTGCTGCTTTGTATCATTGTACGTGAAGGGGATCGGCGGACAGGCGTCGCGCAACGTCATGGACCACTTTGCGGATATCATTTTCTGCATCAACAAAAACTGTTTTTCGTATCTCGTGGTGTGGATGAAAGAAGTGATGCAGCAGGACGGCTTCCCCTCGCCTCGGCTCACACGGGAGCAGAAGGACAACTTCAGCCAGCAGATTCTGAGGTGGGTACGGCCCCTGCGGACGGAGGACGTAGGCTCTGTAGGTCAATCGCATTTAACGCGGTTATTGCTTGGCCCTAAGCAGAGTGTTACGGCGCACCCGTTAACCATAGCCTCGCAGCGTGAGTTTGCAGGGGGTCGAAGTTAGCTCTCTAACTATTTGTTATACCTCTGCAGGGAGCGTGTGAATAAGCGACGGATCAGAGACATTGTGAAGGAGTTTACCCTGCTGTGCCGTGGGCTGCATGGAACAGAGTACACTGCCGACTATTGATCATCTCCAATGGCGGAAGTTCCCCCCCTAAAACTGGCAAACGCATCTGCAATGGCTCCTCAGTCACCAAGTGATCAAGCACAGTGTGTTTTTCTTGTTTGCAATAGCTACCAACACTCTTGTTCTTTTTAACCCCTTTGTGCTGCTGGTATGCCTGTAGCTGTTGGAAACCAAGGAACAGCTTAAGATCCAAGCAAAAGACCACTCAGTTCAGGTGATCGGACCGAGTGCCCAAGCCCACCTCCTACGGACACCATAAATGAGTGAAACCAATAGGGGTTGCCGTGGGATGATATGGGGTTAATGGAACGCTCCCTATTGGACAAGTACAAAGCCCCAGTCCATGATGGCGCCATTTAAGCTCCTGTGTGTCTGCTGCTTTCCTTCAGATTATATTATTATCAAAGAGCATGAATGCAGGTTTTAATCTGTCTCGTCCATTTTCGCTGGATGAATTAGGACTTCGTAGACTTGGGGTCCTACAAGATTGGTATATATATATATAAATACGTTTGTGATGTTTGAACCTGGGGATGTCTGCTTGGAAATGTCAGTAAAGAATATATTTAAAGTACTTATTGACTGCTGAAGCATGCCAACCTACCACTATTAAAGCAGCTATTCCTTTCTCCTTGCATAAAACCCCTTGAACAAAGGTGTCATTTTTCCATTTTTGGTTTTTATTTTATTTTTAATAAAACCTGTTGGATGCCAACAAGCCGACTGGCACTCAGTGGGTTTCAGAAAGCAAACAGGATAAAAAACCTATAACCTTTATTTAAAAAAATAAAAATAAAGTATCCAGCTGTGTTTATAAGGAAGCTTATAACTTCATTTTGTGAAGTCACTTATACTTTAGAGTTCTGCCACTTTTCCCAAATCCTATGTTTTATTGTTCGGTACACTAAGTACCAATGGTGTAAATAGACTAAATAATATGTATAATTAAAAACTTACCTTCTGCATGCCATAGGAGTAGCGATTTTAGCTTCCATTTAGCAGGATCTGCCTGATTATTCCTCCCCATTACGTTATCTCTCCCTAAATGCTAAGTTGGTGATTGTTGTCGATTGGTTCAGACAGCCGTAAAGCACAAGCAATAGGTACTTTAAATAAATCAATGTAGTTACGCTAAAAGCTTTGATGGTGGCAGTTCCCCTTTTAAACATAATGTTAGTGTGCTTTAAAGCTCCATGTCACATTTAAGGGTTCCCCGCGGTAGATTTTACAGTCTTCCTCTATTTATATTGTATATATTATATGCCATTACCTCTACTAAAGGAGCTTATTTGAAATGCGTTTTTTAATACAGGGAAATATGAGTAATGATCACCAACCGGGTGAAAATCATATGGAACGGTCTTGAGATTCCAGGCTAGTAAATATATATATATTTATATATATATATATATATATATATCATTGCTGGGTTAAATTTGCTAATATAGAGGATTTGCAGCCGGTATCGCGCTGTATAGAGATCTCATATTAATCGGTCTACTCAACTACTGAATTTTCTTTGCATCTAGTGCGTTTTTAACTGAATCTTCCCGTTCTCTCTGAATTTTCTGGAATTTTGTAAATCCGGACTGGTAAAAAAAAAAAAAAAAAAAAGCAACAGCCTGGAGCATCCTCACGTCTTCTCTGGCACAGGACTCGCCGTAACGAGTTACTTACTTTCTATGCTTCAAGGAAGCAATAAGCATCAGCTCCGTGTTTCTAGCTATTGTAAAGATATAGTTGTGTGAATATTCTATGTATTATTTACTTCTCTATGTTTTTAAATGTCTGCTTGGTTCTATAGCTATAACGGAACGTGTGCTTATTTATTTGTGTGCTAGAATTACCCCTACCATACCAAACCGATCATTTGTACGTATTCTAAATATACCCCTGATTCCATCAGGATGGGCATTAAATAATTAACAGCTCTTATGTGAAAGAACAACTCTTTGGATCTGCAGAAATGCTGCCCCCAAGTGGCTTGGAGGTGTAACGACGGCTGGAATACGTAAGCTTTGTTTTAAAATCTTCTTCGCTCTCGCCCTCCGACTTTAATTAACGCAAGTGGCTTTTCTTTTTCTGTGGCAAGGCAGCTGAACGGTGTTCTGAAGCGCCGGTATCCCTTTAGATGCTCTTTGGCGTATCTGACAGTCGGAGCACTGACGCCGTACGTTAATAAAGTCTCTTCTAGGATTATAAAGGTAGTTTTGCGTTGCATTTTAACCTTTTTTAACTTGCAAAATAAAAACAGCGTTACAAAAGGAAATGTTATGTTCCTAATTGTCTGTGGATTTGCCAGGATTGTCGGACGTTCCATCTACTGTGGACTTTCTTTGCGATGTGGCTATAGAGGCTGTCCGCACGGCAGCCGCGGCGTCTGCGGTGTGTAACTTGCATACCTTTGGAGTAAATACCCCTATTCTACCCATACCCCATACCCCATACCTTGCATAGGGCTAATATTTTGCACTCCTTGTTTGAAGATCTGTAATCACAGGTCAGCCACTTGGTGACCCCCCCCCCCCCCATTTGTTTTTTTGTGGCAGACTGAAAGATCATTGTGTCTCTGGCCAAATACCTCCTTCGTAAATATTAAAGTCGTGCCATTTTATTTTTTTGTTACAAAAATGTTAATTTTATTACACAATACAATTCGCAAGCAGTCATCTATAAAACTGAAAATCTTACAAATCTCTTGGCCCCTAGTTTAGTAAAAAAGTAAGAAAAAATATATAGATAGGGTTTTTTGTACAAAAATACATTTATTTATTTTTTGTTTTTTTATTAGTAATTAAACAAACAAAAATGTGATAATGCATTCAATTGTAAATAGTATAAATAACAGCCATAAGGTAAAACCATTGTCTGAATTAGTAATATAGGCTTCACATGAAAATCACGCCATTTTCAAACATGTAAGGTAAGTGGACCACCGTAATGAGCGCTTGTGTTGATTGCTCAGCATTCTGATCACCTGTTTATTAATAGGACCGCAAAAAAACTGACTGCATCCATTCAGACTATAAGAAAGGGATTTTCACTTAAAGACGTAAAAGGGTTCTTTACAGTGAGAGCAGTAAAGATGTGGAATTTACTAGCTACAGACAGATTCAGTAGCGATGGGCTAGACAAGTTTTCTTTCTCCACTTCACGAGGATTGTTTTCTGGCTCAACAACAGGGTTAACCTGAATTGTCTTGTGGCTTTTTTCAACCTAAATTACGATGTTCCATTCAGCACCGGTTTTTCCAAAGCAAAATTGTAACATTCAGTTCTTTAAAAAATAAATAAGAATAAAATTCCTTTAGTTTTGAGCGCTGGACTGCGTTACGTAACTGGGAATACTAGCCCTAGTATTTTGAGGGATAATGGTGCATTGCACAGTGCTTTAGAATCTAATGGCATCATAATAAAACAATTAACAATAATAATAATAATTATTGCAGGAATTAAATTGTTTATTAAAAGCTTGCCTTAAGCTAATGCAGTTTACCGAGCTGCCACTAGGGAGCGCTGTGATATCATGCCTCGGCTGTCATACTGGGAATAGGAACGCGGTATTATTATTATTATTATTGCATCCTAATAAGTGAGATATAATAATCACAAATCAAATGCATCCTGATGTAACATCTGGTAAACAAAAGATGAAAGGGAGAGCTTTTGTTCCCGAAATTAACCCTTTGATTTGGGAAGGATGTTAAAAGGGTAAACCCCAATACTACGTTGGAAAAGAATACCGAATGTAGAAAAATAAAGATAAAAGACATACTACCTGTTCCATAGCGTACAAGCCATATGAGGAGAAAATGTTTCAATCTGTACTAACAAGAAAAAAAAAGTATCAAACTCAGGATGCCTGTGTGGACCAAACTTAATCAGATTTTTTCACTAAGGTTAGGTTTCCACTTGGGTTTTTTTTTTTTTTGCAAAAACGCCAATTCAGCCACACAGCGTTTTTTTTGTGAAAAAACTCTGCGGCCAGATGTTAGCTGTTCTTCAATAGGAAATCGCAGAATGCCATCTCCACTTGACGTTTTTCTGTTTGGCGTTTTTTTCAGTCCTCTTTGGCGTTTTTCTGCGTTTTTGGGCTCTGTGGCAGTTTTTCAGAATCGCAGCATGTTGACACTGGCGTTTTTTACAAGGAAATCTTGGCGTTTTTTCTTCAATAGACGGCTATGGGAGAGAAAAAACGCCATGAAAAAGCCATGTGGGTTTTTTGCCTTGGCGTTTTTTATGGCGTTTTTTTCCACAGTTACAATGCAGAGGATGGACCCGGTATCTGTGTGTCCTACGAGAAATAGGCGGGAAACAAACAGTTTCACAGAAAAGGCTAAAACGCCAAAACGCAGGAAAATGCAGCGGTGGTTTTCTTGGCGTTTTTCCTGGCGTTTTTCATCAAGAAAATAACGCAGGATAAAAACCCAAGTGGAAACCTAGCCTTACTCAGTCGCTGCATCCCTTACTGCTGAAGGGATCCGGTCTGTTTTAATTGATGTAATCCAGTTGGAACGGTGAGATGTTCTCCATCGCTCTAAAATTGGGGCTCCGAGCACGGTGTTTTAAGTAATATTTGCTGGCTGTGCACGGATCTCTCGCTTTGTACGTGTTGGTAATTTCAGCAGCACCCCAGAATCTGGATTTATGTTTTCTAGGGTATGCTTTCCTGTATATATATTATATATACGGTATGTATATATATTATATAATCTATCACGCACACAGCAGGTGTTCTGGATCAATCGCTTAGTGATACGCAGCATTAATTATTTGGCTTCATATTAATTAGTGAATTAACCCTTACTAACCCTTTTGCATTCATCAGTTTTTTTTGCCTGTAAATAACATAAATGCAGCCTTTTATTTGCCTCCGTTGATCATCCTGTTTTGCCGCATAACGAGCACATTGCGGAAATAAACTGTGTTCTTAGTAATAACCATTATTAATATTCATTCGCTCAAATCCCACCCTGATGACAGCGAGCAGCCCCCCCCCCGTATATCCGCATCGACAACCAACATCTGTTCTCATTTTCTGTTTCATGTTAAAACTGGCGATTGCGGTGCGTCCCGGCGCAAAGCCCCGCGTGTAACTCCCATAGCTTCGGAATACGGATGGCGACAGATGGTGTAAAGTAAACAGCGGGGAGGACTGAGGCCGATTCCTCGAGATACTCCACATAAAACAAAAACAGTGTTACCTCATACCTCCCAAGTGTCCCTATTTAAGCTGGGCAGTACCTCTTTTAACATCAAATCCTCCTCTGATGTTCTTCTTTTCTGGATATCCTCGTTTGCTGGGTACGAGGATATCACAGGGGTCTGCAGCCCTAAATGTTACAGCAATTTGCATAGAAGAAGCAAGAAATGGTTTTATAAATGTAATTATGGAAGTAAAATACGTTATTCTCAAAGTAACATGAGGCAGTTTTTCTTTACTGAGTGGGTGGTGGGTAAGTGGAGCATCCTCCCAGCAGAAGTGGTAGAAGCTAATAAAGTAAAATTATTAACATGCGCGGGATAGACATACGGCTCCTGAATCTAAGACGAGACCAACGACTGATTAAGGTCTGAGTGAAGAAAAACTGGCAAACTAGACGGGGCCGAATGGGTCTGATCTGATGTCAAATTCTATGTTTTAGAGGTCACAAAGTCACCTTTTATAGAAATCCATTTAAAAAATAAAATGTCCCGATTTTGACATTTATGAAAAAGGAATTTTAGGGTAAATCAAAATTTCTTTATTTTTTTGAAATTTTTCAGTAAAGGGGGGGGGGGGGTAAAACAGAAAGCGAGTATCGCATTGAGAGACCTACAGTAATACATCACAATATATGAGAGGCAGGATGCATTATAATAACTCGTATGTGCGTGGAAAGAGCCAGACATCAAGAGATACATTTGACAAAACAATGTAGAACGGCCCGCAAGCTACATCCAATAAACACCCCGTTGTTACATACATGGCGGCGGGAGAAGCTCTCAGACGGAAGACCCTCAAGTCGGGGTACAGAAGCAATAAGGGAAGAGGGGTAAAACAGAAAAAGATTACTGCAACGAGAGACCGGGAGTAACACATCGCAATATATGAGAGACAGGGCACATAACAACAGCCTTATGACAAGAGGCAATGAGGTACAGCCGGTAACACATCGTAGAAGGGCTTGCAAGTTATTACAAAAGGCACTGTGTTGTTGCATACATGATGGCTAGAGGAGCTCTCATACCAGCAGCCCCAAAACGGAAGGAGAATCACTGAGACGGGTGAGGGAGGAGGGGAGGGAGGAGGAAAGAAGGAGAGAAAGAGAGAGAGAAAAAGGAGACACAAAAAAAAAAGGGAAAAAACAACCCCACCTGGCCACCCCAACCGAACTCGAAAAAGGAATTTTGTACCCCCCTACACTGATTAAAGCACTTTTAACTACTAAATTGGAGGGGAAAAAAATAAATGTAAAATATACTAAGGAAACATTGACATTGAATTTGAAACCATTTAATGTTAATATTTGTACAGCGCTGCAGAATATGATGGCACCATATATAACAAAATCATTTGATAAGTGTAATATTTTATATATACAATGTAAGGAAAGCAGGACAGTTAGAATATAAAAGGCATATGCCCTGAAATAACAGGACAAGACGGCACTTTTTTTTTCCACCCCGATATTTTTCACCTCTCATATTTATTATTTACCGTACAACAAATGCATCTGCATCTCTCCCCTCCCAAGACGGATGAAGCGTTGTAAAAACATGTCATTAAGCTCTTGGCCGTAAACTTGTTAATTAGACCATGCAGTTTCTTGGGGTGAATAAGTAACAGATGTGTAGATGTTAAAAACGTGAAGGGAGCTCAATAGGCAGAGCTTGGGGGAGAAGAGAGAGAGAGGAGATGTGATAGAAACATTTAACAAATTACAAGAGAGAAGATTATTTCAAAGGAGCAGAAATGTTAGAACCAGAGGGTCAGGGTAAGGAGGTTTTACTTTGCTGAGAGGGTGGTAGATAAGTGGAACAGCCTCCCAGCAGAAGTGGTGGAGGTTAATACAGTGATGGAATTTTAACATTGCAGTTCGCTGTAGCACTGCCGTAAAATAATTGGGAAACACATTGGGGAAGACTCATAAAATCGTTAGTGGGGGCTTCTGCTATTGGCTGTCCTATCCTATGTAGATGTTGACCCACTCTGCCCGTTGGGTCTTCTAGAGAATTTTGATCCAAAGCAGCCCGTTGAGGCTGAGGTTCCTCTTGAAGGTGGAACTTTGTGACGTCCGGACACACGCACGACTGTTTACTTTCTGAAGCATTGTGTAGGTTGTGGCTTAAACGTTGTGACGCACAACATTAACATCGTGGCACATGTGACGTGTTGCAGAAACAGCAGGGACAGCCGCTCAAAAGCCCAAACTCTTCTATAAATGCTTGCGCTGCTCCTCGTAGGAGGGAGTAAGTGGGTGTGACCAAGAAAAGAGGGTGCGGCTACCTCCAAATACCCTCAAAAGGGGTTGGAAGTGGGCACAACCAGCTGCCTCTTGCCCTGTGCAGATGACCGGGAGGTTTGGTAATCAGCAGAATTTTGGAGCCTCCAGGTATAACCTGGAGAGTTCCTGACTGTGATTGGTTCTTAAATAACTTGTTTTCATCCAGCCATAGCGCCCACCATTATGTGTCAAAGGTGCATTCTCACCTGACCCAGGTGCAGTAGTCCCGGGGGGGGGTTGTTCTAAGCAGGCAGTGGCCCCTCTCTGCCACATAACTGCGTTCCTATTGGGTGATCAGGCTTCCTAGAGCGCCACTTCTCCTTGACCTGGTCGGGGAAATCAGAGATCTCCCTTGTAACCGGCCCCAATGCACTATGGAGCGCTGTGCCAAACCAGCACTGTCTCCACGGCGACCATCCTTTGTGTCACGCATACATCATACTGGGATATGATGTCATATTACTAGTTCGTGCTAACTTTTTATACTGACCCCTTTTTACTGCTTCTCTCAGCAGTGCCTGGAGTTGCCCGCATCGTGCGGGATTGGAAGCGGATTGGAAGCGTAACTGCGATGTAAGGTCAGCTTCAGCCGTGCGATCTGGGTGTAGGAGCCTTAAAAATCCAGCTGGGCCTCTTCCATGTTCTCTGTGGAGCTGGGGAGGGGACACTGGGGGCTCTCAGAGATGAAAGAGCATCTGCTGGCGCCATGTGAGGGAACTGCAGACTCGCTTGCCAGGGGCAAACCCACTTCAAAAAGCCGTCGGCCCCTCGCTTTGCCAAGGGAGACACTGGCAGCGCAGCCACCCCTCCCTCCCGCTGTGACTCAGACATCATTTTGGGAACCCCTGTCTGTCTGGGAATTCTATCCCGCCCAAGACGGTTTCCCATTAACACTTTACGAGCCTCACTATGAGCCTTATGTATGTAGCTTATTATGTATCTCACATTTATGGGGGGGAAATGTGCAGATTTACTTCCAAAATACTCATTTTAACAGCTTTTTTTTTCAGACTGCTTTATGAATAGTTAGACTTTGCACTGTCTCTGGGCTCGGAGCCTGGTTGAGGATATTGGGATTGTAGTCCAGATTCTTTGTTCGTTTAATCTGTTGTATTTTGTTGCGTGATGATAATCGGTAACTTTAAACACTGGGATTTTGGGCACAGCCAGCCGGCTACTTATAGGTATTTTATTCAAAAATATACTATGGGAAAAGTGGTATAAAAAAACATATCTCCAGATGTCTCTCACAAAAATTCCTTGTCGGTTTTAATAGGGACTGGTTTCCATGTGAAAAACAGAGAGCAGCTTTTTCCACCAGATTTGCCAAAACAGAGCAAAAAGCAAACTAATTTGCTGCTTTTCATTTTTTCCCCCTTAAATCTCTGTATGACGGTAACGGCTATTACCATAACGTAGAGTTGTTGTGAACATCCAACATTTTTAATTAGCAAACATTCTAATAAAATTAACTAATAATCCCAGGACACTTTGTGGTCATATCACGGCCTGATATTCCATGGCTTTGGTATTGCGAGGGGAAGTGTGTGTGTGTATATGAATGTGTGTGTATATGAATGTGTGTGTATATAAATGAATGTGTGTATGAATGCAAATTTACAAAACTATTGCTTAACATCTCGCTCCAGGCCCCATGATTTGTTTTTAGTGGCACTCTTCCCCTGCCATTTTTTTTCCCTGCAGAAAATTGGCCTACTCAAGAGATTGATGGAGTATGACATCATAACTGCTCATCAGTATAGCTGACTACACAGCTACTGAGCATCGGTTGAGATCTGCCCTCTTCGTTTTACCACCAAGTCCAGATCTATGACGGCGGCTCTTGTGCCTTAAACATATTAGTGGAGAGGGAGGTAAGGGGTTGTAAAAAGAACTATCCCTTTCACCGCACCTCACTTTGTTTAGTGAATAAAGCCCACTTTCATTATGTCACACATAGCTCTTAGACAAGGGGGCTTAGAATAAGCTACATTGGAAGTTAATTTCCCCCTTTGCTGGGTTGGGCCCCCATTCACCACATCGAAAATTAGCTTTATTTAAGCCCAACGCGGCTTGGTCCTTGACGGTTTGGATGATGTCACGGCGGGGGTTGGCACAGGAACCTGGGCAGACTTGACTATACTTAATACCGCTATATAGTGCATGGGCTCCGTCTGTACTATAAGCACGTATTGTATACAGGGTGTGAATGTTCTGTAAAGTAGCGTACTCCGGCTTTTATTGTACGTTTTTAGGTCCTCAAAGGAATTTGTTAAGCGTCTTAAGCCTCACGAGTCTGCTAAATGGTGCGTAGAAAGACACTTAAAGTCTCTGTGTGATGAAAGCTATCATTAACCGGCTCCGTCTTCCTGCCGCTTTAAAGCGTTTGGATAGCTATTGAGCTTTCAGGTCTTGGTGTTAAAGTGGAACTGTCACTCGCGAGACCGTAATGGAGTGTAAAAGAAAAAAAAAAGTGTCTAAATGATCTTAAAATTGTAACATGTATTAAGTTCAATTTACCGAAAGTTTTAAATACATTTCAACCTCCATACCGTGTAAATGAATCGGCTCTCGCTGCTTAACGTCAACGACTTTAAATATAAGAAAGGTTTTGGGTAATTAGCTCCAGAATCCATTTGTCCGATATTTCATTATATGGGGATCAACCGTCCGCTGGATCGGCATGATCGCCGGACCCCACTAAGTTGCTTCTGGTCTTGAGCCGTTGCAAGTTTTTTACGGTGCTTCCAAATAAATAATGCCTAAAATCTAAATATTGAAAGAAATAAACCTATATAAAAAAAGTACAGGTTCGTTTATGTGCTATTTTCATCTTCTTCTATGCTGCTGTTAGCTGCTTGTTTTTTATCGCTGACCGTACGAGCACCGGCAGCGTCCATGGCACGTCGGGTTTAGATGTGATCGGCTGCATGGTTAGTAAAGCTGTTAAGGTAACAATTGGGCAAACATTACTTTTCGTAAAGCAGAGGACAAGAGGTCCCAAGTCTGGAAGGTCAGGGCTTTAGATGGACGGTAAGGGCTTTTCACTTTAAGTGGTAGATAAATGGGGCAGCTAAACCAGCATAATTGGTAGAGGGTAATACAGTAAGGGATTTTAAACATGCGTGGGATAGGCATATGGCTCCTGAATCTAAAATGAGCCCAACGACTGATTAAGGTCTGAGTCTCTACATCTGGATCAGCGAGCGGATTAGACTCTGTAATGTCTACTACCCAAAAATCGCTGATTAAAGACCAAGAGGCGTAGTATTGCTTGAGGTCGTGGGGCAGTTTACCTTTAGGATGCATAAAGCGAAAAACCCCCCACAATCTGTACTTTATAAGAGGTCGTTATCTGTCATTGGTTGGGTTCCCCTCCTTTGTGACATCACAGTGCACCCCCATATGCAAATCCATTTTCTATTGCAAAGCACAGATAGTCCGAGCCGACGAGCTCCTAATATTTTCACCGATCCACACGGCATGGCGGACTTCTCATACTCTCATTAACTTCTGGCTACTATTATTATTAGTAAGGGAAGCTCCACCGATATACAGGACCTTCTATGAAGTAGACTGATAGACCGGTATTGAGCAGACCGCTTTCTCTTCCCCCTTATATTAATTTTATTATCTAATAAAAGTTCAGTTTTAATCTTTTTTCGGTTGTAGCCCGTTTTCCTCTTTCAATCTGTTGCGGGTTACGCCCTTAAGCAAAGCCAAATTCACTTAATCTCTGATTTTCCTTCTTTTCTATTGAAGCCGTTTATTTGCAGAATACGTCACAATGTTAACCGTGTGTTACCCTGGCGGATTAGGTTTGTCAAGCCTGATACATTTCAGTACGGCCGTGGAATACGAGCGAAACAAACCTTGATGTATCGGAGAACCCCAGTCCTACGATGTAGTCGTTCCAGCGCCCGGGTTTAAGGCATTGGGTTCCCCAGTGGGGTGGAACTTAGCCACTGTGAACATAAAATCCATAAAACCTGTTCACAGAGCCAGCTAAGTCCTGCCCCGCTGATGGTTGGAGTGCCTCAGATGTAGCCTCTGGCACCACATTTGGTTTGAATGTCTTAGTCCTGCATAAATAGATTTATATGAACCATTTTTAGTAGATCTCTCTTTTTTTTGTCCGAATGTAACGAGTAGTACAGTTAATTCCGAGGCTTGCGGTCCAGATGTCTGGAAAGCTTTTTTTAACACGTACGCACACATCAGCAAACGCAGCGGCTAGATGGACACCGGCCCGCGACGGAGGGATGAGATTCCTGAGACTGATTGGAAATCCCTGGCAATGTGATTTTGTATCATACATTTCCAAATCACTCTGCCAGGAATCCTACCAGCCGCAGTACGGAACGAGCTGCTGTTATAATTCAATTACCGTCTAGCACAAGCTGCGAAGCCCGGAGCCCCAATCATCCAGCGTCTGCAGACAGAGCAGATCCGATCGTTGCGATGGGATTGGGGATTCTAGTAATGAAAGCAGTGTCCATGTTAAGCATGATCAGTAAAAGCGAAAGACACTGGGGGGTACCATACAGTTTCAAAACAATTTCCCTGTCCTAGATCCAGCCACCAAGAACACGCAAAGCACATGGGACATGTGGATCATTTGAGGCTGTAGCAAGGAGTGTCTTTGTTCCATCTGTTCTCCTAGTTCCATTCATGGTTCCATCCTCCACATAAGTTTGACATGTCCTACAGCAACAGTTCGGTGTCCGCCTGCTTCCCATCTGTAACAGAACACAAAACACTCAATACCAAGATAATTGGAAATATAATGGGCATATTTTACAAATGAATCCAACGTGGATCAGCTGTAGGTCGAGGAGATCCAACCTGTGGCCCTCCAGTTGTTGCAGGACTACATCTCCCATAATGCTCTTTTAGCTAAGGGGCTGGCTGAGGAGTATGGGAGATGTAGTCCTGCAGCAGGTGGAGGGCCGCAGGTTCTACACCCTTGTCCTAGTCCATAGTGAACCTTCCTTTAAGCAACTGTTTGGGGCGACCAAGCAAGGCTTAATAAGCTAGAACCACCCTTTATAATACTGTTTAATCATTGTACAAATAAAAAAATCAACATACATTAATTAAAAAAAAAAACATTTCTGTACGATAGTCGCGCCCAGCCTCCGATAAATATTATCTGAACAATGTTTGCTCACACCTAGCACCAGATAGATATTCACCGACGTTCACAGAAAACATATCCTTCCTTTGTTAATCCAAAATTCCCTCTGTACATTTTACGCTGTTAAATGTTCAAACCCTTCCCAGAAAAAAAAAAATCGGGTTTTGCCTGATTAATTATTTTTTTTCCCTTGAAATGCTTAATTATCATCTGGCCCAAAAGCACCTGCCAATTATTGCCATAAAAACTGAAAAAAAGTGTCTTCCTATTTTTATGTGATTAAAATTTCAAAGAAAATAAGATATAAAAAAAATATAAGATCTGCTAACATTCATTTGTGTGATATTAGCCTAATTCATATTTTATCCAAGTGGAACAACACCTTTAAAGTCAGCTATCAATAAATGTAAAGTGTTCATTACCCTTTATACAATTAAATATGTTAACACCTTGTGCTCCTAACTGGAATCAACAGCCACGGAACCTGTGATGTCTCGAGGCAGCTGCTAGCTATACAACGGGCATAGGGGTTTATTCGCTTAACTCAGCTGACATGCACCTGCATGCAACAACGCACAACGCAACTCCAGAGTTATTACACCCAAGAATTACTGGGTTTTTATTTCTATCTTGCGTCGTCTCGACTTGTTGTGAGTGTAAGTGCGAGTTGGCTGTAAAAATTATACAAGATGGACATTGTCAGCAAATGTTAACTCGCATGCACTCGTCCTTTACTGCAAAAATCGTCCCTTAAAATCTGGGCATAGAGTAATATTTTTATCTATAATTTCAACAGATCCCAGTTCAGATCCCTTTGGTGATGTCGGTGGGTACACAGCAAAATAACAGTAAATATCCCCCAGCCTCACCCTTATACTGTACTTGCCCCCGTGGCAAACACTCCGAATGGCAAAAAGGTGGCGTGTTCCTTTCATGCAAAGCTTATCTACCCTGTTGTCGACCCCGTATGACAGACAGACACACAGCTGGACGCAGTGAGGTTACGGGCTGATCCAGGACCTGTCTTTTTTACACTCTTGTTAAGTTGTTCCAATAGACTACGGAATTCTTTAATAAAGCCAAGAAAAGCCTTCCAAACAGATACAATCAGCTAAAAATGGAACGACTGGAAGAGACACATTTAATTCATTAAAAAAAAGCTATTTACTGGATTAATGTCCAAGAATCAAACTGATCTGTGAAAATAATATATCTAGCCTTTATTATAACCTTCTCCCACGTTCAATGTTTACACGGGATCTGTAGAGTTTTAAGTGATTGTGTCCTATTCCTGCGGTGGAAGTCCTGCTATCTGCCACCACACAGGGCAGGTTCTGGGTTTTCAAAAGCCTTAAGGTAAAAGTATTCCGGGGCCCAGCTCCAGAATTTATACGGTGGGGGTTTTATGCATGTATGGGACAGGCATAAGGCTCCTGAATGCAGAGACCAACAACTGATTAAGGTCTGAGTCTTTAGAGCAGGAACATTATGTCTGCCTAATGTTTCTTCCATCTACAGATGGGGGGCCACAAGCAGTTGCCTACATAGAAGTTCTTCCCACCGGCTGATCTCCTGCCACAAACCTCATCTCTCACCGTTCCCCTTACAAATGTTACATCTCCATCATGGGTTTGGTTCTCACGGCTCATCCGTGATGATTCAATAATCCAAATATCACTCAATGAAGTTAGCGGAAGAGCCAATGTCTTCGTATCATGTCTAGGTTTAAATTAAACAGAAGTCAAAAACTACAAAAACATATTAAATGTACAAATGGACAACTCCAGGGTCTTCTCAAACCTCATTAAAAGGTAAGAACTGCCAGTTGATTTGCCGAGGCCAGCTGGTTGGCTTTAGTGGAACAACTCAAATACTCACTTTGACCACTAAGTTGACCAAGTTACAAGTCAACTCTGTAGACTCTAGCTCAAAACTCGGCTATTTAGAAACAGTTGAACTTGAGTGGTGTCAGTGGCTAAATTGGTTGATAACGTTAAAAAAGTGCTTTAACTCAATAAGATCAACTCAGCATCCAAGGAGGAGGTTACCTGACCCATAACTGGTCAATCGCTCAATAAATAACAAAAGGATCTACAACTCAACTGGCCAAATTGATTGATCTCAGGGCTTGAGAGTGCTCAACACAACTTGAGGAACACTCGAAAGAGAGAACTTGAGAGCAGGAGTGATGGGATTAAAGTCACAATTTAAACTTTTTCTTCCGTTTGTTATTTTTTTATTCATGGAAACATTCTTCTACAAAGGAGCTAAAAATAAGGCTAATGATAGAGTCCTTTTCCGCTCTCGTAGTGAATGGGTTGTCCTTGCCGTCAGAGCAGATGTGGCTGTTTAGCTGCAGACCAGCAATAATACAGTGAAGTGACCAACTCCTAATGTGCTTATTACCAGAGGACAGGCAATCACCATGGCTTAAAACTATCCAGTAATAATGCTTACGGATAGCTGAGGATGATGGGAGTTGGCTGCCATTAAACTTATTGTGAAGCGTATCTGTATCCTTTTGGCCTGATATCTAAAGCATGTTGGTACAAACTTCCAGGATTTGGCTCTACCACTTCTGCTGGAAGGACATTGCGTGCACCCACCACTCTGGCACTCTGGCACATACGCCTTGAGTAGTTTAAATCATTATAACAAAACAAGTGGGATTGTCCCAAAAATTAAGCAATTGAGTTGCATACAGGGTATTGTCACTTTTGTGCAACTGTTGTGCAACTGTTTTAAAATTGTTTTGCCTATTTATACATCTATTTGTAATTCTACAAACATGTTGTATAGATCAAATTTTGAGCCATGCTTATTATTAATGTCAGAGATGGCCCAGCAAAATCACATCGCAGTGCGTTCACTTTCAGCGACATTTTTTTTCCTTATTGAAGCAGCGCTTTGGAGTCTTTTTTTCAGGTGGCAAATATACATGTACCGTTCAAAAGTTTAGGGTCACTTAGAAGTTTCCTTGTTTTAAAAGAAAAGCAAATTTTGTCCGTTAAATTAACATGAAATGGATCAGAAATCCAGCGCGGACGGGGTTAATGTTGTAAATGACTATTGTAGCTGGAACCGGCTGATTTTTAATAGAATATGTTCATAGGTGTACGGAGGCCCTATATCACTCCCATCACTCCTGTGTTCCAATGGCACGTTGTGTTCGCTGATCCAAGTTTAAGTTTCAAAGGATAATCGATGGTTAGAAAACCCTTTTGCAAATGATGTTACAGCCAGAAATTTCATTGTTTTGTTTTAATGAAAACAGCTGAGTGACCCCAAACTTTTGAAAAGTAGTATATATATATTTAAACAGTTTAAACAGTATAATATGCATAATAATGTGTAGTAAAGACGCAGCCTCCCAAAGAGCGTCTAAAGTGCAGTCTGCCGCCTCCTCTCCTGCAAGGCATCGAAAATAACAAGGTACAGATAGAATAAAAGCGGTGATAATTATGCTGACTTCTAAAGTGGACCTTTCAACAAGAAACAGCTTATTAGCGTCATAATGGGACGTGTGCCTCGAGCACCCACATGCCGGCATGAAATAAAGATGAGATCAAAGTAGATTGCTAGCTCACAAGAACAGGGCCTGCTTCTCCTTCTGTACCAGAATGTGTTAACGACATCATCAGTGGCATATATTGTCAATTTAAATGCCTTTGTAAATATATTCACTGTATTCTATTGTAACAACACTACGGAACCTGCGGGCGCCATATAAACATAAAACGTAAAAAAGTTAGCCCAGTTTCCCACCCGGTTTATTGCCCCTTATGGGGAGGAATAATCCTATAAGTAGTGTCACTAATACATACGTTGCATACTTCACTCTGTAAACACCTTTATATGGGTTTATTTAGGGTACAAAAACCTAAAATGCAGGATTGGGGTAAAAGGGAACGGTTTGTTTAATGTTCTGCAAAGCTGCGTACGAACAAAACACAGGCTTAGGTGGGCTTTCCTCGCCACACCCAAAGGTTGGGAGTCTCAGTTGCCCATTTGGTTGTTTTGGCTTTTATTTCCGAGCCGGAGGGAGACGCGTCGGGATTCTCTGTGTGCTTCCCCCACGCGTTCAGACAGGCCGGCTGCTTGCTTGGCAGCTGTTGTGTTGGATGGAAACGTTTAGGTGGCTTTGAGAAAACAAAGTATTCCTGAATATTTCATGAGTCCTTCTCTTTTTTGCTTATGTCAGGGGAAAAAAACCACAAGGATGGTGTCTTCTCCCCAAACAGGCGTCACGGCCGCATACAAAGAGGGCTGCGGATCAACCGTGGCTGCCAGTTAACTTCACGAAGCCGGGGCCGTCCTCCTGACTGCCACCGATGATCTGGGGCGACCGGGTGACATAAAACTAAACGGCGCGACCCTCTGTGAATGCTGAATGGTGAATGGTTTACAGGATAAAAATTAGTAGGAAAGACTAAGGGGTCTCGATATGTCCGACTGGAGGAAAGAAGAAAGAGAGAGAGAGGGGATGGAAACATTTAAAAACATAAAGGGGTTTAACAAAGTACAGGAGGGATGTTTATTTCAAAGGAGGATAAATGTTACACCAAGAGATCATAATCTAAAACTAGAGGGTCAGAGGCTTAGATGTAATGTAAGGCAGTTTTAGTGAGAGGGCGGTAGATAAGTGCAACAACCTACCAGCAGAAGCGGTAAAGATTATTACAGTGAAGTAAGTTAAACACGAATGGGATAGGCATTTGGCTTCTGAATCTACGGCGAGTCCAATGATTGATTAGTCCTAATTTGTGTAGACTACATGGGCTGAATGGGTCAATTCTATTTTTTTAATCCTAAACATGAGTCTAATCGCCTGAATACTCTTCAGTTTGCTTAACCCCCCCCCCCGAAAATGTAATATATTTTAATTTTATGGCCAATAGAGGTAGCCATTGATATAGTCTCCTTTTCTAGTCGCTGACCATGATCTAAATTCCCTCTCTGTTTTTCAATTCTGTATTTATTGAGTTTATAGATTTCAAAAAATGATTAAGAGTAACATAATAATAATAATAATAATATTAATAATAATAAATGACATCGGTGTGTGCAGCTCAGTGTACATTTCAAAGCCGATAACCGGTAACAATGTATCAAGCATTGGTAATTAATACATTGTAACATTCCGAGCCAATCATTAATCATTTAGAAAGGATTCCGTTTGGACTGTTAATGGAGCCGGGCATCAATAAATAAAAATTTAGACTTGGACAGGCAAACATTGAGTCCAGCTGTCTTCTGATTGGCTGGAAACAAAAAAGAAGCCAATCACAATTAAGCAGTCAATTTTCTCTTTTTTCTGAGCTCCTTTGTTAACCCCTGTCTTAAAAAAAAGACATATAAAAGATGGAATATTCTCAGAATTTTTACATGCCGATATAAAATTATTTGATTAATATAAAATATGCTTGTATATAAAGCATTACAAACCCTTTAAATACTATAAAATAAAACGTATGCTTTGTTATAGTTTTTTTTTTTTTATAGATGTAACAGTTTAAATACTCTATTTCCACTTATTTTACTTGGAATTTATTTCCCATCGAGCGCCTGATATATTCCCGCTTGGCTGCTTAACATTTGTTATAACTGGTGCAGGAATCAGGATGGGTTAAGATGATATGTTCCCTAAATATATTTAGCATAATAAGAGTAAAAATGTGTTTTAGAAAATATTTTATAAACTATTTCAAATGTAATAAACTTTCTTTTTTTTTTTTTACAAGTGATATTTTTTGCGTGTTTTTTTTTTTTTTTTTTTACACTTTAACACATTTCAAAATCACAAAAATATACGAAATAATGCGAGACTGCAGACATGAAATCTGGCATACCTGGTAATCTCAGAAACTATATTTTTTGTAAGATTAGAATTTCTCAAACACAGGCTTTATTACAGTATCAATTTCCTGGCTCCCATAAAAATGAATCTTTTAAAAATGTATCTATATTGTCCGATGGGGATTCAGTAATCCTCTATTATGATTGTTTATAGCGAGTCAACATTTTATGTAAAATGGGATATAAGGACATTAACAGGCGTGGGATATCACTTATTTCTGATGGCTTACATTGCAGCTGTTAAAACTATAACTCCCAGAATGCTAAGCCATCTGGCGGGGCTGTTGTTTGCCCTGGTTTGGCTCCTTCTTTAAAGGGTCTTGGGACCCACATTTTTATTTTGCAACCTAAATCCTAGATTAGTTAAGCCTGAATTTAAGGCAGGCTCCATAAAACGGGGGATAGTCATAATAGAATGTTCCAGAAAAGCCTTAATCCCCCCCATATGCAAATGATCTGCCGGTAACTTTGTATCAAATGAATTCCACACGATTCATCAAAGATTATCCACGCAAAGACTTCCATCCTTCTACGCTTTGCGTCTGTCTTCACTAAGCGCACGATACGGACAAACGATTTTGTTACGGATTGAAAGAATAATAAGCCGAAATAAATTGGCTGCCGATGCCTTTTTTACCAATTATTACGAGAAAAATATTTTGAAGTTTGGGCTTTTTTTTTTTCTTTTTTTTTACCAATTTTATCCATTTAAGTAACCTGATATCTTCTGTGGCATTGAATGAAAATTACCCGGCAATTAGAACTTGATTTATATAACTACGGGGATCAAGTTGTATAAGGTCATCAAATTAAGAACTACATTCTAGGGGCAATTATTGGGCCGAAATAGCTGCCTTTTGGAGGCCATGATTTGTATGTAAGCTGCGGTGATGTCAGCTGGGTCTGTCCCCCGTCTGTAAGAAGAATTGGATTTCAAAATCATTTTAATAAAGTTATCCCCTGAAATTCTCAGGCTGTGACCCCAAATTTCACAAGTTTTCACTCAAATTCCCTTTTAGTGCAGAGCAGCCGTCTCCACCTTCTAACACCAGTCTAGTGATAATTAAAGATGGCGGCTTTCAACCTGGAAATCGGGCTGGAAACCTCTGATCCGAGACAGCCGACTGAGCTGGTTGGAAATGCAGATGGTAACGCTGAACAGTTTTGGTTTTCGGTTACTAACAAAAAAGTTGAATGCTGCTAAAAAATAACTCAGAAAAATAAGTTAAGTAGAATTAAGGTGAAATGTTGGTGAAAGCCGTCTGCCCGTTACTCTTGTGAGATCCTAGTAGCTGACGAATAAAGTTACACGAGAAAAAAATTTTAATTCATGAATTTGTTGTTGCTTGGAGACCAGACACACGGTAACTCGGAGCGAGTGATATTTACTAAGACGGAAACAGCCCACTTGATAAATATGACCTCAACTTTACTCGTATAACAGAACCGTTCGCAGGTGTTTATGTTACCGTTACTATGACGATCTACAACCCTGTGTCCCAAAAATAAATGAATAAAGAATGAATAATGAAACTCTTCTACGATGTAACGTGCTGCCATCATATGGAAAGAGACCCTTAAAAGTCAGTTTAACGTCCCAAGCTGCAGTTACAATTTGAAACCAGAGGTGGATAACATTAGGCCGGGGGCCATCTGTGGCCCCTTTAGGAAACCTACACGACACTCAAGCCTTTCCTACAAAGTATTTTCCGTCTGTGAGTCTCTAGACTTTAAGTTTTGACAGAACCAGCAGTTCTTTGCCAATGTTTCGGTTGGTCTCTGTCCAGACCCTTTGAATGTAGGGACTGTAAGAAGCGCTGTGGGAACTGTCGGCGCTATATAAATAAATAATAATAATAAAATAATCATTTAGTAAATGCAATTTCCCACCACATGTACGGGGAAAAATAGTACCTAAAGTATCATTAAAAAAACACGTCGACCCCTCACAATTTATCACAAGTCACTATCGGGTCATTTATCACAATATTTGTCTGTGCTGTAAGTAGACCTTTCTGGAAAATATACATTGGGGGTCCCAGAATGCCCCAATGACATTATCAGTCTAGCAGCTAATATGCATGCCTGCTCTTTTATTTTAAACAGGGGTTATAGAGACGGAAGGAAGCTACGAGTTACGGATCTCTGTAAAGGTGGATTGTTGTGTAATATAACGTACCCCGAATCACGGGCGCCCCTACAGATATCGCAGAGCTGAGCGGAATTAATTAATCAATTAATTAATGAATAATTCTATTCCATGTGACCTGCAGAAATAGTGCTAAATTATAAAATATCATTTATTTCTTGCCCCAAAAGCCAGGATTTCCGAAATCATACAAATCTCTCAAGATAGCGAAATTAAAACTTAAACACTCATTTCCCCCAAAATCATCCTTTTAAAGCTAGAGGTCAGAGGAACGTAAAGCGGGATGTATGTTTTTCGATGAGATAAACAATGGCACCTTTCACAAGGTTTCTTACGTCACGTTTTGCACAAAGTATTTAGATCCCCGAAGTATATATATATATATACCCCCAGTATAAAGACACTTAATGTGGGCTAAGACGTCTACCATCTAACCCAACAAAACAAATAACGGCGGAGCGCTTTTATTTGGGGAAAAAATAAATAAATAAATATATGTCCATAATTATTCTATCCTTCTATGAAATCCACCACAAGCCACCATATTTGTCCCGCTAGCCATGTCTAACCGTAGAAAGGTCATTTATCTATAGCTACTATCGACGACAAGGTGAGAGTAACTTTTGGAATACATCAATAATTTTAAAAGACATAATAAAAATTCCCGAAAAATATTGATAATAATTCCCGAAAATACAAAATCTCCGTTCAGGAACTGAAGTTCCGTCTTAGTCGCCAATACATGTGACCTTTATGTTTCTGCATTAATGTAGAATGTTGCAACTTTATTGTAGAACTAAGTTCCCTATAAATCTTAAATATTCCTCTAAACAAAGATAAAGAAACAGCTTAAATCTCTATTTTTTTATTTTTTTGTAAAATTTTTGTTATCTTAAACAATTTGTTACTGCAACACACCGTACATCCAAATTCTACTTAAATCTAAGATATCAGGGACAAGGAGCAAGAAAGAAAAAAAAAATGAAAACAAAAGAAAAACAAAGAAAAAGCATGCTTCAATAAAACTTGTACTTACGTAGAAGTCGAACAAAGTTTCCTGCGCGTTTTCGGTGGGTTTTTTTTAATGAATTTTATGGAAAAATGTTGAAAGGGTTGTAGGAAAGCAGAGAGGCAATGCGGAGGAAAAAGTAAACTTTGAAGAATAAATGAAAGAGAGATTTGCAGATTATATTGCGAGAGGAGGAGGAGGAGGGAGAGACGTGGGACAAAGAAGCAGTAATAGCTACACTAATATACAAAGCGAGTAAAACGTAAAAAAGGAAACCGAGGGCAGCATTGATTTCGTTTATGAAGAATTGAATGAGTTGGGACAGCCCATGTACCTCCTTCATCCAACCAGCGCCGGCTGCGGCTCACAACCCATAAATCATTCACAGACTATTTCCCTCTCTGCTTCTCTCACTTGCTACTTTTTCCCCCTCTACGCTCCCAAACATACACTTTTTTTTTGTAATTTTTTTTAAGATTTATAAAAAAATAAATAAAAAAATAAAAATAAAAATAATAAATAAAAAAATCACACCACACCCTGCGCTTTGTGTTACCGTCCAAATCAGCGAAGCGGTCTGTTGGCCAAGAACGCTGTTATTTTGCTTGGCAGAGACAAATAAAAGACTGTATTTTTTTGTTTTTTTTTATTTTTAGCCCGTGGGTGTCTGTGGATTTTTTGAGCGTGTCTGGACCGCGCATGCGTTATGTAGGGTTGGGTGTTTTGTACGCGCAGGTAGGTGGTCAGGAGACACAGAGGAATGTCACTCAAGGAGTTTTGTTTTGTCTTCTGTAATCATGTTCTAACGCCAACAATTTTAAAGGGGAAGTCCCACTATTTATTTAGTTACTAGTAATAGATTAAAAATAAGTTTGTAAAAAATATTCTGCAGTTTTTTCTTTTAGGAACAGTTCTAGCTTTCGATTAATATAATGATTTCAGGCAGCTGCGTGTTATCGCTCTGTTACCTGAGCCCCGATCTACTAAACAAACACTCGACTCCTTATCATAATGCCTGTGGGAAACTAAATAGAATGGCTCAGTCTTGATCACCGTGTTGGACACTCTCAGTAATGAAAGTCTATGGAGTAACAGACTTCATTAGCATTGCCATAAAGCATCAGCTCAGTGTGGGGCTTGAGCAGGAAAAGCCACCCAAAATATCACATGACTGATAACAATGGCGGCCTCCAGGTTTGCAGATAAAGGGAGTTTATTGGAACAAAATTAAATAAAACCAAGTTTTTGTCACCGACCGACATTACCGTATACAGCACGGGGTGTTATTACTGTATACAGCGCTGGGGGGTTATTACTGTATACAGTGTGGGGGGTTATATTACTGTATACAGCAAGGGGGGGTTATTACTGTATACAGTGTGGGGGGTTATGCTCAAGGAGAAAAATATTTTTTTTCCCAAGAATAGTCTAAAAAGAGCAGGATTTAGAGGGATTTCCATGGCAGAAGCTTGAGCAGTATTCTTAAATCTGACGTAATAAAATTTGACATTAACACCAACACTACGAGAAAATTACGCTCCAAATGCACAATAATTACCTGCCATGGCTGTCATCTTCTGTCATTAATTAGCTAAATTACCAAACAAAGGCTGCTGGGAGCAGACATTACGCATTTTCTAGCAGACCTCATAATAGCTAAAGTTCGAATGTTATAATATTCAGCTTTTAATGTTTGAACCCATAAATGAACCTGAAACTCACAGGTATGTGACGCGTATTTTATCAGTAAACCGTGACTTGAGATCAATTTATAGAGGAAAATGATTGATCTATACATCACGCTAGCTGTATCCAGAGCCAACCTTTGGCTGTTTACACTTTACATGTATATATATAATTCTAATTTATTATTTATTGTTTTATATAGCGCCATCATATTCCACAGAGTTGTACAAGGACATAAGAAGTAGTATATATATATATATATATATATATTATATTATACATTAATTATTCAAGGATTTTGGTCCGTGTTGTACCTATTCTCTGGAATTTCCTTACCCTGTAATGTTAGACCCCCCCCTTACTTATTTTAACTTTAAAGGCTCTTTAAAACCCCATCTATTGAGAGACGCTTACAGCCTACCCTCCTAATACCTTTATCCCCCCCTCCACCATTATGAGCGGGACCAAAGTAGTCCCTCTCATCTCTTATTAACCCTCTACCTTCTAATAGAGTCCCTTCTTCCGTGCCGGGACTTCTCACCGTGTGCCAATATTTTTGTCAGTTTTGTATATTGGCATTTTTACACTTATTGTTAATTTTCACCGTTCCTATATTGTGACAGCGCTATGGAATCTGCTGGCTCTCTATAAATAAATGTAAAGTTACACACGGCATGTTTTAACATTTATACATACTAAATGACGGGTCTCACGATATTAGTGAAGGGTGGGTACACCGACATACTCTGTTTGCAGTGTTGCCATGTATTGCGGACACCTGGAATTGGACTCACATGTAATAAAAAAAGAAAAAAAATACCTTTATGCTGTTTTTGTCATGTCAGCAAAAAAGCCCAGATAGTATATATATATATATATATATATATATACATACTACAGATCAAAATATTATAAATTGCATGATTTCTTGTTTTGGCCCCACCCATCTATGATGTCATTGTCATACTGCACCGCATGCAAATGATCATCCACAATAGTTTGCATATGCGTTCTGCATGACCGTGCGCAGAGCTCTACTTTCCTCGTATAATCATTGCTTAGCCGACAATGTCCCTTTAAGATTCTAGATACATTCTAGATTAAAAGGTGCTAGTAAGTGGCCGGTTATCTCTACTCAACACTGAGAGCAGATTAACAATATCACGTCTCAAGGGTACCTTATCGTTAATACGTTTTGAGGTCAAGGAACAGTTAAAGAAGTTGTTCCATCTGCAGGAAAACCTAATATATATATATATATATATATATATATATACCTATACCTATATCTATATCTATAGAGAGAGAAGGAAACCTAGAATCGGACTATTTGGCCCCCGTCTAGTCGCCCCTCGTTGGGCTCGTCTTAGATTCAGGGGCCGTATGCCGATCCCATGCATGTTTAAATTCTCTTATCGTATTAACCTCTACCACTTCGGATGGAAGGCTGTTTTATTTATCTGCCACCCTCCCAATGATGTAAAAAAGTACATTTATTTATTTATTTTCCATAAATTTCAAATACTGCTACACCTCGTCTGCTTCTCATTTATGATTGCAGTGAAAAACCAACTACGGCTCAAAAAAAATGAGAACGTTACAAAAAAAACAACAAAAAAAACTTCATTGGAAGCCAAACAATGGAATTCATTGATAAATCCGGTGCAACTTGTTTACCTAGAATCTACGAGGTCTTGGTACGTCGCTTCTGATTGTAGGCAGCACTCCTAACATCTCTCCTCTCTTGGCCCTGGATGTTCAGATACCTCCCTCCCCCTCTACCTAAAACCAGCACCACTCCCTACCCCGTGCTAAGCTCTAACCTCAAGCTGCAGAGAAGGAAATCCTGGCGGTGACTCACACTCAGACCCAGGGACCGCACCCGGCGTGGGAGGACATCGGGTGCTTCGTTCGACTTGTCAGACACGCCAACTTTCCAAGTAGCAGCACACGGTCCTGTTACAAAGGCTCGTTCAAGCTGCCCCCCCGACCCCAGCATGTGGGCGCAAACTACCCATACATGGTCCAGGGTGCTGCCAATAATAAAAAAAAAGGGTGACAATGACACATTGACTCTGACCAACACATGGCGATCTAGAAAAACATGGCGGCTCATTGTCTCCTTTAACTAAAAGACGTGATGGACCCATTGCAAAACGTATCAACATATTAAATAGAATGTGTCCAACAGCTACACGGAGATGGCAAACGAATGGCAGACGTTCCAGCTTCCTTCTCTTAGTACGATGTTTTTGGCAAATGAAAACAAACACTCATTCATCTTTCCCAAGACATCATGTTTCGTATTTATAAATAAAATCTGGTGCAAAGTGGGAACTGTGAAGCATGGCAAGAATGTTCTCCGTGTTTCCATGGTGACTGCACAGCATTTAGAACTGTTTTGGGGGGTACGTGCAAGTGGCAGGTTAATGTTATTCATACTGATTGAAGAGACAACATCCTTCCAGACAGGTTTGATTGCTGAGGGCCTGAGGAATCCTTGGGATTTGGGGTTCGGATGTCCCGATCACCGGTGGAAGTTGTCACTTGAATTGTTGGTTGAGAGGGGTTGGTGGCACAGTTGAGACACATAGGGGGCGCCATTGTGCTGGTGTACTGCGGCTGGTGGTGTAAAGGGAGTCCCGACGTATCAATTCAAATGTGTCAGTGTCTTACCTATTGGAAACGGAGTATGGGATGCCGGACATATTGGGTAAAGAGGAGTGCGGGTTCTTTACGCTCGCCGTCTCATGTGTGCAACCTACCAAATGAACATCAATTGTGTTCCATTCCAGAATCTTAAATAAGACGGTCCGTACTAACTAGTAACTACAATCTGGCTCTCAGCTGCTGATAGGACACTTTTTAATCATATCCATCTAGGTTTGCTAAAGAATTCCTCATCTGCCTCTGCTGGTAAAGATTCTAAAGATTTCCCTGAATACCGTGTTTTCAATGCAGAGTATCCATACAGTGCGGGATTTTCATAATCCATGTTCTCTGACTCATCGTGGACCTCTGTGTCCGTCGGCTGACCACATGAAACGTCAAACCATAGAGTCTGACCGCGCGGTGGAACCACAAAGCCCTCATCGTTTGCATTCTTCCTACTTGACTTACAACCTCAGACAGCGCTTGGCGATTTGCTACATTGAGTATATCATTATGCCTGTCCGAAGACTGTGTTTCGGGACAACCCCTCTCAAACATTTGGTTGCCCCGTTATCTGGATGCTTTCCCTTCCATCTGAGATATTTTGGTATTGTAGAAAAGTTGCAGACTCAGCTTCCAGTTGCTTTTTTTAAGACCATCCATTCCTTCGGTTTCTGGATCTCATCTCTGCTTCACTCTTTTGTCGTAACGTTACTCTGTCAATGCTCAGGACAGGAGAGGTAAAAGGAGATCCTTCCAAATGGTTTTTGGATTTTTAGGTTCTGCTCTCATCCGGCCCCACCTCTGTTTTGTGCCAGCGAGTCTCTGCCAGAAGCCTTTTCTGCCAGATGAGAAACATCTGTCCCGAGTACTTCGCATCTGGCTGCCAGTCCACGGGCTGGCTGGAAGAAAGAGGTGTTAACGCAGCTATTTGGCTTTTATCGGGAGAGAAGTGATTTTCCTGCTGTCTCGGAAGGCCACTCGCTCGGGTGGGTTTCACCCGGGTCAGGGTTTCTTACTTGCTTTGCCTCTTCCTTTAATGTCTACATGTCATAATTTTTCCATCGGGACCGACTGGAAATAACTAGCGAACCAGTAGTCATGTTCTCAAATTATTTCAATTGGCAGAACAATGTAGAAATTTCTCTTTTATTTGGAATTATTTTTGTGTCATCTGTTCTGTCCTGAGAATACCTCCGACCTTCTAACCACCATTTGTCCGGAAAATAGTATTAAAAGAATGCTATTACAAAAATAAGAACTTTTACTTCGGTCTTTCCGATCTGTGTTTTTGTGCATATTTAAAGTATTTGTATAATAATTAATTTAATCATCCTTAATAAATGCCTAAGGGAGCAGCCATCTTTCATTTTCTCGCACCTCTCCCGAGGTAGTTTTCAGTGATAATCTATCAATAAAAAGATGAATCAGGGCTCTAGTTCTGGTAACAATATTTGCTCTGTATAAATGTTTCTAACATGTGATTGTGGTTTTAGTCCCTGGGGCAACACAGTCATAAAGGTCCCTCTTTCCCTATATATATATATATATATATATATATATATATATATATATATATATATATATATATATATATATATATATATATATATATATATATATATATATATATATATATATATATATATATATATATATATATATATATATATATATATATATATATATATATATATATATATATATATATATATATATATATATATATATATATATATATATATATATATATATATATATATATATATATATATATATATATATGTATTCATATTTACCAATATGTAGCTCCGACCGGGCTGGTTATTATAGACAAATGAAGATCACATAATTTTTTCTTTAAAGTGCCGTTAAACATCAAATTATTCTTAAAAATTCAGGAAGAACTTTGAGAAAGCAGCCTGTACTGTAAAAGTTACAAGCTGCTTTCTCTGTGGCCACAATTCATAACAGAGATTATCCGCAGCTTCTTCTGCTGGTTTCCTATTTCATAATTTCGAATTGTTGGCGCCGTCCCTAACTTGTCTGCTCCCGGGAACCCGTTTACAGATGACCCGCTTTGGCCTTTTGCCCTGGTCTATCCTGATCTGAACACCCATTTACTTTCGGCTTGGTAGCGCACTTGGTCTACTATCAAGAAGCGAGAGCCGGCAGAAGCATTCGGGAAGAAGATCGGAATACATCACCTCCTACAACCTATTTAAGAAAAAGGTCTGACAAGTGTTCTCCAACTCATCATTCAACTGGAAGAGATATTAGTAACCTAGTGAATACCAGGCAAGCATGAAAAACATGTGCATATCACCCCCTCCAACCTGCATATTATTAAATAACAATATTATTACATAATAATTATTACAATTTTTACTGGCTTCTCTTGATGAATTTCATAACTCCCATCAGTCCCGAGTTTGCATATCCTGGCACCTTCACAGGGCTGGTCTCTGGAGCCATAATATTCACGTTAATGTGTATGACAGCTGAGTGGTCCTTTTACGTTTTTGCGTGGTCCTCTCTGCCAATACATGTGCTTTCCCCACCACCCAGCTCCTTGGCTTGAGGGAGATTTATTTTTTGAGGGCTCTGTAGGAGGTCTAAAGAGACTGTCTGTGCTCCCATTTTAATCAGTGGTAAGAAAGCAGGACCATGGTAGGTATGTGGCACTGCAGCTATAGAGCTGCAGCTTCTCCTCCTTTATTTTTATAGGTTCAATTGAATCCATATTAAAGGACTTACAAACTTTTATATCCATTCTTTTTGGTGGGCATGATCAGCTGGATCACGCAGCAAACTGTTGTATGAGGCTGCTCTAGTAGTGGGACAGTTGCGGGCAAATGAGCCTAGGGGCCCAGATGAGCTTATCCTGGAACGTATACACAGAGAAAATGGGAATTGGCAAGTGTACCTCTCACCTGCCACACCTTCTTGTGCTCATGAGTCAACCACTAATGATGAACAAGACCAGACCCGCTCACAAAGTTGGACTAAAATTCACGCTAACACCTTTAGTGTATTAATAAACCATGAACTCCCCATTCCAATTGGTTTATCTCGCATCCAAAATATATACATTTTTTAAAATCTACAGCTATAGCAGACACTTTTCGGAGAAAAATACGATTTGAGTATAAACCTGGTAAACCCTATTGTGGATAGATGATTTAGTGATCAAGCCAACCCCTAGGCCATCTATGAGCAAGAATAGTTTTTTCCCCATCTTATTTTCACCATAATCAGGGTTATGGACAAAAAACCAAAAAAAGTAATTCTGGTGTAAAGTTTTGAACGTTGTCTTGTTACCATAACAACCAATAGGACATTCCAATTAACATGAACATTCTATTGAATGCTTTGTTGATAGGACCACCTTTAAATATGACTCAAAATGATCAGCTAGCCTGTCTCAGAATCTGTGATCCCAGACCTTGAATAAAACTGACCTCTCTAGATTAAAAATAGTTTTTTGAAATTATTATTAGTATTTTATTTATTATTAATTTATTTTACTTAAACTGTTATATATATATATATATATATCCTGCATTATTTATATTATATTGTATGTATTTAACCCACAAAATGACATCTGATAAACAGTTGATAATGTAACCAATGACATAAATGGAAACAGGACTTCACCCCCGCAAATCACACATGTCCTCTATTACCAATGACAAATCAAGATCACATTCAAATGACGGAGGGATTAAGGACCGGTTTATTCTGAGACTTCTATGTACTTTCTAAACTAACCGCAAATTCTTCTGCTTACATGCAGATTATGCTGTGCAGACAGTCCAGTGAAAATTTAAATACGCATTGATCTGTCTAGTCATCCCAGCTTGCAAAATGTATGATGTCACTGCAAGGGACCCACAAACCTTTAACACGATACAAAAAGATTGTGTTAGAGTGAAGCTGCAGCTCCCTTCCATCTCTGTGGTCTAACAATTCTATCATAATTCATATATATACACCGGTATATCTATCTATCTATCTATCTATCTATCTATCTATCTCTATCTATCTATCTATCTATCTATCTATCTATCTATCTATCTCTATCTATCTATCTATCTATCTATCTATCTATCTATCTCTATCTATCTATCTATCTATCTATCTATCTATCTATCTATCTATCTATCTATCTATATCTATCTATCTATCTATCTATCTATCTATCTATCTATCTATCTATCTCTATCTATCTATCTATCTATCTATCTATCTATCTCTATCTATCTATCTATCTATCTATCTATCTATCTATCTATCTCTATCTATCTATCTATCTATCTATCTATCTATCTATCTATCTATCTCTATCTATCTATCTATCTATCTCTATCTATCTATCTATCTATCTATCTATCTATCTCTATCTATCTATCTATCTATCTATCTATCTATCTATCTATCTATCTATCTATCTATCTCTATCTATCTATCTATCTATCTATCTATCTATCTATCTATCTCTATCTATCTATCTATCTATCTATCTATCTATCTATCTATCTATCTATCTATCTCTATCTATCTATCTATCTATCTATCTATCTATCTATCTATCTATATATTTTGTTTAAACTATATAGACAAAAGTATTGGGACACCTGACCATTACACTAACAGGGACTTTCTTACTTTTGTAAATTTGATGATTAGTGTTAATTGGTTTATGGATGGATTTTATGGGCATGAGAGAGAAGAAGGACACCGATAAGGACAGTAATTAGATAGATGCTAGTTTTGCCACATTTTGCCACAAGTTCCAGCTTTCTTCTAATACCTTAAACTACGTGTTACAAAAACTGTTACAATTTAATTTTAAATTGAAAGGCAAAAGCTAAAGGTAGTAATAAATACATTATCCTAAAAGTTATGTTGTTACAGTTCCTGACAAACATTGTGAAGTCAGAATTCTCAAACTGAATAATTATATCTTAAAGACAATGGGCTTTTTTTGTAGATATTTCAGAAATCCAATATTTTTGCTACAATAAACTCCCGGCATTCTCTGTATTCCTTTATTTCTTTCTTTGCAGCAGTTGTGACTTTTTTCTGCTTAACCCTTTGATTGCCACTGGATGGCCAACACTTTAACCACTCTTTGCTCTCATAATCATTTGGTTAAAGGCACACAATATTGGGGAAGGGGCATTTGGTTTGTACGCATGGGGTAGTGTAGTGAGCTTGTTCATAGATGGGGATTCCTTTTTATATCATTTTATATTTTGTCTATTAAAATAACATGAAATGGATCAGAAACCCAGCGCAGACGGGGTTAATGTTGTAAATGACTATTGTAGATGAAAACGGCTGATTTATAATGGAAAATCTTCATAGGCATACAGAGGCCCTTTATCACTCCCATCGCTCCTTTATCACTCCCATCACTCCTGTGTTCCAATTCCAAAAAAGAAAAAATTATGGATTTATCATCACAAATTTTGTTGTTTACTACTCAGACTGCTCCTGCCATTGTTGAGCCAGACCACAATATCACATAAAATTAATCCATCTGTTTAATTTGGGGAACATTTATATAATATTTTACCGGAAAGAATAAACCGAGATTTCTCTGGTTTTGAAATATGTAAAGGAGAAAAGGACATTACTGTGTTGTTCGTTTCCTTCAATAAATCTGTCTGATGGAACCCTTGAGTGCCTGGAGCCTTTTTCTATTTTGGTTTTGAAATATGTCCAGGAGAGAACTTTTAATGTAAATTGTACACACACAAAAATATATATAAACAGAATTTATATAACGCAAGCAAATCCTAGAATTTAAATTGTATACAAAAGAAGCACCTAATGGGCATTTGGGGGTCTGGGGTTCACTATTGGTGGGGATTATAGGTACTGAATAATAAATCGATTCCTTTCCGACAAGGAATCCTCTGATACTTCTGTTCAAAGCGCTATGTTTTAAGGGAAGCAGTTTGTGGACGGATGGTGATGGAGGCTATTACACACAAACTGATGAATGCATTATTTATATCCACGGATAAAAAACATTATTACCATGCAACATTATGACTAATCTGCTCCATCTGTCCTCAGATGAGGCCCCGTGGATCAGCTTCTTAAGTAATAGCGTCCATTCAGGCTATGAGTCCGTCTGGCCAGCGGTATTTGATCACATGATATAACGTATTGTACAGAATTACTGGAAACGCCTGCCCTTTAACTGTGATGTAATCACTTATGTAATGGCGGCATTCTTTTCTTTTCGCTCAGCTGCATATCAGCCATTTGTAGGAGTTCTCGCTCTGTTATCTGAGCCCCGATCTACTAGACAAACACCCCGACTCCTTATCATACCGCCTGTGGAATTGTATACATTAGAAGGGCTCAGTCTCAACCATCCAGCCGGACACAGTGACTAATGAAAGTCTATGGACTTCATTAGCATTGCCATAAAGCATCAGCTCAGTGTGAAATCAACCAAACTAGCACATGCCTGACAAGAATGGCGGCCACCAGGTCTGCAGATAAAGGGAATTTATTGGAACAAAATAACATAAAAAACAGAATTTTGACCAACATTATTGTATACAGCGCTGGGGGTTATATTACTGTATACAGCGCTGGGGGGGGTTATATTACTGTATACAGCGCTGGGGGTTATATTACTGTATACAGCGCTGGGGGTTATATTACTGTATACAGCGCTGGGGGTTATATTACTGTATACAGCGCTGGGGGTTATATTACTGTATACAGCGCTGGGGGTTATATTACTGTATACAGCGCTGGGGGGGTTATATTACTGTATACAGCGCTGGGGGGTTATATTACTGTATACAGCGCGGGGGTTATATTACTGTATACAGCTTTGGGGGTTATTACTGTATACAGCACTGGGGGTTATATTACTGTATACAGCACGGGGGTTATATTACTGTATACAGCTTTGGGGGTTATTACTGTATATATATCTCTGGGGGCTATTACTGTATACAGAGCTGGAGGAGTTATTACTGTATATGGCACTGGGGGTTATTACTGTATACAGCTCTGGGGGTCATAACTATATACAATGCTGGATGTAATTAGTATATAGAGATCTGGGGGTTATATTACTGTATCCAGCGCTGGGGGGGTTATTGCTGTACACAGTGCTGGGGTGTTATTATTGTATACAGCGCTGGGTGTTATTACTGTATGCAGCCCTGGGGGGTTATTACTGTATACAGCGCTGGGGGGTCATATTACTGTATACAGCGCTGGGGGGACTATTACTGTATACAGCGCTGGGGGGTTTATTAATGTATACCGTGCTGGGGGTTATTCGCCCCGGGGAGTTCCCAGGTATGGGTGGGGGTTATGCTCAGAGATGTTTTTCCCCTTTAAGCAACCTTGTATAAAAATATGGAAATGAGTCAAAATACTAAAAATGTTTCATAAAATAACAAACTTTGAAGGCAAAAGGGGGAAAATTCCACTTGAATTGGTCTTTTTTGCTGTTTACATAATACAAGTGGTAATATTCTGTAAAACATTGCTGATATTCAGAGAACTAATGTAACTATTTGCTTTTTTTTTTAAATGCCAAAAAAGACAATGAGTCAGATATGACACACACTCCGATTATTCACTTTTTGTTACTTTAGCTTTAATTGTGAATTGCCTGTACCCAAAGTATTGAATTAACATGTTTTATGGCAAAAATTTCCTGCTTTGTAATGAAATTCACTAACCGCTTATTAGGATAATCCTTGATGTATCATTTAAAAACAGACGTAACAATTTAAGGGACTTTTTTATGAAAATTGTTGCAATATTTTTGATGAATAATTCTTATAAAGCTGTTGGATTTAATAGAACATTATCCTTATACAGTGTATATATATATATATATATATATATATATATATATACACAGTGGAAAATCCAGCATAGGCCAACTGGCCCAGACTTAGGGTGGTAGGTCCAGGGGGGGGAGGTGTGACAGGGAACCTGATCGCCTTTTGGGTTCTATGCTTAAAGGCCCCATTAACACTATGGATGACCGTCCCAAGTGAATTTTCTTCAGTGCTGCACTTCCTTTAATATGACATCATATCCCGAGACCCTCTAGAAAGGATACCCACGCATGGGGTAGGGGTGGGGGGGCAGGTGGCTCTGCCAAGGGTTAGGTCTACATACCTCCCAACAGTCCCAGTTTTGCCACTCTATCCCACTGTCCCGCCAAGCTCTACCTGTGTCCCGCTTTTGGGGAAATGGCTGCCCGTTTGGCCATCTGCAGTTAAAAAAAGCAATGTAATAATTTGTATAGTAACAATGGAATAAAAGGCAATAAACAAAATGGGACAGAGGTGGCACGCAGCGCATGAATGAGGCCGATAATTCACCGAGACGTACGCGGAATAGTTAAAGCACAAAAAACCCAATCTCAGCGAGGCCTGCAGATTGAACGAGACAGCGGAGTAATCAACTTAATTTACTCCAAGCAAAATAAGTCATTTTCTGTGCGTGATGTTGGACAGACCCCCACATCTGAGTAACAGACCCCCTCCGTCCTTGAGATCACCCGAGCGCTTTCATTCTGATCTAATAAAAGCATCCAGAGCCTGCAAAGAATCCAGAATCCCAGACGTAAACACGAGCCGCGCGCTCGATAACACAGAACAACCTCACACATAGCCAGACGCTGGGATACAGGCTGAGGAACAGCTATCAATACGCCTGTAATCCCAGCCTGCTCTGGCTCACGTTACGCTGATAGAATTACACTTGTCAGTCCCTGAAACTGCTTCGTGGACCGTCGGCGGAGAATTGTCAGCATCCACCCCCTACTTCCTAATGTCTGGCGCATGTAGACACTACTAGACTAAGTCCTTAATCTCAGGAAGTCCAGCTTTCCCCCCCTTTAAATTTACATTTAAAAACAGTACATATTTTCTTTTATTTAAAACATTTTTGGGTAGTAGAAGCATTATTAATCACTCATCTACAGACACCAGACAAGCCAGAAGGCTTGTTTTTCCCTCAGAAATCTCATGTCGCTGCCACAACCACAAGGAATTCTGGGTAGGCGCATGCAAATAAGGTCAACTACTACCCCCTTCATTTTAGTGGAAAGGGTTTCCATCACCTTTACCCACCATAACTTATGTAATGATATTGAATTTTTTGGATATATGAGATATTGGTGTTTTTGGTCAACATAGCTAATGATCAGGCCCGGATTGGCACATTGGGCAAATTTATGGTGGGTCGGTGGCTGATAGGACCACAAATGTACTGATACTTCAGCTCCAGAAGCAGATCGGGTCCTGCAGTGTGGGGCCACCGGCTGGATGCGCATGGCCACACGCCACAAAAGTATCAAAAACGCAAAGAGTGGAAACGTGTATCCAATTAGCGGTGGAACATACGTCATTTAACGGCCACTGGCCTTAAAGGGCCGGAGCCTCTTACTCATCTCTATTCCAGCCCTGGAAATGATGATAGAGAGGTACCATGGAGTTTGCATAATGCCGATTTGTATCTCATTAGATTCTCTATGGTGCTTTCTATCAAGGACAGCCATGCAGCAAGACCTCCAGATCTCTATGATACAGGAAAAGGCACCAGAGATGCCATGTAAATGCTGAACTATTGTAATAATATCTAATGTATTAAAGAAACTCTTGGGATGGGAAGTCTCCATCTGTGTCTGGTGAATGTTCTGGAAGAACATTGATTGACAGCTCGATGTCCTAAGCAACGATTCGGAGAGCTGCCATTAGCATGAGTCACAATGTAATAATGTGTGAGTCTCAGGCAGATTGAATCCTGGGACTGGCTAATGGGGTCGGGGTCCCGGCAAGTTCGGGACTGTTGGCAGGTATCTATTATGTACACAGTTGTGTACTTTAAAACATATGGCCATTTTTCTTCTATATGATGTGTTTATCTGGACATGTCTTATAAAGAGCTTTTAAAAAAAGCTATTTTGTTTTGAAGGAACATTCTCTATTTTTATTTTTCTGTATAAGCCCCTATTCTTTCCCGTTTTCCAACAAAAGTGTTTCATAGAGAGCGGCAAGAATTACAGGGCAGAGAATCGCAGGGCATTTGTCGGTGCGCATGCTCTGATATCCTGTACTGATGATAGACTAGCCCCCCATATGAATTTCTGCCCCTTTAAATTGCTCCTTCCCAGGGTATGTTGTTAACCCAAAATGCTTGTTGCCACCCCCCCTGTTATATATATATAAAAACAAGTAACCGATCACGATGATCCACAGGTGCGAACATCGTCATGAAAGATGCGCGATAATTACGTCTTTATCACAAACCGCCGAGAACCGAAGCGTCCCCGGGCGGCAAATCATTTATCTTTTATCTGCGGGTAAATGTGTAATCTAAATAGCTGCAAAGTTCGACATTATGTAAATTGCATCATTTTAAATTCCCTGGAAATTCAATAACACTTTAAAAAAAAACTCCCTCCTTTCCACTCCCTGACAGCCCCCCCTCAGCATCAAAACTATTAACTATTCCGGCACTTGTGTTTAGAGATCAATTCATATACAACACTGGTGTTTGGGGACGGAGTTAATACATTTACAGGATAAATGTGGAATTCAACCAATAATTTTGAGAGGCTTATTTTTTCTTTGATTTTATTTAAACATGATTTTCTTGAAAAATGACGACACCCATGGGATGAATGAATTTGTTAACCGAAGGAATTAATTCCATGTTTAGAAATAATCAATGGTTTATATAGCAGCTAAGACCTCGAGTGGCACAGGGGAGCAGGAATAGTCACGTCAATGTGTGGGGCGGGGCAAGCCCTAGATGGCTTTTAGTGGGCGGGGAGTAGGCAGGAAGTGAGTAGCGAATGGGTGTGTCCAAACATTAAAGAAACTGACCCTGAGACCCGGAGCATTTTATGACCTCACCTGGAGACTCCGGGTCAAACCCAGAAAATTCTCGGGTAATGTTTATGAATAACCTGGAAATATTACAGTTGAAGGACTGGTGGGGCTTTACTGAGACCTTTTAAGTGAGTTTGTGACCAATTGTTAACTATTTATATAACTGAGGGAATTAAAGAATACTGTATTTTATTTACCCTCATACCCAGCAAACATTACAAGCGCCTAGAAAAGAAGGGCATCAGGGAAGGAAAGAGGGGCATCAGGGAAGGAAAGAGGGGCAGGGGAGTTTGCAGCCCAAAGTATGTCGTTGTATGCATGAAACCAAATTTCAATGAGAGGTTTTACATCACCATCACTATACAAATTGTACATTTTAACCTTAAAAAGACTGGGCTCTTTGTCATGGCTTACTTTATAAGCCCCCCCCCCCAAAAAAAAACAGGCCAGTAAATGACATTTGTTGGGGCAACTGAGAAACGGGACATAAGCCTGCTTGTTGAAAATGTTCCGACACATTCTAGACTCTTGGCAGCTATGAAGGTTATTGCCCATGTAAAGACACTCTACTTTACACACAGTAAACATGAATGTTGCCAGGACTGGATTCTACGAAGGGTCCCCGGCAGTGAAAATCCACTTTAAGAATTGTACAGCCCAAGGGATATGCCTAACGTGTCAGTTCCTACGCATAAGCAACGTACTATATGATCTGACGCTCAGAGTCTTGAAATATTAACCCTTTAACAGTCCATCGTAAAGATTCTATGTACTGACTCGCCAAACGTGTTCTCCAAATGGCTCTAATAAACTTTACTTGTTATTATTTAAAGATACACTTGATTGAGTTACCTGCATTCAAGCAGGGAGTTCAACCATAGCATACTGTGCGCAAAAGCACAGTCTCCCCTATGTTTACATAAAATACAGAATACAGTACAGTTAATATTTTTGGGATGCTATCCCCTTTTAAGATGTAGAGCGGTGGTCGCAGAGCGTTAGGGTTTACAAACGCCCCATATATTTGTTACAAAGCAGGATGGGTATTGGCACAGGATCCATTTGAGGTATTGGGAGGGGTGCGTCAGCGGAGAGCATATGGAAAGCTCTGAAATCTTTCCCATCCTAAAAAAGAATTTTCAGTTCCTGTGTATTTCCCATGACTCATAATTGTCCAAAAATGTCCCGTTTTGGTAATGTGGTCTTTTTTTTTTTTTTACTGTATCCCACATGTTATAAACAAAGACAAGCAACGGAGTTAGCGGGACTGCTTGTTTGTATTACGGAAAGCTCGTGAAGCCCTCTCTTTGTTTGAGTCCTCGGTGTACAGCGCCGTGCACACATGGAGGCCTGCATCGCCATACCGTGGGCTCGGCAGCTTTATTCAGAGTGCTGATGTCAGCCCAGGACTTCTTGGGCTGTTTTGATTTTTTTTTGTTTTAAATTAAAGACTGCTTTGCTTTCCTTGAGCTAAACTTAGAATTAAGGTTGGCTTTTTTCAAACGGCAGGAAATGAATCCTTAAAACTGCCAAGACGTGACGCTCGGCTACTGAAAACGGCCATTCATTCCATGCAGGGCTGCTTAACCCTATCACGGCCACAGCAAGGGTCAAAAGGCTCACATTCTGGGTGGAGAAGACATCGGGGGGGGGGGCTTTTAGAAAAGAAGGTCACTGAACTGAATTTCCCCTTTTCCCCTAAAAAATTAACCTGCCCCAAAAAGTCTTATTAAACGTTTTTAAATTTGAATGACGTCCTTAATGCATACCTCCCGAGTGTCCCTGTCCTAGAGTCCTTAAAGACACAATCATGTTCATAGGAAGTTTTTTTAAAATCAAGCAGTGTAAATAAAGTACATTATTCTTTTTTCTTAAATTACCTAATAAAAGGCACAAAAAGTCTCTCTAAGGCCCCACCCCTAGCCACACCCCCTAACAAAAATGTCCCTCTGTGGTCATTTGGAATGTTGGATGTTGGCTAATATTACACATACAGTATATGGTGATTCGGCCCCTTTAAATCTCCTAAACTTAACGAAACATAGCATAATGATAGTTACTAAATGTATTTTAGACAAGGCGAGCTTCTTACATCACTTCACTTGCTTCTTAAGGGAATCTCAGTATGTATCGCTTGGAGGAGAGCTTTAAATAAAGGGATTAAAGGGATTTAATAAAGAACAGACGGGAAGGTGGTTTCAAAGGAAGAGAAATGTTAGAACAATGGGCCGTAATCTAAAACTAGAGGGTCAGAGGCTTAGATGTTATGTAAGGAAGTTTTACGTTACTGAGAGGGTTGTAGAGAAGTGGAACAGCCTCCCAGTAAAAGTAGAGTTTAATAAAGTGATGGAATTTAAGCATGCACGAGATAGGCATACGGCTTCTGAGTCACAAGGCACAGGACCATACAGGGAAGAAAAAGAAAATCGTATAGTGTAATATTTTTAATTTAAGGTAATAATAAATGTGTAAACAATACTTAATACCCCAAACTTAAGGTGATCAGCATACCTGGGAGCTTGTGGGCTACCCGTAGCCTACCCGTGCGGGACGCGGCCAGGACTGCCAACTGACGGACCAGATGACATTGGGCATTCCCACTGACATTGCAGAAAACACCCTGATTTAAAGGAGAAATGGGCGGGGAGTGGGGTGCGTCAGGCCCCCGCTCCCCCGACCCGGAGGATTCGGGTATCGACCTGGGCATCTCAGGTTGGTCCTGCGCCTCTAATATTTGATGTTTCAATGTATGGCATTACGAGAGGAGTACAGAATGTTTTCCAAAGGGGAGGGGGTAATTTAATTTATATAAATCATTTCCACTGATTCACATCATTTATTACATATCTTCTTAATCTAACACAAGACCAAGATCTAGTTAAGGTTTGAGATTCTGTATTTCTACCCTTTCCGATATATCGAGGAACCTCCGAGGGCCGACGTTGTCAGGTCTTTGCTTCGTCGTATTGATTCTTAGAACGCCGTTTGCTTTGGGATTTATAATACTCCATTATCTCCTAGCAGTAAATATTTATTCTAGCAGATATCCATATGAAATGTTTTATTTCGCCGGTTAGCTTTTGGCATTTGAGATCTTTGGTCACCCGGCCTCGTGAATCATTCTGTTTTTCTTTGAGAATGAATATTTTCCTCCGGAATCTGGAGAGAAATCGGTTCCCCTGCTCCCGTAATGTTTATCCTTTGATTTGCTTTAATATTTCCTAAAAAATAATGAGAAGCGTGAGAGAAGAGTTTTTTTTTTTAGACGTGATAATGGTTTCCTCTGCTTCCGCTGAAACCACTAGACTGGTCATTGCCCACCCCGGCGGCTCAAAATTGGGCAACCATTCTTTTTATTAACCCCTTAAGGACAATGGGCGGTCCCTAAACCCATTGAAAACAATGCATTTTGAGCCTGTACATGTACGGCTTTGTCATTAAGGGGTTAATTTATTAAGTTATTAACCCGGATATTATGTACATTAAATCTGATCTAGACTATGGTGGTCCGCAGGGTATGAGTATATCACACTGTTCTAACTAGAACTTTTGTGGGCTTTGTGTGGGGGTTCCCAGCATGGGTTTGGGACATTTTGGGCTACTATGTTACTGAGTGATATAACTCGTATGTCCTTGTCCTTGGTTAAAGTCCTGGTATATTACTTTTTCTTTGGCAGGTATATCTTACAGAAGCGATTCGAACTGGAGCTGGAACACATCCAGAAATCAACCTTTCCTGAGTTCAGACGAGGACAATCCTTTTGTCTTGCGTTTAAAGCGATAGGAGAGCCCGCCCGTCGTAGCAATGGGCTGATCTCTGGAAACTGCTTGACATATGAAATATATACGTGTTTAATTAACTTAATGATTATGGCAGGAAGAGGATAGTAATAATGAACATATGTAACACGGCTTAATTTTGGGGAAAGATTTTGGAATAAAAGGTTCTATTACTATTACAAATTCTATTATGATTTTAGAGGAGGTTTCCCGAATTTCTATAAAACATGGGTAAAATACATACTTTTTGTATATATATATATATATATTTTTTTTTTTTCCTGGAATACGCACGCCTTGTGCAACAAACCACTAATTATTTTGTTCATTTCTTGTCCCCGAGGTAAAGGACTTGTTTTCAATGAATTATTTCTTGTAGTTATGAACATAACATGAACGTAACAAGAGACAACTTGTGAGGAGTATGAAAGCATAGCATACCACCCATGTGTCCCTCTTTGGGAGAAAAGTCCCTCTCCTGTCCCTGTTTATCTACCCTTTCCAAGAAGTCAGAATTCTTGATGTATATGAAGCTCTGTCGCGTTTTACAATTTCTTTGTTTTACAGTCCAGCACGCAAAATAAACTTATAGTGAGTGCCAATCCAAACCAACAATATACACGTCACAGAAAGCCCCTCGGTTGTAGAACATGGTAGCATCCATCGTAACTTCCTGTTCTCGGGATCTGCTTCATTATTAATTTCCGTTAAATTATCTCCCCAGTTGTTTGGTTGCTGGTGGTTGCTGATTGGTTCAGGCAGCCATATTTAGACACAGATCTCAGCTTTCTTGGGGTGGATTACAAACCAATACAGTGACTGACAAACAACAAACACCAACCATAGGTAGTTTAAATAAATGAATATAATAAAGCTATGATAGTTAGCCAATGATGGCAACAGTTCCCCTTTAAATGTAGATCTTTAAAGTCCCCAAAGGCCCATTACGCAGGACGGCGTGACATTTCAGGCAGCCAAAGACCCTAAAGGACACGGCCCACGGAGAGATTTATCCATGAAATGGCGGGCAACCCAACAATCATCTAATTGTCGGATAATGTACTGCGTTCCCAAAGTATACACCGTGACTCATTATACCCAGAGTGGAAAACATTGTCTTTAGGGTGGTTTGGTTCTGTGAGCGGATTACCGAAAATGAGAATTTAGAATGCCAGGAGGCAACGTAGTCAGAGACGGGAGAACGCTAACACAGAGACTCGGAGAGGGACATGCAGATATTAAAGCTGCTGTTCCACCTACTCTGCTGAATGTAACAAAATGCAACACTAGAAACAATTCCTAGTACTGATGATGTTCAGACCTTTCCCAGAAATAACTCTTTAATCATGTAAAATTTTGCCTCTTTTATAAGTTGTGTCAGGAACATTTAATTGGAGACAAATGCAGGCCCTGATACGTTGTTACCAACCTAAAAAAAGCTTCTTGAAAGTTTCTGCGCTGTTTTTAGTTGATTGCATCTTCAGAGGAAAGAACAAAATGACAGATCTTATGTATTTGCTTAGTGCACTAGAGGGTACAACTACAGATTTCTGGAAAAAGCACTTTTTAAGGGACACTATAGTGTCAGCCTCGCTGAGTATTAAAGTACTTTGTAAGTATTTTAGCATGCATTCGTTAACCAGCGTGGAAACAAAAATAAAAATATTCAACTTTATGAGAAGCTGCAGCTCCATGGTTTGCTTTTCTATGGTAGTAATGTGTCCCTAATGACATCATCGGAACCCATTTCTGGGCATGAAATTGAGGAGTCTCATTAGACCTCCTGGACCACTTATGTGAGCCAGTGCTGGAGCTGGTAGGGTTGAGTGTAACACACGTGTGCACAGTGTCAAGCAGGAGATGTGTTCAGCCCAACACATCTTCTGCGAGCAAAGGACCTGGGGGATGGGGAGGGAGGGCAAATGCATGGAGGGATAATCTGCTTCATCCCTTTATCGAAGAGGAAAAGGGGGCATTCAGCATTAAAGTGCATATGACGGCAGGAGTGTCCCTTTAATACAGCCAGATATTACGGAGTATGGATTTCGCACATGTGCAGCAACGTGTTCCAAGACAAAGTCCTTCAGATCCAAGACAGGATACACACATCGAGAACAGGGACCCTCAGCACAGCTTGCAGGGAGGGTCCGGCGTTTCGCGTTAAGTCACCGTACATTGGAACGTACATAGCAGATGACATCTACGATCCAAATGCATGTGACACAACCAGGTGCAAGCGACACATTCAGGAGCTTATTAAATGATTTTAGCCAAGACGTAAGTTTCCTCCGCTTCACCCCTCCCCGGCCCCCATAACAAATGCAGAAAGGGCCCGTAAAATGTGATCCTGGCCACACAAACGGCAAACCCACCCATATATATTATTCCCCCGTGCCCAGTTGTAGTAGATGACGAGGAAGTCAGCCCATGAAAGGCAGTTTGTAACAGCCACGGAAACACGCTAACACTAGAGGAGCGAGCGGTGCGGACGCTGCAGGCTCCATGTGGAACGACTATCACAACAGCCCTTAAACCGAGAGGGATTTACGACTAGCGTGAGTAAGGGGGATCTGCTCAGACTAGCATGTGACGGATAGAACGGCTCTGCCAGGAATATGAATGACAGACGGGCGCAGACAGCTGTCTCGCATGTACTATTAATGGACAGACGCCGGCGGGCGGCAGCGAGTGTAACTAGCAACCCCTCCCCCCCCCTCCCCACTCCCTGGTCACGGCACACCCTGCCAGGACATGACAACATCCACACCCAAAATAGAAACGTCACCATAGCAACGCCAACAATATTTGAAACAGGTCTGTTTAGCTAGGAAATAAAATATGTGTGGTGAGCCAGAGTACGCAAAACGATGACTTAGCAGAGGGAGGTGAACGGGAAAAATAAGGGTTGGAGGGACAGAACAGCCAGGTGATTCCTATGGGCCACGGAAACCACCGGCTGCTTTGAAACCGTATAGCGCCGTCGAAAAAAGTTTAACCCTTTGAGAGCCACGGGCGACAGCAATTTATTCCGTCCTTACTCATTGGTCCTCCGTTGCCTCTTTGCAAATTTTTTCTGGGTCACAGGAAGCTGGATGGTGGAGAAAAAAAGAAGAAGAGGGGATCTGGTCTTGGGACAAATAAAAAAAATTAGGATTGACAGAGCTTTCAATCTCCTCTAAAGATATCGTAATCTGGACATAAGGTGCCTTCCACAAGTCCCAGCCGTGGTTGCCGAAATTTCAGGGTTTTCACCCCAATTTTGGGGTCTTGGGGCAAATGGGCAAGTTTGTGTCAAACAGCGCGCTGCTTGCTCATTGGTATTTTTCTTTAATTTAACAATATCTGAGCATCCTGATAGGTATTTATCTCGCTCCTGTATCCCACTTAAATCCTTAACTATTCAAAATATCCTAACAACTCACAAATTTTCTAAGGACCATTATTACAATATGTAACAGTTTATACCAGGGTGACATGGAACACAGGCCCAGAGATACTTTCGATAATGTCCTTGAAGTTTAGGGACATCAATGTTGAATTAGCGGGTCCAGGGGCATGTAGGGGGTGCTGCCCTTCCCCCTTCTCACGCTTAATACTTTATGTATAGAACACCTTGCTTTAAATTAGCTTTGTGCTACAAAACAGGTGATGTGTGAACGTTTTAAATAAAGAGGTCTCCCTTAACCTCCTAATAGACTGCAAGCTCACAAGACCAAGGTCCTCTTCTCCATCGGTACCTGTACATCTTAACCCCTTGTCACTGTTGTATATACTTAAATGTAACACTGTTAATTTTAACCTCCCCCTATTGTAATAGATCCACAGAACCCGCTAGTGTTCTATAAATACATGAAATGCAGTCTAATGTTACATGAAATGAAAGATCATCCACCTTGCTAAATATCTGATGTTTCCATCGCTGTGTTAACATGACAATATTTAGTGGAGTTCCCATAGTAACTTAATAATACCCAACAATTACCATTCTCTAGGGGTCTATTCGCTAAAACCCAGATGATGATAATTTGACAAGCCTGTTTTTCTCTTTGGTGAACTCGCTCTCCACTTCTTGGTTATGCCTAAGAAAAAAACATGTAGGATTCAGCTGATTTTTCCTGCCGGGTTGTTGCAGAGTTTAGAATCTGAATATATGTTGTGTAACTATTAGAGTGCCCTCTAGTGCCCTTCCCTTTTGGCCCTGCCACCCAATGGAAAAAGCCCTTTGACCCCTATACGTAATAGTCTCGTTACACTGCTGCTGAGAAGATGAAGGTCCTGCAGAACTGGGTGGGCTTTGAGTTTGTGCCGATAATGCGTATTCATTTTTATTACAAATTATTAAACTACCGAAAACCAACAATAAAACAGAAAAGTCGAAGTTGTCATCATTGTACTTCGGTCTCATCCAACCTCATATTGGAGTGAGGACGTAAACATCAGTAAATCATATATTAATGTTGACCAAAGAAAATGTAAAAGGAAGGGTGTGCGGCAAAATCAGCCGTCCCGTGGCACGATGGAGGTAAATCCCTGTGATCTAGCACCCCATCTGGCTGTTTGTGGTACTAGGTTTGTGTTTTTTTTTATATATTTTGGCAAATCTCATCTTCTGTATCAAGAATAAGTGCTCATGGACAGACAGACCGTGCTAATGGAAAAGAAACCTGTGTTATTACCTGGTTTTCAGCTCTGATTTTCGAAAGACTGACAATTTCAGATATGCAACCATTGCAACACATTCAAAAAAACTATTCTGTTATTTTATTAACATCTATAGCATATATAAGTAGAGCTTGAGAAAAGAATATATCATTTGTTTGGATACATTCAAAATAAAAAAGAGGAATCATGATTGATGTCAAGAAATGGCACAAATGCCCCCCAAAACCACCAGTATTTAGGGTACAATATAGCCTTCGCAAGGAAGGAGTTAATAGGAAATGACATGTGTGCGCCCACTGCTGTTTAATGAACTTGGACAGTTCTGTTAAAATATTGACCTGTGTATCCAGCTTTCATTATATTAGAATATGGTGAAAACACAGACTTTTGTGCCCTTTTCTCTTAATCTATTAATGAGTGGTTACATCAAGAACTGGAATTTTAAAAGACGCCTTTATTAGCAATCAGTCTCTCTAGAATTATAGAGCCTCTCAAACGCGTTGGTGCTCCTTAGAACTATACGGGTAAAAAGCAAGCTAGTCTTACCTAGAATTTTAGAAACGTTAATTGTTAATAAATCAATGAATATCTTTGCAAAGACAGATAAAAAAGGCTAATACATTTTTAACATAGAAATGATCTTGCGGTATAATTAACGGACAAAGTAGCTCAAAGTATAAAAGGCATGTTATAATGAACACTCAGAAGTTCTAAAAAGCAATCGATACTCAGCAAACAGTCCGTGTTTTTTTATTTCTTTATACTCGATATACTGTATCTAACATAGGCGACTGCCTAGTACGCTGTGCTGTGGGGGCACCACGAGGTCCCTTCCTATGTTTGTAAGTACATGCAATAAGATGCTGTGTTAGTTGTGTACTTGGCTGCATCAGGCTGTGTTACCTCTAAAATTAGAATGCAAATATTAATTGTGAGTATATTTCTTTATAGCCAAGATCCGTTTTTGGTGCGCATGAGTATATAAGATTTGCCCACCAGTAAAACTCACAAAGTGTTTCAGCAGCAGTAAAGATAAATTAGTTTAATTTCAAATGGTTTGGCTTGGCCTTAATGAAAAAGTATATAAACGGAACGCTCAAAAGTACATTATTTAAAATGGCACACTCCCTAATATAAATTGAATTTTTGACTTTTGGCTTTGATGCTACATGCGCCGGAACCAGTGGACGGTGTGGCAGCGGCTCTTACCTGCTTTTAGCATGCGAAGAAGAATAATGTATTTGATTTCATTTATAGACACATATAGAATACATTATTATTATTCGTGTGACTTTTTAGGTCTGTAGAACACTTACTCAGCAAACATTCTGAGGTTCTAGAAAAGAGGGACATCAGGGAAGTGAAGAGGGGCACGGAGATTTCGGGTCCCTAGATTAAGGACACTTGGGAGGTTTGCTATATCCATTTAAATAGTGATATACTACATGGTCAAAACTACATTTTTTAATATTATCTATCGTTTTATATAGCGCCATCGGATTCTACAGCGCCGTACAAACGGTAGACAGGACATAGCAATTAGTATATAACAGACCAAGATGAAAAATAGGAACAAAAGGTGACACGTACACAATCATAGCTTTAATATGGAGTCGGTGTTGTGTTTGCGGAGGTCACTGGCCAGGTTCAAACAGATTTCAAACAGATTTCAAACAGCCCCGGCCTTCAGTAATGCAGTGAATGAGCTAAAATGGTCAGGATGCAAACTGGGAAGAGGTGCAATGTTGAGCGGAGTCTCCAAGGTAGGATTTGCACCGCACAGGGCACGAGAAGGTCGATTCCGTGTCTTACTAAGAAAGAAATAAGCACCCGCAGCGGTAATGTCTGTGTCTCATTAATGAAACGAAGGAAGAAACCAGGTATAAGGGCACTATGTCAGGGCAAACGGTGCGGAGGAAGGTTTAGTGAATTCACATTGCTACATAAAAGCGCCCTGGAACCAAGGACCAATATATATCACGTTGCAGGAGAAATCGCCGAAGCATTGTTATTCTCTGTATTGTAGCTCATGATCTCCTGGCTAGGTACGAGGTGGACCTTCAGACTTAGAATTCAGTTAAGCCACATGTTCTTTTGACCTTTAGAACTTCACCTTTTTGATTTCAGATACAAATACAATATTCTAAGACGTGGGAAGTTGGTAATAATTGCCCATTGTATACAGGGGCTCCTAAAATATATATCTATATATATATGAAAAAAATCAATAATAATAATTTCATTTCTGCTGTGACCTTTTACCAAAGCTGGGCATTCACGCAACGGCCCCAAGGGTAAAGTGAGGAATCACACGCGATATAATTTGCTTTGTGGAGACAAATACTAACTTTTAATAGGAAAAAGGGTACAGTCTGCAACGTGACTCACCCAAATGAGTCATTTCTCAGATCCGTTCCTCCTTGCCTCTGTGGCAGGGATTAATAACGGCCCTTGGGTTTCTTGCCAGTAAACATCTACCTTGCAAGATTCGTGCTGTCGTTGGCCTGCAGACTCGTACGGAAAAGAACCTGTCCAATGAGGAACACACGTCTTTGACACTAAATGGAGATTGAACCGTGACTCACACTAAAAGTGTATTCAAATATTCTGGATGCGCCAATTAAAGGTGTTTCAGTTTGGCTTGAAGAGTCAGAACGCATTGTATCAGTAGACACCTTTTGGGTGTTACTTTGTTAACACACTCTGAGTACATCAATATAAATTAGAATTGAATTTTACAGATTAACGAACGCAATGATTCCTACCATGACTTTCTTTTTATTGGAAAAAAAGTAGCCTCCTCTCATATAGCAAACACTTAGAAGGCTTAGAAGCACTATAGTCAATCATTAACATATATTAAATCCCAAAGAAAACAACTAATTCAACATGGATTCAATGTTACAGATGAAATGTGAATACAAAATATGAATCTATTTCATCTTATTGAGCGATTATTTTCTGTACTCTCCCATTGTTTACTGACGGGAAGAAGCAAGAAGAAGAAGCCATTTTCAGTTGTAATCCACATGTTTTAACTAAAACTGTAGGTCGGGGCCACATCATTCATCTTTGCTCAGGTTCATTCAATAAACCAAGAGTTTGGAGGAGAGTTCCTCAAGTCTTGGCATCACTATGCATTATACAGGTTAAACCCACGGAAGGGCTGAGCTGGACCTCTAAAATGTATAGTTAATTTGGAGAAACTTTTTTAGAGTCAATTTCTTAATTATCGTAAATTATTGAGGGCCATTTATTTAATTTAATTGTTTAAATATGCTGGAAATCTGATTAAGAAACAAAATATTTACAAGAAGTAGGAGCAAAGAAGTCTCATTAGTTAAAAAAAAAAACCGAAGACATGGGGAAATGAGAAATAAAGGTTTCCAGTAAAAGCCAAAATGATAAAAAAAACCAAAAAAACATCATATTATGGAAAGAAGTGAATTTAATGGAGAAACGTAGGACATCTCATTACAAGACTTTTACATAGCAACTGAATGTTTGTCTGAAGAAAGGAACCTTGCGAAAAAAATATATTATGAGCTTTGTGTTATTTTTGAAAATATAATACAAGCATTTGGACTTTTTTTATTTACAAAATATAAACCACAGAATCCCGAATCCATATCTATTGTCCATCTGATTACTTTCTGCTGGTATGCAAAAAACACCCTGAAACGGGGCTGTTGACTCCAAATTCACTTTAACTCGTTGTTTGTTGACTCCATGGCTACAAATTTCATCTCGTTATTCACTGTCCCAGATGTTATGCTTCCATCCCTAACTTTACTCCGGAACATGAAAGGGAAGGCTTTCTTGAAAGATTTCCTGAAGCTGGCGCCCATGAATCCATAAACTATAGGATTAATAGAGGAGTTGGCATACGACATACAATTGGCCCAGGTTTTGATTTTGTAGGTTGCGTAGTTGGCTTGAAATCCGGGGTAGAAACCCTGAAAGAGGCTGAAGAGCTGAATGGGACCCCAGCATATGGTGAACAGAAGGACGATCACTATTACCATCTTGGAGATTTTGCTCCTCATAGCGATGGTACGCTCGGACAACAGCTGGACCTGAAACATGAAAAGAGAAAAGGGATATAATTATAGAATGGAGAATACTAAGAACACAAAGAAAAACACAACATTTTCTTTGAATATTGGTTTTCCATTATATGACTCAACAGTATGACCATCTAAAATGAAAAGGACAGTCTAATGCCCCATACAGCTCCACAAATGAAGTAAGTGCTTAAATTAGTATTATTTACCTTAAAAAAGCCTTACTTGGTTTGGCAAACTCATCTCCAGCAAAGAGGAGTGGCAGGTAATGAAGCAAATGCTACATAATACATAGACGGGGTTCTGGGGAACACTCAGGTATCATATACATTAAAGTACATATGGTCAATAGAGTATCTCTTTAAAGCATACAAGCCCCAGTACATGATATAACTTAACTGCGCCAAGTAAAATAATTTTGCCTTGAGAATTAATTGAATTTTCTTAAAGAGTCAGCCAGCATCTTGTTTTTAATACAGAAAACTCTGCAAAACCTTATTTGTTCTTTAAATCCAGATTTTCCATGAACAAAATGATCTTCTGATATCAAAGGTTAAGTTACTGAATATCATTGATGTACCACCCTGTCCATTACCGTATATTAACCCCTTAAGGACAATGGGCGGTCCCTAAACCCATTGAAAACACTGCATTTTGAGCCCGTACATGTATGGGCTTTGTCATTAAGGGGTTAAAGCTGAAAGCCTTTAGAAAAAGTGCCAACATTTGGCTATAATATATATATATATATATATATACATTTTATTTTTGAATTTAGATTTCTTAATTCAGAGTCCTTTTATTTAATGCGTTCTCTCCAATTACCTTTTATTAGAATAATTTTGTTATTAAAAATAATAATAATTCCTAATAAGGAAAAAAAAAAAACCATTACATTTCGCTAAGAAATGATAAATTGTTATGGTTTTATGAAAAAACACTTTAAAATGTAAGAGGCTTTTGTACCTGATAGTTATTGTCCATGGGTTCTACCACTGGCTGCCCTACTCGTTTCAACATTAACGAATAACATACGCAAATTGTTAGCAGAGGCAGCAGATACACGGCTAGAAATTGGTACAGGATGCAAGCCTTCTTCAGGGTGTCTGATGGGAACTGCTCTATGCAATAGGTCCGGGGTCCGTACCAGTAACCTTTTTGGATCTTTTGGTACGGTATGATCGGCGTAGACAGGAGAAGAGACCCTGTTGACAATGACAAAGGACAATTGAAAATCGGTTAACATTTTGATAATTTATGCATGAAGCTTCATTGTTCGGTATTTCAGTACACGGCTAGAAATGTCACGATCACGAAAGCCGAGCAAATAGAACAAAGGCATTGTGAGTTATGCCTTAGAGATACAAATTTTCAAATGTGGCAGAAAAGTTGCCAATAAAATACAACCCCCCCCCCCCAGAAAACCCACAAACTTTCGATTGGGGACCGCACTTTAAATAAAAAAAACAGCAATTTTGGTAATTCTTAAAAAAATTTATTCATCCGTGGACCAAATATTTGTTAACCCCAAGGAGCACATTTGAAGTCTACAATACATTAAGCTTAAAAAAGAAAATACAACAAAATTCTACTTAAAAAACCTCTAGTTCCGCTGCTCCTAACTTCTCCCCCTTTCTATTCTGTATACACACCTTCAGTCCTACTGATGATCCTACTGTTCAGTCCTACTGATGTCCTACTGATGTTCCTGAGACCCACCATTGTCTACAAACCCTAATATATACGATTACCCCCCGCCATTGGTGAAAAGAAAACAAACAAAAAAACACACAAAAAAGAGAATTCAATCAAAAATAAATTAAAATATTAAAAATATTTAAATTATAAATAAATTAAATATTTTTTAGATGTTTAGGTATGGTCCTAATCCATGGTTTTATGTTATTATTATTATTTTTTTTGCATAACGATAATTGGACAGATATTTTTCTATGTAATTGAGCTTTATCAAGGCAGTAAGGTTTCATACCTATCCAAATACAGATGCTGACAATCATGGCTACCCTCGGGGTGCGATGCCTCAGCGACCTCAGTGGGTATAACGTGGCGTAACATCTGTCAGCGCTCATGGCTGTCAGGGTAATACAGGTGGCTTGTACGGTTACCTACGTGCATAAGAAAAATAGTATTTTATACATATACCACGAAACATGTACACGGCCAACTCAAGGAAAAGTCATAGCTTTCATTTTTATTTAAAAAAATATATATTTTTTTAATACAAAATTGAACATCACCTCCCCTTTTGTTCTGCATTGTGTTTTTTTTATAAGGAAAATAAAAATGGAACATTTGTGCCGCCTTTTAGCCTGGCAACAAGTAATAAAAGTAATAAAAGTAATATCTGAAATTTGACTTTATGAACGCTGGTCCGTTAAAAGGTATCACAAAATTATTTGGAGCAATATGTTTCTGTGCCTTTGGCACAGACTGGGCACCACTGGTCCCATAACCGAAACCAGTACTTGGCGGTAAATGCACTGGGGGCTTGTTTAAACAGGTACACCCGACGTGGAGAACCAACTCTTCCGGGTTCAGATGTCTGGAACCGACAGCTGAGTCCCGACGATTTTCTCCCAAGTCATATTTCCTTTTGTTCTTTACAGTCATCAGTTTTTTGTACAATCATCGTGTATCCGAACAAAGAATCATTTTGCTTAAAAAACACGTCCGCTCGATATGTTTCAGGACTTCAGATGGTTCTCCTAATGTAAGACCTATTGTTGGGTTTGTTCTGGTAAAAGCAGCACCTATGGAGAAGTGAAACCCAAATCCATTCCCAAAGCAGCAGGCGATCAACGGGTTGGGAACGAGCCAAAGCCTTTTATTTCATGTAATTGCTTTGTTTTGTGAATAAAATTCTGGAATAAAACTACCCTTTACATTTACATTATCATCTTAGATTGTACATTAGCTTTATGAACACTAAATTGGGGTAAAAAGCTTGATTTTTATGCAGGTCATCTAATGGGAGACACAGCTTCACGCTTCTTTGATAGAACGTTGGCAACAATATTTGACGTAATGTAAAAAAAAATATTTCATTTTTTAGCCCCTAAAAATCCAAAAACAACATTTTACAGATTTATACTTATTTTGGGGTTATATTCTAGAAAAATGCTTGTGGTTTCCTTCACCAGGAGACCTTTGTATACGTGTTCGCAGCATCTCAGAGCTGACAGAAAGCAGAGTCAGGGACGGTGTGTTCAATTAGGATGAAAAGGGCACAGATGTCATTCCTCCGAGTGAAAACACAAGGCTCTTTGGCGTGTTTGATCAGGAGTTATTCTGATTAAACCCAGTGGCTTAGAAATCCCTGTACTTTTGTGTTGTGAAAAGGGCAGGAGACACCTGAGTTAAAGCAGGGCTATCACGTTTTATTTTACGCCAGATGTTGACTGTACCTGCTGGGAATAGGCCACAAACTTGCACATGAAGTCTCCGAACACCCAGCTCGGCAGCGGATACAGCGTAGCGGTAAACGGCACACAGCACACCAAGAACATTATATCTGTGGATGCCAGGTTAGCTGTGGATAGAGAGAACTGTAAGCTTTGTACGCCTTTACATTAACCGTATCATTTAAACATGTGGAATAACATATCTTCTCGTGAACACGGTGTCCGCTGACCTGATACACGCAAGGATAGGCAGTGTCTTAGCAATAAACACGTGGAAGACATTGGTACCAGTGGGGCATGTGTGACCACCACAATATCAGGTGCCACCTACCCTTTGGACAGATACTTTGTTGCTTAAAGGGAACCTTTTGTAATAATTAAAATAAGAATTAAAACCATTGAAATCAGATTTTCCAGGACATGTATAATGTTTACATTTTTGGCCGGGAGTTTATTAGGGGTGACCCGGAGACCCAGAGAAGAGCTGCTTTACCCGGAGTCTCAGGGCAAAACCCAGAGAGTTCGCAGGTATGGCTCAAAGTATTTTGCATACGTTAGGTTTAGCGATTATGGCAACGCCGGAGCCGGATAGTATAACTAGATAAACCGACTGCAGCAACAAATTACTGTGAGCGTCAAAGGTCACAAAAGGATAGGGTCATGTTGCTAGTAAAATGCCACCACGGGCGCTGTTACAGCAAGAGCAAGTTTACTCTTACCAAGAGAGGATGACTCTGCACCATCTATCATATAATCTAAATGGTTATAGATACAGTCTGGAGGAGAGGTTCCTTAAATTCATGACCAAATGCCTCCCAGTAGAAGAATTGTCCCTCTTTTCTCGCCTGATGCCCCTCTTTTCTAGAAGCTCAGAATGTTTGCTGGGTATGAGGGTATCACAGGGTTCTACAGCCCTAAAAGTCACAATAATATGTATAGATCAACAGGTCACAAAGTCAGAGAAAAATTCTAGGTGCAGCCACTACGCCTACATACATCTCTAACCCGGTCCTTTGGACAAGTGTTCCACTGGCGGAATTTGGAAGGCTGGGTGGTATAAATACCGGGGTCTTAAATAACATGATTTTCAAGAACCACAAAAAATAAAACCGACTACTTAATAAAAGTAAAAACGTCCGGCATGTCTGATGAGCAACCGTCATCAAGAAGAAACACGCAGGTTCCTGGGGCGCAATGCTTCTCAGCACATTGTCAATGCTTTATGTAGCACTAGCTTGGCCCATATTGTTGGAGAAATGCACGGAGTTCAAGGAGATGAAGGTTTCCTTGTCACTAATGACTGACTGTTTAGTGAATAAATCCCACTGTTGGCAGGTCATGTAAATACAAAGCTCTCTGATTCAGCCGTGTATTTCCCTGGTTGCCTTTCCTCCGTAGACTGGATATAAAGGTGAGCTCAGTATTTACATTTCAAATAATTTGATTGAAAGGATGGGATCTCCGCCTGGATTAGGTTTCAGCCATGCCTAGTCTAGAACGAAAGCTCATGTTTTGCCTGCTTAAACCTTTGTCCGCAAAAACGGCACGGTATCTGCTCATCTATAATGTGCTAATCTCTAAAGACGTTAGTTTAAGATCCTGTTTGACACACTGTACGCCGCCACCGGCAGCATATTTGCTCCAAGGCAGTATAATAAGTAAATATGCAGAGAGATTAGAGAAGTTATTATTTACTAAACCGTGAATTAGCAGGAAAGATGAATATTTCATGTCCCTGACATCACTAAATGTTATAAAACAACCAATCCCAGTAAGTGTACCTGGGAACTCTGACCCAGAGGCTCCTTTCTCGGGGTCTCAGGTCAATTTCTTCTTGACTCCCCACCTACATCACTCCCACTAAAGGCTATTTGGGGGCTGCCCCTATGCATAGTTAGTCTTGCCCCTTCATGAAACCCCACCCCAGAAGAGCCAGAGCTCTGGGTAGCCCTCGCTGGGAAGTTTCCAGGTATGTAAGTTTCTCTCGCATAATGCATCGACTAATTCGTGAGATGACTTTCAAGGAATCCCTCCACATTAACTATGCATTATACAGGGCCCACCAATGTGGGCAAAGTCTGCTTTAGTATAATTGGTCAAGCTGTAGGCTTGCGTTCATCCCCAAAAAATATTCTAGGAAAACGGGAAAGTTTCTGCCTAGTAAGACAAAGATAAAAAACACATTTTATATATATATATATATTCCAAGCACAAATCCAGAATTAGTTCATGATGGTTATTACAAAAATCCACAGGGGAAAAAAATCGATACATATTAAATGTTTCATTATGGAAGCGGCGCACTGAACAGGCTGGAAAAACATTGGAACCTCTACCGTGTAAAGAATATTGAATTTTGTTCAGTGCTGAAAAATATGCTTACGCGTTCCAAACCGTCCATGCATCGGCCAACAGATCAGACATTAATATTTATTAATATAAAGGTTTGTTTCTTTGTATTTGTTGTAGTTGATGGATGTTTGTAGTCAAAGGCAAACAGCAGCCTCTTGATTCTTTGCACCGCTGTTAATGGGACTAGTTGTACTTTTCAAAGGAAAGATATTTACTGCCTCCTAGTGGACATAGAAGTGAATTACAAGGGTTCCCAGCAGATGGAATTATTACCAATATTACGTATTTACACAACCATCATATACTCATCTTTCAATATGCTTTTCCAGGGTTTGGAAGGTGCTATCTTCCACATGTATTTAGACTATGAATACCATCACCCTCTGCCTTAGAGTGATGGGAGTCATTGTTTAACAGCTGGGTGTATTTTTTAGGTCTTTTTTAACCATGTATTGGAGCACTATAGAAAAATATGTTTCTGATTCTAAAAGCTTTTATTACCGGTAATATCCATGTTCCCTTACAGCCGGGCTGGCAGGTAACTGACTATTAGTTATACATTCTCTGCTAGAATACAGAGCAACCTATACCTGGTATATACAGGAAAATAGCACAATTATATTTCTTATGCTTCTTGAATTGACCTAATGTTGCCAACTTTTTGGAAATTTTGGTGAAGGAGATGGGGTTTCGGCCACCTAATAAATATTAATAAATGTGTCACTGTTTAATATTTCATTCATTTTAACCACAACCCTATAAGGGCCATTTAAATCCATGCATTATGCGTGATGTTGTGTACATTGGGGTGATTCTGCCCTGGCTGTATATGAATAAAATCTCCGTTCTCAGCGGGTAATGCAGTAGAATACTGTTTCATGCTAACGTTGCACGCTGCGCATGTTAACTAAAGTGCATCTCATGATACCGCTAAGTAATCCTGAATTATAATACAGGACGGGGCATTGGATTGAACGCCTGTTGTTAGTTATTCACGTGGCCAGCGCTGAACCATTTGTACCTGATGTGCGCCCTGCGTGCAATTACAGAATCCGCTAATTAAACAATAATTAGATCCTTGCAGATTGGCTCTTACCGAACAGTGAATAATATCCTAGAATCCGTGATCCGCATAGAATCCATACAACGATAGCATGTCTCAGATGGGCACGTCTAGCCATCTACGGCGTGTAAAAACTTCAATAGAGCGATTGATTAACCCTTTAGTTACCAGGAGGTATGAGCATCCGTTTGCTTAGCTATCTCAGCTGCAGGCTTAATTATTTATACATAAAATATTGTGTTTGTCTATTTACTGGCAAAAATACTGGCAAACGTATGTTAAGTGTCTGCAGTGTAAGTAGGTAAAGCTTTTCTTTACAGAGATCTGATAGCTCTGCTTCCCTGATGTTCCAAAATATAACAAATATGTTATATACCCTTTAGATGTCTGTAAGGATATTGGTAACTTCTATAGTAGTAATATAGCAGGACGAGGACAAACAAATGATGGGTATTACTGCTGCTGTCCTGGGGCTTCAGTCACTATTTCCATAGGCAGTTCATTCCAGAGCTTTACAGCCCTCACTGCAATCAATGTCGTCTAATGTTTAAAGCGTATTCTCTGATCTCCTGAACTGGAGGACAACGCAAGTCACACATGGTCAGACCTCTCCATCCCGTCCATGGCTGAACACCACAGGACCATGAATTCCTAGGGCCCCTGGGCAGTAGGCAGTCACCTAGGGAGCCAAATCAGTAATCAGGACCCAACGTTTCTATAAACAGATGTCATCCTTTCTTTTGTAGGATAAATTGTATCCCAAGGATGAAATACGTAAATATCAGGAGGCAATTAGGTAGCTCTGAAGCTGTTGAAGTTTACTTGGTGAGTGTCATGGGAGTTGTAGTTCCACAACAGGTGGATGGATACCTGTTGGCCAGCCGTATACACGATGCTTCTTCCTCGTTACCCTCACCAAATGCTATCAGCCAAGTTGAAACAATAATGTATCTTTATAGATACTGGAAAACCTCATGCTGATTAGATTTGAGATGTGACACTTTGGGGTTTCGCATGTAAGATCTTTGGGATGCACCTGCGACTCTCAAGCTAATGATAGACTGCGATCCCCACAATCCTCTGTCGGGTTACGGAGAGATACAAGTCACCCACAGAGCTCTGGGTTCCCTCCAAGACTCATAGAGATTATTTGCCTTTTTAGTTGAAATAACTTTCCTATTTTAAAATTCTCTTTTTTTTCTTTGCACAAAATCTTCCAAACTCGGCTGTAACACTTATAATCCTCATCAATGGCTTCCTGGGGCACGTTACTCCTTCGCACGGAGCCTATTTTTCCCTCTTCTTTATTAATTCAGCGTGTGCCAGAGAGGAAAGAATATGCAATTTAGAGCCTCGCTACAGAACTAAGAAAGTAATTACCTACAGTGATAGTAAGTAGCGAGCTACAGCGCTGATAACCAGGTCTTCGACGTTGGCGAGGACAACACTTTTGTACACGGTAATTCATTTTATACGTGACGCAGTCATGTGAGTAAAAGAACCAAAATGGGTATTGCAATTTTAAAGATTGGGGTTCCCAACCCCAGTCTCAGAGTCTCTGGGTAAATGGGTTGATTCTCGGGGTCCCGCAGCCCAGAACTGACTCATATACTGCTCTGACTTAATGTTATCTTATTATCCCAACAGGTGCTTTTCTCATTGCTATATCATAGCTAAACAACTCCTGCTTGAAAACAGGTGATTTGATTAAAAATATATTTATTCTAATAAGTGATGATTTTTATAATGACAATAAATGGAACCATTTGGGTGCCATTATCGGCAAGTCAACAGGCAATTAAAGGCTTAATATTTGAAGAGTCTTAAGGTCACCTCATTTAGAAATCGCCTAAGAATGGGTAAAATGAATTCATTTGTGGATTGCTCTTTTAATTAACTAGTTTTTGATCCTATTACAGGTTATGCTTGTTTTCCGTAATGTATAATTGATTTACTAAACACATGGGACTGGCGTATCTTACATAAGGCATTCTAATGGAATTATGGCAAATGGGTTTATTTTACTCTGGCTGGATTTAGACATAATTTAACCCATTATCGTATATAAAATATACATTTCGTTAAAAAAAGATAATGATTTTTTTTTTTAATTTTCAAAGGAAAATTAAAAAGACCAACAACTATTCTAATAGTAAACATAAATTAAGATGTGAAAATGTAAATTATGCTTTTTTATATTATTTTACATAGTGGTAAGGTTACTTTAAAAGCCCCCTTGTTTGTTTGACTTGCATTCTTGAGTTCTGTAAGAAGAGCTCCTTGATACCCACTCACTATCTGTGGTCAAGTACAAGATCAAAACTCTGCTTACCTATGTAAAAGTTGGTGGCAGTCCTCATTTGCCGATGTTTAGAGATGACGTATATCACAAGGGAATTTCCAATTAACCCCACGAGCATGATCAGGGCAAAAAAGAGGGGTACCAGCCAGGCGTCCGTCAGGAATGGTGGGGAACCAGTGTCTGTCCTGTTTATGGACACGTTCCCCAGCACACTAATGTTCATGGAGTCCCAGGACAAGTTCGACATCTCATCCAACATTCCTTCTTCGAGAGCCATCAACGGGCATTCAACGGAAAAGATGATTATTGTTACTTATATAGCGCCAACAATTTACGCCGCTCTTCTTACAATACATATATTCACGGGGAATGAGGAGACTAGAATAAAAGATTCCCGGAAAATATCACCCCGATTCCGGGGGAAAAACCCCCCACAAAAATCTAATTATTAATCTGTGTCAGTTTGTTGAAAAAAAGTGTAAACTAAAAAGCAAATATCCACGGTTATAAAGGTGTTCAAATCAGATGGGTTCTGGTTCAAAAACGATGTTTTTTAAATGAACCAAAAATCACAAAATCTACAGAAATATCATGAGAAATGATTTCCAGTGCCAGATTTTTTGCAAAATTTCATCGTAAGGATTCTGTCCGTATTTCTTTATAGTTCCTGGCAAAGCTGGGAAGTCTTGAGTTGGAAGTTCTTTCCTTTCCCGTAGACGGAATCCGCAGAAGTGACCGATAACTCTTCTACTCTGTGTTTTATATTGAAAGGAATCACACGTGGAATTTGAAGAGTGCGAGAGACCCTCGTATACTGTTGCCGAGCAACAAACCACATCCCAACCCCTGCCTTTTGCATCAATAGGATGCATTTCTTATCTCTGCCCGTCATGAACGAAGGCTAAGCAGCCAATCGGGCGGTTACAATGTATCAATTTACTATAAGGTAACGGATCTAGTTGACAGAATAAATACAGCATCGGTGAAATGGACCCCTCCCCCACGGCAACTAACGGGTTGAAGGGTATGAATAAAACAGCTGTATCCTGAAAAAGAACAACATGTTCTGTGAATTATGTTCTCAATTATCTTTGTGCTATTAGGTCCTCGTTTTTTTTTTTGTTATTGCTAAATAATTGTTCAACCGCAAATTTGGATGAAAAAAATAAATGCATATTTTTCTGCGCTCTTTGTTAGGAGTGGGGAGCGGAAGGGTAAGACAAATGTGGTCATATCTCAATTATCTAAATTCCAATTACATAAATGAGAACAAATAACGCTCAATTAGGAAGAAACCATCTGCGGAACATAATGTAAAAATACCATACTTTTAGTATGTGCAGTACTGAGCAAAAATAAAAAAATACATTAAATAATACAGACAAAACAGAAAGCTTTAGGACCCTCAAGCAGCAACAGGGGAGAAGTTGTGACCAAACCCTGAGCCCTCTTAGGCATGGTTGTTTTGCACCATTGGGGGTATAGCAGCAGTGGTTTGGCCCAGAGTCTCCTGATGAAGCCCCGGGTCTCTGGGTCAGTTTCCTCTTCCTCCAGGCAGAGTGGTGGCGTTTGGCCATCCCCACATCACACCCACTTCCCCTCCTACTCCCTGCCCACTTAAGGCTGGCTAGGACTAGCCCCGCCCAACGTATATATAAGTCCTGCCTCGGCACATGGCTAGCCCTTACCCATGGAAAACGATTTTCCAGAGGATGAAGAGCTCCAGGTAGACTAACCTGCAATGTTCCCAGGTATGTTTGGCAGGAGTCTTTAGCTAAAGTTTATACTTGGGCCAACACAGCAAACGATATAAAGTTGCATATGCTTTCAGGGCCTTAGAGGTCTCTTCTTCAGATGTAATGAACAGGGTTTAGCAGGGTAGCAGGGTCCATTCATCCATTGGCAAAGATCTGTTTCCTTCCCCCTGTTGCGACATCATAACTCATCTCCTCGGGTCTTTCTGCGCGCAACAACAATCAGGGACGACGGGCGAGAGGCCTGAAGACCCAGTCACGTAGCGACAGCCCAGCCAACGTCCAATGTCATTGTAATAATTGGAGAAACGCTACATCTCTCACCTAACTAAGGTGGACAGATCTGCCAACAAAACCCATCGTTATGTAACTGCGCATTGAGATTTGTTACTTGTAGTTATCCGACCTTGAATAATTGCCTTTTATCCAATCATTGTCTTGCAGCTTTCTTTGTTTTGTTCTCTGCCCGTTAATTATAAAAAAAAATTACGTTTGGTTAAATGTTTCTTTCCTTATTTCCTTAGAACACACCGACTTTTGGTTACACAATTACTAAGCAAAAAAGTAACTTATTTGCATAAAATAATTGATATGGCAAAGAATTGCTTTTTATTATTCATGAACAACAAATATAGGTGATCTCCTTACTTCCCGAAGCAGAAAGCCTTTAAATTTTACTTTATGCTTGATGGTTTATGAATTATAAGCTGTAGCTTTCATATTTAAGGAAAGACCATTCATTTTCGGCACTAATGAAACATATATTTTATATTTCCATACTATATAACATAGGTGACTTTTTTAAGTCTGACATATGTTTAACCCCTGCATTCATTTGGTCTGAATAACCACCAATCATAACCGCACAGACCATTTTCAGTGATTTACATACTATGCCATTTCCAGTCATTTATTCATACGGTTTAGATAATAATGTTATTTTTGTGTGATAAGGGACACTCATACACATTTATTTTTCAGGGATCAGTGAATGGCGCTTTGGATACTTCGTCATGCTTGTCTGCGTAATCCCAGCACTGTTTTAGTGTACAAAGCTTTTCAGTTACCTGTTGACCTTGAGTTTCGGGGTGAAGCGCTGCTTCCATGGATCTCCAGGTCGCTCTCCTCATTCTCTGGGGCAGGGGAGTGGAATTGCGCACCACCCTGTGCATGGTATCAGGCCTTGGTTGAGCCTAGGGTTAGTGGCACCTGGGTGAAGTTGTTTTTCTGTGCCCTCGTAACTAAAATACGTGCACATACTAACACTCAAACTCACTCTAACACCCACTTATTCTTATATCATACACTTACTCCCATATACACACTATCCTTCTCTTCTCCCTTGCACCGCTAACCCTAGGCTCACTCCTGACACTCTGGAACGATCTGCTGACACACACACTCATGCTAACACCATACACTAACACACGGACACCATACAGTAACATGTACAGACACAGATGCTAACAGCATATTCTCTCACACACTCTAACACCATACACCAACACCCACACTCTACTGCCATACACTAACACATACTCCAACACCATACACTAACACATACACACATACTTACACATTTACACATGCTTACTGTAAGTCCACACTTACGGGGCACCTTGGTTATTGGGCACTTGGATGTGGTGCACTCTCAGTACCCACCTTAGTGCACCCCTGTATGTGGCCATCCAAATTCAGATGTTTCACAGCCTTGTTTGGTGCCTGTTATGCTTACATTTCAGATGCAATTTTATGACTTTTTACCCCACCTAGGAATTTTAAAATTGAGGGAGCGTCGCTTGCAACATTTTCCGCTCTTTAGTAAGCCAGAGTGATAACTTCAACACGTGGGGATCATAAAGGGATTTTTCAAAGTACAGGAGGAATCCAAAACTAGAAGGATCAGAGGGGTCCGAGAGAGTAGTAGATAAGGGGAACAGCCTCCCAGCAGAAGCGGTAGAGGCTAATACAATGAGTCAATTTAATCATACGTGTGAAAGGTTGGTTTCTAAATCTAGAATGTTTAAGTTCTGAGTCTTTTATTAGGAAAAATGAGCAGACTAGATGGGGTGAATTATGTCAAATTCTGTGTTCTATGAATAAGCAAAAATCGTGATGATCTCAATCCCACCCTTCTTTTTTTTTCAGACCAGCTTAGAAGTCATTATGTAACAAAACAGATTTACTTGTAAAATGACTCAAACTGTCACAGTGACGTTCGGTAGAAAAACAAACATTTAACTACTTTTTTCACATCACCGTAATTATATATATTACCTTTTACCGGAAGGTTACAGTTCCGTAACGTGTTTGGAGACGGAAGTCTCCGGGTTACTTATTATTTAGAGAAATCTGGGTCGAAGAACTATGTGAAAAGCACTATATTTAGAAACAGAAGTACAATGAAAATAGACCTTAGCAATGTTTTGATCATTAAAGGAAGCACTTGTTTTTTTTTCAGGTGATAGATTGGTACAATGATAAATGTAACGCTCGTTCATTAACCAGCACTGAGTCACCGGCTGACTTTACACATTTTACTCAATACGCGTCCGTGGAGAGGTAATCATTGAGTGGGTCTAATAAACAGAAGGGTTTGCTGGCAACCTCGGATGTCTGCAAAACAGCCTCATTAATGCAGATGGGAATAGTTAATTAATGCTGCCTAATGGTGATACTTAGCAATTTCTGTTATTACTGTTTAATGGTTTCGTTAACAAATGAACTGTTTTCCCAGAGGTTGGTGAGGACACGCTACATTGATAAACAGTATAAAACAATAATATGGTTACAATTTTTACTTTGGGTAGCAAAACAATTATAATTTTACATTTTTGATCTTATTATTCTGATCTGTAGGCGTCTGATGTTGAGACAGTTATCACTTTTCCAACTGTGCGAATGCTACGCTTTGTGTATGGCCAACATAGAAAGAAACTAAGAATATTAGCACCACCCCTGAGGATCCTCACAGACTTAAGATTTTGGGGAGGGGAAAGTGCATATATAATACATACACAACAAAGCAAGAGATCAGCACTCACTCAGCATATACTGTTTAAAAGCACCAATCTGAGGCATAAACATTGAGAATTTGTCACACTTTATGGCCATATATTGCTCAACCCACCACTATGCCTTGGTTATCTTATTCCTAGATGCTTTGTGAGAGTACAATATGTATATGATCATATGATCATATGCTGACTCTCACCCAAATACATATATGTAAGTAAACAATAGAGATATCTTGGGTTTTGGCCCAAAAGTTAACATAACTAAACAGGGGTCGAGTTATTAAACAGAAAGGTAAAAACTAAAAAAAAAAAAGAAAAATATATCCTTTTTGTTCTATTTCTTAGATAGAATTCTACTTTCTTTCTCTAGAAGTTTTCCGATTCCTTGTGAGCCGTATTTAAGTCAGAAATTATCAATTCCCAAGATTAGATCTTTTTTGCAGGGGTTGAGTTATGACGATTGTTTACACCCAAGACATCTCGGAATACCTCGAGCATTCCTGAACCCATGCAGCCCATAGATTACCATCACTCATGTATTACCCCAGCTAGCTCGCCCGATTAATTATCAGAATGAGATGTCTGCTAGTGTCAGTTTTAAAAGGCGTTGACGCTGCGCCCTGACATGCATCCCTAAAAGGTAATAATATTTTTTACATTTAAATTAGCCATTAAAGGAACCATTTAAATACTGTTTGGAAAGGCTGTACTTATGGACTTGCGTTCTTTATTTTGCATTCTAAAAACCTAAATATTAAAAAAATACGGCGGATATTTAAAAATCATTTAAGAAACAGAATTTACAGAAGGTCAGACTCTTTTGGTTGCCCTTTTTCCTGCTGTAAAAACTAGAACCTTAATCAGTCGTTATTAGTCTTGTCTTAGATTCTGAAGCCATATGCCCATGCATGTTTAAATTCCCTCACTGTATTAGCCTCTACCACTTCTACTGGGAGGCTGTTCTACTTCTCTACTACCCAACACATCAAAACCTTCCTTACATTACATCCTCAATACACGTGCACCAATTCCCTTTATAGTATACTGGGAAATTAGTTTGCGGCGAGCGGAGAAAGATTTGTGTCGGAGAGTAGAGCCTGGAGGTTCATCGGAGGAAAAAAACATTACAAGAAAACGCTAAAGCGCTAAATTTCCTTTTACTCGTTTTGTAAACAAAATTAATGATCCGTGTATCAGCTGCTTGGAGAGGATGATACGGAACTGAAATGCTAACCTTTGCAAGCTCTTGGGGGAGGATAAAGGCCAATTAAATCCAAAACACATTTTTGGAAATTGTGCCCCGCGTTAAACTGCTCCTTACTCCATTCCGACTCCTGCTTTAAACGGATTTAACCCTGTAAGAGGCAGGAACATGGTAGCAAAGCGGAACCATCACCCCCCCCACGACATCATACCCTTCTATATATTCTATAAATCTACAGGTATCCACAGAATAAATGTATCAGCATGATCTACATGTATTAGAAATGAAACCATCTCTCCCAATATCCCGTACCCAGGATCTGCAGCATTATTCTTCTCCATTAAGGTATCTCTTCACCTTTGTTAAGTTGCTGATTGTTGCTGATTGGCTCAGGGAGACTTTATCATGGTAGGAGGAGAAGAAGGGTGAGAATGTGTGGATAGGAAATGTATCAGATAATGTTAGTTCTGCCACAGAATGTTGTAAATCATGGCATGCGATGGAACTTTAAATATCAAAGCAGATGACAGATTATTATTATCCTCACCTTAAATGTGCAAAGCAGTATCATAATTAGCATACCTGGGAACTAGGAGGTCCGGCTACCAAGAGTCTAGCCCCTGGGACACGGCCGGGACTGCCTACTGATGTCAGTGGGCAGTCCCACAGATGTTGGGGTCATTCCCGCTGATGTCAGTGGGCGTTCCTGCTGCTGTCCATAGACATTCCAGCTGACATTGCGGGAAACACCCCCATTTAAAGGGGAAATTTGCGGGGAGTAGGGCTTGTCAGGACCCGCTTCTGCGATCCGGAGCGGCGCTTCTCCCAGAGTTCTCCAGGCCAAACCCGGAGAGTTCCCAGGTATGATACATAGCATCACCTTTGAAATGTCTTTTCCTCATAGTAGATTGTAAGCTCTTTCAGCAAGGCTGTCCTCACCTTTTTGTTTCTGTAAGTCCAAATTCTAATGTGATGTACTGCTTGTTATGTCCTTTTTTACCCATTTTACAGAACTGCGTAATATGATGGCGCTATATAAATCAATAAATAATAAGAATAATGTTCCATAGCCTAGATACACATACATGTTAACACTATGTTAATTTTATATACAGTATATACCGGTATATATATATATATATATAGGGAGAGAGAGACAGAGAGAGAGAGAGTATATATATATATATATATCCCCATGACCTAGCAGGCACATGTCTGTGCGTATAGACAAATAATTTCAGTACTTTCCTTGCTCCCATTATCTGAATCAGCTCATAGACCTATTTTTAACATCTAGTAAACTGTCTGTTTATGCCTCGGCGTCTGGTACATACTCATTTATTGTCACATTTTGGAACTGATGTATTGTGTTCAGCTGAGCCCTGGGGTGGACAAAAAAAAAAGCCCCACGTATTATTTCTGAGCGTCTACGAACCCACAGGCTGAATCACCAACGCATCCAAACCTATCAAATACTCCACTGGAGGCAGCATCAATAACTCATTTTTTTCCTCCTAATGTAACACCGAGAGCATGAATCCCTGGTTAAAGAGATGGGGGGATCATTAAAATCCGGGATGCCAGCCAGATCATCAGCGCTTATCTTGTGCAAATTCTTTAAAAAAACATCATTATTGTCTTAAACCCCGAACCGATTCCAATCGGGATTCTTGTGCTGTCAAGAAGAACAACCATAGAAGTTATAGAATTTGAAAGCAGCTACGGGGTCCGTAGACAAAGGCGGGGATAGAGGCTTTCAGAGCATTTTCTACACCAGGCATTGTAAGTAACGTCCAGGGTACTTTATCCCAGTTGTTTGAGTAACTTCTGATCCGTCAGGACGAGGGTACTTGGATTCCTCATCATTTTGCATCAAGCTTTGCCTCTATTATGTATCACAATAAATAATAATAATAATAATAATAATAATAAAAAATAATAATAATAATAATAATGATAATAATAATAATGATAATAATAATAATAAGCTTGCATTTTTATATCACCGATATGTTACAAAAGGGGGTTATGTATTATGTATTGTAAACATGAGACTCCGCCGCTTCTCCGGGTCAATACGGAGAAACTCAGTGTGACTGGAACCTCCCACTGATAACAGCCGGACCCCCTACCGGCAAGGATCCTAGGTATGCCAATATGCTGCGGGATGCAGTTTAGTGAATAGACCGCGTTTTGCTATCAGGTGACATATTATGTTGCTGTCTTGGAAAAAATAATCTCCCAGTTCTGTTCTCTTGCGAACAGAGTGTTATATTATACAATACATTGCTCTTACTAATCAGTATAATCAACATTATTATAAGAATGGCTTAAATTCTCTGTAGATATACGTTCTAAACGCTGGTTTGTGGATAGAAAGTTAAGAGAGATGTTAACACCGATACTCTATGGAACCAGACTTTGCTCCAACATCTTATTGGCAATGAACCTATGAATGGTTTTATTCAGGTTCAGATAAGAAAACTCTGAATGCCGATCCCAAGCCGGGAGCTATTCTTATTATTCAAAATACATTAAAAATATACATACATAGATGAAAAATGCATTTTAATATTTCATTAGTTATTACTCAACTTATAAAACCATTGTGGATCCGCCATTTTTGATTTCCAATACTCATTTAAATTTTTTCCGTTTTAATTTTTATCTTTATAGATCTGAGCTGTTCTGGTTCTGCAGACCCAACTGCAAGAGAGCGGAAGGATACACAGAACGTGAAAAATAATGAAGTTATTCTACAATATAGTTTTCTGGCTGCTCTGTGCCGGCACAAAAGCTCATACATTGACTCACTCGAGCCACAAATGGCTTCCAACGTGGGCACAGTGCCCTTCCATTCATTCTTCCAGGTAAGCTACATGCGCCAGATCTGGAATTATGGAACTGGAACTCCAAGAGAAAACATAATTGAATCAATAATGAAAACCATCTATCACCTGGGTTATTGTTACCATGCATTTTATTCAGTGGTCCGGAGAATGAGTTTATTATCGTTTTCAAGAAATTAACCCTATTCGTTCTAAAACATTTATTAGTATAATGAATATTTTAGATTGAGATGCTAAAAAATTGGGATATGGCAGCAAATTCTCCCTTAATCGTGATTATTTTTATTAATCATTTTTACCATATGTTTGTTCAACCATCATTCCCATTCTCCGTGTTACGTGTACAATATTTTTTTTTGTTTGGACCAGTAGGGTTTTCTTTTAAAACTATATATATATATATATATATATATATATATATATATATATATATAAACACAATATTTATTAGGACGGAAATCTAAATTATTGCGTCTTAGTGGCCGCTGTGACCACTATTTTTCTGGGTTGAATAGTATGTCCATAGTGTCAATTATTAAGTGGAAAGGAGATAAAAGCAGTGAATATCTTACATTCCATTGTATTTATTTATATAGCGCCTGCAGATTCTGTAGCGCTGTTGGTGGGTCCTGTTTTCATGACTATACAATTTATTACAAGAGGGGGCTATTACAATAGGGCCCTATGTTATATTTAAGTGCAAGAATGAGCATTTGGGATCATCTAAAATGATTTCATTCAAAAGGGGTTAAATGCTGTCTGTACGTCGTTTGTACGTCGTTTGTTCTGTAATGGGGTCTTTGGTTGAGGTTGATATATTTTATTGGGCTGATATAAAAAAAGATGTAAAGTTACATAAGCTTTCGGGACCTCGGTGGTCTCTCCATCTGAAAACATATCTAATTTTACATAATTTTCTATGCTGGCCTAATTAAAAGGCTATGTGTTCTACTTCTGTTATCTTAACCCAATCTACTAAACAAACACCCTTAGATTGGGCTACAATAAAAGGGCTAGGGAAAAAAGTCAAATGTTGTATTATCTGAAAACAGAAAAAAATACAGTTTTTTAAAAATAAATTTTTATTTTGAAAAAAACAAAATGGTGAAAAATCCCTGTTAAGTTGACAAGCATCTAATTTTACATTTCTGGTTTTACAGACTATGTATCCTGCGCTGGGAACCACATAATATCCTGTTTTATGCCCCAAAATTCCGACGGCTGTCTCAGGGCTACACGTTTCCCTAAAAGAAAGCTGATTTGCATGTCTTGTAAGAATTCATTTTTGTTACCATTTATTGTGATTCACACCGAGTCTTCGTTATTAATTCAAGATTGCAGCGCCGTTCAAGTGAGGGAATAACAAAAAAATTGCAATTATAATTTATACCGTTTCCCTAATTACTGATAAGGCGAAGAAGCACCGTTAGCGTTTTAATAAATAAACAGATCCATAAAGGGTCCTTACGGGTATTATCAGCCTGCTATGCCTATCAAGCAATTACATTTTCTGCTCCGGGTAGATAAGTAGGCACAGGGTGGTTACAGATAGGAATACAATTGCCTCACGTAATCTATCTAATAATAGACTTTGAGAACTGTGTGAATATTACAAATCTAAGTGCCAAGAACTGAAAAGGAAAAGATAGAGAAAAAAGGAGCCCTGCACATGAAGCGATTTGGGCAGATGACTGACTTGGCCCAGACCAGAGGTCGCATAGGAGGCAGCCATCTTGTTGGAGCCAACTTCCTGTTTTGAGTTTGGGTGGCTTTCAGAGTGGAGGGGGATAAAAGCGGGGAGCATTTCTTTCCATGTTTTCACAGGCTCGATATGTGCAGCTACGCATACATATTTGTAGGCCGCCGGTCTTAAAGCGCCAGAGCTTTCTGACTACCGACCAGTTCGGCCCTGCATGCAACCCTTGCCGAGTCAGCCCTAAAAGCAAGCAGGTTGGTTGATCTGACCCTGCAGCGAATCAGCCGTGGTTGGTGGGTTCTTTAAACCAATCATAAAGAGAACCTGTAGATACAAAAGTGATATAAAATGTATTGTTAAGTATTTTGACTGTCCTCTTGATTCATTGTTAAGTTGTTTTAAAGTGGCATCGTCACTCAAACCTGACCTCTCTCAACATGACTTAAACAACTGCTTTTAGGTCTTTAAAAGAAGTATCACATCAGATGGCATAAATATTGTATTACCGATAACTTATAGACTAACTTATGTCGGGTTAAAATCGTCAACAAACGGAGGTTATGTTACCGTCTATTGATTACCGTCAACTGTATTTTTAATCACAGGTTCCCTTTAACCCCTTCGTGACAAAGGCTGATTTTACTTTTTGTACCCTTCGTGACAATGGCCTTTTTAACATTTCTGCGCTGCTTGTGTTTAGCTGTAATTTTCTTCTTTCCCGTTTACTGAACCCACACACATTAGATATTGTTTTTTTCAGGACAAGAAGGGCTTTCTTTAGATGACATTGTTTTGATTGTATCATATTATTTACTACTAAAAAAAGTATAAAATATGGTGAAAAATTTAGAAAAAAATGACTGTTTCTAACTTTTAGTTGAAAAATTTTTTACTCATCTATAAAAGGTAATGAAAAAACCTGCTAAATAGATTCTACTATTTGTCCTGAGTTTAGAAATACCCAATGTTTTTATGTTTTTTTGCTTTTTTCTACCCATTATGGGGCAATAAGTACAGGTAGCGTTTTGCTATTTCAAAGCCATTTTTTCCAAATCTGGTAATTCTTCCCCCCATGTGCCATTTCGGGTATCTTTGAACCCGGCCAATGCAATTTACCCCATCAAATCATATATTTTTGAAAACTAGACAGCCCAGGGTATTCCAAATGCTAGTATTTTAACTATTTCCACGCACCATATCTACCACCAGTTTTTGTCAAACTTTGTGGTAGTCATTTTTTTGCATTTGTTTTGTCACACACATTTTACTTCAGGTATGAATTAAAAGGTTCTCGTTTATGTCACTATCACAAAACACCCCAATATGTGTTCAGCAACATCTCCTGAGTACAGCGATACCTCACATGAATGATTTTGCCTGGCTGTTTGGGGGCAAAAGGGCCACATTTGGGGCATGCGCATTTTTCAATGTTGAACTTTGGCATTTGGGGATCCACTGCCTATGCCCTATTTGGTACATCTTTGAGTCGGGCCATTTCAGTGTGCCCAATAAACCCATATATTTTTGAAAACTAGACACCCCAGGGTATTTCAAATGCTAGTATTTTAACTCTTTCCATGCACCATATCTACCACCAGTCTTTGTCAAACTTTGTGGTAGTCATTTTTTTGCATTTGGTTTTCCACACACATTTTACTTCAGGTATGAATTAAAAAGTTCTCGTATATGTCACTATCACAAAACACCCCAATATGTGTTCAGCAACATCTCCTGAGTACAGCGATACCTCACATGAATGATTTTGCCTGGCCGTTTGGGGGCAAAAGGGCCACATTTGGGGCATGCGCATTTTTCAATGTTGAACTTTGGCATTTGGGGATCCACTGCCCATGCCCTATTTGGTACATCTTTGAGCCGGGCCATTTCAGTGTGCCCAACAAAACCATATATTTTTCAAAACTAGACACCACAGGGTATTTTAAATGCTGGTATTTTAACTCTTTGCATGCACACATTTTACCACCAGCATGTTTTCAAAGTTTGCAGTAGTATTTTTGTGTGTATATTTTTCCCACACACACCTACTTTATGTATGAATTTACAGCTCCTGGTATATGCCGCTGTCACACGACACCCCATAATGTGTTCAGCAACATCTCCTGAGTGCAGTGATATCCCACATGCATGGGTTTGTCATTTTTGTGGGAACTAAAAGGCCACATTTGGTACGTGTGCATTTTTCTAATTGGAAATTAGGTGTGTGGCCATCCTTCCCCCGGTGTTAATTGGGACGTTGTTGAACCTGGCCAATTCAATTTACCCCATCAAATCATACCTTTTTTAAAAGTAGACACCCCACGGGCATTTAATATGCCAGTATTTTAACTCTTTCCATGCGAGAATTGTTTTAAGCTAATATGCTAATTTTAGGACTTGCTCACAAAAATATATTTTTTATATATATATATATTTTTTTTGTCTTTTTAAAAAAAAAAATTAACATTTTTTTTCAACTTGGAGGTTCCCCTGATAGTGACATCAGTGGGAAATGATTTTTACATTTTACTAGTTTTTTACTATTTTTTTTCTAATTATTATTAATTTTATTTTATTTTTTTATTTATTTTTACTAATCACACTGTGATTAGAAAGCTGGGTTCCATTGACTTGCATGGTGAATGCAGTACCTGTATTCAACCTGCAAGTGGAGCCAAAGTTCTCTAGATGGTCTGGACCATCTAGCGAACTTTTAAAATTTGTTGGTTCCTGTTACAGGGCAGCGGCCATCTTGCTTGATGGCGAAGATCATCGGCAGCTGCGGCTGTGACCGCTCTCCGGAGCGGTCACAGCCCATCGAAAGGTAAGTGTTTGGTGTCGCTGGATGCCTCCTGATCGAGGCATTCCAGCGACACCATTTAAGTTTAGGAGGCGATCGTCGATCGCCTCCTAAACGCTTTTAAAACGGGCGTCCGCCGCCATACAAAGTATGGCGGATGTTGACGCCCCGTGGAGGGGCCAGAGATGGCCCCTTCGTTCCGATCGCGGCGTTGCTGAATGCCTCGAGGTCGAGGCATTCAGCAACGTTTTTTTGGGTGCAGAAAGTGAAAACAGATCGCTTTCTGCACCTGTTTAAAGACGTGCCGGTCCTGGCACGTCAATTGTCGTAAAGCACATGCTTTTCCGTGTCGTGCCAGGACCGGCAATTGTCGTTAAGGGGTTAAAGATAGAGACCTTCATTAAAAGTTAAAACAAATTCACCAAAGTCTTCCCCTTTAGGCTATATGCATTGTTTGGCTTCAAACTACACCAGACATCCGGTCTCATAGACTACAAAGGAAGGGATTCTTCACAGTGAGGACAATTAAGGTATGGAATTCACTTCCAAGGGAGGTAGTGTTATCCAATACATTAGATACCTTCAAAAGGGGCCTCGATATTTTCTTAGAAAGGCACGATATACAGGGATATAAATAGAATAATATTAATATTTTAGAGCTTCTTTATCCAAGGAGAAATCCGATTGCCTCTTGGAGTCAAGAAGGAATTTTTTCCCCTGATGGCAGAATTCGAATTAGCTTAATTAGGGTTTTTTTTGCCTTCTTTTGGATCAAGAATAGAAAGGATAGGTAGAAGGGTTGAACTTGATGGACTTAGGTCTTTTTTCAACCTTATGAACTATAACTAAATTGACAAAAAGTTTTAAGATTTTTAAGATCAACAAGATTAAGAGTCATGAGCATATGTTGGGAACTTGCAAAAGCTTTGGGGTCTGATGAGCGACCTGTTGCGTGAGTCTTTTATCTGTAATCATACGTGACTACCTATGTCAAGATCCCTGCTGGGAGCAGTCGGCGCTGTCCTGTGCTCAGTCTGCCACCATAATACATCACAAATGAAATATAGACCTTTTCGCAGCTGGAAGATGTTGCTGTGATTGCACTCAGCACGATCAAGACTTTGACGGGCTTCTTGGAAAAGGAAATTCAGTTTGCCCTGCATCCTGACTCTGACCCTTACAGATTCTACGTATACCAAAATAATTACTTAGTCTTGGTTAAAATGGCATTGATGGAACCATCGGATAACACAACAACTCTAGAGACAATATTATTAGAGGATTTTTAGAAATCTATTTTAAATTTCCGATTAAGGTCGATGCCTTGCATGCTAAAGGCTACTCTACAGATCTATGAAGAAATAGATCATTATAGGTAGGTGTTGTTGTTGTTCTTATGAAGTTCGACTGACCTGACAATTGCAATTTGCTGGTGCGTGTGATGGTTTTTAATAGGCCTTTGCTTTGTTCTACCATTGGTCTACCCAGGGCCCGGAATATACACAAAGTGAATAAAGTAAGGACTTTCTAAGTAGTGTATATGAGGGTGGGTGAACCGCTAGCGAACTGGTAGAGTATCTCTGGAAGAATTAGAAGGAAATGTTGGAGCTGCTGTTGGGCTAACTTCTCGGGCCTTTCTTTTGATGCTCCATCTCAGTGTCTGCTTTATATTAATCTTACCCTTGGTCTCCTGCAAGAACCCCGTTGCTTTGATCTTAGAGATAATTTCCTATATGTCAAATAACCCAGAACCAAACCTTGTTCTTAATATTCCTGATGGAAACATCTTACCCAAGCTTTTTATACTCAATTGCTGTCGTCCAGTTGGCCTATGCTTTAAAGGTCACTATTGTCATAGAACATTGTTAGCCTGTTTTGAAGTTCCCCCTCTGTTTGTTTCGTGTTCTGTTACTAGTTCCAGTCTGAAAGTTCTAGATGTGCACATCTTTGGGTGGCATTGGGTAGTGTCAGTTATTTCATTTTTGGCAAAGTCTAATGGGTTGCTTGAGACACAAAACCCCAGTCTGTGATAGACGCTATGAAATATGAGCAGCACCAGTGGCCGATGTCATCTTCTTCTACCAAAGAGTAGATACCGTCCATACTCCAAATACCTTCATAGTCCAGCAGTTGCTCTTTCTCATCTATGCTTACAGAAATAACTTTTGACAACTAAACAAATTACCTGGATGTTGGAGAGGAACGATGAGTGAACATAGTCTTGGTTTAACCAAATAATGGTTGGAAAGTTCTGTTGGACAATGAATGCAGCTGATACAATGTAGCAGCCATGGACCTTCACAATAGTTATAGCAGATTAGCAGCTTCTTCTGTTCCCTTGTGGAAAACCATTAGACAACAACCTCTAGACTCAATCGAGTCATAGATGTCATTAACGCACCGAGCGGGTAGTTTGGGCTTCCAGATAAGTAAAGTATTTAACAAAAAAGAAAAAGGCCACTTATGTCTCCTCTAAACCCAAATGATAGATATGTAATTATAACACAAGAAAAGTGTTTTGTTGACAATAGATTCATTTTAGAATAGCCTGTGCCGATCAACAAAAAGCATTGAAGTTTGCAAAAAATACACATTGTGTTTCTATGCCGTAACTATTTTCCAGGTTCATGTATCTCCGCCATCCTTGATTATTCATTCGGAGCAAATGCCTATCAAAAAGCCTTTCATGTTGCGCTCATAATAGGTTTCAAACAGTCCAAACTGTAGCATAATTTTTTTTATGTGCTAGCTACTTTGATGCAGGGTACATTAAAGTCCTTGTAATCAGTTATGGGTTCTTAAGAGTCTGATAGAAGTGTCAGATCACAAAAGCCTCTAAAATATTTTCCTGTAAGATATTAATAGATTTATGAACAAGGAAAAAAAATATGTCTTCCTTCATTCTTTCACTTTTACAAATCATTCTGTACGGAATATTTTTTTCTTAAATAGTATTTGTACCAACAAAAATATATTCAGGTCCTAAGGGCATCTCCTTTAATGATGATCCATCTTATGATGGTGCCTCCAGTTATGTGTATAGAATGTAAAGGTTCTACTATATGCTATATTTTATGGTTATTATAAGAAAAAAATGCAAAAAATGGGCTGATTCTTTCATAAATAGTTTGAAATACCTCCTGGTTGTCAGGCCCGTGGGAAAAGTCATTATCCATGCATAATAGAAGAATTTATTCAATTTTTTTTTTTTTATGTTAATATGATAATTTAAAAATGTGCCCAAAGTACTTTGTTCCAGTGATCTCAAAATGCAGTAAATTGTGGTATATTAAAGATAAATTACATGAGATGAGGCATGTAAGAGACAGGTCTGGAAAAATTATTAGATATTTTAGATTTGTCAAAACAATTGCACCAGAAAAAAGCACAAGTTACAGGTAATTTTACTTATATTATTCAGTTATGCTAAAATGTAACAGTTCCCTTTTTAACGCTGCGTTTAGAGGTAATTCAACAAAGTACAGGTAGGAAGATTATTTCAAAGGAGGAGAAATGTTAGAACAAGAGGTCATAATCTAAAACTAGAGGGTCTTGGATGGAATAAAAGGAACTTTTAATTTGCTGAGAGGGTAGTAGATAAGTGGAACAGCTTCCCAGCAGCTTCTAGGACATATTTTGTCCCATATGTTGTCCCATATAGAACCCCAATTCTTTTAAAAACATAGTATCTCACATGGTTTATTCTAACCATTTCTTGATTGCACATTTTGAATAATAGTTTGAAGTGGGCAGAACCTAATGATATCAAATGAGTCCCTAGTTTAGTGTGGGCTGTGATTACGACGCGGAGATGGCTTTGAATCCTAACTCTTGCCACTTCATTATTCTGATCATTTGAAGCATCCTTATCATTAGTACTATAACAAAAGGTAGGGGGCGCTTATTGAGCTACTTAAGTCTAAATTAAAGTATGCCAATAAAAAAAACCAAAAAACATTCCCTTGCATGAATTATTAACGCCGTTTTTTAAGAGTTGAAACATTAAATCTCTGGCAAACTCCTGATTTAGGCAATATACCCCATAATTTTATTACAATCTGTAGACTTGCAGGAAAGACCGAGGGGTCTTAATATATACATCTTGGAGGAAAGAAGAGAGGTGAGATGTGATAGCAACAATTAAATACAGAAAGGGATTTAACAGAGGAGAAATATTAGAACAAGAGACCATAATCTAAAACTAGAGGGCCAGAGGCTTAGATGGGATGTAAGGATGTTTTACTTTACTGAGAGGGTGGTGAATAACTGGAACAGCCTCCCAGCAGAAGTGGTGGAGATTAATATAGTGAGGGAATTTAAGCATGCATGGTAAGACCAAAGAGCGATTAAGGTTTGAGTCTTCACATTAGGGAAAATAGGCAGACTACACAGGGGCCAAATGCATTAAATATTAAAAAGGCAGCGTTTTAACAGAAACCCAGTGGTTTGGATGTTTATTTCTGACTTAGTTTTTTCAGGTTTTTCTATTCCCATGACATCACTCGTAATGCGATAAATGCTAAGGCATCTGGCGAGGCAATCAGAAGGGCTTTAAAGATATCCCCGCAGAGGGACATTGTATTACATTCATACAATATGCGGCATCATTGCTACAAATACATGCGCCGGGTCCTCTTCCATCACAAGGAAGCCGAAAGCAATGCATTGTTGAGGTATCAAAGCTACAGTTGTATCAAATCCCCCAAAACGGATAAAAGTTTAAAAGCGCCCATAAAATAACCGTTTAATGGACATACGCTTGTGCTGAAGACGGCTAGGATATTAAAAAAATCGAAGTGCGTGGTCAGATAATACGGACCCTTATCTGATGCCTGTGAAGGGAACAATTTTAACAATTCTCACCATTTTATAACTTTGCAGCTAATCAGATGCATCAAAATATATATAAAAAATCCAATTTTATCAACTTTAATATGAAATAAAATTTGTTTTATCGTTTCTATGATCATGTAGACGAAGGCCGGGCAGACATTGAAATCACAAGAAGAATACTAATTGTAAAGAATCAGAGGCACGGAATACAATTCTCCTTTGAAATTGCCATCTTATATGGTAACAATGTACGCCTTTGGATTATTCAAATACCTACAATAGCTCACGGGCCAGAAATGTTATGTTTCACAAATGTATTTTGTGTCAAGATAAAATAATATTTTGAAACACTAAATAAAGTGGTTTATATAATGATATAGCAAAGAATAGAAGCATAGAATCGGCCGGCAGATCGGCCCCATTCGGCCCGTCTAGTAACCTGTTTTTCCTGCTTGAAAGACTTTAATCAGTCGTTGGTCTCGTCTTAGATTCAGGAGTCCTTGATTATTATTATTTATTATTTTATATAGCGCCATCAAATTCCGTAGCGCTGCACAGTGGGTGGACAGGACATAACAAGTAGTATGTAACATAAAAATTTTACTTACAGAGACAACAGGTGAGGAGAGCCCGGCTCAAACGAGTTTATAATCTAGAGATATTAATATGAAACCTATGAAATCTAAAATTTTAGAATGATGAACCAGAAACAAAGGGTTAAGTTTACCTAAGGATGTGAGGTCCAAAGACAAAGATCAAGATTTCCTGAGGTCAGCAAAGTCCAGATCCAAGGGTCAAAGGTTTCAGAGGTCAACAAAGTTAAAAACCAAATCTGAGGGTCAGGGGTCCCAGAAGTCAGCAAAGCCCAAGTCAAAAGGGTTAAATCCAAAAAGAAGAATAAACCATCTAAAGAGAATGTATCCAGTTGAGAACAGGACAAGCAACGATACAATAAACAATCTCATTATATACAGATCTGATTAGAAACACATAAGACAGAACATCTGGAATTAACCCCTTCATGACAAAGGGGTTAATTCCACCCTTTTTGGGGGGTATATTCACTACATTTCAAAATGATAAATGGGTATATAGCTTAAGAGTAAACTGAGTCTTTAATTAAAGCTGATACTTTTTTGGGGGGCACAAAATAAATAAATGTAAAATAACATGGGATTCGGAGACCATTGAGGTCTCTTCTTCATATGGAATGGTAAGACAAGACCAGGGACCAACTAAGGTTTGTAGTTCCACCTCAAGCCAAAAACCTTATTGTAAGTAGCCCCCAAAACATCCGGATTTAAACATATCATTATCCCACAATGGCTTAAGAAGGAAATCATGCTTAGCCAAGGAAAGGAAGAAAGCCGGGAATCCTTTAATAGCTGTAGATCTTCAAACCCGCCATTGTTTATAGGCGATATATGATACGATATATGATACAGAACAGACTATACGGCATTTCTTAGTTTATATTAATCACCGAGAACGCTTCTTTATATTGTTGTGGTCACCTGCATTCCAATACCTGTGATTGGACTACAAGTCCCATCATCCAGATGTCCTGAAAGTGCAGGCACATGCTGTGGAATAACAGCTGTATGGAAGCAGTTTCCTAGTTATACACGCCTCTCATTCATCAGCATCCTCTATTCGATATTTTATCTAGTTATCGGAGGATATCATTCCCCATTATCAACGGAACGCAAAGCGCTGCAAAGGACTCTAACTCCTCGGCTTTCATCTCAGAGGAAATGGTAGTTTAGCTGGAACAATGCGACATCCTTCCAGTTCAACGCCATGTTACAAAGCCAAAGGCATGACTTATTCATGAGATGTTTGATAATATGTGTTTCAAAACCCTTTGCTCTTCTGTTCCTCGTGAATAATTCATGGTCTCTCTCTCTCTCTCCACTCTCTGAGGTTTTATTAGGATTTTTTTTTATTTATTTATGCATTTCTAGAGATTGGGTTTATGTGGTTTTTTTTATTACGTTTTAAACTTGTTAATGGCACTAAAGTCTTATGACGCATCAAAGGCATTTCATGATATAACGGCAAAGATAAAGCAAGGCGTCCATACATACGATCAATGAACCAAAAGGATGTCATTTCCGTTCCAATGTTTTTAAAGTTGTGTTAATATTTAATATAAAAACATAACATTTCTGTTTGAGCGACAAAATTATGTTTATTTTTGTTATATTCTTATAGTGAAAGAATACACTATATGGACAAAAGTATTGGGACACCTGACCTTTGGACCAACTGGACTTTGATGACATCACATTATAATACATAGACATTAATATGAAGTTGGTCCCCCTTTGCAGCTATAAAGGCTTCCATTCTTCTGGGAAGGTTTTCCAAAAGATTTTGGGGAGTTTCTGTGGGACTTTTTGTCCATTCATCCAGTAGAGCATTGATCAGGCGCTGATGTTGGACGAGACACCCGGCTCACAATCTCTGTTCCAGTTCATTCCAAAGGTGTTCGCTAGGGTTGAGGTCAGGGCTCTGTGCGGCCGGTCAAGTTCTTCCACCCCAGACTCATCCAACCCTGTCTTTATGGACCTTGCTTTGCGTGCTGGGGCGCAGTCGTGCTGGAATGTCCAGCCGTAGGTCGCACATACGACATCCGTCAGCCACTGGCCCTTAAGTACCATGGCCGCCTCGACGGCACCAGCCAGTGCCTGTAAAGTAATGTCAGGATAGATCGATGCCTTTTGTAGTTGGAAGATATTATTAATGAGCAAAATGCTTAGCGGTTTATCTTTGTTATAATGCCATCTGCTGCCACCGTGGCATTTTGCTCCCAGTGCAATAAGCTTTCCCCAGCCTGCACCATCTGTCTTTATAGTTTCAAGGCAACTTCAATCACTCTGCGTTTGTACATCAGCTTGTTTACTTTCATTAGATGTTAATTTGTAGCCGCTAATACCCTCTCTTCTGTGCTGAAAGCATTTGTCAGAGAGATCTGCCAACGTGTGGGTTTAGTCGTCTGTTCCCCTTTGTCTTGAGACATGAATGATGTCCACGCAGCGTGGAAGAGACAAACAAAGCTCTTCGCCTGGGTATTTTTTTTTATTCCATCCATTAACCTGCTTTCTGTAATAACTGGTCCAAAGCACAGATATGACCCACTTTAGACTTTCATGATGCTGCATACTGATATTTTGTGAAATGAGGGCTTTCTAGGTAAGAGGAGAGTTCACTCTTTTGAAGTCTGCGGTACGGAAAAGTGGACGTTGCCGTATTCTTTCCGGATAGTCGGAGAACTTTTTTCATGCTGTTTCGTAGACTAATGTTCTTCTCCAAAGCCTGTATCATGTTTTTCTTATCACTGGTGGTGTACAGTAGCTGTGTAGTTAGTAGGGTATCTGGTGTTGTGGACCTGGGGCAGTTTAAGGTCCATTTTGCCCTTAATGTTGTTGACAGCCTTGGTAGACATATAAGTTTTCAACAATGAACATTAGCTTTCTTCTTTAGGTGTACAGAGGTAATAGGTACACAGGGGTAATAGGTGTATAGAGGTAATAGATGTAATAGGTGTACAGACATAATAAGTGTACAGGTGTACAGGCATAATACTGCCCAAGTAATGTCATACTCCAGTGTGCTGCACAGAGAACACTGGCAGGCAAAGTGTGGCATTTGTGGTTTCGATAGATGTCTGAGTGTTCATTCACTGGTCACCGTCATAGCACTTCATTAGCAAACTGACAATGTAAGGTGGGCTGCAAAAATGGAATGCCTTCTACATTCCTCTAATTTAACGACTTTTTAATTGTTTGATTTGCGGTTCCACATACAGCCCTTACAAAAAATTACTGCAGTTTTTCTGAAGTAATACTGCAGTTTTTTTGGACATGAAAAAACTGCAATACTGCACTTTTACTGCAGTATTACTGCACATTTACTGCGCTTTTTTTTATTTATATTGCAAACCTACAGTTGTACTTCAATATACTGCAGCTTTATTGCATTTGTACTTCCGTACGAAAATAATTGCAGTAAAACTGCAGTACAGTGAAGTACAAATGCAGTAAAACTGCAGTAAATGTGCAGTAATACTGCACTAAATGTGCAGTATTGCAGTTTTTTCATGTCCAAAAAACTGCAGTATTACTTCAGAAAAACTGCAGTAATTTTTTCGTAAGGGAGATCCTATCACAAGATCAAGATTTTTTCCGTTTTCCACTGGACTGCGTATTCTCGATGCTCCTGTCTTCAATGCAATACATTTTGGTGAATTATTTGCTTTGCCCCTGTCCCATACGTGAATATGGAGCTGTATGTGATGTTATATGGACATTAGGCTAGACCTTTGTCTCCAACCCAGTCTGAGCTGCTCAGGGCGCTGTTCACATATTTTTTTTCTCATCTGTATTTGTAAAATATCTGCTGTGGAATTATTTCATCCTTGTGATTTAAATAGAAATATACATAAAAACCCAACAACAAGCCGTATAACAGTAAATGGGTGCCTTAAAGTGGAAGATAATGCCTTTTCAAGATCCAAGCAGCCATGGTTTTCAGATCTCTTATTTTAATCATGACAAAAGAATCAGTCAAATAACATCTCGGCTATTTATAAGGGGATCTTAACAATAACTGTGATAAGCATTGCCCACATGGAAAATGTATAGTGCATGCCTTAAAATCATGTGGGGTCATTTTGAATTCAGCTTGAGTGGCAGAGGCTCATCTAACTGCATGTTTCCAAATACTTAATTACTTAATACTTAATTATATCAAGCAAAGTTAAATATGCTTTTTATAAATATGAACATGTTTAATACGGAGGTGAACTGAGATATATCGCTTTTGGATTCCTCACCCATGGTTACATATGCTTGGTTTTTTAGACACAGCTTTTAAGCACATCATAGAGCTGAAGTACATGAGCTAAAGTGTCCCCCCCACCTAAAGAAAGTCTCAATCTTTTAAGTGGAGTATAAGAACAACTATAGCTCATGGAATGTGAATCTTGAACAGCACATAGCCAGAATGCTGATGGCAGAAAGCCCAGTCAAGTAAATCTATATAATTGGTGCAACAATCTCCTACCAAACTTTGCAACATTGTAACAAGTTGAGCAATAACAATCTTTTCAAGCAGTTTTCACCAATTAAGACTGGTTCTGCAGGCATGAAGCCCAGAAGGCAATTAAGAAAATATCCCCATAGCTAACAGTGACACTGATTTAAAAAAAACAACTTGAAATGCTACCCTTACAATGCTGGTAACTATTTAATTTAATGTCAATAACAAGATTAAAATAAATTGTATTTAGACTCCTCTATGTATGTGAGCATTTATTTTGCACTTTAGCAGTGTTTTAAATGTGTTAAGACCCGTCTACAACTTTCCCGCTGTGGTTTTCGATCGATTAACTGCAGGTGTTTCCATTAGCATTTTTTTTACAATTTTGATTTTAGACAGGTTATTAAATCATATGTTATTCATTTAAATTAAAACAAACTATGGTTTAGGTTATCAAATAAGGCCCAAGATGTCAGACATGAATAAAACATAAAATAAAATAATAATTATTATTATCATTATTTTTATTATAATTATTTTAATAGTAAAGTCTGACCGATAGACTAAGATGAATCAATACATTAGGTAAAGAGGGCCTGGCTCACAAGCTTACAATCTGCTATCATTCAGCATATTTATATATATATTACGCAATTGCTTTTAGATGCACACAGAGGACCATTAATAATATAATACATTTTCCCTTATTTCATTTTAATAACTCCACAACAGGCCTAATAAAGGAGCATCTGATCCTCCCAGTAAAATTAGCGACAAGGAGCCTTTTGTATCGTAAGACTCCAAGCCCCTTCTAATCATTATTTCATGGTCTTAACGTTTGTTTCATTAACTTGAAACTTTCAAATGATCTTTTCCATATGTTTTCTGAGAGTGGCAAATGTACCCATAATTATCCCAGTTTTATGTTCTGTCACCATGCTAACCTTTTCAACCTCTAATGAGGTGAACTTGGATATTGTAGCTTTCTTTGAAACATTTAACCGATGCTACAGGATTTGGGAACAAAAAAAGACAAGGAGATATTTTGGAAGGTCAAAGGAGTGTTTCGTAGTTACAATGTGTCTAACAGACCAAGACAATGTCAGATCTAACTTCACCATGCTTCCAAATACTGCGTAATGGTGTGAAAAAATACCGATCTGTCACAACTTTTACCATAACTACATTCATTTATTAAAACCACCTATAGTTTTATTTTTTTGACATGCAATGTATTTGATTTGGAGATATTTATTTAAATGTTCACTTCTTGGAAGCTGACATCGGCAGCAGCCTGTGGCAGAACCAGCAATCTCATTCCCAAACCTTACAGAGGCTGCATGAACCAATCAACAACAATCAGGAACTCAACAATAGAGGAGAGATAACTTGATGGGGCGGAATAATCAAGCAGATCCCGTGGCGTACAGTTATGGTGGGTTTTATTTTTTTTTACATAAATTGCTTATCAGTAAACAGCATTACAAATGTTTAATGTAGTTTGTATTATACATGATCCACATGCTTCATGTATTAAAATAATGTAATACTTTAATAATAATAATAAATATAATTAAATATTAAAGGAACACCATACTACTTTTCTAAGCCACGCTCGTAGTTCTAAAAGAGTTCCCCCTAGTCTTCTCCATTAACCCCTTAATAGTTCATTAAATAGATCTGCTAATGGTGGCAAGCAAATGCTTTTAATGTAGAATATGAAAGCATAAGTGGTCAGAAGGTAAAAATATTCTGAATTATGACACCTGTGTTTACGCATGGATTTCAGATGTCTTATAGAAGAGAAGCGCCCTCAACCCACAGATTGCCCCATCTCTGTCTATTTATTGGGTTCACAATTTCCAGCTGCTTGACTGATCCCTAAATATAACATTTGGGATATGATCGCCATGGCACAAAGGGAATGTGGTAACCCCCACAACCCGTTGTCTGCGCAGGGCACCAAATATAAAAACATATACCTCTACTGGCTTCTTTGGTGTAACACGCTGGGTACCCGCTTCCAAAAGCTAAGCCTACAAGATTTTTCATCTGGATCTATTCTGCTTTTAATTTCCCATTTCAAAAATGATGGGGTGGAAAATTGTTTGTGTTTATGTACCCCATATTTTAATTTTGCTCCAGTAATAGAAGAAAAACCTGTTCTGAATCTCCCCTTTTAACGGCTTTTAAAAATACCTTTAACGTTCTCCAGAGGCTGCTGCTGAACATTTACAGTAAATAATCTGCAATCTTACAAAGTGTTCGTCAATAGCTGTACAAGAGACCCGCAGGGAGGCTTAATGGCTCACACCTCTGATTGCTTATTAAACTCATTCTGTCTTCTCATCAAGGTAGTCCGGCACCTTCTGTGTTAGAAGCGAGAGAGAGGAGAGGAGGGATGAATCAAAGAAGATGCAGGGAGGACATAGGGAGCAGCAAATGAGATAAAGAACGACTTAGCAGAGGGGGAGATATTAAGAAATCAGAGGCACCTGATTCTGTTATGTAATGACTGCCATCCCCGATGATCTCCGTCGCTTGAATATAAGTCAACTTTCCTGAGAATGCATTAAAGGACTGGATTTTTCTTTAGTGTAATTATTGTAGAAAAAAATGTTCCTCTCCTGGCTTCTTGGGATCCGGAGAGCGTTTCTACAAGACTTTACCGAGATGCCAAGGACTGAACTGTGGCTTCTCTGGCCGACTCTAGTAGTCTAGCGTGTTGGAGCATTATAGGGATCCGCATGGATTCCATCCTGAAGAAGGAAGGCTTGTGCATGTTCTCCGCATGCAGAAATATCTCCAGGAATGTGAATGAATGAAATGTTGTTAATTTTTCTGAAAGACAGGGCCAGGGAAGGACATCACACAAAAAAAAATCGCTTGTTGTGGTTGGGGGCAAAAGTTGGGGAAGATAGACCTGTTGGGTGATCAGGCCTCCTGGTGTTCCACCGCTCAATGGGCTGAGTACAAGGGAGACTTCTGATCTTCCCAGCCGGCCTATTTACATTATGGAGGATTAGGTTTAGCTGGAACAGCCTCCGTAGCATACGGTACCTTCAAGAGATGGAGCTTCATGGATGGGTCGGTTGGGAACGCTGCATGGCCAAGAGAAATGGTCCACTGGTTATTCCTATTTACCTCCCACATCAAGTGGCAAGTTCTTTCTCTGCTTCAGGGAGAAAGCCCTGTAGGACATTCAAATATCTGCAGTCTCTTCTTAATGCCTTTGATTACAGGGATAGACATTTTGCATTTGGCTAATATGTGTGCCTTTCCCATTGATTACATATTCAGATATTAAATAAGGAGCTTACATAGTAAATTCTGCATAAAATCCTATCTTTTTCATTTTTTTCAGCATCACCATCCAAAACGTGAAACAATATTTTTAACTCCACCATCAAATTATCCCTTGTTTCAGCCTATTAATGTAAAATGCAAAATGTACAATTTTTTTGGTCAGGGGCCATTTATTTATAAGTGCCCCGCTGACCTCAGAACTGTTTATTTGTTGCATTCCGCTAACCTGAAACGCATTATTACCTTCCATTACTACTCCGCTTTCTCACGGACAACCAATTAAGTCAAACTAAAGTACATTAAATAACATAATGACCCAAGTCATAGAAAAGATACTAAGAAATCGACCAATTACAGTTCTTACATAAAACCTAACTTGTTATAAAGACGGCTACCTTGTCCATTATGGCCTAAACCACAAATAGTCCCTTTAGTGATTTTTAGTACTGTTTGCAGCATTCTTAGCAAGGGTTCACAACTTTTCAGCTGTTATTTGTTTCCTTCCAACAGAAAGTAGCTTTATAAGAAGAAAAATAGTTACAACGTTTCTTTAAAATAATTAAATACAGCGCTGTGGGGGCCATATTTCTCTGTCACTGGAGGAGTTGAATCAGGGATAGGCGCTAAATAGTGCCCTGGTCTAAAAATTGCCCCCAAGTACAACAAGCCAAAAAAGGATACATTTTTGCAACATTGTAACAAAATTGTTCACACTAAACAACCACGAAAATGTTAATAAACAGTTTTTTTACAAAGGCACTGTGGCAATTACAATTTATTTTTAATTAATTAATATATATATATATGTGTGTGTGTGTATATATATATATATATATATATATATATGATTATGTAATGCACAGATAGGTTGTGTGACTATTTCTTTAACCTGTCACTCACTATCGCACAATGACAGGTAACTTTAAAGCAAAGAATACTGAGAACCTTGGAGATTTCCATTGAAAATGTTGCCAGTAATATTTCATTCTCTTCACTTTAACGTCGCCATTAATTTTAATACAAGTGGGCATCGTAAGGACTCCACTCTGGGAGATAAAGAGCCCTTACTCAATTGTGATTATTAAGAGATTATGTGCCGGGCATATTAAGGATTCTCCGCTCATATACCTCTGTGTTCCCAATAGCAGACAGGCCTTAAATCAAAAGGGATCAGATAAGGCGGAATAATAACCTTACTGTTATAGTACGTCTTGTGCTGAAGGTCCGCTCTGTATTGAATGCTGACCTAAGCGCTGATAACTGCATTTACTTCGAGGTTGAAAGCAGTTCTTTATTTTAAAAGTCTTCTTATCAGCTTCATTACTTTTAACATAATAGCAATTGCGTGAGCTCCCATTTTTTTTTTCTTTTTATTGAATATTTATTTTCAGTATATCATAACAACAATTTAACCCCTTAATAAAAAAAAGCCCGTTCATGTACGGGCTCAAAATACATTGTTTTCAATGGCTTTAGGAACCGCCAATTGTTAAATAAAGTACGTAATGTACTGCGACGCAGAAGCAAAACCGAGACGTGTTCCTACATACCTCTGTCTCAGGGCTCCCTCGTGGTGCGTGGTGACTTCATGTGGAGCTCCGATATATGACATCATAATCCTGGTGCATCCATTGACGGCACACATTGTGAGAGAACACTGAAATAGAGGCTTGTAGGAACAGACGTCGCGCTCCCGTCATTTTGGGAAGGTTCCTCCAGTGGTGGCCCATTCAGTCTGCCCCTGGAGAGAGCCGGCAGGGTGATTGACACAACAAATTGTGGTGGTGGACACCTGTGTCGTGGATGTAGACCTTGCTGACCACATTATCGCGACTGTTAGGGCTGTAGAACACTGCGATACCCTCAGACCCAACAAACATTTCAAGCTCCTCAAAAAGAGGGGCATCAGGGCAGGAGGATTTGGGTTTGAAAGTATCATTACTAAATATGGACACTTGGAGATTTGGTACTTACATCCTTCAACTTACATGATAATTGCGGTGAAAGAACAACACACGGGAAAAGAACTGAACATTGTGCGAAGATATCAGACAGTTGTACGGATATCCAGGCAAACATTCCACCGGCATTGGTTCCGTTAATAAAAACACCGTTTAGGATAACCTAGGATGCCGCTAATCTTTCTATTCAGGCTTATCACCCAGAGTGCAGAACTTGTGTGTCCTCCTCCTTTTTTCTCCCCCTTATCACCAGAAACACAACACATACAAAATCTTCCTCCGACAAGGAGTAGAAAGCGCTCAGACTGACTTTTGCTGATTACACTCAAAACGATCTTGAAAAGAGAACAGAAGAGACAACCCTCTGGGTCCTTTCTGATTAACTTTGGAAAGGAGGAACGTGACTAAGATTCAACGTGATTGCTGCGTTTCTAAAAATATCGATATACAGAGCTTTCACCTCATTGTTAAAAGTCATGGCCAGATTAGGTCCATCTCAATATATATATATATATATATATATATGTATATATATTTTTTTTTGGGGGGGTCCTTTCTTAATTACTTTATACTTACATATTATTTATTAGCATTATTTAGAAGTATTATTCTTGTAAAAATTACACATTTTCAGGAAAAGTTTACGTAGAGGTCTTTTTATTTTTGGACTTGTGAATAATACACATACCTTCTCCCATGTTATGAAGAACGAGGAATGAAATGAGTACTAAACGGGAACTTTTATCGGAGTTGCTAACAGTCTAAATTCTGTCATTAGACTTTCGTTCCAAACTTTGGTGTTCTGATTTTTGGGCCTCAAATCTGCCGCTACAAAAAAAGTGAGCGGAGCGTTAGAGTCTGTATTGGAACTTCTTGAGTCTCAGAGAGCCTTAGAAGACATGTGATACCCATCTATTGGGTCTTTGGACAAGTATTTTAAGGTTTGGGGCCCTTGGGTGTGCCTAAACCTCTAGGGGTAAGTTAATGGGTGTCTCGTAGAGGGCATGTACTTCATAGCATTTACCAAATTAGTTCTCTACTTTCAATAGCCTAAGGTGTGTGCAGAAGGTCTGCAAGGACATCTGTGGAGGTAGTTGGTACCGGGCATGATCTCCAATGTGACATTTCTTCCACTTTAGACAAAACACGCACTCTCAAATATAATTATAAACCTTAGACGATATGTTGTTTTGTTCTAAATCGCATAAAACATGGAAAATTGCTTTTTTTTGTCTATGTGTCTCCTTTGAGTCACAGGACAGGTGCTTCTGGCAATGATTATAAAGACAGGAACATTTTACGTGATTACAAGTGGTTGTTGCGAAGAAGTTTGGATGTAAAAATTCCCCATACTAAGTGGAACAGCTTCCTTAGGGATATTAATCTCACCTAAACGCTATTATAAGTCTCTAAACCCTGCCCTTATCTAATGCCTACTTTTCTGCTGGTTGTCACAATGTCATATTCCTCATATTTATTTAAACCTGTTCCATTAGATAAAAAATTGCTCTGCTTTCTTCCATTAGGCCACCAAAGGGGCTGCTTCAACCATTCAGATGTTCCGAAAGACATTGATAATCATCAGGTCCTATACATATATGGGTCAACTCAACATGATGGTAACATAATAGCAGAGGGACTGAACTTTGAGCCATTAGATTTTTCTCATGGTTTCCTCTGTCCAATAACCTAATTTTTACCTTTTTACATATTCTTATTAAATCACGCCACGTTTTTCTATTCTCAGTTTCTGAATTACAAAGTCCGTTGTGTCTGATCCTTTATTAGGTGGGATGAGTCCTCAGCAAAGCCCTTCATATATCATGAGAGCCAAGCTCATCAACTGGAGTGGGAATATTGAGATTCAGATGTCATGTAAGGTTACCGGATATCACCTTATCTTATCATCACATGCCCAAGAATAATGTAAATGCAGTCGAAAATGAGTCACAACTAAAAGCGATCCAAGTACTTTTTTTAAAAAAGTATCTTTGATCAACGGAACACGGTGTATACTGGGAGATTTTTGGATTTATACAATAGAACTTATTGTATTTTAGCTGGAGAGTGTCTTAAAAAGTAACTTTTTAAAATTCTCTTCCTCAAGTAACTATAATAAATAAATAAATAAATGTCAGCTAGTGCCTATTACAAAAATATTGGCAATTGGGGATTGTATATATATGCACTATATGGACAAAAGTATTGGGACACCTGACCATTACACCAACAGTGACTTTGATGACATCACATTCTAAATACACAGACATTAATATGTAGTCAGTCCCCTCTTTGCAGCTATAATGGCTTCCATTCTTCTGGGTAGGATTTCCAAAAGATTTTGGGGAGTTTCTGTGGGATTTTTGGCCCATTCATCCAGTAGAGCGTCTGTGAGGTCAGGCACTGATGTTGTACGAGACGCCTGACTCGCAATCTTCGTTCCAGTTCATCTCAAAGGTGTTGGATGGGGTTGAGGTCAGGACTCTGTGCGGCCGGTCAAGTTCTTCCACCCCAAACTCATCATTTATGGACCTTGCTTTGTGTGCTGGGCACAGCCATGCTGGAATAGAAAAAAGTCCCAAACTGCTCCCAACACAGCTGGATGCTGAACATTGTCCAAAAAAACCTGCCCCCCATCAGTCTTGTCTCTTAGGCAGCGGCCCAGGTCGCCTATATAGTAAGCCCTGAACTTTAAGAGACGCTCACACCGTAAAAAAACATAACTCCCAAAAAACTTCATATTGCAGAACTTTTGCATTCTGTTCGACATCTCGGTGACAGATACCGTTAGCAAGATAAATATAAAAATACACATAGAGTGAAATGTCTGCTGTTGAGCTGTAAGACTAAATAAAGGGTTTGAGTGTCACTCAATGGAGTAGGCTCCATTCTATTCCCAATCCTAAAAGATATTTAAATGCGAGGCTTTGTCACCAGGAGTCTTCATGCTTGTAATTAGAGCTCCAGCAATGACAGAGTTTGACACTTACTTTCCAAACAATACAAATAACACATTTTCACTTCCATGTCTCTTAATAGCAAAGGTGCAAATTACTATCTCGCTGGCTATTCTTCTTTAAATGAAGGATTTATTCAGACGCTTCCTGCGTCGTGTCCAATAAGACAATAAATTCCCTTCTAAATAAAACCTGCCCCCCCCCGTTATTTATTACCGCACAAATCACATATATTTATGTGTTATTCTTGTCACAAATGATGATTTCGAGCTTCCTGGGGTCGTTACATATGTTTTTAAAGCTGGCAAGACTTTAAAGGGGAACTGTTGCATTTTCATCTTTTGTATGACTTATTTTATTTATTAAAACTATCTATACCTTGTTCTTTTTCTTCTGTAATTTTTGAGAAATATTTAATGTTTAAAGGTAATGCACTATTTGTTTCTTTATGTTATTTTAGAAGACGAAGTCTATGTAAAAGAGGGGGAGAGAGAGAGGGGGAGACATGGGGGAGAGAGAGGGGGGGGATGTGGGGGAGCGAGTGAAAGAATTGAGTTCTAGATTTTTTTTAGCTGTTCTCACCTGAAATTTGGAAATTTTGTATAAAAAAAAATAAAACATAAAAAAACACACATTGAAAAAAAAAATAATCAAAAGAAATAGACAAAACAAGGCCTGCCCAGGAGCCACAATAATATAAATCTCTGTGGGGTATATGGCCTTGGCAGCCCCCCAGTCCCTGTCACCATTATCCCTCTCTCTAGAATTTCATTTTCAAGAAGGAAAAACAGGTTTGCAAGAGGTGGCTTCAGAGAAATGTGTGACTGTTTCTGAGGATTGGCGCAGAGGTGAAAGTGGATGATGATAAAAAAAAAATGATGAATTATTACTGTTTTGCAATTGTTTTTTCTTTTACGCATTTCACACAAAATGTCCTGAAACATTTAAATCGTGCATGTGAATCTCGGTGGACCCAGTGGAATCCCCCCATGCATTTTCAATGGGACAAAAATGTAAAGGGGACACAGCTATTGTATGCATTAAAGTCAATTTAATGTAATTAAAAAATATATATTTTGGGGGCAGAACGTGAGAAATAGATCAAATCTCTATTACTGGGTTCAAAAATACACCCAAAGAATTGGGTTCGGCTTATCCCCTCATACCATAGCTGGATCCTGGGAGCAGCAGAAAGACACAAAGGGTCACATTGGACATAGGTTGAACGGGGTCACATAACATTGCGTGACCCTGTAGTAGTAGTAGCGTTGCAGCTTACACTACAAGTTGAAGATTGGCTTACGCTTAAGTGTGTGTGTAGTTGTGTGTTTGTCTGGGTATGATAGTGCGTGAGTGTCTGTGTGTGAGTGTCAGGTTGTGTTAGTGTGAGTCTCTGTGTGTATTAATGTGAGGATCTGGGTATGGTAGTGTGAGTATTGGGTGTGTGTATTAGTGTGAGTGTCAAGTGTCAGTTGGTGTGAGTCTCTGTGTATATGTGTGTTAGTATGAGTGTTTAGGTGTGTATGTTTACATTTTCACATTTGGCTTATCCACGGGTAACACATTTTTCTGGGTAATTTGGTTGAAATTTCAAAGGGTCAGCAGATGTGCCTATCCGCCAGTATATATGGAAGCTGTTTATAAGAAGGGACAAGACAAAATTATCAATACAAACATAGCAAAACATAGCCCTTTGAGTGTTGGTGCATATCTAATAATTCAAATAAATGAATTCCATGCTATGCCTGCACTTTATGAACCTTACTCTCAGTGTCAATTTACTTGAATCTATCATTTATAATCCTTCACCTAATTGCCGGTTTAACAAACAGGTTTTTTTTTTGTTTTTTTTAATGAGCAGGGATCTCATCTGGCTCATGTAACTGGATTGAAATTTGTGAATTGCTTTGATCATAATAGACTTGCAGTGGTTGAGACTTGGATTCAGCGCACATTGTGCTTTGATGATGGACACTCTCACCGCGCACATGGCACAGAGCTGATAGAGATCATTTTTGGGTTTCTTTGCCCTGGGAGCTGAATTACTTAGCACTGGGTGTACACTTAGCAACTAATCTCCTTTTTTATTTTCATTTTTTATTGGAAGGCTCTCACCTTCTGGTCCGGAGGCAAGTAAAGCCAAGCGGCACCATCAGCCCCTCGCCCTGTCCAACATACGCACTGACAAACATATGTACACACACTTATACAAACTTATACATTCCCTCTAACACACATGCACATGATTACACATGCTTAGACTAACATGCACTTAACATGCACACTCCCTCCCACATTCTCATTGTAACATCATACATTCACATATACTGCCTCTCTTACCCACTCCATTCCTTTCGCACCACCTTATCTCACTGGCAGCTTGCTTTCTGGCTACTCCTAGACTGTGTGAACAGCCTTGCCAGACCCCCCACAAAATGGATGAGAACCAAGCAAAAAGCATGAAAGTCTTGTCCAAACTTTGTGGGCTCTTTCATTCTACCTACCTTCTCTGCCGACCACTTCCGCTTCCGTGTCTCACAGCTCCGCCTCCGTGTCTTGCCTCTTCCCGTTCTTCTCTTCTTTCTTCTCTCTTCTTTCTTCGTCCATGTCTCCATAGACATAACCTCCTGGGGAAAACTTCAACCGAAATGGAGGATCAGAGAGAGAATGTCAACGGAAGCTCCACCGTTTTTTCTCTGAACAGGCCCTCGCCACAGGGTTCTCCAAGCCAGTCCTGGAGCTGGCCGGAGGTGAGTATATCATGTGGAGAGAGATTTGTTCAGCTGAACACGTCTCCTGCACGGCAACTAGTTGGGTGATAGCAGAAAAATGTAAACACGCCACACAACTACCATGCATATCATGCTAATACTATGGTTGGATTGTCCCTTTAACACCATATAGAATTTTTTTTGCAGCCAACACAGGATTCTTACTGGTGACGAAAAACCCAAGTCCAGAATATTAATGTCATGTCAGATAGAGCGCTGCATTCCTGGCACTCGTTACAAGTTGTCACAGGTCCGTAATTGATTACATACTCATATAAATACGTTCGGGTGGCAGATACTAAGCTCTAGGTATAAATCCGAAGCGTAGCTAAAGCAAGATAAGGGCATTGTCAAAGTGAATGTATCATCATAGATGTGGCTAATAACTGTTACACAGCTTGACTCGTCAGTAGAAATTCAATTAACTGCGAGAGTGATCGGTAATCAAACCTCAGCGGTGTGTTAATATTATCTTTAAAGGGTCATTTCACAATCAGAAAGTCAGTGCGATGTAAATCAATCGCGTACAGCTGTGATAAAAAGTTTTAACCCCGGCAATACCTAGAAGATCCGGTAACAGGCGGCAGCATTAGTCGAAGCAGGTAGGAGAGATGTAGTTAACCATTCATCTGCCACATGACATTCTATGCACCGCTCTGCATGAGAAGAACAAGTCATCTTGTGGCGGAAGGGTTAGCAGCGTCTTCATATTAACAAATGCCCTGTGGCACTCGAAGAGTCAACAGGGTGCAGATCTGGGTTGTTATTCGGTATTTTATAAGATAACATTATCAAATAAATCTTTCGTAGGCGTAAGACTGAAGGGAACACAACCATTTAATTGACGCTAACTGCTTGGAAATATACAAAATAAATATTAATTCCAAGAAAATACAGTTTAGGGGAGTCATACACAGATTTGACCCGGCGGGGCTGCACAGGCAAAATGCCAAAGGGGCAGTTAATTATTTTATATATAAAGATTCTACAATAAATGAAACAGAATACCCTAATATAATAACAGTAACTCCCATCACAAACATTCCAATTGCAGGAAGGGGTTAATGAACGTAGGCTCTTATGCCAGTCTCAGCGCTCTGTCCTCGCGCTCACCTTGGTCTCGCCTGGTTGCCGATCTGACGCAGAGACCACCTTGGGACGTGGCAGTTTAATTAACCCTACCAGCGAGGCTTGAAATTAGTCGGCCCGTCGGCACCTCTATCCATAAAATTCCCACGCTGGATGAAACTGGAACGACGAGGAATGGCTGTTCGTTGTATAAGTCGATTGGTCGCGTCTTCCATACTTGTGTAAATAAATTCATTAAAGAGATGCTTTCTGTGCAGAACATTTATTACCACGTTAAATCTGGCATATGCTAAACCCGTTCCAACAACATATCAATTAACCCGTTACATACCAGCGCTGTGTTTGGCACTCACTCTTAATATACATGTACATAATACATAAAAGTTTATATATAAAAATTAAAAAGTTTAGATTGTTTTGTTTTAATATTCTAACGCATACTTTCGTGCCACTGACCCCAGGACAATGATGAATTTTGAAGGACGTGACATTTTTTTAATCCAAATTGCAAGCAGAAACAAAATGTAAAAAGAGATATCGATTAGTGCAAATTCTGCATAATCAACTTTCCTGCCGTAGTTTTTCTGGTTTGCGCTTTAATAAATACCCAGGGCTGTTTTTCCATCATTCTATTCCAAGACGAAAACACTGACGTCGTTCTCTCCGGTTTCGCTGAAGCATGTTGACAAGCGCAAGATGTAGAAATCGCCTGGCTTTCCATGTGAGCGGTCTGTGTTCGCTGCCTCCCTGCGCTCCCGTGAGATGCACCGGCGTTCCGTTCATGCATTTTGAGCGGTCCCACCAGCCTGTCAATCGAGAACGAGATTTCCGAGATAAAATGTTTTAAAATGTTGACGTATCTTGAGTAGCTTTACAATAATCGGCACATACAATTCATAGACATCAAATGCGGTTTCCATGGAATTCAAGGCATTGTTCATTTTAACAATAAATTCTACTTTCTTCTCGAAAGAAGGACTATTCACATGGCCAACATCTAGTTTAACTTTATACCCGCAACGGACCTCAGTGTTGTCAACGATTCTTTCTTTCTTTTTTTCTTACTTTCTTCCATTAGTAACAAGTATCCCATAACTTGATAATAACTTGAAATTACATTGGCCTCTGAGCAGATGTAAAGGGGCTCTAGATTGTAAGCTTGCGAGCAGGGCTCTCTCCACCAAATGTATCGGTTTGTCTTAGTCTGTCAATTCTTGTCTTGTCATATCCCTTGAATTTATGTATTGTATTAAGCGCTGCGTAAACTGTTGGCGCTATATAAATAAAGGATAATAATAATAATAATAATAATCAGGCCCTGGCTATCAGGAAATGTGCCGGTATATCTGATGACCAGTCAGGACAGGGTCTCATGGTCCTATTTTTGGGGGAAAAATAACAGATCTGCTTTGTACGAGAGATGTCCTGTAATCCGTACCAAGCTTATGTCTAAAGAGCTAGTCGGAATGTCACCTGGTCGTCCTGTTGATGCCAGTACAGCACTTCCACCCCTGCGGTGGGGTAAGTTATGGAGCTCGATGGGTCATTGAGGGAGTCAGGGGACTTGTAAAGACGGGTAGGTGTTGGCTGGGGAATAAAAAAGAGAAGGATAGGCCAGAGGTTTCAGAGAGAGAAACTCAGAAGAACCAACAACTTCCCCCTCTCCATAGTGCAAATCAGGAGATAACGAGATAGAAGATATTGTGTGGGGGTGTCTCATCATAACATGCTGTCAGTTAGCACTCTGTTAGTGAATGGCACTATACAGACTATAAAATGAGACCTACTATTAAGATCGTGAATATGCAGCATCACGGGAATAATGGGAAATAAGCTTTTAAATGTATCTGTCATATAGTTGAAAGCAAGGCAATTCACCCGTTACAGGCCCTGTACTATGCATAGTATATGGTGGGAGGTTTCTCAGTCATCACATCAGCCCTCTCAAGTGTCCCTCTTTGGGACCCCAATGTCCCTTTTCCTGCCCTGATGCCCCCTTTTCCAAGAGCTCGGAACGTGAAGAGGTCTCACACTTTGTCTCCTTAACACTTTTTGAATACAAAAGCTTCAGCTACTTAAGAAAAGCCGAAGATGAAAGGCTGCGAATGTTTCTATTCTGCCAGCCTGTAACCGTGAGATAAGAGGCCTGGATGTCCGGCGTTTAATTGGGAAAACGTTAACCATCTGAGAGAGGTCCCGATCCCCCAAAATATCTCATTATGTGCTTTCAATACGGCGGCCATATCAGATGGATCGTCTTTAGTAGCCTTTCGCTATTAAAATGTTAAAAAACCCATGCTGCAAAAACATGTGAACCCAGTGTAATTAAATTCTGGATCCAAACATGCAATTATAAACCACTCAAGGGGTTAATACATTTTTCATGTATTGTCACAAAAATAACATCATTTGTCTATATTTAACCCCTTAAGGACAATGGGCGGTCCTTAAAGCCATTGAAAACAATGCATTTTGACCCTGTACATGTACGGGCTTTGTCATTTAGGGGTTAAGATAACACTGTGGCTTCACGTACGGCGCATCTGATGTGACCCCAAGCTGGTACTGGCCCATAGCGTCCGAAGTCTGTCTAGAAAAAGTGACGCACATTGTAGGGATTTACTGCATGCGAATCACCCTGGGGGGAAAGGATCTAAGGATCTAAGGAGCTAAGGCGCTAAGGCGCTAAGGATCTAAGGATCTAGGGAACATCCTGCAAAACTTTATGTAAGTTTTCCTGCTCTTTAGCATCAAGCAACAAAAACCTACTTAACACATATCGCTCGATACCCTACTGGCAACATAATTATGCCACATACTGGAAAAAAACAACTTTGCAACTTTCTTTAAAATTATCACCCCGCATAGACAGAAAAAATACATTTCTCATCGCCCCCTGCAATTCTGTGTACATAGTAAAATCTACGTGAGCCCAAAATAATACTGACAAGAAAGAGCTCGGTATAGAAGAACAACAATACGCCAGTAACATCATCGGTTTCCAAAGATACCAGAATATCCTGGAGGAAAATGATGGTGCTTAGCATAATGCTCATAATGCGCTGCGGTCTCAAGGTGTCTGTGCTGATAAAGTACAATAACCCCCCTAAGCATAAGATGAAAGCACCTGTAGTGTGTTTACTTACCTGTCTGCACCTGTGTGGGGTACTTGGACAAGGTTTTTAGGATACCGTAGCGAGAACGTCTTGGCAAGAGAAATCTGCCCAGGAAAAAGAGACATACTCAGAGTCTTTACTCACTCCCTTGAGTTTATTCAAGAACAGAACTCACATTACTTACAAGGCATTACAGAATTCAAACACCGGCGGCTTTACCATTTCAATGAAACGCGGGTACAAAAGACAAAATCTGGGAGACTATAATATAGATATGTCACGTTCATATGGCCAGTTGACCTGGGCATCAACACTTGAAGACAGAAGTGATAATGTATTATCGATGCACCAGACCAGCCGATAACTTTAAAGAAGTTTCCATGGTAATAAATGTCTGATTTCACTGGATGATCATCAATAACTTAAAGTTGATCTTTCTTGGAAATCACTGAGAAAGATGACTTCTGGGATCAGTTCGTTCGGGTTTCATGGAGTAGAATCCTGCAGTAAGGAGTTGGAATTGAAGTGGAAGAAATGCAGACAAGCTTATGTTTGATTCCGTCTTTTATATGTGTGGAGAATGAGCCTGTTTGATTCTGTTATGGAAAGATCTTTTTGCTATTGATCTTAAGGGTTTACCTCCAATTTACAAAGGACTACAATTCCATGGAGTGGGGATAACGAGGCAGCGCTGCCACTTTAAGGCCAGAGGTCGTCTAATGATGTCAGGGCGATAAATAGATACGGCGGGCTGAATCTTTTTTACGATTACATTTATGATGAATGAATATGTCTGTTTGGCTTTTACCACTATTAGTACTTGTCAAGAAATAAAAATAGCTTCTAAAAATATACCGTATTTTTCGCTCTATAAGACGCACCTGCTGATAAGACGCACCTAGATTTTAGAGGAGAAAAAAAAGGAAAAAATATTTTGAGCTAAAAAATGGGCTAAAATATTTATTACAATAACTGAATAAGCTATGAACACAGTAAGACACACACAGTAAGACACACACAGACACAGTAAGACACACACACACACAGTGAGACACACACAGACACAGTAAGACACACACACACACAGTGAGACACACACACACACAGTGAGACACACACACACACAGTGAGACACACACACACACACACACAGTAAGACACACACACACAGTAAGACACACACACACACAGTAAGACACACACACAGTAAGACACACACACACAAACACAGTAAGACACACACAGTAAGACCTCCCTCCCTAACCCCCCTTCTCAGTATCTCCCCTCTAACTCCCTAACCCCCCCTTCTCAGGATCTCCCCTCTAACTCCCTAACCCCCCCTTCTCAGGATCTCCCCCCCCCCCGCCCCGGTCACTTACCTTAAACTCCTGTGTTGGAAGCGTGAGGCGTTTGTCTCGGGTGCCGGCGCTTCACTGCTGAGCGCCGGCGTCTGACGTCATATGCCGGCGCCCAGCGTAAAGCGCCGGCACCCGAGACAAACGCTTCCAACACAGGAGTTGAAGCGCTGAGGCAGGCGGCGGTGGCGGTGGCGGCGGCTGCCGCCAGCAAAGGATTCCTGTATATCTGTCAGGCAGAGGGGCCCGAGAGTTGCCGAGCGGTTGTCTTCAGCAACCGCTCGGCACCCCTTGGGCCCCCCTGACTGGCAGAAATCCAGGACTCCTCTGCTGGCGGCCGCCGCCGCCTGCCTCAGTTGCGACCCCGGATTTATCGGCGTATAACACGCAGGTAGGGTTTAAGCTACGGATTTTAGTTAAAAAAGTGCGTGTTATACGCCGATAAATACGGTATATCGTTGCCCCCCCTCCCTCCCTCCCTGCCTGCCTGCCTGCCTGCCTGCCTGCCTGCATGCATCTTCGCTCCATAAGACGCGGCTGATTTTTCATCCTACTTTGGGAGGAAAAAAACTGCGTCTTATGGAGCGAAAAATACGGTATATTTCTGTCAAATGTAGGCATGAACATGAAAATAAATAAGTGGAAGTGATACATAATTCAGTGGCATATAAATTAGAGTAGGAGTAGTATAGTAGGGGAGGGTTGGCACCTCCTGGTCTGCGGGGCATGTAAAGGTGAGTGGTCCCCAGCCCCTACCCCATAACTAAAACACACACTTACTCTAACACACACCCTAATACATAGTGAAAAACCCACTCAAACTCTCACACACACGTACTCACATTGCACAGACCCTAAGTCTGTCTTCAGGACTGCTTGCACCATAACTTCAGATGTTACCTGACCTTGTTGAGCCTCACCTACAAAAGCCACCCGACTTGAAGCGGGTAATTGCCCCCTGGCAATTATTGTGGATATAATGATTTCAGGATATAGGACTTTCCAACCCCTAGGAAGAATTATGCTGTTAATGCTTCTTGTCTGAATTACAACCCCCCCCCCCACATAATTGTCGAAAGGAAACGTTGTCGTTGTCGCATTTAGCGGGAATTAATTGTATCGGAGGAATCCCGAGGGCCCCACCTGACCTGGCCCTGTTTTTCCATATAGCACCTTAAATTCTAAAACAGATGGCAGCGGGATGTTTCTCCTTTTAATGTAAACTTGAAACAGTACAGAGAGTTAGTGTAAAGGATGTACGGACGAGGCTTTTTATCACACTATCTCCTGTTCCAGTCTTGCTTATCGACACATAATTTCTCTTGATTTCCTGAAGAAAGTATTTAGACCTCAATTTTCCACCCTTCCTCTCCATCTGATTATCCTTTTTTTTTATTGCGCTTCACAATCAAACGTTAAAGCACAAAATCCGGCTTCAAAATCCGTCTTTGGCTAAAATCTAAAGATTTCTTAAAAGCAATATTTTTTTAAAGCAACCAGGTCCAATTTTCTAGTTCCAAAATGCAAATAATGTTTAATAAAAGCTCAACTCAGAAGATGCACAGTTTAGTAACACATCCTATGGTAAGCCTCTTCTCTTTAACCTCTCATGTGAATTTACTCATTATAGAGGGAAAACCTTCTATTCTCCAAAGGATATTAATGAATTGGTCCTGAAGGCATTATTCTGGAGACTCCATTAGAGGTCAATCTTTTATAGATTATATAAGCTAAATCACCAAAGCTTTGGTGACCCCAGAGACTCCACGTATGTAAACATGGTTTAGTCTACCAATGTCAACCAACGATAAAGGAATCATACAATTCTTTAGATTGCAGCATTGTAGAATGATACCATCTAAAAGGTTCTAGATCCAAAATAAAGCTATTTTCATACACATTTTGTACAATCTAAAGAAACAAAAGATAAAATCTCCTACACAGTGGAGATCCAACAACCTCAGAAAGTGGCCTCCTGGAATCCTGCTTTGACCTCTTGGTCTCCTTGACCTCCTCAACTTTAACCAGAAGAAAATCTGTTGATATTTCCACATATAGTGGAATTTCATGGCTAATCCACAGGGCAATGGCGGATTTCAGTGCTGAATACCAATAGGACTGTCCTGTTACTGAAACAGGGAGTACTGTGAATTCGGAAAGCAGTTTATTTTATTATCATTATTATTATTTATTGTTTTATATAACGCCATAAAATTCCATGGCGCTGTACATTTAGGGTTCAAAAACTGCCCATCCATATAACCCAGAACAGAATGTGCTCACCTAAAAACATGCCCCGTTCCTCTTATCCATGGAAGATGGGATCAGGTGGTTTAGAGAGACCTTTTAAAAAAAAGATAAGGATAGAAGCAAAGATAAAGAGCAAAGGAGAATCTACAGAGCAAAGATGTTCTGGGCACAGAGTAGTTAATGTTGCAGAAAATAGAGTCTGGAATAATAAACGACTTAACGAATGAGAGCTTTCATTCATTAAACACTGCATAGATCCCCATACCTTTGATTTCCAATACTGATCTTTGGTATATTAACCAGGTTTATTGAATCCTTCCAGTTGATGCTTGGTGGCAACTTCATGGCTGCCATCAAAGCTTGTGCTTCGGTGAACTGAACCAGAGACTTCTTTCTTCCAAGTCCAAGCTAAGAGACAACACAATATGTTATGACACCCCTAACCCTCTCTGGTATTTTGTTATCTCTTGATGTCTCCTGATGATGTCATACCAGAATATCCTGGTATATGAATATGTCATGATGTCACCATGGAGGTAAAAATTGTAATAATAATCAAGTGTGTACTTAAAATATTTAATGTCTCTAAACTTCTAGCTATTTTATATCTAGAAACACCTGCCTGAAGTTACAAGTTCCTCGACTTGGTCGGCTCAATGGGTCTGACGTTCGGAATAATGACCTGAGCTCCTTTCTTCAATCTCAGCTACTTAGAGACACAAAGTGAGGTAGAAATGCTGTGCCGGCATGTCGGGGGCAGTTCTTGACCCTAAATGCCCCAAAATCGAAACAATAATTCATCGTTATAATGATATACAAGGTACTGTCCCTCTAGTTGTTATTTCGCATATTGAAATGTTCAAATGTTATTCTCCTCATTAATCACATAGAAATATATTTTCATTAATATCACATTATGTAAATATCAATGTTTATTTTAGGGTTCCGAGTTCCCGGGGTCTGTGATTGCAGTAATAATGTAGATTGGAATGACCCGCTGCGTTTCCTAGTTTCTTAGCCTGATTAAAAAGTTAGAAGAAATAATTTTGCTTTCATTAAAAGTGATAACCCGTCATGCTTCAAACATGCGAATCGTAACTCCAAAGACGTGTTCTTAGCATGTATAATCCCCAATATAGGTGATTTAAGATTAAGAGAGGCACATATTATATAGGGGAATATAACTGGATTTGTGGGGGAGGGGAATTATTTCTGGTTAATTAACAATTAAAATGTTTAAAGGGTTAATTAAATTAGAACGAAAGGCGCACGTTATCTAAATGTTATCTTTACATACGTGGCACAGAGATCGTAACATATCTCACCCGTGGCGAACAAAAGGATGAAGTTATCAGAGCTAAAGAAAACCCGTGAGCCTTAACTACCGAAGTGATTCATCTCAACGCACTTTGAATAATATATACAATCAGAATCGCTTCCAAGGGGTATTTGTCGCCCTAGGAACAAAAAACCAAAAAAAAACATTAGCGTTCCAGCATCATTTCCACCGAGAAACCGTTTAAAATATTAATATATGCATCACATTACAACAATCGTTCTGATACACGGAAACCTCCAAACTCGGGGCGTATTAAGTCATTTTATAACATAGGAAAAAAAAGATGTTTTCTCCCCCCTGTTGGCCTTCCTATTAAACAACAACTTTTTTTTTTTTCTTAAAATAAGGTTTTTAGGTTAGTTACTGCTCTTACGGAGGTTAAAATAATTTGGCAGTAGCTTAAGGAGTTTTTAGAAAATGTAGTGCAATTTTTAGGTTTTAAAGTCATTACCTTTGTATCCCAGCTGAGGATGCACGTTGTAAGCAGCTATTACCTCAAATTTATAGATCCGATTCAAATCCAGAGGGATGAGACGTTGTTCATGAAAGTCTATAAGGTGTCACTTTCCCAAATTTTGCGTTTTAGAGTTCAGTTTATTTAATAAAAAAACGTTTTTTTGTCCTGCAAAATCGTGAAAATAGGCCAGACTCCTCCCACGTATCGGCTGAAAATGAAGCAAAAAGCTCAGAATTTTTGGAATTTGCGGGTCCGCATTCACTCACACTCTCACACTCTTCTAAGTGTTTCCCTACCGTCTCTGCTGACTACTTCCGCTTCTGCCGACCACTTTGGCTTCCACATCTTCTATCTTCGTCCTTCTCTCCACAATCATAACCCGACAAGAACTTCCGCCCATTTTGGGGAGAGGAATTCACACCAAGCACCCCTATATTGCCCCGAGTGAGGGCGAAATGACAGGGCTTGCAACGAGGTGAGAAGGAGATAGCAGATTGAAGATAGAAGAGAAGATAAAAGATAGAAGACAGAAGCAGCGGAAGTGGTCGGCAGAGAAGAAAGGGAAACATTTAGAGGGCGTGAGAGAGAGAGAGAGAGAGTAAGAGTGGGCACTCGTGGGCAACCGAATAAAAAATGGCCCCGAATATTTGGCCAAACCTAATAGGCAGGAAATGCAAATCCTTGCCCAGAAACATATGGGCAAAGAAAACAATCAAAAAATTTGCCCAAACCGTTTTTGGCCCATTTGCGCGTGTCTAGTGCATTTCATCTGAGTGCCATCCATCATAGCCGTCCAGCCATCTTAACCTCCTGTCCTCCCTATTTTCCTAAACCTAGTTCTGGCATTCTTGGAAGGATGGAGTAAGGAGAAGGAAGGTATGATCGGCACAGAATGAGTTGTAGAGTTTGCCAACCAATAATGGCTGAACATAGAGAAAATGGTATCAACGGTAGAAAAATAAACTGTCCGTAGCTTATATATACCGGTAACTGGGGTTACTCTAGGATTTTAGGGTCCATAGACCTTAGGCAATATGATTGATTATGAACAGGATCACAATGTTGTGATGAAACAATAAACTCATCACATCTGAAAAGCCCTTTGTCCTCCACCCTCGGAACAAGACCAATTAATCAACGGTGCTAATGCAGAAGCTTCACCTATTATATATACAACGAGTGCAGCAAACCAAGAAACAGCGTGAAATGCAATACAATCATTAAATGAAATGTGAAAAGCTGTTCAGCTTTATTTACTAACCCACAAAAGGCTCCTCTGCCCACGTAAAATCCTTTCTTTCTGGGTTTCAATAGTTTAAAGTCTTTTTTTTTTTATAGTTTGCGAAAAGCTTTTGATGCATTTTTAGAATATCTCTGCAATATTTTAAAATGATATTTTTTATTTCACTCTGGAAAATGTCAGGAATTCTCTAGAATAACGAAAGGGATTGTGGTAGATACACTACTTATATGGACAAAAGTATTGGGACACCTGACCTTACACCAACAGGGACTTTGATGACATCACATTCTAAATACATTAATATGTAGTCAGTCCCCCGTTGCAGCTATAACGGCTTCCACTCCTCTAGGAAGGGCTTCCACAAGATTTTGAGGCGTTTCTTTGGGAATTTTTGCCCATTCATCCAGTAGAGTGTCTGTGAGGTCAGGCGCTGACGTCGGACGAGACGCCCTGCTCACAATCTCCGTTCCAGTTCATCCCAAAGGAGTTCGAAGAGGTTTGAGATCAGGACTCTCTGCTGGCCAGCAAAGTTCTTCCACACCAATTTGGACAAACCGTTTCTGTACGGACCTCCCTTCGATCACACGATCTTTGTCCTACTGAAACCAGATAGTGACGATCTTTGGCTTGTGTGCCGCTCCTTGTCTATGGAAACCACATTTCATGTAGCTCCTGAAGAGCAGTCCTTGTGCTGATGTTCCTGCAGAAGCAGTTTGGAACTTGGTAGCGAGTGTTCCAACTGAGGGCAGGTGTTTTTTTATATGCTATGTTCTTCAACGCTCAGAGGTCCCGTTCTGCGAGCCTCTGTGGACTCCTACGTTGTGGCGGAACTGTTGCTGCTTAAGAAAGGTTTCCAGATAACAGCATTTACGCCCCAAATTACTTTTTGGAAAAAATGGCATTCTGTGACAATGTCACGTTGAAAGTCGCTAAGCTCTTGCTGTTCTACTGCCAATGTTTGTCTATGGATGGCAGTGGGCTTGATTGTATACACTTGTCAGCAGTCGGAGCACTTTGTGTGTCTCTGAGTTTTGCGTTGTGTGTGTCACATATATTGTGTTTTAGTGTCACTCTCTTAAAGCAATTGATCTCATTATGTTCTTCACGTTCTCTCCATATGGATGGCTCACTGCTTATCTCTCCAAAGAATGAGTTCAATCAGAGCTCGCTGTATTTTTAACCTCCATTCGTCTGTCTTAATAGCCGCTGTGATGCCATCAAACAGCAATTGATGAAACGTCCCCTTTTAATTCAATTATTTTATTCGACAACGAGAGCCGGGTTTAAAGTGTTACCTTTGGTTGCTAAATATATGCAGGAGATAATGGTGTCATTAAAAGCCAGTATTTGTTGAGTTTCCCCAAGGGGTACGCTGACACCGCGGGGAAATAGCTGACAGTTTAGTGGCGAAATCGATCATTCCTACTAATGATTGAGCCAGAGACGATCATCTGATGAAACCAATATGAGCCAATTTGTTAGAAGTGGACAACATAAAGTAAGGATATAAGTAACCCACGTCATAGCCATTAAATTTACTGAATTGAATGTATTTCAGCATCCCGAAGGTTCCACGTCTCAGAGCCTCTTATTTACAAGTGGAAGTGAACCTATTGATTTATATAGAGAGCCGCTATATCTCGCGGCAGTTTATTTCCGGAGAACACTGATGCTTTTTTGCCTCAATGTTTCAAATGTGTGAGTCAAATTATTGGTGCCAACATACCCAACCCCAACTCTGTATTTTTGGCCCCCTTTTCCTCCCCTGATGTCCATCTTTTCTGGCAATGTTTGCTGGGTATGAGTATATTGCATTGGTCTACAGACCTTAAAGTCACAGTAATTGTAGAAAAACAACAGAAACGTGTTTATGAATTACATTTTTGTAATTTGCGATTTTTCTTCTTTTTTCTCTGATGATCTGCAATTCTTCTTCTTTCTTCTCCAATAATCTGCGATCATTCTTCTTTCTTCTCCGATGATCTGCTGCATTACCCTGGCCTCCTGGAGCACTTTCCCGTCAGGGCGGAGCCTCGGCGTTCACCATGTGGTCAACCTCTCGCCTGATTGGAAGTGGTCCAGTGGTGCATGCCGAAGCTCCGCCTTGATGCGAAAATGCGCCAGGAGGCCAAAATAATGCAAACAGATCTGCAGAGAAGAAGAAGCGCAGAAATGCTTCTCTTTCCCCATTCCTCCAATCTGTAGAGAAGTTGCCCCCCGTGGTCCTCGCTGAGGCTCTGGTCTGATGCGGAAGTGGTCCAGAAGACCAGGGTAATGCAGCAGATCACCAGAGGAGAATGCGGAGAACATGGAGGAGGAGAAGAAACTGAACTATGTAAATGGAGACAGAGACAGAGACGATAGGGAAACATTGAGAGAGAATGTGACAGAGTGTGGGAAAAGAAACCTAAGCAAAAATTCTGAGCTTTCAGTTTAAAATTCTTACACAATTACAGATCCTCCAATGTTTAGGAGCACCAAGGTGGCACCCGTTGGGATTAAAGCGTTGACTTCAGAAAAATGGACAGGGACTCCATTCATAACCACGTTCACCAGAAAAATAAATCTGCTCTTCTTTTTATTTGCATGTCGTAGCAAAGCCTGCCTGAAGATGCCCTGACTGGATACGTCATCGGATGAGAGTATGGAAACCTTTAAGTTAGACATTGAGCTCCCTCTGCTTCATAGACTCCCGGCAACAATATTTTACATGTCACTTTTCTTAAGTACTTTTTGTTCTCCCTGTAACTACTAAAGCTGGGGTATGAAGGCAAAATATTTTCTACGTAACATACATCAAGTAGCACAATGGTCCAGATCTGCATCTAATAAACGACTCTTAAGGCTGTAGAACCCTGTGATACCCTCATACCCAGCAAAACGTTCTGAGCTAATTGAAGAGATGCCTGTAGATGTCCTATATACATATATATACTCTTTGTATACCATAGATACAGTCTGCCATCTATATAGTCTGTTTTTATGATTGATTTTCAATATAGGTGTAAGATAATCTTAAACAATAAAGATAAACAAATAGTTATTAAACATATCATACTAGGCCAACTACTTTTGTGCAGGACAGTGGCTCTGCCTTGGGAAGTATATAATGTTATATATAATGTTTAGGGCTGAAACAACTAATCGATAAAATCGATAATAATCGATAATGAATATCGTTGTCAACGATTTTCATTTTCGATTAGTCGAATCGATTTTATCCTTATATAATCCGACCTCAAACAGAGATCGGATTATAACACTAGAATCCAGATCCCCCGCAACGCTGCAGGGTACCTGGATTCCCCTCACTGTCGGCCGGTCTCTCACTTCTGTCTCTCTCTCCCCTCCGATACACCCCTCTGACTCCTCCCCCTCCCATATACCACTCTGGCTCCTCCCCCTCCCATACACCACTCTGCCTCTATACCCGGTTCCCTTGTGTCTTGTGAACCTCGGTTGCTGACAGGAGGCAGAGTGGAGTATGGGAGGGGGGAGGAGGCAGAGTAGCGTATGGGAGGGGGAGGAGGCAGAGTGGAGTATGGGAGGGGGAGGAGCCAGAGTGGTGTATGGGAGGGGGGAGGAGCCAGATTGGTGTATGGGAGGGGGAGGGGCCAGAGTGGTGTATGGGAGGGGGGAGGAGGCAAAGTGGTGTATGAGGGGGGAGGAGGCAAAGCGGTGTATGGGAGGGGGGAGAAGGTAAAGTGGTGTATGGGAGGGGGGAGGAGGCAAAGTGGTGTATGGGAGGGGGGAGGAGGCAGAGTGGTGTATGGGAGGGGGGAGGAGGCAGAGTGGTGTATGGGTGAGTTATAGTGGTGTATGGGGGGTATAACGAATTTCAGGGAGGCAGAATGGCATATCTGGGGGAGTTAGAGTGGTGTATAGGGGAGGTAGAGTGGTGTATGGGGGGTATAATTAATTTCAGAGTGGCATATCTGGGGGAGGCAGAGTGGTGAATCAGGGAGAATTTCAGGGTGGTGCAGGGGAGCGGAGTGGCATATCAGGGTGCACAGTGGCATATAGGGAGGTATAAGGCATAAATGGGGGCGAGTGGCATATTGGAAGTTATAAGGCATATCAGGGGGGCATAAGACATATCTGGGGGTAAAAGGTATATCAGGGGGCTCAGTTGGATATCACTGGCATATAAGGAGTATAAGGCATATCGGGGGCACAGTGGCATATCAGGGGCACAGTGGAATCTGGCATATAAGAGGTATAAGGCATGGGGCACGAGTGGCAAGCTGGGGGTCAGATGTGCATAACTGGGGGCAGTTTGGTAAATAAACGAAAATATAAACAAGGCTTTTTTCTCAGTTTTTATTAAATATGAAAAATAGTTAACATATGAATTAATATTTACTAATAACTTTGTATTAAAACCTAGTTTGAGAAGCACTGTGTTTGGGTTCTTGTAGCTTTTATTATTATGTCAGTAAAATAAGAAGGTGAATAGCGAGAGGCCATTGTGATAAAGAGATGAAAGTGTAAATTGTACGTTTTTTTATTACATTATTTTAAATTAAAAAAAAAATGTTTTTATCCAATTAATCGAAAAAATAATCGGCCAACTAATCGATTATTAAAATAATCGTTAGTTGCAGCCCTAATAATGTTATATATAGTGGTTATTTTCATGGGTACTGATATACCCTTTGTGTTTGACTTGGTCAAACCCAGAGAATTCTCAGGTATACCAATTAAATAACCCTGCTGTGGGCAAAATTCTAGCCGTGGCAATATTGTAATGCAGGTAATTATCATTATGTAAAAAGAAATCAGCACGTAGCGTAAAACAGTGTGTTTTCTACTATTTATTACCCTGTTAGATACAGCGTAAAAAAAAATGAAAAATGTAGTTCCTAATTTAAAAATGTGACAATAATTGTTGTGACATTAAATGTTCCTGTACATAAACAAGCAAACAAGCCCCCCCCACCGCAGAGGAAAAGTGTGTTTCTGAATTTCCGAGAACTAAATCTTGTTAGAGCCTTTGCAGTGATTTCAAACATAATGATAAATTGTCCTTCATTTTCTTAGATCAATTTATCTACAAAAAATCATTTCTAAATAACATTGTTCGCCGTGTTCCCCATGGCTAGCGCTCTAGTAATGCATTTTAAATCTGCCTTATGGCTCTGAGAACAGAATCACTCATTATTCCCTGTTTGCCCTCAATACACGCAGCTTTGCCAACACATCTCAATCATGCCAGGATTTGTAATTTCTATGCCCAGTTTTTCCATTTTTTGGCAATGGTTCCATTAACCTGTTTCCCTGGCTGGCCCCTAGCGGCGTATAAGAACTTGGTTTTAGTTATTTTTTTCTTCCTGGTGAAACACTTTCTAAATAAAAAAAAAATAGTGTTTTCATATTTTATTTACAAAAAAATAGGGAAATATTTCAATACTGACATCAAGTGGTCAACTAGAAAACTGCAGTATTCTACCAGCAACCTTTTTACCCCAGGAAAGGAATGACTGATGAAGTACAATACTCAGGGGCGTACCTAGAGTATTTGGCACCCGGGGCGGATCCTGTAAGTGGCACCCCCCCCCCGCCCCACCAAATGTAAAGACATCTACAAAATTATGTTAAGAATATTTATTGCACCGATTTGTAAACTGTATGTCAACTGTAAACAACAAGAAATCTGAAAAAATAAATTAATAACTTATAAGTAAAATAAATACGTTTAAATAACATTTACTGAACATATAATAGCGCTTTCTTTAATAACCCTCCAAAAAAAACAGCGTCCACATTGCCCACATAGAACCTGACCGGCACCCAAATTACACACACATACGACGTGCCATCTTTGCCCCCAAACAGCCCAGCATGAGTCAGCATTGTTCCAAAACAGCCGAGTGTACGCCATCTTTGTCCCATGAACACGCTACCTGTGCCATCTTTGTCCCATAAACACCCTGCCTGTGCCATTTTTGTCCCATAAACACCCTGCTTATACCATCTTTGCCTTTTTGACAAATCAACTATACACCTATGATTAACACAAACACTTTTACAGTCACTCACTAATTCACTTTCATTCACACAATTCATTCACACAATCATTTATTCTTTCACACAAATTATTTACACATATTCATTGATGCATTCTCACAAACTCATTAATTCTCTCACTCATTCAAACAATTCACCCACACATTAATCCATTCATTTTCGCTCTCTCATTCTGACTCTTTATTTCAATATTCTTGCTACCCTCCTTTCTCCCTATCTACCCATTCTCACCCCCTTCTGCCCTATCTACCCCTTCTCACTCCCTTTTCCCTATCTACACCCTATCCCCCCGTCTCACTCTCTTCTCCCTATCTACCCCCTCCTAACTATCTACCCTCTCCCCCCTTTGAAGTTAACTTACCTTTCAGGAGTCCTGCGGTGGGGGTGCAAGGCCTCTGTCTCCCAGCTCTGCCACTGTATTGAACAGTATAGAGTGATGGGAGTTATGATGTATAATTATATAATGAAAAAGACATTGGAAATGGTACAGCATAACACCCATCACTCTCACACATTTACCAATCCACACTTACCAATCCACACTTACCAATCCACAGATTCCACGCATACCAATCCACACATACCAATCCAGATTCCACACATACCAATCCACAGATTCCACACTTACCAATCCACAGATTCCACACATACCAATCCACTCTCACTGTCACTCTCACTGAATGATTTCCTACCTTTCCTCTTTTCTTCTTACAGCAGCCAGCTCCTTTTCTTTCTCTTCGCTCCTCTTCTTCTGTCTTCTTCCGGGTCAGAGGGCACGGACAACGGTGGGCGCGGCTTCAGTGTTGTGCGCCGGGGTTTGTTGTCAGATTGCAGCAGTTGCCGCGTGGATCGCGAGGGAGCGGTATCGGAGGTCTTTAACAGACCTCCGGCTCCCTTGAGTGATTTTAAGCCGGTTCAAAGGAACCGACTTAAAATCACTCAAGGAAGCCGGAGGTCTGTTAAAGACCTCTGATACCGCTCCCTTGTGAGCCTGCTCCTCCAGCGGCGGACATTACTGTCCGTCTCTGGAGGGGTGCCGGGTGCCGGCAACTTGGCACCCCCCCGATGAGCGGACCGCCCCCCCCCGCCCCCCGCTAGGTACGCTACTGACAATACTCATTAAGTAATAATCATTAGAAGTAAAGCTGGTGAAAGCTAATTAATGACAATACACATCTTTTTCATTAGTTACCAATTTCTTGTATTTTTTTTAATTAAAGGGAACATTTAGTCCTCATTATTTCCATATGTATATATATATATATATATATATATAATGTATTAATATTGTTTAATAACCAAAGATATGGTGGGTAAAAGTGATGGAAAAGTATTAAAATTAAAGGGGGTAGTAGAAGCATTATTAAACACTCATCTACAGACACCAGACAGGCCAGAAGGACAATGCATAGGACCCGTCGTCACACATTTAGACTGGAAGAAAGGAGATTTAGTCTAAGGCAGAGGAAAGGGGTTTTTTACAGTTAGGACAATAAGGATGTGGAATTCTCTGCCTGCAGAGGTAGTTTTATCAGAGTCTGAACGGCAACTGGATGAATACATGCAAAAACATAATATTCAGGAATATCATTTATAAATTATAAGGACATTCTGGGGTCAAGAAGTATTTTTTTCCTCGATTTTGCAAAATTTGGAACAGCAATTAACAGATGTGGAAAAGGCTAAACTTGACGGACGCATGTCTTTTTTCAGACTATGTAACTAACTATGCAATACAAATGTGTGAAAAAAACTAACAAGGCAAACGTGTCTCTAAGCATTGCAGCCGTCCAAAGCTTCCCTGTTGAGCATATTTGTCTGTTTTCACAAATACTACCTTTTCCCAGAAATTATCTTCAGTTACACAACTAAGAAGTCAGTGATGTAGTGAATTGTTTTGGAAAGAACAGATTTTATTAATCCACGTATGATAAATCAGATCAGTTATGTCAAATCAGAGATGGCTTCACACTATTCCCTCCCCAAGAGTGTGGCCATACCAACTTTCAAGTAAGTCACATCAAAATGACCTAAAAGTTATGTTTCTGTATCATTGCCAGGCTGGGTCTTTGCTCTTCCTTGTGGTTTTAGTCCTCATCACTATATGAAGGTTGAAGAAGCTGAGATTCTGCTCCCTGTTCAGCTTCCACCTCATCTTTAGGAGCACAGAGCTTACCCTTCTCTACGTCAAAAGACTGAGCTTTGTTTACAGTTCTTCTCCGGAGAAGCCAGCAAATGAAAAACAGCTTCGCTATCGAGACTACAGTAGCCCCGCTTATAACTACAGCCATGGCTATAGTTTCAGGTGCCAGGGTGGTGCTAAGGTCTGTACTTGGAGATTGAGCCTGTGAGCAGGAATGGCTTTTGGCGTTGTAGGTGGATAAAGGTGAGCAGGAAGTGCAATTATTGTCCGACTTCCCGTTACAGGTGTTACAGGATGGATGGCAAGCAGCACAAATACGGGTAAAGCCATCAGATCCTTCTGTCTCCACCGTCTGCGTAGTCTTGAAGTGCTTGGGAGGGCAATAAGACAGGCAGAGCTTTCCAAAGATGTAATACGGTGACTCACATTTTGTACATAACCCATTGCTGTCAAAGGTCAAACAGTCTCTCCTTACAGACCTCTGGATTCTTCTGGCCATCATGTCTTCTTCTGTACCATACAGAATCAGCCTGAAATTATTAAGAAATCCATGGTTCCTATAGCCTCCCTTGTTTAAAAGTTCCAAGGTCCAAATGCCCTGTGGATTTTCATCCCAAGTGTGTGTCGTCATGAAAGACCAGTCTTTGTACCCATCGGTGCTGGTATCATATGCTCTCAAAGCCATCAACACAGAACGGGTGCCCATAGGGCTGGTGAGAGAGATTTCCAGGTCACCTCTGCGACTATAACTTAGGGAGATTTGGGCTTGGACATGTTCCAGGGACACTATGTGGTTGCGGGAACCATGACAGGCAGTGACATTCACGGTCACCAGTAGGTTAGAATCCAGTTTTTGTGGGGTGTTTACAACCTCAATCAGGCACTTTCTTTGAGGCCGAGTTGTCTCCCACATTTTAGCCAGCTCTACTACTTGTCCAGCGTTCAGGAGCCCATAGCCATAATGGTGGCTGACTTTTCGTCCAACTCCATTTGATACCCAGTCTTCAGCAGTCAGGTGGGTGGGATTGGATGATCTTACTACAATATGCTGTAAATCCCTCCATGTTAGAGCTGGGTTTGCCTCCAATGCGAGAGCTAGAATTCCAGTAGCAAGCGGTGCAGAAGCTGAAGTGCCAGTATACTGATCTGTGCACTTGTGACGAATATCAGTGCTGACAATCTTCCCTTCGTTGTTGATGCCGCTGCTGTATGTAGTGGTGAGTAAGGCTGAGCATGCCTCACTGTACCACGGGACCTTTCCATATTCTGTGGTACTACCCACAGAAATGGTGTAGATGCTGTTAGAGTACCCATCAGCATTGCAGTTGTCATAATGCAATCCACCATTTCCAGATGCCCAAACAAAGACAGATCCAAGGCCACCTCGACCATTCGCTATTCCTTTAACGAAAGCCTCAGAAGCAAGCACTCCTGGTCCGTCTACAATCTCACCATCATCGTCAGGGCCCCAGCTGGCACTATAAATGTCAATATGCTGTGGGTTTAGACTCAGTGACTGAGCTTCGATAATATCTGTGATCAACCCGTCCAGCATCCGCACACCGCCTATTGCAGCATTGTAGGCGATTCCGGCGCCACAAATACCATTATTGGCAACTGCAGCCACCTCACCTGCACAGCGGGTCCCGTGGTGGTTCTCATTGGATGGGTCATATCGGGGCTGAGGGTCAGGATCATTACTGTTAAAGTCATAACTTGCCATTGGATCATAGTTCTGTGCCAGATCAGGGTGGTCCTTTTCAAGTCCATCATCCACAATGGTCACAACCACACCCCTTCCAGTGTACCCATGGCTCCAAGCAGTCAGAACGCCTAAGTCAGGATTGCCATTTTTATTCAGGTACCACTGCTTGCGGAACAGGGGGTCTGTTGGCTCCGGATAAGTTTGTCTTTTCTTCCTTCTCTTCAAGGTCTGCTGCTCAAACCAACTAATCTTGGGTTCTTTCTTCAGCTGAACATGCCTACCCCAGTGAGGGCTGAAAGATTTCTTTTGTATGCTCCGATGGACTAGATGGTAGAAATCACTACCAAGCACCACTTCCCCAAGATTGATGAAACCAAATTTCCTTGCTATGCGTTCTGCCTCTGCAGAGCCATCAGGTATGCGCACTGCCCAGCTATTTGTATACAGTTCAAGAGCAAAGAGCGCATGGATCCCGACAGCTACAATCAAAACCAAAGCGATTCTCCACATTTTGCAACGTGAGTTTAAACAAAACTCTGTGTTTTTCACCACCAGTGTTTATATAGCCACTGCTCACCAGTAGTGTCTCAATAAGAGTGTTTGGCAGCAGCAGTGACGCAGTAACAGAATGTGGCAGCAGCACTGTCACAATAACAGGGTGTGGCACATGGACAGCTTACATCACAATAGCAGGGGGAGGGGCATGAAACTCTCAGTGACCAGCCAGCCAACAAAGTAATGCTTACAATGATAGTGTCAATATGTTATATACATACATACCTATACATACTACTGTTCAAAGGTTTGCAATCACTGAGATGTTTTGATTAAAAAAGAAAACTTCTAGCTGTAACATACTTGCAGAAGGGTTTTTTAATGACCAATTGTCATTAGAATGTACATTAACTGGACATATTTCCCAGCTTTAATAAATATTTATATTGTTATTTACTACTAAAGTAAACATGTTAAATAAATGAATTCCTTTTTGAAAATACTTTTGCAGTACTGTACTGTTTCTATAGTTTCTTGGTGAGGCTGCTTAATTTGTGAGGCTGTCCCATCTGTCTTCACACTCAGCTGTCTGTTCAGCACTGGAGGGGTTAATGTTCGCTTCCAGCCTTCCCCAGTGCCCAATACCGACCTCCATGCTTGGGTAGCTCTGAAACCAGGGGCATTGCTAGGTCTCAAAAAAATCCAGGGCTACAGCCCATAGCAGATAAAATAGCAGTGGAGTCCACTTTTGCAGTGGTTACTGTGCATACAGCACACACACATTATACATATATATATATATATATATATATATATATATATATATATACATACATATATATATATATATACACACACATTTTTCCTATTACCCAGATTACACACAGACACAGGACTCACCCAGATTGCACACACAGTGGTCTCCTCTCTGATTTTCAGGTCTCCACTCAGTCTCGCTCAGGCACAAAAAGAGGCTCAAAACTAAACCAAATAACTGCAGGATTCTCAGGGGTAATCAAACCCTAATGATAACCGATCTCAGACAAGTATCTAATATCCTGCCAATAAAACATAACTTTTATTTGTAATGGTAGCCTGTAAGAGCAATACAATGTATCTAAAAAGTGGCCGTCTCTGCTCTACATAGAGGTTTCTAATGACAGACACTATGTATGACTATTCACCCTGCTGCTCCTCCCTACACCCTAAACTGCCTCTATCTAACAAAGCTTCTCTCCCATAGTGACATACTTCCTAGCAGAAGATGTAAAGGGTGCCCAAACCTGTCAGTCTGTCTCGCTTAAAAACATCCTAGGATTGCCTTAACCAGAGAAAAAAGAAAAATAAATAAACTAACCCTGACGTTCAAAACATTTAAAAACGCGAGTAGCTTGGTACAGTTTTTAAAATACTTGCGTGAGACGCCCATTGGACAGCATCCTCACATCCCCACACAGCAGATTTCTCTCCTCGTTGGTACATAACGTCACACCTCCAGGGTTTTTAAATCTTTTAAATCAATTGTTTCTTTTACATATGTCTTAATGACCTTACAACAGATACATACACTGTTACTCGTTAATTAATATTGTTGTTTTAAATTATTTTATGTAAGACAATGACTGCCACACACAACAGGGAAAGATATACATCCGAGACATTTCTGTATATTAAGTGCAGACTAAATGGTATGCCTTAGCAAGAGCAGAAAGGACAAAATGTGGACTACTAGTTATTCAATAGTCCCATATAATTCACTGTCCCTTTCCTTCTATTTGGGGATCTTTCTCAAATCAAATTTTGGAACAGATGCCAAGGCCGATCCTGTGTGGTTGCAGTGCATCATCCTCCTTAGAATGCCCCCGAAATGTTGTCCCAAATAAAAAAGACCTCCAAATTTAGCCGAAACGAACAGCCAGAAAACAAAATTTCTCAAAATGTTTTTAGTGTTGCGGAAAACCTTGATGTAAAGGCATTGCAACGACAGCTGAGCGAAGAAAGCGGTTCATTTCTGAGCCTTTTGAATCCCGTGATGGGCCAGGCACGTCAATTGTCGCTGTCATCTGTGTGATTTTTCATCAAGGCGTTAATCATAACTCTAAGAGCAAATCTGAGGTCGCCCAATACTTTTTCATCCCCCACACATTCTGTGAATTAAACTTTTATTTCTTTATATCTTTACCATTCTCAAAGGAATCCTACATATTTTGTTTGTACAACAAACTAGGCAACAATGTGTGTGAATTAAAGGTCGAATTCTCCTCAGAAAGAGTTTCCTTTCTTCAGATCATGCGCATAATCGAGACAAGGCACGCAGCAAACATAAGTCGAAACGTTGTCTACTTACATGTTTAGATTGCATGGTTTATATAGCATCTTATCTACTTCTAATGATATATCCTGATTGGTCACTTTTCAAGCAGTTAATGCCTTTTAAGCTGCATAATTAAGAATGGCCTATACTTGACCCTTTGCATACATTCAAAGAAGCATGGAGTAGATGTCTTGGCACAGTTTCAAGGATAACATATTTATATATATATATATATATATATATATATATATATCATAAGTCCTCGGCAACTTGGAACTGCAGCTACTATAGTCATAGTAATTATTCCGGACATTATGATTCCTGACTATCGCCAAAACCATCCTTCTAACCAAGAGGTGAACACATCATGTATCCCTGCATTCTCGGCAAGTTCATTTGATAAGGATGTTAGTCCTTCGAGTGCTTTGGTGATGCTCCCATCAGGGGTGGTATTATTTGGTGGCCAATAGCATGTCCAAGCCCATTCGATTCTGCCAGGCCATAAGGGAGGTCGCATCCAGTTGCTCATGTATTCCATAGTGAATCAGATAATTCCTTATAATTAAAATAGCTTCCATTTCCCAGATGTTCCTTACAGGTGTAATTTCCTTCACCACTGCTGGAGGTAATTGAGCCCTTTTAACCTTGGGAAACAACAAGTCTAATGTATGACAAGTTCCATTTCCAGGTGAAGTATAAGTGTCATTAAACAATTGTATCATATAATCCTATTGGATCATTTTCTTTTGTTAATGGAAATGGCACCATAGCCAACTGCGGACGGGCTTCTGCACAGACTATACAATTCTCTTTGTTTAGACTTTTTACAGTAAATCGAAGCCATTCCAACCAAATGTTATCTCCATGGAACTGCTTCCAAGGCAATGTAATCAATAGAACTCAAATTGGTATACCGAATTACCCGTCTCAACTTCCTCAATTTGTTTTTCTTCCTGGATCTGTAACTCTTTTTCTGCTTGGACCTTATCTTCTGGAAAGGATAAAAAAAGAAATTTCCCTGTGGGTCCCAATCTGAAATCCACACACATATGGTATATAGTCTCTCATCCGTCTTCATAGGTTCTTTCAAGGTAAATAGCAATTTGTTACAATTATCAAAGGTTGTACATTCAGATTGTAATCTTTTTACAGAAAATCTTGTTTTAATCTAACTCGCTCTTGCCTCGGGTAAATTATATCCCAAATCTGGACTAGCTGTTGTCCGCATAGCATAATCCTAACCGAGGCATGATTTTATACTTCGTTTCCCGGGGGCTTTTCGGGCATCCAACATATATATATACATGGGCCTTAGCGTACTTTCTTGCTTGCCCTATATTTTCGCAATGAATCAATTTACACAGATCAATGACAATAGAACTACCCCCTGTTTTTTTGCTCTGCTATCTTCCCATCTAGTCACCTTCTTGTTCCCATCCAATTTAGCATTAGCATCAGAATAAGGAATTATTGAAAAGGCATCAGTCACTACCCAACAAACTTTAAGCAGGCACCACCTCTTCATCCTACCTGGCCGTCAACTCAGGGTTCGGGGAATGGATTTCTTCACTGGCTTGAGACGAGTCCAACCTATTGTCTGGACCCCCCTTTGTACCCAGACTTAATGAGTGACTACCAGCAAGTGGTGTTACCTTCTTACAGTGCGACTGATGTATCCAACAACTCCTTTTGGCTATTTTACACGCAGTGGGGGTGGTTAATAAAACTTGATACGGTCCTTCACACCTTGGTGATGACCAGTTCTTCCATTTGATTATCCTTACTAAGTCAGTGATGTAGTGAATTGTTTTGGAAAGAACAGTTTTTATTATTAATCCACGTATGATACATCATATCAGATGTGCTGTCCTTAAGACATATGATTAACCCCTTAAGGACAATGGGCGGTCCCTAAACCCATTTAAAACAATGCATTTTGAGCCCGTAGATGTATGGGCTTTGTCATTAAGGGGTTAAGAAATGTTTGTGTATTACATTTAAGATCTATTATGATGTCCTATTATGTATAGTATTATAGATGTTGGTGCCATCTGGTGGCTATTTGCTGTAATCACCAGCCTTTAATACTTGAGCATCTTAGCCCTGCATCCCAGGAGTTGCATAATGCTGGAGGCTGTAAAGAGCGAATTTCCTTTCCTGTCCCTGCCAGGGTGGATGGAGTGGTACTAAGGTCTGTACTTGGAGACTGAGCCTGTGAGCATGAATTGTTTTCGGCGTTGTAGGTGGACAAAGGTGAGCAGGAAGTGCAATTATTGTCCGACTTCCTGTTACAGGTGTTACAGGATGGATGGCAAGCAGCACAAATACGGGTAAAGCCATCAGGTCCTTCTGTCTCCACCGTCTGCGTAGTCTTGAAGTGCTTGGGAGGGCAATAAGACAGGCAGAGCTTTCCAAAGATGTAATACGGTGACTCACATTTTGTACATAACCCATTGCTGCCCCAGGTCAAACAGTCTCTCCTTACAGACCTCTGGATTCTTCTGGCCATCATGTCTTCTTCTGTACCATACAGAATCAGCCTGAAATTATGAAGAAAGACCAGTCTTTGTACCCATCGGCGCTGGTATCCTTTTTAAAAAATTTATATTTTTATGTTTCAAGAAGAAACCGTTTCTTATGTGTTACAAAAATGTTGATCACTGAACATGTATTATTATTTGTAATCTCAATAAGAATATGCAATAGACAATTGCTGTTTTCTGTTGGCCTGAAAGAGTTATTTCTAATGTTTTAAACATATATAAATACATACATTTCTCTATCATTCTATCCCAATCATCCTCATGGAGGGGGCCTAGGGTTTTCTGTCGGGGCGAGTTAACTGTCTTATATTATGTTCTATATCGCCCAGGGAGAAAAAATGAAAAAAAGTAAAGAGGAAACCCAGAGTCAGAGCGGGAAAGATTAACATTCTTAGAATTTGGGCCCTTTTTAGTTAATAATTTCCTCTAAACCAGCCACAAGGGCTGATTTCCATGGCTCCCAAATTTTATAAAATGTAACAACATTATTGATTTTGGAGAAATAGCCTCTTTCCATTGAATATTGGTATTGAATTTGATTAAAGACTAACTTCCAACTAATTCTATCTTCTTTTCTCCACTGTCTGGTCATACACATCTTAACCGCAAGGAGAACATGAACAATAAAGATATTTTGTTTTACCGAAAATTTGTCTAGACCCAGCAGGGGATATCCTGTTCTCCGATGACCTTCCGGGTTACGTCAACAGTGACGCACCCCGGAAGGGAATGCCTGATCGCGTGGCCGGGTAGTTTAAAATAGAACAGCTTTCCAGCTTTCATGCCGGAAGCTGTTACATCAGATCAGACAGCAGAAAGCCGGCGATGACAGCTTCTTCTGTCAGTCCAGGCTGTCAAATGACGTGCAGCAGCAGGCATGTGTCCCTGACGCTGCAAGAAGGGCTGGACGTACCGGTATGTCCATAGGGGATTCTTGAGAGGCGTTTTTTGGACGTCCCGGTACGTCCATAGGGGATTGAAGGGGTTAACCAGAGAAAAAAGAAAAATAAATAAATAAAGCCCGACATTCGCAACATTAGAAAACACGAGTAGCTCAGTACAGTTTTTAAAATACTTGTGTGAGACGCCCATCGGACAGCATCCTCACATCCCCACACGTTCATTGGCTCACATTAACACAGGAGCTTAAATGAGCTGAAAGGAGATTTCTCTCCTCGTTGGTACATAACGTCACACCTCCAGGGTTTGCAGCAAGCAGGCAGCCGACACGTTTCCTTACTTTTAGTCTTAACAGACCGATGTTTAGACTAGACCGGCACTTATCATCATGTAACCAATAGTGCCCTGACAGAGCATCAGTGATCTACTTCAGAAAATATTTTAAATACCAGCTCAATAAAGAAATTATAATGGTATATGTTCTGCCCCAAATCATGTATTCAATTTTCTCATATGATGGCTAAATCTTTATGTATAATTAAAATTAAAAGATATATCCCATGTAACACATATGACACATTGCATCCATGTCTATCCAGTACTTGTTTCAAAATATTAATAGTTCGCAAATTATGTACTTTATATGGTTTATCTAAATATTTCCATTACGTGATTCGGACGAGCCTGCTTCTACAGTTTTTTATATAATTGTTTTTCTTTTAAATCAATTGTTTCTTTTAAATATGTCTTAATTACCTTACAATAGCTTATCACATACATACACTCAGAGCCGGCCTTAGGTGTTCTGGCACCCTGTGCGAACTACACCTCTGGTGCCCCCTCTCGTCCCCCAAAAAAGAAAGGAAAAAAATCTTGTAACAAACAAATAGCTTTCATTAAACAAAACAGCTAATCTGCTGTAACAAAAACAATTTTTTAAACCCTGCTACCACACCAAAAAAAATTGCCACACTGACTGCAGATTAGGGGAAGACTGAAAATCACATGTTAACTCAGCGATAATGGTATAGATCAAATAAACAGAATCAGACATACAAACCCTCTATTTGTAGGTATACAATAATAATGTAAGGAAACATAGCGTACCAGATACAGATCGACAGAATAACACACACCCAGCTTTGCAGGTATAAATATATTGGAATTCACATATAAACTCAGCATTAAAGGTATAGATAACCCCCTAAATTACAGCATAGATCACAGGTCACACACCCCAAAGCCAGCCCTGGCGTCCTCATTGCCCACATAGAACCTGATCAGCACCCAGATTACACACATATTACAGCCCAGCCTGAGCCAACTTTTTCCCCAAACAGCCCAGTATAAGACATCTTTGTCTGCAAACTATGTACCCCCTCTTATCACTATCCTTCCCCCCTCTGCCCCTTCTCACTGCCCCCCCTCTGCCACTTCTCACTGCCTCCCCCTCTGCCACTTCTCACTGCCTCTCCCTCTGCCACTTCTCACTGCCCACCTCTGCCACTTCTCACTGCCCCCCCTCTGCCACTTCTCACTGCACCCCCCTCTGCCACTTCTCACTGCCTCCCCCTCTGCCACTTCTCACTGCCTCCCCCTCTGCCACTTCTCACTGCCCACCTCTGCCACTTCTCACTGCCCCCCCTCTGACACTTCTCACTGCCTCCCCCTCTGCCACTTCTCACTGCCTCACCTGCTGTGCCACTTCTCACTACCCCCCCTCTGCCACTTCTCACTGCCCCCCCCTCTGCCACTTCTCACTGCACCCCCCTCTGCCACTTCTCACTGCCTCCCCCTCTGCCACTTCTCACTGCCACCCCCTCTGCCACTTCTTACTGCCTCCCCCTCTGCCACTTCTCACTGCCTCCCCCTCTGCCACTTCTCACTGCCTCCCCCTCTGCCACTTCTCACTGCCTTCCCGCGCTCTGTCACTTCTCACTGCCCCCCCCCTCCCTATCTACCCCCTCTCCCTACTTCTCGTTATAATTGCTTACCTTGTTGCCGGCGTCCGTCTTCCCACTTTGCCGTGATGCGCACTTCACAGCTGAGCGCCGAAATATGACGTCATATTCCGGCGCTCACCAGGAAACGCCGGCGCCGCGACGGAGATCGACGCCTCGCGTAGAAGAGTGAGGTGTGCCGAGCGGTTGCTGAAAACTTCATGAACGATCGCTCGGCGCCCCTGTTTCTCTTCCGCATTAAATAAAGTTGTTAAAGAAAGACGATGTTTCTATTCCTGACTCCAGGGCAGGCGCCCCTGCTGCCACAGCGCACAGGTAGCACACCCCTAAGACCTGCCCTGCAAACACTGTTACTTGTTGATTAATATTGTTGTTTTAAATTATTTTATGTAAGACAATGACTGCCACACACAACAGGGAAAGATATACATCCGAGACATTTCTGTATATTAAGTGCAAAGTAAATGGTATGCCTTAGCAAGAGCAGAAAGGACAAAATGTGGACTACTAGTTATTCAATAGTCCCATATAATTCACTGTCCCTTTCCTTCTATTTGGGGATCTTCCTCCAATCAAACTTTAAATAAAAAAGACCTCCGAATTTCAGCCGAAACGAACCGCCAGAAAACAAAATTTCTCAAAATGTTTTTAGTGTTGCGGAAAACCTTGATGTAAAGGCATTGCAACGTCAGCTGAGCGAAGAAAGCGGTTGCTTTCTGAGCTTGTTGAACCCCATGATGGGCCAGGCACGTCAATTGTCGCTGTCATCTGTGTGATTTCTCATCAAGGCATTAATCATAACTCTAAGAGCAAATCTGAGGTCGCCCAATAATTTTTCATCCTCCAAGCATTCTGTAAATTAAATTAAATTAAATTTATTTTTATATCTTTACATTTTCAAAGGAATCCTACATATTTTGTTTGTACAACAAACTAGGCAACAATGTGCAATGTCAGTCAGCAGTTGCTAAGGCCAGTAAGGTATTGTCATGTATAAAAAGGAGCATCAATTCGCGGGATAAAAATATAATTGTGCCTCTTTATAAATCAATGGTAAGACCACACCTTGAAAATGCTGTGCAATTTTGGCTACAAAATTAATTACATGGAATGGAACTCTTTAGTTATTTAGAAAGGTTAAAAAAAGTAAATATTTTTAGTTTAGAAGAATGGAGCCTCGGAGGGGATATGATAACATAAATATATTCAGGGCCAAAACAAACCATTGTCTGGAAATCTATTCAAAAACAGGACTATGCATAGGACACGGGGTCACGCGTTTAGACTGGAAGAAAGGAGATTTAGTCTAAGGCAGAGGAAAGGTTTTTTACAGTAAGGACAATAAGGATGTGGAATTCTCTGCCTGCAGAGGTAGTTTAAACAGCAACTGGATGAATACATGCAAAAATATAATATTCAGGGATATCATTTTTAAATTATGGGGAAATAGCTTCTTGATCCAAGGAAAGATCTGACTGCTATTCTGGGATCAAGAAGGATTCCCCCCCCCCCTAGTTTTTGCAAAATTAGAAAGGGCTACAAACTGGATTTTTAGTCCCTTCTTTTGGATTAACAGCAATTAACAGATGTGGGAAAGGCTAAACTTGATGGACGCATGTCTTTTTTCAGACTATGTAACTATGCAATACAAATGTGTGAAATAAACTAACAAGACAAACGTGTCTCTAAGCATTGCAGCCGTCCAAAGCTTCCCTGTTATATTTGTCTGTTTTCACAAATACTACCTTTTCCCAGAAATTATCTTCAGTTACACAACTAATAAGTCAGTGATGTAGTGAATTGTTTTGGAACGCATGATTTTTATTATTAATCCACGTATGATAAATCAGATCGGATATGTCAAATCAGAGATGGCGTCACGCTATTCCCTCCCCAAGAGTGTGGCCATATCAACTATCAAGTAAGTCACATCAAAATGACCTTTTTCATTGTCAAGTCTCTGTATCATTGCCAGGCTGGGTCTTTGCTCTTCCTTGTGGTTTTAGTCCTCATCGCTATATGAAGGTTGGAGAAGCTGAGATTCTGCTCCCTGTTCAGCTTCCACCTCATCATTAGGAGCACAGAGCTTACCCTTCTCTACGTCAAAAGACTGAGCTTTGTTTACAGTTCTTCTCCGGAGAAGCCAGCAAATGAAAAACAGCTTCGCTATCGAGACTACAGTAGCCCCGCTTATAACTACAGCCATGGCTATAGTTTCAGGTGCCAGGGTGGTGCTAAGGTCTGTACTTGGAGATTGAGCCTGTGAGCAGGAATGGCTTTTGGCGTTGTAGGTGGATAAAGGTGAGCAGGAAGTGCAATTATTGTCCGACTTCCCGTTACAGGTGTTACAGGATGGATGGCAAGCAGCACAAATACGGGTAAAGCCATCAGATCCTTCTGTCTCCACCGTCTGCGTAGTCTTGAAGTGCTTGGGAGGGCAATAAGACAGGCAGAGCTTTCCAAAGATGTAATACGGTGACTCACATTTTGTACATAACCCATTGCTGTCAAAGGTCAAACAGTCTCTCCTTACAGACCTCTGGATTCTTCTGGCCATCATGTCTTCTTCTGTACCATACAGAATCAGCCTGAAATTATTAAGAAATCCATGGTTCCTATAGCCTCCCTTGTTTAAAAGTTCCAAGGTCCAAATGCCCTGTGGATTTTCATCCCAAGTGTGTGTCGTCATGAAAGACCAGTCTTTGTACCCATCGGTGCTGGTATCATATGCTCTCAAAGCCATCAACACAGAACGGGTGCCCATAGGGCTGGTGAGAGAGATTTCCAGGTCACCTCTGCGACTATAACTTAGGGAGATTTGGGCTTGGACATGTTCCAGGGACACTATGTGGTTGCGGGAACCATGACAGGCAGTCACATTCACGGTCACCAGTAGGTTAGAATCCAGTTTTTGTGGGGTGTTTACAACCTCAATCAGGCACTTTCTTTGAGGCCGAGTTGTCTCCCACATTTTAGCCAGCTCTACTACTTGTCCAGCATTCAGGAGCCCATAGCCATAATGGTGGCTGACTTTTCGTCCAACTCCATTTGATACCCAGTCTTCAGCAGTCAGGTGGGTGGGATTGGATGATCTTACTACAATATGCTGTAAATCCCTCCATGTTAGAGCTGGGTTTGCCTCCAATGCGAGAGCTAGAATTCCAGTAGCAAGCGGTGCAGAAGCTGAAGTGCCAGTATACTGATCTGTGCACTTGTGACGAATATCAGTGCTGACAATCTTCCCTTCGTTGTTGATGCCGCTGCTGTATGTAGTGGTGAGTAAGGCTGAGCATGCCTCACTGTACCACGGGACCTTTCCATATTCTGTGGTACTACCCACAGAAATGGTGTAGATGCTGTTAGAGTACCCATCAGCATTGCAGTTGTCATAATGCAATCCACCATTTCCAGATGCCCAAACAAAGACAGATCCAAGGCCACCTCGACCATTCGCTATTCCTTTAACGAAAGCCTCAGAAGCAAGCACTCCTGGTCCGTCTACAATCTCACCATCATCGTCAGGGCCCCAGCTGGCACTATAAATGTCAATATGCTGTGGGTTTAGACTCAGTGACTGAGCTTCGATAATATCTGTGATCAACCCGTCCAGCATCCGCACACCGCCTATTGCAGCATTGTAGGCGATTCCGGCGCCACAAATACCATTATTGGCAACTGCAGCCACCTCACCTGCACAGCGGGTCCCGTGGTGGTTCTCATTGGATGGGTCATATCGGGGCTGAGGGTCAGGATCATTACTGTTAAAGTCATAACTTGCCATTGGATCATAGTTCTGTGCCAGATCAGGGTGGTCCTTTTCAAGTCCATCATCCACAATGGTCACAACCACACCCCTTCCAGTGTACCCATGGCTCCAAGCAGTCAGAACGCCTAAGTCAGGATTGCCATTTTTATTCAGGTACCACTGCTTGCGGAACAGGGGATCTGTTGGCTCCGGATAAGTTTGTCTTTTCTTCCTTCTCTTCAAGGTCTGCTGCTCAAACCAACTAATCTTGGGTTCTTTCTTCAGCTGAACATGCCTACCCCAGTGAGGGCTGAAAGATTTCTTTTGTATGCTCCGATGGACTAGATGGTAGAAATCACTGCCAAGCACCACTTGTCCAAGATTGATGAAACCAAATTTCCGTGCTATGCGTTCTGCCTCTGCAGAGCCATCAGGTATGCGCACTGCCCAGCTATTTGTATACAGTTCAAGAGCAAAGAGCGCATGGATCCCGACAGCTACAATCAAAACCAAAGCGATTCTCCACATTTTGCAACGTGAGTTTAAACAAGACTCTGTGTTTTTCACCACCAGTGTTTATATAGCCACTGCTCACCAGTAGTGTCTCAATAAGAGTGTTTGGCAGCAGCAGTGACACAGTAACAGAATGTGGCAGCAGCAGTGTCACAATAACAGGGTGTGGCACATGGACAGCTTACATCACAATAGCAGGGGGCGGGGCATGAAACTCTCAGTGACCAGCCAGCCAAAAAAGTAATGCTTACAATGATAGTGTCAATGTGTTTATACATATATATATATATATATATATATATATATATATATATATATATACACACACACATACATGTATATACTACTGTTCAAAGGTTTGCAATAACTGGGCTGTTTTTATGAAAAATTAAAACTTCTAGCTGTAACATACTTGAAAAAGGGTTTTTTAAAGATCAACTGTCATTAGAATGTACATTAACTGGACATTTTTCCAGCATTACTAAATATTTATATTGTTATGTACAACAAAAGTAAACATGTTAAATAAATACATTCCTATTTTAAAATAATGTGCAGTACTGTACCGTTTCTATAATTTCTTGATGAGGCTGCTTAATTTGTGAGGCTGCCTCATCTGTCTCCACACTCAGCTGTCTGTTCAGCACTGGAGGGGTTAATGTTCGCTTGCAGCCTTCCCCAGTGCCCAATACCGACCGCCATGCGCGGGTAGCTCTGTAAACCAGGGGCATTGCTAGATCTCCAAAAGATCCAGGGCTACAGCGCATAGCAGATTAAATAGCAGAGGAGTCCACTTTTGCAGCCGTTACTGTGCACACAGCACACACACACATATATATATATATATATATACATATATACACACACACATATATATATATATATATATATATATATACACATTTTTCCTATTACCCAGATTATACACAGACACAGGACTCACCCAGCACCCAGATTGCACCCACAGTGGTCTCCTCTCTGAGTTTCAGGTCTCCCGTCAGTCTCGCTCAGGCACATCAGTTATTCATAAATATAAAAAGAGAAAAGATGCTCAAAACTAAACCAAATAACTGCAGGATTCTCAGGGGTAATCAAACCCTAATGAAAACCGATCTCAGACAAGTATCTGATATCCTGCCAATAAAACAGAACTTTTATTTGTAATGGTAGCCTGTAAGAGCAATACAATGTATCTAAAAAGTGGCCGTCTCTGCTCTACATAGAGGTTTCTAATGACAGACACTATGTATGACTATTCACCCTGCTGCTCCTCCCTACACCCTAAACTGCCTCTATCTAACAAAGCTTCTCTCCCATAGTGACATACTTCCTAGCAGAAGATGTAAAGGGTGCCCAAACCTGTCAGTCTGTCTCGCTTAAAAACATCCTAGGATTGCCTTAACCAGAGAAAAAAGAAAAAGAAACTAACCCTGACGTTCAAAACATTTAAAAACGCGAGTTTTCAAATGGACCGCATCCTCACATCCCCACACGTTCATTGGCTCACATCAACACAGCAGCTTAAATCAGCCGAAAGGAGATTTCTCTCCTCTTTGGTACATAACGTCACACATCCAGGGTTTGCAGCTGTTTTTTTTTTAAATATATCATTGTTTTTCTTTCAAATCAATTGTTTATTTTACAATTCTCTTAATGATCTTTCAATAGCTTATCGCATACATACACTGTTACTCGTTGATTAAACCCTTCGTGACAAAGGCTGATTTTACTTTTTGTACCCTTCGTGACAATGGCCGTTTTAACATTTCTGCACTGCTCGTGTTTAGTTGTAAACACACTGTGATTAGAAAGCTGGGCTCCATTGACTTGCATGGTTGAATGCAGTACCTGTAATCAACCTGCAACTGGAGCCAGAGTTCTCTAGAGGGTCAGGAGACCGTCTAGCGAACCTTTTCATCTTTATTATTTTTTTTCCCGGGCCGCCGCCATCTTGCTGATGGCGAAGATCACCGGCAGCTGCGGCTTTGACCGCTCTCCGGAGCGGTCACACTCCATCAAGAGGTAAGTGTTTGGTGTCGCTGAATGCCTCCTGATCCAGGCATTCCAGCGACACCATTTAAGTTTAGGAGGTGATCGTTGATCGCCTCCTAAACGCTTTTAAAACGGGCGTCCGCCGCCATACATTGTATGGCGGATGTTGACGCCCCGGGGAGGGGCCAGACATGGCCCCTGATTCCGATCATGGCGTTGCTGAATGCCTCGAGGTCGAGGCATTACAGCAACGCCGTTTGGGTAAAAAAATCGATCACGGATCGTTTTTTTTTACCCGTTTTAACAAATGACGGTCCTGGCACGTCATTTGTCGTTAACGACATGTTTTTCCGTGACGTGCCCGGACCGTCAATTGTCATCAAGGGGTTAATGTTGTTGTTTTAAATTATTTTACGTAAAACAATGACTGCCACACACAGGGAAAGATATACAACCAAGACATTTCCGTATATTAAGTGCAAACTAAATGGTATGCTTTAGCAAGAGCAGAAAGGACCAAATGTGGACTACTAGTTATTCAATAGTCCCATATAATTCACTGTCCCTTTCCTTCCATTTGGGGATCTTCCTCAAATCAAACACTGGAACAGATGCCAAGGCCGATCCTGTGTGGTTGTAGCACATCATCCTGCTTTGAACGCCCCTGAAATGTCTCCCCAAATAAAAAAGGCCCCTGAATTCCAGCCGAAACGAACAGCCAAAAAACATAATTTCTCAATGTTTTTAGTGTTGCGGAAAACCTTGATGTAAAGGCATTGAAACGTCAGCTGAGCGAAGAAAGTGACTTCTTTCTGAGCTGGTTGAACCCCATGATGGGCCAGGCACGTCAATTGTCGCTGTCATCTGTGTGATTTCTCATCAATGCGTTAATCATAACTCTAAGAGCAAATCTGAGGTCGCCCAAAACTTTTTCATCCCCCACACATTCTGTGAATTAAACTTTTATTTTTATATCTTTACATTTTCAAAGGAATCCTACATACTTTGTACAACAAACTAGGCAACAATGTGCAATGTCAGTCAGCAGTTGCTAAGGCCAGTAAGGTATTGTCGTGTATAAAAAGGGCATCAATTTGCAGGAAAAATGGCGCCTCAGAGGGGATACAATAGCATTATATAAATATATTCGGGGCCAAAACAAACCATTGTCTGGAAACCTATTCATAAACAGGACTATGCACAGGACACGGGGTCACGCGTTTAGACTGGAAGAAAGGAGATTTAGTCTAAGGCAGAGGAAAGGGTTTTTTACAGTAAGGACAATAGGGATGTGGAATTCTCTGCCTGCAGAGGTAGTTTTATCAGAGTCTGTACAGATGTTTAAGCAACAACTGGATGAATACATGCAAAAACATAATATTCAGGGATATCATTTTTTAATTATGGGGAAATAGCTTCTTGATCCAAGGAAAGATCTGACTGCTATTCTGGGATCAAGAAGGATTCCCCCCCCCCTAGTTTTTGCAAAATTAGAAAGGGCTACAAACTGGATTTTTAGCGCCTTCTTTTGGATTAACAGCAATTAACAGATGTGGGAAAGGCTAAACTTGACGGACGCATGTCTTTTTTCAGACTATGTAACTATGCAATACAAATGTGTGAAATAAACTAACAAGACAAACGTGTCTCTAAGCATTGCAGCCGTCCAAAGCTTCCCTGTTGAGCATATTTGTCTGTTTTCACAAATACTACCTTTTCCCAGAAGTTATCTTCAGTTACACAACTAAGAAGTCAGTGATGTAGTGAATTGTTTTGGAAAGAAGAGATTTTATTAATCCACGTATGATAAATCAGATTAGTTATGTCAAATCAGAGATGGCTTCACACTATTCCCTCCCCAAGAGTGTGGCCATACCACCTTTCAAGTAAGTCACATCAAAAATGACCTAAAAGTTATGTTTTCATGTCAAAAACATGTAAAGTCTCTGTATCATTGCCAGGCTGGGTCTTTGCTCTTCCTTGTGGTTTTAGTCCTCATCGCTATATGAAGGTTGGAGAAGCTGAGATTCTGCTCCCTGTTCAGCTTCCACCTCATCATTAGGAGCACAGAGCTTACCCTTCTCTACGTCAAAAGACTGAGCTTTGTTTACAGTTCTTCTCCGGAGAAGCCAGCAAATGAAAAACAGCTTCGCTATCGAGACTACAGTAGCCCCGCTTATAACTACAGCCATGGCTATAGTTTCAGGTGCCAGGGTGGTGCTAAGGTCTGTACTTGGAGATTGAGCCTGTGAGCAGGAATGGCTTTTGGCGTTGTAGGTGGATAAAGGTGAGCAGGAAGTGCAATTATTGTCCGACTTCCCGTTACAGGTGTTACAGGATGGATGGCAAGCAGCACAAATACGGGTAAAGCCATCAGATCCTTCTGTCTCCACCGTCTGCGTAGTCTTGAAGTGCTTGGGAGGGCAATAAGACAGGCAGAGCTTTCCAAAGATGTAATACGGTGACTCACATTTTGTACATAACCCATTGCTGTCAAAGGTCAAACAGTCTCTCCTTACAGACCTCTGGATTCTTCTGGCCATCATGTCTTCTTCTGTACCATACAGAATCAGCCTGAAATTATTAAGAAATCCATGGTTCCTATAGCCTCCCTTGTTTAAAAGTTCCAAGGTCCAAATGCCCTGTGGATTTTCATCCCAAGTGTGTGTCGTCATGAAAGACCAGTCTTTGTACCCATCGGTGCTGGTATCATATGCTCTCAAAGCCATCAACACAGAACGGGTGCCCATAGGGCTGGTGAGAGAGATTTCCAGGTCACCTCTGCGACTATAACTTAGGGAGATTTGGGCTTGGACATGTTCCAGGGACACTATGTGGTTGCGGGAACCATGACAGGCAGTGACATTCACGGTCACCAGTAGGTTAGAATCCAGTTTTTGTGGGGTGTTTACAACCTCAATCAGGCACTTTCTTTGAGGCCGAGTTGTCTCCCACATTTTAGCCAGCTCTACTACTTGTCCAGCGTTCAGGAGCCCATAGCCATAATGGTGGCTGACTTTTCGTCCAACTCCATTTGATACCCAGTCTTCAGCAGTCAGGTGGGTGGGATTGGATGATCTTACTACAATATGCTGTAAATCCCTCCATGTTAGAGCTGGGTTTGCCTCCAATGCGAGAGCTAGAATTCCAGTAGCAAGCGGTGCAGAAGCTGAAGTGCCAGTATACTGATCTGTGCACTTGTGACGAATATCAGTGCTGACAATCTTCCCTTCGTTGTTGATGCCGCTGCTGTATGTAGTGGTGAGTAAGGCTGAGCATGCCTCACTGTACCACGGGACCTTTCCATATTCTGTGGTACTACCCACAGAAATGGTGTAGATGCTGTTAGAGTACCCATCAGCATTGCAGTTGTCATAATGCAATCCACCATTTCCAGATGCCCAAACAAAGACAGATCCAAGGCCACCTCGACCATTCGCTATTCCTTTAACGAAAGCCTCAGAAGCAAGCACTCCTGGTCCGTCTACAATCTCACCATCATCGTCAGGGCCCCAGCTGGCACTATAAATGTCAATATGCTGTGGGTTTAGACTCAGTGACTGAGCTTCGATAATATCTGTGATCAACCCGTCCAGCATCCGCACACCGCCTATTGCAGCATTGTAGGCGATTCCGGCGCCACAAATACCATTATTGGCAACTGCAGCCACCTCACCTGCACAGCGGGTCCCGTGGTGGTTCTCATTGGATGGGTCATATCGGGGCTGAGGGTCAGGATCATTACTGTTAAAGTCATAACTTGCCATTGGATCATAGTTCTGTGCCAGATCAGGGTGGTCCTTTTCAAGTCCATCATCCACAATGGTCACAACCACACCCCTTCCAGTGTACCCATGGCTCCAAGCAGTCAGAACGCCTAAGTCAGGATTGCCATTTTTATTCAGGTACCACTGCTTGCGGAACAGGGGGTCTGTTGGCTCCGGATAAGTTTGTCTTTTCTTCCTTCTCTTCAAGGTCTGCTGCTCAAACCAACTAATCTTGGGTTCTTTCTTCAGCTGAACATGCCTACCCCAGTGAGGGCTGAAAGATTTCTTTTGTATGCTCCGATGGACTAGATGGTAGAAATCACTACCAAGCACCACTTCCCCAAGATTGATGAAACCAAATTTCCTTGCTATGCGTTCTGCCTCTGCAGAGCCATCAGGTATGCGCACTGCCCAGCTATTTGTATACAGTTCAAGAGCAAAGAGCGCATGGATCCCGACAGCTACAATCAAAACCAAAGCGATTCTCCACATTTTGCAACGTGAGTTTAAACAAAACTCTGTGTTTTTCACCACCAGTGTTTATATAGCCACTGCTCACCAGTAGTGTCTCAATAAGAGTGTTTGGCAGCAGCAGTGACGCAGTAACAGAATGTGGCAGCAGCACTGTCACAATAACAGGGTGTGGCACATGGACAGCTTACATCACAATAGCAGGGGGAGGGGCATGAAACTCTCAGTGACCAGCCAGCCAACAAAGTAATGCTTACAATGATAGTGTCAATATGTTATATACATACATACCTATACATACTACTGTTCAAAGGTTTGCAATCACTGAGATGTTTTGATTAAAAAAGAAAACTTCTAGCTGTAACATACTTGCAGAAGGGTTTTTTAATGACCAATTGTCATTAGAATGTACATTAACTGGACATATTTCCCAGCTTTAATAAATATTTATATTGTTATTTACTACTAAAGTAAACATGTTAAATAAATGAATTCCTTTTTGAAAATACTTTTGCAGTACTGTACTGTTTCTATAGTTTCTTGGTGAGGCTGCTTAATTTGTGAGGCTGTCTCATCTGTCTTCACACTCAGCTGTCTGTTCAGCACTGGAGGGGTTAATGTTCGCTTCCAGCCTTCCCCAGTGCCCAATACCGACCTCCATGCTTGGGTAGCTCTGAAACCAGGGGCATTGCTAGGTCTCAAAAAAATCCAGGGCTACAGCCCATAGCAGATAAAATAGCAGTGGAGTCCACTTTTGCAGTGGTTACTGTGCATACAGCACACACACATTATACATATATATATATATATATATATATATATACACACACATTTTTCCTATTACCCAGATTACACACAGACACAGGACTCACCCAGATTGCACACACAGTGGTCTCCTCTCTGATTTTCAGGTCTCCACTCAGTCTCGCTCAGGCACAAAAAGAGGCTCAAAACTAAACCAAATAACTGCAGGATTCTCAGGGGTAATCAAACCCTAATGATAACCGATCTCAGACAAGTATCTAATATCCTGCCAATAAAACATAACTTTTATTTGTAATGGTAGCCTGTAAGAGCAATACAATGTATCTAAAAAGTGGCCGTCTCTGCTCTACATAGAGGTTTCTAATGACAGACACTATGTATGACTATTCACCCTGCTGCTCCTCCCTACACCCTAAACTGCCTCTATATAACAAAGCTTCTCTCCCATAGTGACATACTTCCTAGCAGAAGATGTAAAGGGTGCCCAAACCTGTCAGTCTGTCTCGCTTAAAAACATCCTAGGATTGCCTTAACCAGAGAAAAAAGAAAAATAAATAAACTAACCCTGACGTTCAAAACATTTAAAAACGCGAGTAGCTTGGTACAGTTTTTAAAATACTTGCGTGAGACGCCCATTGGACAGCATCCTCACATCCCCACACAGCAGATTTCTCTCCTCGTTGGTACATAACGTCACACCTCCAGGGTTTTTAAATCTTTTAAATCAATTGTTTCTTTTACATATGTCTTAATGACCTTACAACAGATACATACACTGTTACTCGTTAATTAATATTGTTGTTTTAAATTATTTTATGTAAGACAATGACTGCCACACACAACAGGGAAAGATATACATCCGAGACATTTCTGTATATTAAGTGCAGACTAAATGGTATGCCTTAGCAAGAGCAGAAAGGACAAAATGTGGACTACTAGTTATTCAATAGTCCCATATAATTCACTGTCCCTTTCCTTCTATTTGGGGATCTTTCTCAAATCAAATTTTGGAACAGATGCCAAGGCCGATCCTGTGTGGTTGCAGTGCATCATCCTCCTTAGAATGCCCCCGAAATGTTGTCCCAAATAAAAAAGACCTCCAAATTTAGCCGAAACGAACAGCCAGAAAACAAAATTTCTCAAAATGTTTTTAGTGTTGCGGAAAACCTTGATGTAAAGGCATTGCAACGACAGCTGAGCGAAGAAAGCGGTTCATTTCTGAGCCTTTTGAATCCCGTGATGGGCCAGGCACGTCAATTGTCGCTGTCATCTGTGTGATTTTTCATCAAGGCGTTAATCATAACTCTAAGAGCAAATCTGAGGTCGCCCAATACTTTTTCATCCCCCACACATTCTGTGAATTAAACTTTTATTTCTTTATATCTTTACCATTCTCAAAGGAATCCTACATATTTTGTTTGTACAACAAACTAGGCAACAATGTGTGTGAATTAAAGGTCGAATTCTCCTCAGAAAGAGTTTCCTTTCTTCAGATCATGCGCATAATCGAGACAAGGCACGCAGCAAACATAAGTCGAAACGTTGTCTACTTACATGTTTAGATTGCATGGTTTATATAGCATCTTATCTACTTCTAATGATATATCCTGATTGGTCACTTTTCAAGCAGTTAATGCCTTTTAAGCTGCATAATTAAGAATGGCCTATACTTGACCCTTTGCATACATTCAAAGAAGCATGGAGTAGATGTCTTGGCACAGTTTCAAGGATAACATATTTATATATATATATATATATATATATATATCATAAGTCCTCGGCAACTTGGAACTGCAGCTACTATAGTCATAGTAATTATTCCGGACATTATGATTCCTGACTATCGCCAAAACCATCCTTCTAACCAAGAGGTGAACACATCATGTATCCCTGCATTCTCGGCAAGTTCATTTGATAAGGATGTTAGTCCTTCGAGTGCTTTGGTGATGCTCCCATCAGGGGTGGTATTATTTGGTGGCCAATAGCATGTCCAAGCCCATTCGATTCTGCCAGGCCATAAGGGAGGTTGCATCCAGTTGCTCATGTATTCCATAGTGAATCAGATAATTCCTTATAATTAAAATAGCTTCCATTTCCCAGATGTTCCTTACAGGTGTAATTTCCTTCATACAGTTGCACTGCTGGAGGTAATTGAGCCCTTTTAACCTTGGGAAACAACAAGTCTAATGTATGACAAGTTCCATTTCCAGGTGAAGTATAAGTGTCATTAAACAATTGTATCATATAATCCTATTGGATCATTTTCTTTTGTTAATGGAAATGGCACCATAGCCAACTGCGGACGGGCTTCTGCACAGACTATACAATTCTCTTTGTTTAGACTTTTTACAGTAAATCGAAGCCATTCCAACCAAATGTTATCTCCATGGAACTGCTTCCAAGGCAATGTAATCAATAGAACTCAAATTGGTATACCGAATTACCCGTCTCAACTTCCTCAATTTGTTTTTCTTCCTGGATCTGTAACTCTTTTTCTGCTTGGACCTTATCTTCTGGAAAGGATAAAAAAAGAAATTTCCCTGTGGGTCCCAATCTGAAATCCACACACATATGGTATATAGTCTCTCATCCGTCTTCATAGGTTCTTTCAAGGTAAATAGCAATTTGTTACAATTATCAAAGGTTGTACATTCAGATTGTAATCTTTTTACAGAAAATCTTGTTTTAATCTAACTCGCTCTTGCCTCGGGTAAATTATATCCCAAATCTGGACTAGCTGTTGTCCGCATAGCATAATCCTAACCGAGGCATGATTTTATACTTCGTTTCCCGGGGGCTTTTCGGGCATCCAACATATATATATACATGGGCCTTAGCGTACTTTCTTGCTTGCCCTATATTTTCGCAATGAATCAATTTACACAGATCAATGACAATAGAACTACCCCCTGTTTTTTTGCTCTGCTATCTTCCCATCTAGTCACCTTCTTGTTCCCATCCAACTTAGCATTAGCATCAGAATAAGGAATTATTGAAAAGGCATCAGTCACTACCCAACAAACTTTAAGCAGGCACCACCTCTTCATCCTACCTGGCCGTCAACTCAGGGTTCGGGGAATGGATTTCTTCACTGGCTTGAGACGAGTCCAACCTATTGTCTGGACCCCCCTTTGTACCCAGACTTAATGAGTGACTACCAGCAAGTGGTGTTACCTTCTTACAGTGCGACTGATGTATCCAACAACTCCTTTTGGCTATTTTACACGCAGTGGGGGTGGTTAATAAAACTTGATACGGTCCTTCACACCTTGGTGATGACCAGTTCTTCCATTTGATTATCCTTACTAAGTCAGTGATGTAGTGAATTGTTTTGGAAAGAACAGTTTTTATTATTAATCCACGTATGATACATCATATCAGATGTGCTGTCCTTAAGACATATGATTAACCCCTTAAGGACAATGGGCGGTCCCTAAACCCATTTAAAACAATGCATTTTGAGCCCGTAGATGTATGGGCTTTGTCATTAAGGGGTTAAGAAATGTTTGTGTATTACATTTAAGATCTATTATGATGTCCTATTATGTATAGTATTATAGATGTTGGTGCCATCTGGTGGCTATTTGCTGTAATCACCAGCCTTTAATACTTGAGCATCTTAGCCCTGCATCCCAGGAGTTGCATAATGCTGGAGGCTGTAAAGAGCGAATTTCCTTTCCTGTCCCTGCCAGGGTGGATGGAGTGGTACTAAGGTCTGTACTTGGAGACTGAGCCTGTGAGCATGAATTGTTTTCGGCGTTGTAGGTGGACAAAGGTGAGCAGGAAGTGCAATTATTGTCCGACTTCCTGTTACAGGTGTTACAGGATGGATGGCAAGCAGCACAAATACGGGTAAAGCCATCAGGTCCTTCTGTCTCCACCGTCTGCGTAGTCTTGAAGTGCTTGGGAGGGCAATAAGACAGGCAGAGCTTTCCAAAGATGTAATACGGTGACTCACATTTTGTACATAACCCATTGCTGCCCCAGGTCAAACAGTCTCTCCTTACAGACCTCTGGATTCTTCTGGCCATCATGTCTTCTTCTGTACCATACAGAATCAGCCTGAAATTATGAAGAAAGACCAGTCTTTGTACCCATCGGCGCTGGTATCCTTTTTAAAAAATTTATATTTTTATGTTTCAAGAAGAAACCGTTTCTTATGTGTTACAAAAATGTTGATCACTGAACATGTATTATTATTTGTAATCTCAATAAGAATATGCAATAGACAATTGCTGTTTTCTGTTGGCCTGAAAGAGTTATTTCTAATGTTTTAAACATATATAAATACATACATTTCTCTATCATTCTATCCCAATCATCCTCATGGAGGGGGCCTAGGGTTTTCTGTCGGGGCGAGTTAACTGTCTTATATTATGTTCTATATCGCCCAGGGAGAAAAAATGAAAAAAAGTAAAGAGGAAACCCAGAGTCAGAGCGGGAAAGATTAACATTCTTAGAATTTGGGCCCTTTTTAGTTAATAATTTCCTCTAAACCAGCCACAAGGGCTGATTTCCATGGCTCCCAAATTTTATAAAATGTAACAACATTATTGATTTTGGAGAAATAGCCTCTTTCCATTGAATATTGGTATTGAATTTGATTAAAGACTAACTTCCAACTAATTCTATCTTCTTTTCTCCACTGTCTGGTCATACACATCTTAACCGCAAGGAGAACATGAACAATAAAGATATTTTGTTTTACCGAAAATTTGTCTAGACCCAGCAGGGGATATCCTGTTCTCCGATGACCTTCCGGGTTACGTCAACAGTGACGCACCCCGGAAGGGAATGCCTGATCGCGTGGCCGGGTAGTTTAAAATAGAACAGCTTTCCAGCTTTCATGCCGGAAGCTGTTACATCAGATCAGACAGCAGAAAGCCGGCGATGACAGCTTCTTCTGTCAGTCCAGGCTGTCAAATGACGTGCAGCAGCAGGCATGTGTCCCTGACGCTGCAAGAAGGGCTGGACGTACCGGTATGTCCATAGGGGATTCTTGAGAGGCGTTTTTTGGACGTCCCGGTACGTCCATAGGGGATTGAAGGGGTTAACCAGAGAAAAAAGAAAAATAAATAAATAAAGCCCGACGTTCGCAACATTAGAAAACACGAGTAGCTCAGTACAGTTTTTAAAATACTTGTGTGAGACGCCCATCGGACAGCATCCTCACATCCCCACACGTTCATTGGCTCACATTAACACAGGAGCTTAAATGAGCTGAAAGGAGATTTCTCTCCTCGTTGGTACATAACGTCACACCTCCAGGGTTTGCAGCAAGCAGGCAGCCGACACGTTTCCTTACTTTTAGTCTTAACAGACCGATGTTTAGACTAGACCGGCACTTATCATCATGTAACCAATAGTGCCCTGACAGAGCATCAGTGATCTACTTCAGAAAATATTTTAAATACCAGCTCAATAAAGAAATTATAATGGTATATGTTCTGCCCCAAATCATGTATTCAATTTTCTCATATGATGGCTAAATCTTTATGTATAATTAAAATTAAAAGATATATCCCATGTAACACATATGACACATTGTATCCATGTCTATCCAGTACTTGTTTCAAAATATTAATAGTTCGCAAATTATGTACTTTATATGGTTTATCTAAATATTTCCATTACGTGATTCGGACGAGCCTGCTTCTACAGTTTTTTATATAATTGTTTTTCTTTTAAATCAATTGTTTCTTTTAAATATGTCTTAATTACCTTACAATAGCTTATCACATACATACACTCAGAGCCGGCCTTAGGTGTTCTGGCACCCTGTGCGAACTACACCTCTGGTGCCCCCTCTCGTCCCCCAAAAAAGAAAGGAAAAAAATCTTGTAACAAACAAATAGCTTTCATTAAACAAAACAGCTAATCTGCTGTAACAAAAACAATTTTTTAAACCCTGCTACCACACCAAAAAAAATTGCCACACTGACTGCAGATTAGGGGAAGACTGAAAATCACATGTTAACTCAGCGATAATGGTATAGATCAAATAAACAGAATCAGACATACAAACCCTCTATTTGTAGGTATACAATAATAATGTAAGGAAACATAGCGTACCAGATACAGATCGACAGAATAACACACACCCAGCTTTGCAGGTATAAATATATTGGAATTCACATATAAACTCAGCATTAAAGGTATAGATAACCCCCTAAATTACAGCATAGATCACAGGTCACACACCCCAAAGCCAGCCCTGGCGTCCTCATTGCCCACATAGAACCTGATCAGCACCCAGATTACACACATATTACAGCCCAGCCTGAGCCAACTTTTTCCCCAAACAGCCCAGTATAAGACATCTTTGTCTGCAAACTATGTACCCCCTCTTATCACTATCCTTCCCCCCTCTGCCCCTTCTCACTGCCCCCCCTCTGCCACTTCTCACTGCCTCCCCCTCTGCCACTTCTCACTGCCTCTCCCTCTGCCACTTCTCACTGCCCACCTCTGCCACTTCTCACTGCCCCCCCTCTGCCACTTCTCACTGCACCCCCCTCTGCCACTTCTCACTGCCTCCCCCTCTGCCACTTCTCACTGCCTCCCCCTCTGCCACTTCTCACTGCCCACCTCTGCCACTTCTCACTGCCCCCCCTCTGACACTTCTCACTGCCTCCCCCTCTGCCACTTCTCACTGCCTCACCTGCTGTGCCACTTCTCACTGCCCCCCCTCTGCCACTTCTCACTGCCCCCCCCTCTGCCACTTCTCACTGCACCCCCCTCTGCCACTTCTCACTGCCTCCCCCTCTGCCACTTCTCACTGCCACCCCCTCTGCCACTTCTTACTGCCTCCCCCTCTGCCACTTCTCACTGCCTCCCCCTCTGCCACTTCTCACTGCCTCCCCCTCTGCCACTTCTCACTGCCTTCCCGCGCTCTGTCACTTCTCACTGCCCCCCCCCTCCCTATCTACCCCCTCTCCCTACTTCTCGTTATAATTGCTTACCTTGTTGCCGGCGTCCGTCTTCCCACTTTGCCGTGATGCGCGCTTCACAGCTGAGCGCCGAAATATGACGTCATATTCCGGCGCTCACCAGGAAACGCCGGCGCCGCGACGGAGATCGACGCCTCGCGTAGAAGAGTGAGGTGTGCCGAGCGGTTGCTGAAAACTTCATGAACGATCGTTCGGCGCCCCTGTTTCTCTTCCGCATTAAATAAAGTTGTTAAAGAAAGACGATGTTTCTATTCCTGACTCCAGGGCAGGCGCCCCTGCTGCCACAGCGCACAGGTAGCACACCCCTAAGACCTGCCCTGCAAACACTGTTACTTGTTGATTAATATTGTTGTTTTAAATTATTTTATGTAAGACAATGACTGCCACACACAACAGGGAAAGATATACATCCGAGACATTTCTGTATATTAAGTGCAAAGTAAATGGTATGCCTTAGCAAGAGCAGAAAGGACAAAATGTGGACTACTAGTTATTCAATAGTCCCATATAATTCACTGTCCCTTTCCTTCTATTTGGGGATCTTCCTCCAATCAAACTTTAAATAAAAAAGACCTCCGAATTTCAGCCGAAACGAACCGCCAGAAAACAAAATTTCTCAAAATGTTTTTAGTGTTGCGGAAAACCTTGATGTAAAGGCATTGCAACGTCAGCTGAGCGAAGAAAGCGGTTGCTTTCTGAGCTTGTTGAACCCCATGATGGGCCAGGCACGTCAATTGTCGCTGTCATCTGTGTGATTTCTCATCAAGGCATTAATCATAACTCTAAGAGCAAATCTGAGGTCGCCCAATAATTTTTCATCCTCCAAGCATTCTGTAAATTAAATTAAATTAAATTTATTTTTATATCTTTACATTTTCAAAGGAATCCTACATATTTTGTTTGTACAACAAACTAGGCAACAATGTGCAATGTCAGTCAGCAGTTGCTAAGGCCAGTAAGGTATTGTCATGTATAAAAAGGAGCATCAATTCGCGGGATAAAAATATAATTGTGCCTCTTTATAAATCAATGGTAAGACCACACCTTGAAAATGCTGTGCAATTTTGGCTACAAAATTAATTACATGGAATGGAACTCTTTAGTTATTTAGAAAGGTTAAAAAAAGTAAATATTTTTAGTTTAGAAGAATGGAGCCTCGGAGGGGATATGATAACATAAATATATTCAGGGCCAAAACAAACCATTGTCTGGAAATCTATTCAAAAACAGGACTATGCATAGGACACGGGGTCACGCGTTTAGACTGGAAGAAAGGAGATTTAGTCTAAGGCAGAGGAAAGGTTTTTTACAGTAAGGACAATAAGGATGTGGAATTCTCTGCCTGCAGAGGTAGTTTAAACAGCAACTGGATGAATACATGCAAAAATATAATATTCAGGGATATCATTTTTAAATTATGGGGAAATAGCTTCTTGATCCAAGGAAAGATCTGACTGCTATTCTGGGATCAAGAAGGATTCCCCCCCCCCTAGTTTTTGCAAAATTAGAAAGGGCTACAAACTGGATTTTTAGTCCCTTCTTTTGGATTAACAGCAATTAACAGATGTGGGAAAGGCTAAACTTGATGGACGCATGTCTTTTTTCAGACTATGTAACTATGCAATACAAATGTGTGAAATAAACTAACAAGACAAACGTGTCTCTAAGCATTGCAGCCGTCCAAAGCTTCCCTGTTATATTTGTCTGTTTTCACAAATACTACCTTTTCCCAGAAATTATCTTCAGTTACACAACTAATAAGTCAGTGATGTAGTGAATTGTTTTGGAACGCATGATTTTTATTATTAATCCACGTATGATAAATCAGATCGGATATGTCAAATCAGAGATGGCGTCACGCTATTCCCTCCCCAAGAGTGTGGCCATATCAACTATCAAGTAAGTCACATCAAAATGACCTTTTTCATTGTCAAGTCTCTGTATCATTGCCAGGCTGGGTCTTTGCTCTTCCTTGTGGTTTTAGTCCTCATCGCTATATGAAGGTTGGAGAAGCTGAGATTCTGCTCCCTGTTCAGCTTCCACCTCATCATTAGGAGCACAGAGCTTACCCTTCTCTACGTCAAAAGACTGAGCTTTGTTTACAGTTCTTCTCCGGAGAAGCCAGCAAATGAAAAACAGCTTCGCTATCGAGACTACAGTAGCCCCGCTTATAACTACAGCCATGGCTATAGTTTCAGGTGCCAGGGTGGTGCTAAGGTCTGTACTTGGAGATTGAGCCTGTGAGCAGGAATGGCTTTTGGCGTTGTAGGTGGATAAAGGTGAGCAGGAAGTGCAATTATTGTCCGACTTCCCGTTACAGGTGTTACAGGATGGATGGCAAGCAGCACAAATACGGGTAAAGCCATCAGATCCTTCTGTCTCCACCGTCTGCGTAGTCTTGAAGTGCTTGGGAGGGCAATAAGACAGGCAGAGCTTTCCAAAGATGTAATACGGTGACTCACATTTTGTACATAACCCATTGCTGTCAAAGGTCAAACAGTCTCTCCTTACAGACCTCTGGATTCTTCTGGCCATCATGTCTTCTTCTGTACCATACAGAATCAGCCTGAAATTATTAAGAAATCCATGGTTCCTATAGCCTCCCTTGTTTAAAAGTTCCAAGGTCCAAATGCCCTGTGGATTTTCATCCCAAGTGTGTGTCGTCATGAAAGACCAGTCTTTGTACCCATCGGTGCTGGTATCATATGCTCTCAAAGCCATCAACACAGAACGGGTGCCCATAGGGCTGGTGAGAGAGATTTCCAGGTCACCTCTGCGACTATAACTTAGGGAGATTTGGGCTTGGACATGTTCCAGGGACACTATGTGGTTGCGGGAACCATGACAGGCAGTCACATTCACGGTCACCAGTAGGTTAGAATCCAGTTTTTGTGGGGTGTTTACAACCTCAATCAGGCACTTTCTTTGAGGCCGAGTTGTCTCCCACATTTTAGCCAGCTCTACTACTTGTCCAGCATTCAGGAGCCCATAGCCATAATGGTGGCTGACTTTTCGTCCAACTCCATTTGATACCCAGTCTTCAGCAGTCAGGTGGGTGGGATTGGATGATCTTACTACAATATGCTGTAAATCCCTCCATGTTAGAGCTGGGTTTGCCTCCAATGCGAGAGCTAGAATTCCAGTAGCAAGCGGTGCAGAAGCTGAAGTGCCAGTATACTGATCTGTGCACTTGTGACGAATATCAGTGCTGACAATCTTCCCTTCGTTGTTGATGCCGCTGCTGTATGTAGTGGTGAGTAAGGCTGAGCATGCCTCACTGTACCACGGGACCTTTCCATATTCTGTGGTACTACCCACAGAAATGGTGTAGATGCTGTTAGAGTACCCATCAGCATTGCAGTTGTCATAATGCAATCCACCATTTCCAGATGCCCAAACAAAGACAGATCCAAGGCCACCTCGACCATTCGCTATTCCTTTAACGAAAGCCTCAGAAGCAAGCACTCCTGGTCCGTCTACAATCTCACCATCATCGTCAGGGCCCCAGCTGGCACTATAAATGTCAATATGCTGTGGGTTTAGACTCAGTGACTGAGCTTCGATAATATCTGTGATCAACCCGTCCAGCATCCGCACACCGCCTATTGCAGCATTGTAGGCGATTCCGGCGCCACAAATACCATTATTGGCAACTGCAGCCACCTCACCTGCACAGCGGGTCCCGTGGTGGTTCTCATTGGATGGGTCATATCGGGGCTGAGGGTCAGGATCATTACTGTTAAAGTCATAACTTGCCATTGGATCATAGTTCTGTGCCAGATCAGGGTGGTCCTTTTCAAGTCCATCATCCACAATGGTCACAACCACACCCCTTCCAGTGTACCCATGGCTCCAAGCAGTCAGAACGCCTAAGTCAGGATTGCCATTTTTATTCAGGTACCACTGCTTGCGGAACAGGGGATCTGTTGGCTCCGGATAAGTTTGTCTTTTCTTCCTTCTCTTCAAGGTCTGCTGCTCAAACCAACTAATCTTGGGTTCTTTCTTCAGCTGAACATGCCTACCCCAGTGAGGGCTGAAAGATTTCTTTTGTATGCTCCGATGGACTAGATGGTAGAAATCACTGCCAAGCACCACTTGTCCAAGATTGATGAAACCAAATTTCCGTGCTATGCGTTCTGCCTCTGCAGAGCCATCAGGTATGCGCACTGCCCAGCTATTTGTATACAGTTCAAGAGCAAAGAGCGCATGGATCCCGACAGCTACAATCAAAACCAAAGCGATTCTCCACATTTTGCAACGTGAGTTTAAACAAGACTCTGTGTTTTTCACCACCAGTGTTTATATAGCCACTGCTCACCAGTAGTGTCTCAATAAGAGTGTTTGGCAGCAGCAGTGACACAGTAACAGAATGTGGCAGCAGCAGTGTCACAATAACAGGGTGTGGCACATGGACAGCTTACATCACAATAGCAGGGGGCGGGGCATGAAACTCTTAGTGACCAGCCAGCCAAAAAAGTAATGCTTACAATGATAGTGTCAATGTGTTTATACATATATATATATATATATATATATATATATATATATACACACACACATACATGTATATACTACTGTTCAAAGGTTTGCAATAACTGGGCTGTTTTTATGAAAAATTAAAACTTCTAGCTGTAACATACTTGAAAAAGGGTTTTTTAAAGATCAACTGTCATTAGAATGTACATTAACTGGACATTTTTCCAGCATTACTAAATATTTATATTGTTATGTACAACAAAAGTAAACATGTTAAATAAATACATTCCTATTTTAAAATAATGTGCAGTACTGTACCGTTTCTATAATTTCTTGATGAGGCTGCTTAATTTGTGAGGCTGCCTCATCTGTCTCCACACTCAGCTGTCTGTTCAGCACTGGAGGGGTTAATGTTCGCTTGCAGCCTTCCCCAGTGCCCAATACCGACCGCCATGCGCGGGTAGCTCTGTAAACCAGGGGCATTGCTAGATCTCCAAAAGATCCAGGGCTACAGCGCATAGCAGATTAAATAGCAGAGGAGTCCACTTTTGCAGCCGTTACTGTGCACACAGCACACACACACATATATATATATATATATATACATATATACACACACACATATATATATATATATATATATATATATACACATTTTTCCTATTACCCAGATTATACACAGACACAGGACTCACCCAGCACCCAGATTGCACCCACAGTGGTCTCCTCTCTGAGTTTCAGGTCTCCCGTCAGTCTCGCTCAGGCACATCAGTTATTCATAAATATAAAAAGAGAAAAGATGCTCAAAACTAAACCAAATAACTGCAGGATTCTCAGGGGTAATCAAACCCTAATGAAAACCGATCTCAGACAAGTATCTGATATCCTGCCAATAAAACAGAACTTTTATTTGTAATGGTAGCCTGTAAGAGCAATACAATGTATCTAAAAAGTGGCCGTCTCTGCTCTACATAGAGGTTTCTAATGACAGACACTATGTATGACTATTCACCCTGCTGCTCCTCCCTACACCCTAAACTGCCTCTATCTAACAAAGCTTCTCTCCCATAGTGACATACTTCCTAGCAGAAGATGTAAAGGGTGCCCAAACCTGTCAGTCTGTCTCGCTTAAAAACATCCTAGGATTGCCTTAACCAGAGAAAAAAGAAAAAGAAACTAACCCTGACGTTCAAAACATTTAAAAACGCGAGTTTTCAAATGGACCGCATCCTCACATCCCCACACGTTCATTGGCTCACATCAACACAGCAGCTTAAATCAGCCGAAAGGAGATTTCTCTCCTCTTTGGTACATAACGTCACACATCCAGGGTTTGCAGCTGTTTTTTTTTTAAATATATCATTGTTTTTCTTTCAAATCAATTGTTTATTTTACAATTCTCTTAATGATCTTTCAATAGCTTATCGCATACATACACTGTTACTCGTTGATTAAACCCTTCGTGACAAAGGCTGATTTTACTTTTTGTACCCTTCGTGACAATGGCCGTTTTAACATTTCTGCACTGCTCGTGTTTAGTTGTAAACACACTGTGATTAGAAAGCTGGGCTCCATTGACTTGCATGGTTGAATGCAGTACCTGTAATCAACCTGCAACTGGAGCCAGAGTTCTCTAGAGGGTCAGGAGACCGTCTAGCGAACCTTTTCATCTTTATTATTTTTTTTCCCGGGCCGCCGCCATCTTGCTGATGGCGAAGATCACCGGCAGCTGCGGCTTTGACCGCTCTCCGGAGCGGTCACACTCCATCAAGAGGTAAGTGTTTGGTGTCGCTGAATGCCTCCTGATCCAGGCATTCCAGCGACACCATTTAAGTTTAGGAGGTGATCGTTGATCGCCTCCTAAACGCTTTTAAAACGGGCGTCCGCCGCCATACATTGTATGGCGGATGTTGACGCCCCGGGGAGGGGCCAGACATGGCCCCTGATTCCGATCATGGCGTTGCTGAATGCCTCGAGGTCGAGGCATTACAGCAACGCCGTTTGGGTAAAAAAATCGATCACGGATCGATTTTTTTTACCCGTTTTAACAAATGACGGTCCTGGCACGTCATTTGTCGTTAACGACATGTTTTTCCGTGACGTGCCCGGACCGTCAATTGTCATCAAGGGGTTAATGTTGTTGTTTTAAATTATTTTACGTAAAACAATGACTGCCACACACAGGGAAAGATATACAACCAAGACATTTCCGTATATTAAGTGCAAACTAAATGGTATGCTTTAGCAAGAGCAGAAAGGACCAAATGTGGACTACTAGTTATTCAATAGTCCCATATAATTCACTGTCCCTTTCCTTCCATTTGGGGATCTTCCTCAAATCAAACACTGGAACAGATGCCAAGGCCGATCCTGTGTGGTTGTAGCACATCATCCTGCTTTGAACGCCCCTGAAATGTCTCCCCAAATAAAAAAGGCCCCTGAATTCCAGCCGAAACGAACAGCCAAAAAACATAATTTCTCAATGTTTTTAGTGTTGCGGAAAACCTTGATGTAAAGGCATTGAAACGTCAGCTGAGCGAAGAAAGTGACTTCTTTCTGAGCTGGTTGAACCCCATGATGGGCCAGGCACGTCAATTGTCGCTGTCATCTGTGTGATTTCTCATCAATGCGTTAATCATAACTCTAAGAGCAAATCTGAGGTCGCCCAAAACTTTTTCATCCCCCACACATTCTGTGAATTAAACTTTTATTTTTATATCTTTACATTTTCAAAGGAATCCTACATACTTTGTACAACAAACTAGGCAACAATGTGCAATGTCAGTCAGCAGTTGCTAAGGCCAGTAAGGTATTGTCGTGTATAAAAAGGGCATCAATTTGCAGGAAAAATGGCGCCTCAGAGGGGATACAATAGCATTATATAAATATATTCGGGGCCAAAACAAACCATTGTCTGGAAACCTATTCATAAACAGGACTATGCACAGGACACGGGGTCACGCGTTTAGACTGGAAGAAAGGAGATTTAGTCTAAGGCAGAGGAAAGGGTTTTTTACAGTAAGGACAATAGGGATGTGGAATTCTCTGCCTGCAGAGGTAGTTTTATCAGAGTCTGTACAGATGTTTAAGCAACAACTGGATGAATACATGCAAAAACATAATATTCAGGGATATCATTTTTTAATTATGGGGAAATAGCTTCTTGATCCAAGGAAAGATCTGACTGCTATTCTGGGATCAAGAAGGATTCCCCCCCCCCTAGTTTTTGCAAAATTAGAAAGGGCTACAAACTGGATTTTTAGCGCCTTCTTTTGGATTAACAGCAATTAACAGATGTGGGAAAGGCTAAACTTGACGGACGCATGTCTTTTTTCAGACTATGTAACTATGCAATACAAATGTGTGAAATAAACTAACAAGACAAACGTGTCTCTAAGCATTGCAGCCGTCCAAAGCTTCCCTGTTGAGCATATTTGTCTGTTTTCACAAATACTACCTTTTCCCAGAAGTTATCTTCAGTTACACAACTAAGAAGTCAGTGATGTAGTGAATTGTTTTGGAAAGAAGAGATTTTATTAATCCACGTATGATAAATCAGATTAGTTATGTCAAATCAGAGATGGCTTCACACTATTCCCTCCCCAAGAGTGTGGCCATACCACCTTTCAAGTAAGTCACATCAAAAATGACCTAAAAGTTATGTTTTCATGTCAAAAACATGTAAAGTCTCTGTATCATTGCCAGGCTGGGTCTTTGCTCTTCCTTGTGGTTTTAGTCCTCATCGCTATATGAAGGTTGGAGAAGCTGAGATTCTGCTCCCTGTTCAGCTTCCACCTCATCATTAGGAGCACAGAGCTTACCCTTCTCTACGTCAAAAGACTGAGCTTTGTTTACAGTTCTTCTCCGGAGAAGCCAGCAAATGAAAAACAGCTTCGCTATCGAGACTACAGTAGCCCCGCTTATAACTACAGCCATGGCTATAGTTTCAGGTGCCAGGGTGGTGCTAAGGTCTGTACTTGGAGATTGAGCCTGTGAGCAGGAATGGCTTTTGGCGTTGTAGGTGGATAAAGGTGAGCAGGAAGTGCAATTATTGTCCGACTTCCCGTTACAGGTGTTACAGGATGGATGGCAAGCAGCACAAATACGGGTAAAGCCATCAGATCCTTCTGTCTCCACCGTCTGCGTAGTCTTGAAGTGCTTGGGAGGGCAATAAGACAGGCAGAGCTTTCCAAAGATGTAATACGGTGACTCACATTTTGTACATAACCCATTGCTGTCAAAGGTCAAACAGTCTCTCCTTACAGACCTCTGGATTCTTCTGGCCATCATGTCTTCTTCTGTACCATACAGAATCAGCCTGAAATTATTAAGAAATCCATGGTTCCTATAGCCTCCCTTGTTTAAAAGTTCCAAGGTCCAAATGCCCTGTGGATTTTCATCCCAAGTGTGTGTCGTCATGAAAGACCAGTCTTTGTACCCATCGGTGCTGGTATCATATGCTCTCAAAGCCATCAACACAGAACGGGTGCCCATAGGGCTGGTGAGAGAGATTTCCAGGTCACCTCTGCGACTATAACTTAGGGAGATTTGGGCTTGGACATGTTCCAGGGACACTATGTGGTTGCGGGAACCATGACAGGCAGTGACATTCACGGTCACCAGTAGGTTAGAATCCAGTTTTTGTGGGGTGTTTACAACCTCAATCAGGCACTTTCTTTGAGGCCGAGTTGTCTCCCACATTTTAGCCAGCTCTACTACTTGTCCAGCGTTCAGGAGCCCATAGCCATAATGGTGGCTGACTTTTCGTCCAACTCCATTTGATACCCAGTCTTCAGCAGTCAGGTGGGTGGGATTGGATGATCTTACTACAATATGCTGTAAATCCCTCCATGTTAGAGCTGGGTTTGCCTCCAATGCGAGAGCTAGAATTCCAGTAGCAAGCGGTGCAGAAGCTGAAGTGCCAGTATACTGATCTGTGCACTTGTGACGAATATCAGTGCTGACAATCTTCCCTTCGTTGTTGATGCCGCTGCTGTATGTAGTGGTGAGTAAGGCTGAGCATGCCTCACTGTACCACGGGACCTTTCCATATTCTGTGGTACTACCCACAGAAATGGTGTAGATGCTGTTAGAGTACCCATCAGCATTGCAGTTGTCATAATGCAATCCACCATTTCCAGATGCCCAAACAAAGACAGATCCAAGGCCACCTCGACCATTCGCTATTCCTTTAACGAAAGCCTCAGAAGCAAGCACTCCTGGTCCGTCTACAATCTCACCATCATCGTCAGGGCCCCAGCTGGCACTATAAATGTCAATATGCTGTGGGTTTAGACTCAGTGACTGAGCTTCGATAATATCTGTGATCAACCCGTCCAGCATCCGCACACCGCCTATTGCAGCATTGTAGGCGATTCCGGCGCCACAAATACCATTATTGGCAACTGCAGCCACCTCACCTGCACAGCGGGTCCCGTGGTGGTTCTCATTGGATGGGTCATATCGGGGCTGAGGGTCAGGATCATTACTGTTAAAGTCATAACTTGCCATTGGATCATAGTTCTGTGCCAGATCAGGGTGGTCCTTTTCAAGTCCATCATCCACAATGGTCACAACCACACCCCTTCCAGTGTACCCATGGCTCCAAGCAGTCAGAACGCCTAAGTCAGGATTGCCATTTTTATTCAGGTACCACTGCTTGCGGAACAGGGGGTCTGTTGGCTCCGGATAAGTTTGTCTTTTCTTCCTTCTCTTCAAGGTCTGCTGCTCAAACCAACTAATCTTGGGTTCTTTCTTCAGCTGAACATGCCTACCCCAGTGAGGGCTGAAAGATTTCTTTTGTATGCTCCGATGGACTAGATGGTAGAAATCACTACCAAGCACCACTTCCCCAAGATTGATGAAACCAAATTTCCTTGCTATGCGTTCTGCCTCTGCAGAGCCATCAGGTATGCGCACTGCCCAGCTATTTGTATACAGTTCAAGAGCAAAGAGCGCATGGATCCCGACAGCTACAATCAAAACCAAAGCGATTCTCCACATTTTGCAACGTGAGTTTAAACAAAACTCTGTGTTTTTCACCACCAGTGTTTATATAGCCACTGCTCACCAGTAGTGTCTCAATAAGAGTGTTTGGCAGCAGCAGTGACGCAGTAACAGAATGTGGCAGCAGCACTGTCACAATAACAGGGTGTGGCACATGGACAGCTTACATCACAATAGCAGGGGGAGGGGCATGAAACTCTCAGTGACCAGCCAGCCAACAAAGTAATGCTTACAATGATAGTGTCAATATGTTATATACATACATACCTATACATACTACTGTTCAAAGGTTTGCAATCACTGAGATGTTTTGATTAAAAAAGAAAACTTCTAGCTGTAACATACTTGCAGAAGGGTTTTTTAATGACCAATTGTCATTAGAATGTACATTAACTGGACATATTTCCCAGCTTTAATAAATATTTATATTGTTATTTACTACTAAAGTAAACATGTTAAATAAATGAATTCCTTTTTGAAAATACTTTTGCAGTACTGTACTGTTTCTATAGTTTCTTGGTGAGGCTGCTTAATTTGTGAGGCTGTCTCATCTGTCTTCACACTCAGCTGTCTGTTCAGCACTGGAGGGGTTAATGTTCGCTTCCAGCCTTCCCCAGTGCCCAATACCGACCTCCATGCTTGGGTAGCTCTGAAACCAGGGGCATTGCTAGGTCTCAAAAAAATCCAGGGCTACAGCCCATAGCAGATAAAATAGCAGTGGAGTCCACTTTTGCAGTGGTTACTGTGCATACAGCACACACACATTATACATATATATATATATATATATATATATATATACACACACATTTTTCCTATTACCCAGATTACACACAGACACAGGACTCACCCAGATTGCACACACAGTGGTCTCCTCTCTGATTTTCAGGTCTCCACTCAGTCTCGCTCAGGCACAAAAAGAGGCTCAAAACTAAACCAAATAACTGCAGGATTCTCAGGGGTAATCAAACCCTAATGATAACCGATCTCAGACAAGTATCTAATATCCTGCCAATAAAACATAACTTTTATTTGTAATGGTAGCCTGTAAGAGCAATACAATGTATCTAAAAAGTGGCCGTCTCTGCTCTACATAGAGGTTTCTAATGACAGACACTATGTATGACTATTCACCCTGCTGCTCCTCCCTACACCCTAAACTGCCTCTATATAACAAAGCTTCTCTCCCATAGTGACATACTTCCTAGCAGAAGATGTAAAGGGTGCCCAAACCTGTCAGTCTGTCTCGCTTAAAAACATCCTAGGATTGCCTTAACCAGAGAAAAAAGAAAAATAAATAAACTAACCCTGACGTTCAAAACATTTAAAAACGCGAGTAGCTTGGTACAGTTTTTAAAATACTTGCGTGAGACGCCCATTGGACAGCATCCTCACATCCCCACACAGCAGATTTCTCTCCTCGTTGGTACATAACGTCACACCTCCAGGGTTTTTAAATCTTTTAAATCAATTGTTTCTTTTACATATGTCTTAATGACCTTACAACAGATACATACACTGTTACTCGTTAATTAATATTGTTGTTTTAAATTATTTTATGTAAGACAATGACTGCCACACACAACAGGGAAAGATATACATCCGAGACATTTCTGTATATTAAGTGCAGACTAAATGGTATGCCTTAGCAAGAGCAGAAAGGACAAAATGTGGACTACTAGTTATTCAATAGTCCCATATAATTCACTGTCCCTTTCCTTCTATTTGGGGATCTTTCTCAAATCAAATTTTGGAACAGATGCCAAGGCCGATCCTGTGTGGTTGCAGTGCATCATCCTCCTTAGAATGCCCCCGAAATGTTGTCCCAAATAAAAAAGACCTCCAAATTTAGCCGAAACGAACAGCCAGAAAACAAAATTTCTCAAAATGTTTTTAGTGTTGCGGAAAACCTTGATGTAAAGGCATTGCAACGACAGCTGAGCGAAGAAAGCGGTTCATTTCTGAGCCTTTTGAATCCCGTGATGGGCCAGGCACGTCAATTGTCGCTGTCATCTGTGTGATTTTTCATCAAGGCGTTAATCATAACTCTAAGAGCAAATCTGAGGTCGCCCAATACTTTTTCATCCCCCACACATTCTGTGAATTAAACTTTTATTTCTTTATATCTTTACCATTCTCAAAGGAATCCTACATATTTTGTTTGTACAACAAACTAGGCAACAATGTGTGTGAATTAAAGGTCGAATTCTCCTCAGAAAGAGTTTCCTTTCTTCAGATCATGCGCATAATCGAGACAAGGCACGCAGCAAACATAAGTCGAAACGTTGTCTACTTACATGTTTAGATTGCATGGTTTATATAGCATCTTATCTACTTCTAATGATATATCCTGATTGGTCACTTTTCAAGCAGTTAATGCCTTTTAAGCTGCATAATTAAGAATGGCCTATACTTGACCCTTTGCATACATTCAAAGAAGCATGGAGTAGATGTCTTGGCACAGTTTCAAGGATAACATATTTTTATATATATATATATATATATATATATATATATATATATATATATATCATAAGTCCTCGGCAACTTGGAACTGCAGCTACTATAGTCATAGTAATTATTCCGGACATTATGATTCCTGACTATCGCCAAAACCATCCTTCTAACCAAGAGGTGAACACATCATGTATCCCTGCATTCTCGACAAGTTCATTTGATAAGGATGTTAGTCCTTCGAGTGCTTTGGTGATGCTCCCATCAGGGGTGGTATTATTTGGTGGCCAATAGCATGTCCAAGCCCATTCGATTCTGCCAGGCCATAAGGGAGGTCGCATCCAGTTGCTCATGTATTCCATAGTGAATCAGATAATTCCTTATAATTAAAATAGCTTCCATTTCCCAGATGTTCCTTACAGGTGTAATTTCCTTCATACAGTTGCACTGCTGGAGGTAATTGAGCCCTTTTAACCTTGGGAAACAACAAGTCTAATGTATGACAAGTTCCATTTCCAGGTGAAGTATAAGTGTCATTAAACAATTGTATCATATAATCCTATTGGATCATTTTCTTTTGTTAATGGAAATGGCACCATAGCCAACTGCGGACGGGCTTCTGCACAGACTATACAATTCTCTTTGTTTAGACTTTTTACAGTAAATCGAAGCCATTCCAACCAAATGTTATCTCCATGGAACTGCTTCCAAGGCAATGTAATCAATAGAACTCAAATTGGTATACCGAATTACCCGTCTCAACTTCCTCAATTTGTTTTTCTTCCTGGATCTGTAACTCTTTTTCTGCTTGGACCTTATCTTCTGGAAAGGATAAAAAAAGAAATTTCCCTGTGGGTCCCAATCTGAAATCCACACACATATGGTATATAGTCTCTCATCCGTCTTCATAGGTTCTTTCAAGGTAAATAGCAATTTGTTACAATTATCAAAGGTTGTACATTCAGATTGTAATCTTTTTACAGAAAATCTTGTTTTAATCTAACTCGCTCTTGCCTCGGGTAAATTATATCCCAAATCTGGACTAGCTGTTGTCCGCATAGCATAATCCTAACCGAGGCATGTTATATTTCGTTTCCCGGGGGCTTTTCGGGCATCCAACATATATATACATGGGCCTTAGCGTACTTTCTTGCTTGCCCTATATTTTCGCAATGAATCAATTTACACAGATCAATGACAATAGAACTACCCCCTGTTTTTTTGCTCTGCTATCTTCCCATCTAGTCACCTTCTTGTTCCCATCCAACTTAGCATTAGCATCAGAATAAGGAATTATTGAAAAGGCATCAGTCACTACCCAACAAACTTTAAGCAGGCACCACCTCTTCATCCTACCTGGCCGTCAACTCAGGGTTCGGGGAATGGATTTCTTCACTGGCTTGAGACGAGTCCAACCTATTGTCTGGACCCCCCTTTGTACCCAGACTTAATGAGTGACTACCAGCAAGTGGTGTTACCTTCTTACAGTGCGACTGATGTATCCAACAACTCCTTTTGGCTATTTTACACGCAGTGGGGGTGGTTAATAAAACTTGATACGGTCCTTCACACCTTGGTGATGACCAGTTCTTCCATTTGATTATCCTTACTAAGTCAGTGATGTAGTGAATTGTTTTGGAAAGAACAGTTTTTATTATTAATCCACGTATGATACATCATATCAGATGTGCTGTCCTTAGGACATATGATTAACCCCTTAAGGACAATGGGCGGTCCCTAAACCCATTTAAAACAATGCATTTTGAGCCCGTAGATGTATGGGCTTTGTCATTAAGGGGTTAAGAAATGTTTGTGTATTACATTTAAGATCTATTATGATGTCCTATTATGTATAGTATTATAGATGTTGGTGCCATCTGGTGGCTATTTGCTGTAATCACCAGCCTTTAATACTTGAGCATCTTAGCCCTGCATCCCAGGAGTTGCATAATGCTGGAGGCTGTAAAGAGCGAATTTCCTTTCCTGTCCCTGCCAGGGTGGATGGAGTGGTACTAAGGTCTGTACTTGGAGACTGAGCCTGTGAGCATGAATTGTTTTCGGCGTTGTAGGTGGACAAAGGTGAGCAGGAAGTGCAATTATTGTCCGACTTCCTGTTACAGGTGTTACAGGATGGATGGCAAGCAGCACAAATACGGGTAAAGCCATCAGGTCCTTCTGTCTCCACCGTCTGCGTAGTCTTGAAGTGCTTGGGAGGGCAATAAGACAGGCAGAGCTTTCCAAAGATGTAATACGGTGACTCACATTTTGTACATAACCCATTGCTGCCCCAGGTCAAACAGTCTCTCCTTACAGACCTCTGGATTCTTCTGGCCATCATGTCTTCTTCTGTACCATACAGAATCAGCCTGAAATTATGAAGAAAGACCAGTCTTTGTACCCATCGGCGCTGGTATCCTTTTTAAAAAATTTATATTTTTATGTTTCAAGAAGAAACCGTTTCTTATGTGTTACAAAAATGTTGATCACTGAACATGTATTATTATTTGTAATCTCAATAAGAATATGCAATAGACAATTGCTGTTTTCTGTTGGCCTGAAAGAGTTATTTCTAATGTTTTAAACATATATAAATACATACATTTCTCTATCATTCTATCCCAATCATCCTCATGGAGGGGGCCTAGGGTTTTCTGTCGGGGCGAGTTAACTGTCTTATATTATGTTCTATATCGCCCAGGGAGAAAAAATGAAAAAAAGTAAAGAGGAAACCCAGAGTCAGAGCGGGAAAGATTAACATTCTTAGAATTTGGGCCTTTTTTAGTTAATAATTTCCTCTAAACCAGCCACAAGGGCTGATTTCCATGGCTCCCAAATTTTATAAAATGTAACAACATTATTGATTTTGGAGAAATAGCCTCTTTCCATTGAATATTGGTATTGAATTTGATTAAAGACTAACTTCCAACTAATTCTATCTTCTTTTCTCCACTGTCTGGTCATACACATCTTAACCGCAAGGAGAACATGAACAATAAAGATATTTTGTTTTACCGAAAATTTGTCTAGACCCAGCAGGGGATATCCTGTTCTCCGATGACCTTCCGGGTTACGTCAACAGTGACGCACCCCGGAAGGGAATGCCTGATCGCGTGGCCGGGTAGTTTAAAATAGAACAGCTTTCCAGCTTTCATGCCGGAAGCTGTTACATCAAGTCAGACAGCAGAAAGCCGGCGATGCCAGCTTCTTCTGTCAGTCCAGGCTGTCAAATGACGTGCAGCAGCAGGCATGTGTCCCTGACGCTGCAAGAAGGGCTGGACGTACCGGTATGTCCATAGGGGATTCTTGAGAGGCGTTTTTTGGACGTCCCGGTACGTCCATAGGGGATTGAAGGGGTTAACCAGAGAAAAAAGAAAAATAAATAAATAAAGCCCGACGTTCGCAACATTAGAAAACACGAGTAGCTCAGTACAGTTTTTAAAATACTTGTGTGAGACGCCCATCGGACAGCATCCTCACATCCCCACACGTTCATTGGCTCACATTAACACAGGAGCTTAAATGAGCTGAAAGGAGATTTCTCTCCTCGTTGGTACATAACGTCACACCTCCAGGGTTTGCAGCAAGCAGGCAGCCGACACGTTTCCTTACTTTTAGTCTTAACAGACCGATGTTTAGACTAGACCGGCACTTATCATCATGTAACCAATAGTGCCCTGACAGAGCATCAGTGATCTACTTCAGAAAATATTTTAAATACCAGCTCAATAAAGAAATTATAATGGTATATGTTCTGCCCCAAATCATGTATTCAATTTTCTCATATGATGGCTAAATCTTTATGTATAATTAAAATTAAAAGATATATCCCATGTAACACATATGACACATTGTATCCATGTCTATCCAGTACTTGTTTCAAAATATTAATAGTTCGCAAATTATGTACTTTATATGGTTTATCTAAATATTTCCATTACGTGATTCGGACGAGCCTGCTTCTACAGTTTTTTATATAATTGTTTTTCTTTTAAATCAATTGTTTCTTTTAAATATGTCTTAATTACCTTACAATAGCTTATCACATACATACACTCAGAGCCGGCCTTAGGTGTTCTGGCACCCTGTGCGAACTACACCTCTGGTGCCCCCTCTCGTCCCCCAAAAAAGAAAGGAAAAAAATCTTGTAACAAACAAATAGCTTTCATTAAACAAAACAGCTAATCTGCTGTAACAAAAACAATTTTTTAAACCCTGCTACCACACCAAAAAAAATTGCCACACTGACTGCAGATTAGGGGAAGACTGAAAATCACATGTTAACTCAGCGATAATGGTATAGATCAAATAAACAGAATCAGACATACAAACCCTCTATTTGTAGGTATACAATAATAATGTAAGGAAACATAGCGTACCAGATACAGATCGACAGAATAACACACACCCAGCTTTGCAGGTATAAATATATTGGAATTCACATATAAACTCAGCATTAAAGGTATAGATAACCCCCTAAATTACAGCATAGATCACAGGTCACACACCCCAAAGCCAGCCCTGGCGTCCTCATTGCCCACATAGAACCTGATCAGCACCCAGATTACACACATATTACAGCCCAGCCTGAGCCAACTTTTTCCCCAAACAGCCCAGTATAAGACATCTTTGTCTGCAAACTATGTACCCCCTCTTATCACTATCCTTCCCCCCTCTGCCCCTTCTCACTGCCCCCCCTCTGCCACTTCTCACTGCCTCCCCCTCTGCCACTTCTCACTGCCTCTCCCTCTGCCACTTCTCACTGCCCACCTCTGCCACTTCTCACTGCCCCCCCTCTGCCACTTCTCACTGCACCCCCCTCTGCCACTTCTCACTGCCTCCCCCTCTGCCACTTCTCACTGCCTCCCCCTCTGCCACTTCTCACTGCCCACCTCTGCCACTTCTCACTGCCCCCCCCTCTGACACTTCTCACTGCCTCCCCCTCTGCCACTTCTCACTGCCTCACCTGCTGTGCCACTTCTCACTGCCCCCCCTCTGCCACTTCTCACTGCCCCCCCCTCTGCCACTTCTCACTGCACCCCCCTCTGCCACTTCTCACTGCCTCCCCCTCTGCCACTTCTCACTGCCACCCCCTCTGCCACTTCTTACTGCCTCCCCCTCTGCCACTTCTCACTGCCTCCCCCTCTGCCACTTCTCACTGCCTCCCCCTCTGCCACTTCTCACTGCCTTCCCGCGCTCTGTCACTTCTCACTGCCCCCCCCCTCCCTATCTACCCCCTCTCCCTACTTCTCGTTATAATTGCTTACCTTGTTGCCGGCGTCCGTCTTCCCACTTTGCCGTGATGCGCGCTTCACAGCTGAGCGCCGAAATATGACGTCATATTCCGGCGCTCACCAGGAAACGCCGGCGCCGCGACGGAGAAGAGTGAGGTGTGCCGAGCGGTTGCTGAAAACTTCATGAACGATCGCTCGGCGCCCCTGTTTCTCTTCCGCATTAAATAAAGTTGTTAAAGAAAGACGATGTTTCTATTCCTGACTCCAGGGCAGGCGCCCCTGCTGCCACAGCGCACAGGTAGCACACCCCTAAGACCTGCCCTGCAAACACTGTTACTTGTTGATTAATATTGTTGTTTTAAATTATTTTATGTAAGACAATGACTGCCACACACAACAGGGAAAGATATACATCCGAGACATTTCTGTATATTAAGTGCAAAGTAAATGGTATGCCTTAGCAAGAGCAGAAAGGACAAAATGTGGACTACTAGTTATTCAATAGTCCCATATAATTCACTGTCCCTTTCCTTCTATTTGGGGATCTTCCTCCAATCAAACTTTAAATAAAAAAGACCTCCGAATTTCAGCCGAAACGAACCGCCAGAAAACAAAATTTCTCAAAATGTTTTTAGTGTTGCGGAAAACCTTGATGTAAAGGCATTGCAACGTCAGCTGAGCGAAGAAAGCGGTTGCTTTCTGAGCTTGTTGAACCCCATGATGGGCCAGGCACGTCAATTGTCGCTGTCATCTGTGTGATTTCTCATCAAGGCATTAATCATAACTCTAAGAGCAAATCTGAGGTCGCCCAATAATTTTTCATCCTCCAAGCATTCTGTAAATTAAATTAAATTCAATTTATTTTTATATCTTTACATTTTCAAAGGAATCCTACATATTATGTTTGTACAACAAACTAGGCAACAATGTGCAATGTCATTCAGCAGTTGCTAAGGCCAGTAAGGTATTGTCATGTATAAAAAGGAGCATCAATTCGCGGGATAAAAATATAATTGTGCCTCTTTATAAATCAATGGTAAGACCACACCTTGAAAATGCTGTGCAATTTTGGCCAATTATTCTAAAGAAGGATTTTATAACACTACAAAAAAGGCAGAGATGGGCTACAAAATTAATTACATGGAATGGAACTCTTTAGTTATTTAGAAAGGTTAAAAAAAGTAAATATTTTTAGTTTAGAAGAATGGAGCCTCGGAGGGGATATGATAACATAAATATATTCAGGGCCAAAACAAACCATTGTCTGGAAATCTATTCAAAAACAGGACTATGCATAGGACACGGGGTCACGCGTTTAGACTGGAAGAAAGGAGATTTAGTCTAAGGCAGAGGAAAGGTTTTTTACAGTAAGAACAATAAGGATGCGGAATTCTCTGCCTGCAGAGGTAGTTTAAACAGCAACTGGATGAATACATCCAAAAATATAATATTCAGGGATATCATTTTTAAATTATGGGGAAATAGCTTCTTGATCCAAGGAAAGATCTGACTGCTATTCTGGGATCAAGAAGGATTCCCCCCCCCCCTAGTTTTTGCAAAATTGGAAAGAGCTACAAACTGGATTTTTAGTCCCTTCTTTTAGATTAACAGCAATTAACAGATGTGGGAAAGGCTAAACTTGAAGGACGCATGTCTTTTTCAGACTATGTAACTATGCAATACAAATGTGTGAAATAAACTAACAAGACAAACGTGTCTCTAAGCATTGCAGCCGTCCAAAGCTCCCCTGTTGAGCATATTTGTCTGTTTTCACAAATACTACCTTTTCCCAGAAATTATCTTCAGTTACACAACTAATAAGTCAGTGATGCAGTGAATTGTTTTGGAACGCATGATTTTTATTATTAATCCACGTATGATAAATCAGATCGGATATGTCAAATCAGAGATGGTGTCACACTATTCCCTCCCCAAGAGTGTGGCCATATCAACTATCAAGTAAGTCACATCAAAATGACCTTTTTCATTGTCAAGTCTCTGTATCATTGCTAGGCTGGGTCTTTGCTCTTCCTTGTGGTTTTAGTCCTCATCGCTATATGAAGGTTGGAGAAGCTGAGATTCTGCTCCCTGTTCAGCTTCCACCTCATCATTAGGAGCACAGAGCTTACCCTTCTCTACGTCAAAAGACTGAGCTTTGTTTACAGTTCTTCTCCGGAGAAGCCAGCAAATGAAAAACAGCTTCGCTATCGAGACTACAGTAGCCCCGCTTATAACTACAGCCATGGCTATAGTTTCAGGTGCCAGGGTGGTGCTAAGGTCTGTACTTGGAGATTGAGCCTGTGAGCAGGAATGGCTTTTGGCGTTGTAGGTGGATAAAGGTGAGCAGGAAGTGCAATTATTGTCCGACTTCCCGTTACAGGTGTTACAGGATGGATGGCAAGCAGCACAAATACGGGTAAAGCCATCAGATCCTTCTGTCTCCACCGTCTGCGTAGTCTTGAAGTGCTTGGGAGGGCAATAAGACAGGCAGAGCTTTCCAAAGATGTAATACGGTGACTCACATTTTGTACATAACCCATTGCTGTCAAAGGTCAAACAGTCTCTCCTTACAGACCTCTGGATTCTTCTGGCCATCATGTCTTCTTCTGTACCATACAGAATCAGCCTGAAATTATTAAGAAATCCATGGTTCCTATAGCCTCCCTTGTTTAAAAGTTCCAAGGTCCAAATGCCCTGTGGATTTTCATCCCAAGTGTGTGTCGTCATGAAAGACCAGTCTTTGTACCCATCGGTGCTGGTATCATATGCTCTCAAAGCCATCAACACAGAACGGGTGCCCATAGGGCTGGTGAGAGAGATTTCCAGGTCACCTCTGCGACTATAACTTAGGGAGATTTGGGCTTGGACATGTTCCAGGGACACTATGTGGTTGCGGGAACCATGACAGGCAGTCACATTCACGGTCACCAGTAGGTTAGAATCCAGTTTTTGTGGGGTGTTTACAACCTCAATCAGGCACTTTCTTTGAGGCCGAGTTGTCTCCCACATTTTAGCCAGCTCTACTACTTGTCCAGCGTTCAGGAGCCCATAGCCATAATGGTGGCTGACTTTTCGTCCAACTCCATTTGATACCCAGTCTTCAGCAGTCAGGTGGGTGGGATTGGATGATCTTACTACAATATGCTGTAAATCCCTCCATGTTAGAGCTGGGTTTGCCTCCAATGCGAGAGCTAGAATTCCAGTAGCAAGCGGTGCAGAAGCTGAAGTGCCAGTATACTGATCTGTGCACTTGTGACGAATATCAGTGCTGACAATCTTCCCTTCGTTGTTGATGCCGCTGCTGTATGTAGTGGTGAGTAAGGCTGAGCATGCCTCACTGTACCACGGGACCTTTCCATATTCTGTGGTACTACCCACAGAAATGGTGTAGATGCTGTTAGAGTACCCATCAGCATTGCAGTTGTCATAATGCAATCCACCATTTCCAGATGCCCAAACAAAGACAGATCCAAGGCCACCTCGACCATTCGCTATTCCTTTAACGAAAGCCTCAGAAGCAAGCACTCCTGGTCCGTCTACAATCTCACCATCATCGTCAGGGCCCCAGCTGGCACTATAAATGTCAATATGCTGTGGGTTTAGACTCAGTGACTGAGCTTCGATAATATCTGTGATCAACCCGTCCAGCATCCGCACACCGCCTATTGCAGCATTGTAGGCGATTCCGGCGCCACAAATACCATTATTGGCAACTGCAGCCACCTCACCTGCACAGCGGGTCCCGTGGTGGTTCTCATTGGATGGGTCATATCGGGGCTGAGGGTCAGGATCATTACTGTTAAAGTCATAACTTGCCATTGGATCATAGTTCTGTGCCAGATCAGGGTGGTCCTTTTCAAGTCCATCATCCACAATGGTCACAACCACACCCCTTCCAGTGTACCCATGGCTCCAAGCAGTCAGAACGCCTAAGTCAGGATTGCCATTTTTATTCAGGTACCACTGCTTGCGGAACAGGGGGTCTGTTGGCTCCGGATAAGTTTGTCTTTTCTTCCTTCTCTTCAAGGTCTGCTGCTCAAACCAACTAATCTTGGGTTCTTTCTTCAGCTGAACATGCCTACCCCAGTGAGGGCTGAAAGATTTCTTTTGTATGCTCCGATGGACTAGATGGTAGAAATCACTACCAAGCACCACTTCCCCAAGATTGATGAAACCAAATTTCCTTGCTATGCGTTCTGCCTCTGCAGAGCCATCAGGTATGCGCACTGCCCAGCTATTTGTATACAGTTCAAGAGCAAAGAGCGCATGGATCCCGACAGCTACAATCAAAACCAAAGCGATTCTCCACATTTTGCAACGTGAGTTTAAACAAAACTCTGTGTTTTTCACCACCAGTGTTTATATAGCCACTGCTCACCAGTAGTGTCTCAATAAGAGTGTTTGGCAGCAGCAGTGACGCAGTAACAGAATGTGGCAGCAGCACTGTCACAATAACAGGGTGTGGCACATGGACAGCTTACATCACAATAGCAGGGGGAGGGGCATGAAACTCTCAGTGACCAGCCAGCCAACAAAGTAATGCTTACAATGATAGTGTCAATATGTTATATACATACATACCTATACATACTACTGTTCAAAGGTTTGCAATCACTGAGATGTTTTGATTAAAAAAGAAAACTTCTAGCTGTAACATACTTGCAGAAGGGTTTTTTAATGACCAATTGTCATTAGAATGTACATTAACTGGACATATTTCCCAGCTTTAATAAATATTTATATTGTTATTTACTACTAAAGTAAACATGTTAAATAAATGAATTCCTTTTTGAAAATACTTTTGCAGTACTGTACTGTTTCTATAGTTTCTTGGTGAGGCTGCTTAATTTGTGAGGCTGTCTCATCTGTCTTCACACTCAGCTGTCTGTTCAGCACTGGAGGGGTTAATGTTCGCTTCCAGCCTTCCCCAGTGCCCAATACCGACCTCCATGCTTGGGTAGCTCTGAAACCAGGGGCATTGCTAGGTCTCAAAAAAATCCAGGGCTACAGCCCATAGCAGATAAAATAGCAGTGGAGTCCACTTTTGCAGTGGTTACTGTGCATACAGCACACACACATTATACATATATATATATATATATATATATATATATATACACACACATTTTTCCTATTACCCAGATTACACACAGACACAGGACTCACCCAGATTGCACACACAGTGGTCTCCTCTCTGATTTTCAGGTCTCCACTCAGTCTCGCTCAGGCACAAAAAGAGGCTCAAAACTAAACCAAATAACTGCAGGATTCTCAGGGGTAATCAAACCCTAATGATAACCGATCTCAGACAAGTATCTAATATCCTGCCAATAAAACATAACTTTTATTTGTAATGGTAGCCTGTAAGAGCAATACAATGTATCTAAAAAGTGGCCGTCTCTGCTCTACATAGAGGTTTCTAATGACAGACACTATGTATGACTATTCACCCTGCTGCTCCTCCCTACACCCTAAACTGCCTCTATATAACAAAGCTTCTCTCCCATAGTGACATACTTCCTAGCAGAAGATGTAAAGGGTGCCCAAACCTGTCAGTCTGTCTCGCTTAAAAACATCCTAGGATTGCCTTAACCAGAGAAAAAAGAAAAATAAATAAACTAACCCTGACGTTCAAAACATTTAAAAACGCGAGTAGCTTGGTACAGTTTTTAAAATACTTGCGTGAGACGCCCATTGGACAGCATCCTCACATCCCCACACAGCAGATTTCTCTCCTCGTTGGTACATAACGTCACACCTCCAGGGTTTTTAAATCTTTTAAATCAATTGTTTCTTTTACATATGTCTTAATGACCTTACAACAGATACATACACTGTTACTCGTTAATTAATATTGTTGTTTTAAATTATTTTATGTAAGACAATGACTGCCACACACAACAGGGAAAGATATACATCCGAGACATTTCTGTATATTAAGTGCAGACTAAATGGTATGCCTTAGCAAGAGCAGAAAGGACAAAATGTGGACTACTAGTTATTCAATAGTCCCATATAATTCACTGTCCCTTTCCTTCTATTTGGGGATCTTTCTCAAATCAAATTTTGGAACAGATGCCAAGGCCGATCCTGTGTGGTTGCAGTGCATCATCCTCCTTAGAATGCCCCCGAAATGTTGTCCCAAATAAAAAAGACCTCCAAATTTAGCCGAAACGAACAGCCAGAAAACAAAATTTCTCAAAATGTTTTTAGTGTTGCGGAAAACCTTGATGTAAAGGCATTGCAACGACAGCTGAGCGAAGAAAGCGGTTCATTTCTGAGCCTTTTGAATCCCGTGATGGGCCAGGCACGTCAATTGTCGCTGTCATCTGTGTGATTTTTCATCAAGGCGTTAATCATAACTCTAAGAGCAAATCTGAGGTCGCCCAATACTTTTTCATCCCCCACACATTCTGTGAATTAAACTTTTATTTCTTTATATCTTTACCATTCTCAAAGGAATCCTACATATTTTGTTTGTACAACAAACTAGGCAACAATGTGTGTGAATTAAAGGTCGAATTCTCCTCAGAAAGAGTTTCCTTTCTTCAGATCATGCGCATAATCGAGACAAGGCACGCAGCAAACATAAGTCGAAACGTTGTCTACTTACATGTTTAGATTGCATGGTTTATATAGCATCTTATCTACTTCTAATGATATATCCTGATTGGTCACTTTTCAAGCAGTTAATGCCTTTTAAGCTGCATAATTAAGAATGGCCTATACTTGACCCTTTGCATACATTCAAAGAAGCATGGAGTAGATGTCTTGGCACAGTTTCAAGGATAACATATTTTTATATATATATATATATATATATATATATATATATATATATATCATAAGTCCTCGGCAACTTGGAACTGCAGCTACTATAGTCATAGTAATTATTCCGGACATTATGATTCCTGACTATCGCCAAAACCATCCTTCTAACCAAGAGGTGAACACATCATGTATCCCTGCATTCTCGACAAGTTCATTTGATAAGGATGTTAGTCCTTCGAGTGCTTTGGTGATGCTCCCATCAGGGGTGGTATTATTTGGTGGCCAATAGCATGTCCAAGCCCATTCGATTCTGCCAGGCCATAAGGGAGGTCGCATCCAGTTGCTCATGTATTCCATAGTGAATCAGATAATTCCTTATAATTAAAATAGCTTCCATTTCCCAGATGTTCCTTACAGGTGTAATTTCCTTCATACAGTTGCACTGCTGGAGGTAATTGAGCCCTTTTAACCTTGGGAAACAACAAGTCTAATGTATGACAAGTTCCATTTCCAGGTGAAGTATAAGTGTCATTAAACAATTGTATCATATAATCCTATTGGATCATTTTCTTTTGTTAATGGAAATGGCACCATAGCCAACTGCGGACGGGCTTCTGCACAGACTATACAATTCTCTTTGTTTAGACTTTTTACAGTAAATCGAAGCCATTCCAACCAAATGTTATCTCCATGGAACTGCTTCCAAGGCAATGTAATCAATAGAACTCAAATTGGTATACCGAATTACCCGTCTCAACTTCCTCAATTTGTTTTTCTTCCTGGATCTGTAACTCTTTTTCTGCTTGGACCTTATCTTCTGGAAAGGATAAAAAAAGAAATTTCCCTGTGGGTCCCAATCTGAAATCCACACACATATGGTATATAGTCTCTCATCCGTCTTCATAGGTTCTTTCAAGGTAAATAGCAATTTGTTACAATTATCAAAGGTTGTACATTCAGATTGTAATCTTTTTACAGAAAATCTTGTTTTAATCTAACTCGCTCTTGCCTCGGGTAAATTATATCCCAAATCTGGACTAGCTGTTGTCCGCATAGCATAATCCTAACCGAGGCATGTTATATTTCGTTTCCCGGGGGCTTTTCGGGCATCCAACATATATATACATGGGCCTTAGCGTACTTTCTTGCTTGCCCTATATTTTCGCAATGAATCAATTTACACAGATCAATGACAATAGAACTACCCCCTGTTTTTTTGCTCTGCTATCTTCCCATCTAGTCACCTTCTTGTTCCCATCCAACTTAGCATTAGCATCAGAATAAGGAATTATTGAAAAGGCATCAGTCACTACCCAACAAACTTTAAGCAGGCACCACCTCTTCATCCTACCTGGCCGTCAACTCAGGGTTCGGGGAATGGATTTCTTCACTGGCTTGAGACGAGTCCAACCTATTGTCTGGACCCCCCTTTGTACCCAGACTTAATGAGTGACTACCAGCAAGTGGTGTTACCTTCTTACAGTGCGACTGATGTATCCAACAACTCCTTTTGGCTATTTTACACGCAGTGGGGGTGGTTAATAAAACTTGATACGGTCCTTCACACCTTGGTGATGACCAGTTCTTCCATTTGATTATCCTTACTAAGTCAGTGATGTAGTGAATTGTTTTGGAAAGAACAGTTTTTATTATTAATCCACGTATGATACATCATATCAGATGTGCTGTCCTTAGGACATATGATTAACCCCTTAAGGACAATGGGCGGTCCCTAAACCCATTTAAAACAATGCATTTTGAGCCCGTAGATGTATGGGCTTTGTCATTAAGGGGTTAAGAAATGTTTGTGTATTACATTTAAGATCTATTATGATGTCCTATTATGTATAGTATTATAGATGTTGGTGCCATCTGGTGGCTATTTGCTGTAATCACCAGCCTTTAATACTTGAGCATCTTAGCCCTGCATCCCAGGAGTTGCATAATGCTGGAGGCTGTAAAGAGCGAATTTCCTTTCCTGTCCCTGCCAGGGTGGATGGAGTGGTACTAAGGTCTGTACTTGGAGACTGAGCCTGTGAGCATGAATTGTTTTCGGCGTTGTAGGTGGACAAAGGTGAGCAGGAAGTGCAATTATTGTCCGACTTCCTGTTACAGGTGTTACAGGATGGATGGCAAGCAGCACAAATACGGGTAAAGCCATCAGGTCCTTCTGTCTCCACCGTCTGCGTAGTCTTGAAGTGCTTGGGAGGGCAATAAGACAGGCAGAGCTTTCCAAAGATGTAATACGGTGACTCACATTTTGTACATAACCCATTGCTGCCCCAGGTCAAACAGTCTCTCCTTACAGACCTCTGGATTCTTCTGGCCATCATGTCTTCTTCTGTACCATACAGAATCAGCCTGAAATTATGAAGAAAGACCAGTCTTTGTACCCATCGGCGCTGGTATCCTTTTTAAAAAATTTATATTTTTATGTTTCAAGAAGAAACCGTTTCTTATGTGTTACAAAAATGTTGATCACTGAACATGTATTATTATTTGTAATCTCAATAAGAATATGCAATAGACAATTGCTGTTTTCTGTTGGCCTGAAAGAGTTATTTCTAATGTTTTAAACATATATAAATACATACATTTCTCTATCATTCTATCCCAATCATCCTCATGGAGGGGGCCTAGGGTTTTCTGTCGGGGCGAGTTAACTGTCTTATATTATGTTCTATATCGCCCAGGGAGAAAAAATGAAAAAAAGTAAAGAGGAAACCCAGAGTCAGAGCGGGAAAGATTAACATTCTTAGAATTTGGGCCCTTTTTAGTTAATAATTTCCTCTAAACCAGCCACAAGGGCTGATTTCCATGGCTCCCAAATTTTATAAAATGTAACAACATTATTGATTTTGGAGAAATAGCCTCTTTCCATTGAATATTGGTATTGAATTTGATTAAAGACTAACTTCCAACTAATTCTATCTTCTTTTCTCCACTGTCTGGTCATACACATCTTAACCGCAAGGAGAACATGAACAATAAAGATATTTTGTTTTACCGAAAATTTGTCTAGACCCAGCAGGGGATATCCTGTTCTCCGATGACCTTCCGGGTTACGTCAACAGTGACGCACCCCGGAAGGGAATGCCTGATCGCGTGGCCGGGTAGTTTAAAATAGAACAGCTTTCCAGCTTTCATGCCGGAAGCTGTTACATCAAGTCAGACAGCAGAAAGCCGGCGATGCCAGCTTCTTCTGTCAGTCCAGGCTGTCAAATGACGTGCAGCAGCAGGCATGTGTCCCTGACGCTGCAAGAAGGGCTGGACGTACCGGTATGTCCATAGGGGATTCTTGAGAGGCGTTTTTTGGACGTCCCGGTACGTCCATAGGGGATTGAAGGGGTTAACCAGAGAAAAAAGAAAAATAAATAAATAAAGCCCGACGTTCGCAACATTAGAAAACACGAGTAGCTCAGTACAGTTTTTAAAATACTTGTGTGAGACGCCCATCGGACAGCATCCTCACATCCCCACACGTTCATTGGCTCACATTAACACAGGAGCTTAAATGAGCTGAAAGGAGATTTCTCTCCTCGTTGGTACATAACGTCACACCTCCAGGGTTTGCAGCAAGCAGGCAGCCGACATGTTTCCTTACTTTTAGTCTTAACAGACCGATGTTTAGACTAGACCGGCACTTATCATCATGTAACCAATAGTGCCCTGACAGAGCATCAGTGATCTACTTCAGAAAATATTTTAAATACCAGCTCAATAAAGAAATTATAATGGTATATGTTCTGCCCCAAATCATGTATTCAATTTTCTCATATGATGGCTAAATCTTTATGTATAATTAAAATTAAAAGATATATCCCATGTAACACATATGACACATTGTATCCATGTCTATCCAGTACTTGTTTCAAAATATTAATAGTTCGCAAATTATGTACTTTATATGGTTTATCTAAATATTTCCATTACGTGATTCGGACGAGCCTGCTTCTACAGTTTTTTATATAATTGTTTTTCTTTTAAATCAATTGTTTCTTTTAAATATGTCTTAATTACCTTACAATAGCTTATCACATACATACACTCAGAGCCGGCCTTAGGTGTTCTGGCACCCTGTGCGAACTACACCTCTGGTGCCCCCTCTCGTCCCCCAAAAAAGAAAGGAAAAAAATCTTGTAACAAACAAATAGCTTTCATTAAACAAAACAGCTAATCTGCTGTAACAAAAACAATTTTTTAAACCCTGCTACCACACCAAAAAAAATTGCCACACTGACTGCAGATTAGGGGAAGACTGAAAATCACATGTTAACTCAGCGATAATGGTATAGATCAAATAAACAGAATCAGACATACAAACCCTCTATTTGTAGGTATACAATAATAATGTAAGGAAACATAGCGTACCAGATACAGATCGACAGAATAACACACACCCAGCTTTGCAGGTATAAATATATTGGAATTCACATATAAACTCAGCATTAAAGGTATAGATAACCCCCTAAATTACAGCATAGATCACAGGTCACACACCCCAAAGCCAGCCCTGGCGTCCTCATTGCCCACATAGAACCTGATCAGCACCCAGATTACACACATATTACAGCCCAGCCTGAGCCAACTTTTTCCCCAAACAGCCCAGTATAAGACATCTTTGTCTGCAAACTATGTACCCCCTCTTATCACTATCCTTCCCCCCTCTGCCCCTTCTCACTGCCCCCCCTCTGCCACTTCTCACTGCCTCCCCCTCTGCCACTTCTCACTGCCTCTCCCTCTGCCACTTCTCACTGCCCACCTCTGCCACTTCTCACTGCCCCCCCTCTGCCACTTCTCACTGCACCCCCCTCTGCCACTTCTCACTGCCTCCCCCTCTGCCACTTCTCACTGCCTCCCCCTCTGCCACTTCTCACTGCCCACCTCTGCCACTTCTCACTGCCCCCCCCTCTGACACTTCTCACTGCCTCCCCCTCTGCCACTTCTCACTGCCTCACCTGCTGTGCCACTTCTCACTGCCCCCCCTCTGCCACTTCTCACTGCCCCCCCCTCTGCCACTTCTCACTGCACCCCCCTCTGCCACTTCTCACTGCCTCCCCCTCTGCCACTTCTCACTGCCACCCCCTCTGCCACTTCTTACTGCCTCCCCCTCTGCCACTTCTCACTGCCTCCCCCTCTGCCACTTCTCACTGCCTCCCCCTCTGCCACTTCTCACTGCCTTCCCGCGCTCTGTCACTTCTCACTGCCCCCCCCCTCCCTATCTACCCCCTCTCCCTACTTCTCGTTATAATTGCTTACCTTGTTGCCGGCGTCCGTCTTCCCACTTTGCCGTGATGCGCGCTTCACAGCTGAGCGCCGAAATATGACGTCATATTCCGGCGCTCACCAGGAAACGCCGGCGCCGCGACGGAGATCGACGCCTCGCGTAGAAGAGTGAGGTGTGCCGAGCGGTTGCTGAAAACTTCATGAACGATCGCTCGGCGCCCCTGTTTCTCTTCCGCATTAAATAAAGTTGTTAAAGAAAGACGATGTTTCTATTCCTGACTCCAGGGCAGGCGCCCCTGCTGCCACAGCGCACAGGTAGCACACCCCTAAGACCTGCCCTGCAAACACTGTTACTTGTTGATTAATATTGTTGTTTTAAATTATTTTATGTAAGACAATGACTGCCACACACAACAGGGAAAGATATACATCCGAGACATTTCTGTATATTAAGTGCAAAGTAAATGGTATGCCTTAGCAAGAGCAGAAAGGACAAAATGTGGACTACTAGTTATTCAATAGTCCCATATAATTCACTGTCCCTTTCCTTCTATTTGGGGATCTTCCTCCAATCAAACTTTAAATAAAAAAGACCTCCGAATTTCAGCCGAAACGAACCGCCAGAAAACAAAATTTCTCAAAATGTTTTTAGTGTTGCGGAAAACCTTGATGTAAAGGCATTGCAACGTCAGCTGAGCGAAGAAAGCGGTTGCTTTCTGAGCTTGTTGAACCCCATGATGGGCCAGGCACGTCAATTGTCGCTGTCATCTGTGTGATTTCTCATCAAGGCATTAATCATAACTCTAAGAGCAAATCTGAGGTCGCCCAATAATTTTTCATCCTCCAAGCATTCTGTAAATTAAATTAAATTAAATTTATTTTTATATCTTTACATTTTCAAAGGAATCCTACATATTTTGTTTGTACAACAAACTAGGCAACAATGTGCAATGTCAGTCAGCAGTTGCTAAGGCCAGTAAGGTATTGTCATGTATAAAAAGGAGCATCAATTCGCGGGATAAAAATATAATTGTGCCTCTTTATAAATCAATGGTAAGACCACACCTTGAAAATGCTGTGCAATTTTGGCTACAAAATTAATTACATGGAATGGAACTCTTTAGTTATTTAGAAAGGTTAAAAAAAGTAAATATTTTTAGTTTAGAAGAATGGAGCCTTGGAGGGGATATGATAACATAAATATATTCAGGGCCAAAACAAACCATTGTCTGGAAATCTATTCAAAAACAGGACTATGCATAGGACACGGGGTCACGCGTTTAGACTGGAAGAAAGGAGATTTAGTCTAAGGCAGAGGAAAGGTTTTTTACAGTAAGGACAATAAGGATGTGGAATTCTCTGCCTGCAGAGGTAGTTTAAACAGCAACTGGATGAATACATGCAAAAATATAATATTCAGGGATATCATTTTTAAATTATGGGGAAATAGCTTCTTGATCCAAGGAAAGATCTGACTGCTATTCTGGGATCAAGAAGGATTCCCCCCCCCCTAGTTTTTGCAAAATTAGAAAGGGCTACAAACTGGATTTTTAGTCCCTTCTTTTGGATTAACAGCAATTAACAGATGTGGGAAAGGCTAAACTTGATGGACGCATGTCTTTTTTCAGACTATGTAACTATGCAATACAAATGTGTGAAATAAACTAACAAGACAAACGTGTCTCTAAGCATTGCAGCCGTCCAAAGCTTCCCTGTTATATTTGTCTGTTTTCACAAATACTACCTTTTCCCAGAAATTATCTTCAGTTACACAACTAATAAGTCAGTGATGCAGTGAATTGTTTTGGAACGCATGATTTTTATTATTAATCCACGTATGATAAATCAGATCGGATATGTCAAATCAGAGATGGCGTCACGCTATTCCCTCCCCAAGAGTGTGGCCATATCAACTATCAAGTAAGTCACATCAAAATGACCTTTTTCATTGTCAAGTCTCTGTATCATTGCCAGGCTGGGTCTTTGCTCTTCCTTGTGGTTTTAGTCCTCATCGCTATATGAAGGTTGGAGAAGCTGAGATTCTGCTCCCTGTTCAGCTTCCACCTCATCATTAGGAGCACAGAGCTTACCCTTCTCTACGTCAAAAGACTGAGCTTTGTTTACAGTTCTTCTCCGGAGAAGCCAGCAAATGAAAAACAGCTTCGCTATCGAGACTACAGTAGCCCCGCTTATAACTACAGCCATGGCTATAGTTTCAGGTGCCAGGGTGGTGCTAAGGTCTGTACTTGGAGATTGAGCCTGTGAGCAGGAATGGCTTTTGGCGTTGTAGGTGGATAAAGGTGAGCAGGAAGTGCAATTATTGTCCGACTTCCCGTTACAGGTGTTACAGGATGGATGGCAAGCAGCACAAATACGGGTAAAGCCATCAGATCCTTCTGTCTCCACCGTCTGCGTAGTCTTGAAGTGCTTGGGAGGGCAATAAGACAGGCAGAGCTTTCCAAAGATGTAATACGGTGACTCACATTTTGTACATAACCCATTGCTGTCAAAGGTCAAACAGTCTCTCCTTACAGACCTCTGGATTCTTCTGGCCATCATGTCTTCTTCTGTACCATACAGAATCAGCCTGAAATTATTAAGAAATCCATGGTTCCTATAGCCTCCCTTGTTTAAAAGTTCCAAGGTCCAAATGCCCTGTGGATTTTCATCCCAAGTGTGTGTCGTCATGAAAGACCAGTCTTTGTACCCATCGGTGCTGGTATCATATGCTCTCAAAGCCATCAACACAGAACGGGTGCCCATAGGGCTGGTGAGAGAGATTTCCAGGTCACCTCTGCGACTATAACTTAGGGAGATTTGGGCTTGGACATGTTCCAGGGACACTATGTGGTTGCGGGAACCATGACAGGCAGTCACATTCACGGTCACCAGTAGGTTAGAATCCAGTTTTTGTGGGGTGTTTACAACCTCAATCAGGCACTTTCTTTGAGGCCGAGTTGTCTCCCACATTTTAGCCAGCTCTACTACTTGTCCAGCATTCAGGAGCCCATAGCCATAATGGTGGCTGACTTTTCGTCCAACTCCATTTGATACCCAGTCTTCAGCAGTCAGGTGGGTGGGATTGGATGATCTTACTACAATATGCTGTAAATCCCTCCATGTTAGAGCTGGGTTTGCCTCCAATGCGAGAGCTAGAATTCCAGTAGCAAGCGGTGCAGAAGCTGAAGTGCCAGTATACTGATCTGTGCACTTGTGACGAATATCAGTGCTGACGATCTTCCCTTCGTTGTTGATGCCGCTGCTGTATGTAGTGGTGAGTAAGGCTGAGCATGCCTCACTGTACCACGGGACCTTTCCATATTCTGTGGTACTACCCACAGAAATGGTGTAGATGCTGTTAGAGTACCCATCAGCATTGCAGTTGTCATAATGCAATCCACCATTTCCAGATGCCCAAACAAAGACAGATCCAAGGCCACCTCGACCATTCGCTATTCCTTTAACGAAAGCCTCAGAAGCAAGCACTCCTGGTCCGTCTACAATCTCACCATCATCGTCAGGGCCCCAGCTGGCACTATAAATGTCAATATGCTGTGGGTTTAGACTCAGTGACTGAGCTTCGATAATATCTGTGATCAACCCGTCCAGCATCCGCACACCGCCTATTGCAGCATTGTAGGCGATTCCGGCGCCACAAATACCATTATTGGCAACTGCAGCCACCTCACCTGCACAGCGGGTCCCGTGGTGGTTCTCATTTGATGGGTCATATCGGGGCTGAGGGTCAGGATCATTACTGTTAAAGTCATAACTTGCCATTGGATCATAGTTCTGTGCCAGATCAGGGTGGTCCTTTTCAAGTCCATCATCCACAATGGTCACAACCACACCCCTTCCAGTGTACCCATGGCTCCAAGCAGTCAGAACGCCTAAGTCAGGATTGCCATTTTTATTCAGGTACCACTGCTTGCGGAACAGGGGGTCTGTTGGCTCCGGATAAGTTTGTCTTTTCTTCCTTCTCTTCAAGGTCTGCTGCTCAAACCAACTAATTTTGGGTTCTTTCTTCAGCTGAACATGCCTACCCCAGTGAGGGCTGAAAGATTTCTTTTGTATGCTCCGATGGACTAGATGGTAGAAATCACTGCCAAGCACCACTTGTCCAAGATTGATGAAACCAAATTTCCGTGCTATGCGTTCTGCCTCTGCAGAGCCATCAGGTATGCGCACTGCCCAGCTATTTGTATACAGTTCAAGAGCAAAGAGCGCATGGATCCCGACAGCTACAATCAAAACCAAAGCGATTCTCCACATTTTGCAACGTGAGTTTAAACAAGACTCTGTGTTTTTCACCACCAGTGTTTATATAGCCACTGCTCACCAGTAGTGTCTCAATAAGAGTGTTTGGCAGCAGCAGTGACACAGTAACAGAATGTGGCAGCAGCAGTGTCACAATAACAGGGTGTGGCACATGGACAGCTTACATCACAATAGCAGGGGGCGGGGCATGAAACTCTCAGTGACCAGCCAGCCAAAAAAGTAATGCTTACAATGATAGTGTCAATGTGTTTATACATATATATATATATATATATATATATATATACACACACACACATACATGTATATACTACTGTTCAAAGGTTTGCAATAACTGGGCTGTTTTTATGAAAAATTAAAACTTCTAGCTGTAACATACTTGAAAAAGGGTTTTTTAAAGATCAACTGTCATTAGAATGTACATTAACTGGACATTTTTCCAGCATTACAAAATATTTATATTGTTATGTACAACAAAAGTAAACATGTTAAATAAATACATTCCTATTTTAAAATAATGTGCAGTACTGTACCGTTTCTATAGTTTCTTGGTGAGGCTGCTTAATTTGTGAGGCTGTCTCATCTGTCTCCACACTCAGCTGTCTGTTCAGCACTGGAGGGGTTAATGTTCGCTTGCAGCCTTCCCCAGTGCCCAATACCGACCGCCATGCGCCGGTAGCTCTGTAAACCAGGGGCATTGCTAGATCTCCAAAAGATCCAGGGCTACAGCGCATAGCAGATTAAATAGCAGAGGAGTCCACTTTTGCAGCCGTTACTGTGCACACAGCACACACACACATATATATATACATATATATATATATATACATATATACACACACACACACATATATATATATATATATATATATATATATATACACATTTTTCCTATTACCCAGATTATACACAGACACAGGACTCACCCAGCACCCAGATTGCACCCACAGTGGTCTCCTCTCTGAGTTTCAGGTCTCCCGTCAGTCTCGCTCAGGCACATCAGTTATTCATAAATATAAAAAGAGAAAAGATGCTCAAAACTAAACCAAATAACTGCAGGATTCTCAGGGGTAATCAAACCCTAATGAAAACCGATCTCAGACAAGTATCTGATATCCTGCCAATAAAACATAACTTTTATTTGTAATGGTAGCCTGTAAGAGCAATACAATGTATCTAAAAAGTGTCCGTCTCTGCTCTACATAGAGGTTTCTAATGACAGACACTATGTATGACTATTCACCCTGCTGCTCCTCCCTACACCCTAAACTGCCTCTATCTAACAAAGCTTCTCTCCCATAGTGACATACTTCCTAGCAGAAGATGTAAAGGGTGCCCAAACCTGTCAGTCTGTCTCGCTTAAAAACATCCTAGGATTGCCTTAACCAGAGAAAAAAGAAAAAGAAACTAACCCTGACGTTCAAAACATTTAAAAACGCGAGTTTTCAAATGGACCGCATCCTCACATCCCCACACGTTCATTGGCTCACATCAACACAGCAACTTAAATCAGCCGAAAGGAGATTTCTCTCCTCTTTGGTACATAACGTCACACATCCAGGGTTTGCAGCTGTTTTTTTTTTAAATATATCATTGTTTTTCTTTCAAATCAATTGTTTATTTTACAATTCTCTTAATGATCTTACAATAGCTTATCGCATACATACACTGTTACTCGTTGATTAAACCCTTCGTGACAAAGGCTGATTTTACTTTTTGTCAGTGGCGTCGCTACAGGGGGGCAAGGGGGGGCAATTGCCCCCCCTAGGTTAATCCTTGCCCCCCCTGTTGCCCCCTGCCGAAATTGGAATAAAGTCGCAATGCGACTTTAAATCCCGTCTTTTTTTTTTTTTTTTTTAATGTGGAGGAGAGAGAGGGTGCGGCCCGCGTAAGATCGGCAGCCAGGGCAACCGATCTTACTTGGGCCGCACCTCGAGCCCTGCTACTTACCTGTGGGAGGGTCTTCTGTACTGCATAGAGGAAGCGGAAGCTAGCAGAGAACGCAGAGGGAGGCCGCGCCCCCTGCTGAAGTCTGTCAGCGGCATCGAGGAGCTGCAGTGCAGGTAAGGGGGTGGGGAGGGTGTTTGAATGGGTATGGGTGATTGAGGGAATGAATCTGTGAATGAATGAGTATATGAATGAATGTGTGTGTGTGTGTGATAGCATGGATGTGTAAGTGCTGGAACCTTGGCATGATGGAACTGTGATTGCTGTTAGCAATCACACTCCTATCATGCCAAGTCAGCCAGTACATGCTGAAACCTAGCTAGCTGCCCCCCTTGTGTATTGATGCTGCCAGCAGTATGGGGTCTGCACATCACTTACAGCCACCCTGTACCAGCATGTACTGGCTGACTTGGCATGATAGGAGTGTGATTGCTAACAGCAATCACAGTCCCATCATGCCTAGGTTCCAGCATTTACTGGTTGGATGTGTAAGTGCTGGAACCTAGGCATGATAAGACTTTGATTGCTGTTAGCAATCACACTCCTATCATGCCAAGTCAGCCAGTACATGCTGAAACCTAGCTAGCTGTCCCCTTGTGTATTGATGCTGCCAGCAGTATGGGGTCTGCACATCACTTACAGCCACCCTGTACCAGCATGTAGTGGCTGACTTGGCATGATAGGAGTGTGATTGCTAACAGCTAACAGTTCCTTGTGTATTGATGCTGCCAGCAGTATGGGGTCTACACTAGGGCTGCAACTAACGATTATTTTCATAATCGATTAGTTGGCCGATTATTTTTTCGATTAATCGATTAATCGGATAAAAAAAATGAATGTAAATTTTTCATTTATTTAAAATAATTTAATAAACAAATTGTTAAATACAAACAGCAGAATAAAAAAAAACTTTGATAAAATAAATTTCTTGTCTTTATTTCCCAACCAGCCCCCCCCAATTTATGCACATTTGAGCCCAGGCTTGCCACGCTGCCTCCCACACATACCACTCCACGCTGCCTCCCACATATGCCACTCCACGCTGCCTCCCACATATGCCACTCCACGCTGCCTCCCACATATGCCACTCCACGCTGCCTCCCACATATGCCACTCCACCCCCACATATGCCACTCCACGCTGCCTCCCACATATGCCACTCCACGCTGCCTCCCACATATGCCACTCCACCCCCACATATGCCACTGTGCCTGATACGCCTTATACCCCCTGATACACCACTCCATCCTCCCCAGACATGCCACGCTGCCCTCCCCACATATGCCACTCCAGTCTACCCCCAGACATGCCACTGTGGCCCCAGATATGCCTTATACACCCTGATACACCACTCCGTCCTCCCCAGACATGCCACACTGCCCTCCCCACATATGCCTTATATAATGTATATGCCTTATACCCCCAGATATGTCACTCCGTCCTCCCCTGATATGCCTTATACCCCCCAGATATCTCATAGTCCCCTCAGAGTCACAGACCCGTTCACATCACACTGACACCATACTTTTATAAATAAGTACTGGGTTAATCTTCACTGCCCCCAGGATTTAGATTCCCCTTAGTCTGCCCCCCTTTACCTCTAACTGCACCTTAAGTTAACTTTATTAAATTAACCCTCAGTCCTCATCATTAAATTAACCCTAAACACCCCATTAACCATAACTACCCCTAAATTAACTCTAAATACCCCATCAAAACAACTGCCCCTAAATTAACCCTAAACACCCCATTAACCACAGCATCCCCTAAATTAACCCTAAAGACCCTGTCAACCACAACAGCCCCTAAATTAACCCTAAACATACCATTAACCACAACTGCCTCAAATTAACCCCAAACACCCCATTAACCACAGCTGCTCCTAAATTAACCCCAAACACCCCATTAACCACAGCTGCTCCTAAATTAACCCTAAACACCCCATTAACCATAGCTGCCCCTAAACACCCCATTAACCATAGCTGCCCCTAAATTAACCCTAAACACCCCATTAACCATAACTGCCCCTAAATTAACCCCCACCTCCCCTAACTTTCAGTAGCCCAAATATTAATTTTATACTCACAGTTAGATGAGTGTCACAGCCATGTGGTTCTGGCCTTCTGGGAGAAGGAAGGGGGCGGGGCCAGTTGTCACAGTGATTACAGGGAGGGACTTGTAAGTAGTTGCTGCTGCTGTGAGTCAGACTAAACGGATTATATAATGAGGGGTATTTTTCAGAGCGTTTGCTCTGAAAAAACCCTCATTTTATAATCGATAATAATCGATTCAACTAATCGATAATGAAATTCGTTGGCAACGAATTTCATTATCGATTATTATCGATTTTATCGATTAGTTGTTGCAACCCTAGTCTACACATCACTTACAGCCACCCTGTACCATCATGTACTGGCTGACCTGGCATGATAGGAGTGTGATTGCTAACAGCAATCACAGCAAGCACAGTCCCATCTTGCCTAGGTACCAGCATTTACTGGTTGCCTTGGTATGATAGGAGTGTGATTGCTGTGTGGGCAGTGTGGACGCAACTTGTGATCTATGCCTGTAATTTAGGGGGTTTTAAATATACCTTTTAATGACGTGTTTTTATGTGAATTCCAGTTGATCTATGCCTGCAAAGCTGGGTTTTTGCGTTATTCTGTAGAGCCATATCTATATATTTCCATACATTATTTATGTATACCTGCAAATACAGTGTTTGTATGTCTTATTCAGTTGATTAATACCTGCAATGCTGTTTCCATGTATTTATTTGATCTATACCTGCAAATACAGGATTTGTATGTCTGATTCTGTTTATTTGATATATACCTTCAGTGCTGAGATCACAAGTGAATATCAGTTGATCTATACATGTAAAGCTTGGTTTGTGTGTTAATGTGTTGATCTATACCTGCTATCGGCAACTGGGGCTAATATTAATATATATATGGGCAGCAGAGGCATCAATACACAAGGGGCAAAAACACTAAGGGGGGTATAAACGACAATGCAGTGTGAAAAATCCATCCTGATGTAGACGTCTGTGACGTAGATTGTGTCCTGCTGTTTGTGTGTTTTTGGTTATCAGTGTAGCAGAGCCTGTCCTCGGGTGTGTGTGTATAGGTGTTGGTGTGGCAGAGCCTGTCCTGGTGTGTGTGTTCAGTTGTCAGTGTGGCAGAGCCTGTCCTAGGGTGTGTGTTTGGGTGTCAGTGTGTCAGAGCCTGTCCTTGTGTGTGTGTGTTTGGATGTGGGTGTGGCAGAGCCTGTCCTGATGTGTTTGGTTGTCGGTGTGGCAGAGCCTGTCCTGGTGTGTGTGTATGGGTGTCGGTGTGACAGAGCCTGTGTTGGTGTGTGTGTCTGGGTGTTGGTGTGACAGAGCCTGTGTTGGTGTGTGTGTGTTTGGTCATCTGTTTCCTGGCACTTAACTTACAGTAGGAATTATTTAATTTATATTTATCCAGAGATAAAATGCCCTCCTGAAGTTGTAGTGACTTCAGGGGACAAAACGTTCAAGGCCCTGAAATCATTTAGTGGAAAAGTTATTTATTGTGTTATAATATTTATTTCAAGGTCGCACTCAATTGTGGCTTCAGGCTTCCCATGTTGAAGTATTATTTTAGCCCAATAACAAAAGTATAATTCCATAGCACATTACTTTTGGAAATTATGAATGCCCCCCCAGTTTGACTGTGGTATCTTGTGTGCCCCCCCCTATATATTGTTTCTAGAGTCGCCACTGCTTTTTGTACCCTTCGTGACAATGGCCGTTTTAACATTTCTGCACTGCTCGTGTTTAGTTGTAAACACACTGTGATTAGAAAGCTGGGCTCCATTGACTTGCATGGTTGAATGCAGTACCTGTAATCAACCTGCAACTGGAGCCAGAGTTCTCTAGAGGGTCAGGAGACCGTCTAGCGAACCTTTTCATCTTTATTATTTTTTTTCCCGGGCCGCCGCCATCTTGCTGATGGCGAAGATCACCGGCAGCTGCGGCTTTGACCGCTCTCCGGAGCGGTCACACTCCATCAAGAGGTAAGCGTTTGGTGTCGCTGAATGCCTCCTGATCCAGGCATTCCAGCGACACCATTTAAGTTTAGGAGGTGATCGTTGATCGCCTCCTAAACGCTTTTAAAACGGGCGTCCGCCGCCATACATTGTATGGCGGATGTTGACGCCCCGGGGAGGGGCCAGACATGGCCCCTGATTCCGATCATGGCGTTGCTGAATGCCTCGAGGTCGAGGCATTACAGCAACGCCGTTTGGGTAAAAAAATCGATCACGGATCGATTTTTTTTACCCGTTTTAACAAATGACGGTCCTGGCACGTCATTTGTCGTTAACGACATGTTTTTCCGTGACGTGCCCGGACCGTCAATTGTCATCAAGGGGTTAATGTTGTTGTTTTAAATTATTTTACGTAAAACAATGACTGCCACACACAGGGAAAGATATACAACCAAGACATTTCTGTATATTAAGTGCAAACTAAATGGTATGCTTTAGCAAGAGCAGAAAGGACCAAATGTGGACTACTAGTTATTCAATAGTCCCATATAATTCACTGTCCCTTTCCTTCCATTTGGGGATCTTCCTCAAATCAAACACTGGAACAGATGCCAAGGCCGATCCTGTGTGGTTGTAGCACATCATCCTGCTTTGAACGCCCCTGAAATGTCTCCCCAAATAAAAAAGGCTCCTGAATTTCAGCCGAAACGAACAGCCAAAAAACATAATTTCTCAATGTTTTTAGTGTTGCGGAAAACCTTGATGTAAAGGCATTGAAACGTCAGCTGAGCGAAGAAAGTGACTTCTTTCTGAGCTCGTTGAACCCCATGATGGGCCAGGCACGTCAATTGTCGCTGTCATCTGTGTGATTTCTCATCAATGCGTTAATCATAACTCTAAGAGCAAATCTGAGGTCGCCCAAAACTTTTTCATCCCCCACACATTCTGTGAATTAAACTTTTATTTTTATATCTTTACATTTTCAAAGGAATCCTACATACTTTGTACAACAAACTAGGCAACAATGTGCAATGTCAGTCAGCAGTTGCTAAGGCCAGTAAGGTATTGTCGTGTATAAAAAGGGCATCAATTTGCGGGAAAAATGGCGCCTCAGAGGGGATACAATAGCATTATATAAATATATTCGGGGCCAAAACAAACCATTGTCTGGAAACCTATTCATAAACAGAACTATGCACAGGACACGGGGTCACGCGTTTAGACTGGAAGAAGGGAGATTTAGTCTAAGGCAGAGGAAAGGTTTTTTTACAGTAAGGACAATAGGGATGTGGAATTCTCTGCCTGCAGAGCAGTGGCGTCTCCAGCTTTCATATTTAGGGGGGGCACATGGGGGGCCAGGGACCAAAGTAGGGGGGCCAATTATAAAACGGTACATATACACTATATATATATATATACACACACACGTTAGACGTGCATTTTTAACTACATAATATGCACTTTTCTCTTTGAAGTAAAGACTGTGATTAAAATATGATTTCAAAATAACAGCTAAAGTGACAGTTATTTTTCATTCTTTAATATTAACCCCTGCTGCGGATATATATTAATATTAGCCCCTGCTGCGGATACATACTTATATTATACCCTGCTGCCGATATACATAGAAATTATACCCTGCTGCCAACATATATTAATATTAGCCCCTACTGCCGATATATATTATTAGTCCCTGCAGCCAATATATATAAATATTAGCCCCTGCAGCCAATATTTATTGATAATAGGCCCTGCAGCCATTATATATTAATATTAGCCCCTGCTGCCGATATATATAAATATTAGTCCCAGCTTCCGATATATATTAATATTAGCCCCTGCAGCCAATATATATTAATATTAGACCCTGCTGCCAATATATTTGCCACACTGACTGCAGATCAGGGGAAGACAGTGAGAGTCAGTGCAGTGTTCCATCCTTCTGACTGCACCGTGACATTTAGAGGTCCTCTCCCCTGTAATCATCCCCAGAGTCCCTTTGTCCCTTCATTCACTAAACCATACCGCTCTTTTACTTACACCCTGTAGTTCAGGTATAGATCAAATAAACAACACATGGAAACAGCACATGCAACTGAATGAGATAAAAAAAAAAACTGTATTTGCAGGTATACATAAATAATGTATGGAAACATAGCAGATACAGATCAACAGAATTTGACACACTATTTGGCATCCAAACAACTATAAATCATTCTTTTTTTATCACATTATTAAAATCCCAGAAATCAAAAAAGTTAAAAGGCCCAAATAAATTAAGGAGATTAGACATAATGGAAACTTCAACAAAATGCATCACAACCATCTTAGTGCTGCGTCACCAAATGAACACCTCATCACAGATAACACAATGCATACAGCTGCATATAACTAAGCTGAGTACCACTTGGTGTGTGAAGGCCTGTGAAACCAAAGGGGAATAGCGTCCTGTATACTGTAATCAAGAATTGAGTTTCACAAACTCTGAACCAACATCTAACTTTTAATAATATATTCAGATTGAAATAACACAAAACCTTTACTTTTCCTCTGATTTCTAGGCCTAGAAAGTTTTGTCCTCTGAAGTGACCACAAAATCTGGATAAATAAAAATTATAAAGTTCTATTTAACCCTCTACAGCAAGTAAAGTGCCAGGAAACAGATGACCAAACTCATATCAGGACAGGCTCTTCCACACTGACACCCAAACACATACACCAGGACAGGCTCTGCAGCCACATGGACCCCCACATCAGGATGGGATAACCATATAAAATGCTTTCCACATTGCTTTGCTGTTTGTGTGTATTGACCCTTGTGTATTTGTGCCCCCCAGCCACCCCCCTTTGTGCATTTTTGCAATACACCCTTGTGTATTGATTTATTTGATGCCCCCAGCCAGCCCCCCTCCCTTGTGTATTGATTTATTTGATGCCCCCAGCCAGCCCCCTCCCTTGTGTATTGATTTATTTGATGCCCCCAGCCAGCCCCCCTCCCTTGTGTATTGATGCACCAACCCCTTGTACTGGTTAATATAATGGCCCCCATACCCATGTGTATTATCCTTCTTACCACCCTGATGTGTAATTATGCCCCCAGCCACCATCTTTTTGTATTATTTAATTTTCCCAATGCAGCCCCCCCTTGTTAATGTCCCTCCTTCTGTCACCTCCACTATTTATTTAAAATAAAATACTTTTTTTGCTGGCCTTCATTCTTCCACTGTAACACAGCAGACTGCTCTTCTCCCTCATGCTCTTCTCCCTGTCAGGCAGTGACAAGCAACTGTTCCGTAAGAGCCCGCCCCCTTCAAAGGGGCAGGACGAAGAGCCTCAGTCAGTGATTGGCATGCCGGCAATCCATTAAGCAGCCAGCGGGGGCGGTTTTACAGCCGCTTTGAAACTGTCAGCCGCATCGGCTGCATTTGGAGCTTAGTGTTCCGGCACACCGGGTCAATGGTATAGCGTTTCAATTGGGGGGGCACACTGGGGGGCACAGCATAATGTAGGGGGGGCCATGGCCCCCTCTGGCCCCCCCCTGGCGACACCACTGCTGCAGAGGTAGTTTTATCAGAGTCTGTACAGACGTTTAAGCAACAACTGGATGAATACATGCAAAAACATAATATTCAGGGATATCATTTTTTAATTATGGGGAAATAGCTTCTTGATCCAAGGAAAGATCTGACTGCTATTCTGGGATCAAGAAGGATTCCCCCCCCCCTAGTTTTTGCAAAATTAGAAAGGGCTACAAACTGGATTTTTAGCGCCTTCTTTTGGATTAACAGCAATTAACAGATGTGGGAAAGGCTAAACTTGACGGACGCATGTCTTTTTCAGACTATGTAACTATGCAATACAAATGTGTGAAATAAACTAACAAGACAAACGTGTCTCTAAGCATTGCAGCCGTCCAAAGCTTCCCTGTTGAGCATATTTGTCTGTTTTCACAAATACTACCTTTTCCCAGAAGTTATCTTCAGTTACACAACTAAGAAGTCAGTGATGTAGTGAATTGTTTTGGAAAGAACAGATTTTATTAATCCACGTATGATAAATCAGATTAGTTATGTCAAATCAGAGATGGCTTCACACTATTCCCTCCCCAAGAGTGTGGCCATACCAACTTTCAAGTAAGTCACATCAAAAATGACCTAAAAGTTATGTTTTCATGTCAAAAACATGTAAAGTCTCTGTATCATTGCCAGGCTGGGTCTTTGCTCTTCCTTGTGGTTTTAGTCCTCATCGCTATATGAAGGTTGGAGAAGCTGAGATTCTGCTCCCTGTTCAGCTTCCACCTCATCATTAGGAGCACAGAGCTTACCCTTCTCTACGTCAAAAGACTGAGCTTTGTTTACAGTTCTTCTCCGGAGAAGCCAGCAAATGAAAAACAGCTTCGCTATCGAGACTACAGTAGCCCCGCTTATAACTACAGCCATGGCTATAGTTTCAGGTGCCAGGGTGGTGCTAAGGTCTGTACTTGGAGATTGAGCCTGTGAGCAGGAATGGCTTTTGGCGTTGTAGGTGGATAAAGGTGAGCAGGAAGTGCAATTATTGTCCGACTTCCCTTTACAGGTGTTACAGGATGGATGGCAAGCAGCACAAATACGGGTAAAGCCATCAGATCCTTCTGTCTCCACCGTCTGCGTAGTCTTGAAGTGCTTGGGAGGGCAATAAGACAGGCAGAACTTTCCAAAGATGTAATACGGTGACTCACATTTTGTACATAACCCATTGCTGTCAAAGGTCAAACAGTCTCTCCTTACAGACCTCTGGATTCTTCTGGCCATCATGTCTTCTTCTGTACCATACAGAATCAGCCTGAAATTATTAAGAAATCCATGGTTCCTATAGCCTCCCTTGTTTAAAAGTTCCAAGGTCCAAATGCCCTGTGGATTTTCATCCCAGGTGTGTGTCGTCATGAAAGACCAGTCTTTGTACCCATCGGTGCTGGTATCATATGCTCTCAAAGCCATCAACACAGAACGGGTGCCCATAGGGCTGGTGAGAGAGATTTCCAGGTCACCTCTGCGACTATAACTTAGGGAGATTTGGGCTTGGACATGTTCCAGGGACACTATGTGGTTGCGGGAACCATGACAGGCAGTGACATTCACGGTCACCAGTAGGTTAGAATCCAGTTTTTGTGGGGTGTTTACAACCTCAATCAGGCACTTTCTTTGAGGCCGAGTTGTCTCCCACATTTTAGCCAGCTCTACTACTTGTCCAGCGTTCAGGAGCCCATAGCCATAATGGTGGCTGACTTTTCGTCCAACTCCATTTGATACCCAGTCTTCAGCAGTCAGGTGGGTGGGATTGGATGATCTTACTACAATATGCTGTAAATCCCTCCATGTTAGAGCTGGGTTTGCCTCCAATGCGAGAGCTAGAATTCCAGTAGCAAGCGGTGCAGAAGCTGAAGTGCCAGTATTCTGATCTGTGCACTTGTGACGAATATCAGTGCTGACGATCTTCCCTTCGTTGTTGATGCCGCTGCTGTATGTAGTGGTGAGTAAGGCTGAGCATGCCTCACTGTACCACGGGACCTTTCCATATTCTGTGGTACTACCCACAGAAATGGTGTAGATACTGTTAGAGTACCCATCAGCATTGCAGTTGTCATAATGCAATCCACCATTTCCAGATGCCCAAACAAAGACAGATCCAAGGCCACCTCGACCATTCGCTATTCCTTTAACGAAAGCCTCAGAAGCAAGCACTCCTGGTCCGTCTACAATCTCACCATCATCGTCAGGGCCCCAGCTGGCACTATAAATGTCAATATGCTGTGGGTTTAGACTCAGTGACTGAGCTTCGATAATATCTGTGATCAACCCATCCAGCATCCGCACACCGCCTATTGCAGCATTGTAGGCGATTCCGGCGCCACAAATACCATTATTGGCAACTGCAGCCACCTCACCTGCACAGCGGGTCCCGTGGTGGTTCTCATTTGATGGGTCATATCGGGGCTGAGGGTCAGGATCATTACTGTTAAAGTCATAACTTGCCATTGGATCATAGTTCTGTGCCAGATCAGGGTGGTCCTTTTCAAGTCCATCATCCACAATGGTCACAACCACACCCCTTCCAGTGTACCCATGGCTCCAAGCAGTCAGAACGCCTAAGTCAGGATTGCCATTTTTATTCAGGTACCACTGCTTGCGGAACAGGGGGTCTGTTGGCTCCGGATAAGTTTGTCTTTTCTTCCTTCTCTTCAAGGTCTGCTGCTCAAACCAACTAATCTTGGGTTCTTTCTTCAGCTGAACATGCCTACCCCAGTGAGGGCTGAAAGATTTCTTTTGTATGCTCCGATGGACTAGATGGTAGAAATCACTACCAAGCACCACTTCTCCAAGATTGATGAAACCAAATTTCCTTGCTATGCGTTCTGCCTCTGCAGAGCCATCAGGTATGCGCACTGCCCAGCTATTTGTATACAGTTCAAGAGCAAAGAGCGCATGGATCCCGACAGCTACAATCAAAACCAAAGCGATTCTCCACATTTTGCAACGTGAGTTTAAACAAAACTCTGTGTTTTTCACCACCAGTGTTTATATAGCCACTGCTCACCAGTAGTGTCTCAATAAGAGTGTTTGGCAGCAGCAGTGACGCAGTAACAGAATGTGGCAGCAGCAGTGTCACAATAACAGGGTGTGGCACATGGACAGCTTACATCACAATAGCAGTGGGCGGGGCATGAAACTCAGTGACCAGCCAGCCAACAAAGTAATGCTTACAATGACAGGGTCAATATGTTATTCTGACTAATATATATATATATATATATATATATAGATAGATAGATATAGATATATATATATATATATATATATATACACACTACTGTTTAAAGGTTTGCAATCACTGGGCTGTTTTCATGAAAAAATGAAAACTTCTAAGTTTTTTTTTTTTATTATTTTCCAAATAACATAATTACAACATATCCATATACAAAACAGCATAACAATAGTGTCTAAACCGTAAAAAATTAGGGGGACCGAAGTAACCGGACTCCAATACCACGGATCCCTTCCTACCTTGGACAAGAACATTCACTCATTCACGCTTTCAACAATTGGAACTCAATGCTCATTGTTTACATACTAAAAATTATTATCAGTCTGCACAAGAGAAATACCCCAACCAGGCATCCCAGCTTCTATGTAACTTATAAATCTCCCGGGGTGTTTGATAGTAGCCCCGCTCCATTTGACATTGGAAATGTATCTGGTTTAAGATCTTCCCGATAGGTATTACCTCTTGCTGTCTCCAATTCCTGGCAATTACTATTTCCATGGCTAAAAAATATTGTATGACCAAGGCCCTCCTGTTGGGGGGTATAGTGGCCATATTAAGATGCAGCAGTGCCAATTCCGGTGTAGGTACCAAGAAAATATTTGTAAGATTGGAAATATTATTAAATAATTCAGTCCAAGTCTGTCTAATCTTGGAGCAGCTCCGCCATATGTGACTAAAAGTGCCTTGTTTCAGCCTACATCTCCAACAGTCAGTTTATTTGAAATAATCTAATCCACATTACAGGGAGTTTTATTGGTATCATCCTTATAAATAGAGCCATTTAGTGATTATATAGGCTCTTACTATGTTCATTCTGCCTATCCATGAAACGAATAAGCCTTTCCATTCTCCAGTTTGTCTGCACAAGTCTTCCCGCAGTCCTGAATAGTTAATTTCTATTATCTGAGAAATCTTAATAGCAATCCCTAAAGAATCTATTTTACCAGCCTCCCAAATGAAATCATAACTCACTTCCAGATTATGTTTCACTGGTTCTGGGATAGATACTAGTGTAGCTTGAGTCTTATTTATGTTTAATTTATAATTTGAAAATTTACTATAGTTTGAAATTTCCTCCATCACTGAGGCCAATGAATTTTCTAGACCGTAAAGAGATAACAGAACATCGTCAGCGTATAAAATGATTTTGAATTCTTAATCTCCTAATTCCCTTAATGTCGGTGTTATTCCTTATTCTAAATGCTAACGGATCCAAGGTTAAGACATATAGAAGAGGAGCCAAAGGGCACCCCTGTCTAGTACCATTGGTTATCCCAAACCGGTTGGTGCCTTAATTGCTCTGAGTATTTAGATCTCATTAAAGGGGGTATCAAGCAGGGTAGCTATGTCTTTTGAAACCTTGGAGAGTTTAGATTCTGCTAAGTATTTTATAATCTGATCTCTTTCTTGAAATTGCCCTGGTATGTTATACAGCTTAGAGTAGAAGTCTTCAAACGGCTTGCCTATCTCTGTTGGGCTATAACAATGATTTGCTCCATCTGTAATTTTATATATTCTTGATTTTAAATTACGCTTTTTTAGTTGGTTGGTAAGCATTTTATCCGCTCTATTGCCCACATAGTAACCTTTTTGCTTTAACTTCATTAAATTTATATTTGCCTCGATGACAGATTGCTCCTCAATCTCTTTCTTGGAAGAATTGAGTTGTGAGCTGGGATAATTCCTCAACATTTTCTTGACTTATCAAAAGTGTTTCCCAGAGTTTCCATGCCCGTACGCCTGTGTTATACTTTCTAGTAATTCCGAGACAAACTGGATCATGGTCAGACCGAGCCGTATTTCCTATCATGAACTTTTTACAATCTTTAAGGGATTCAGCTCTTGTCAGGATCATATCTATCCTAGAAAAGGAGTGGTGTCTATGTGAGAAAAAAGTAAAATCTTTGTCTAAAGGTCTTATGGTTCTCCATACATTGTAAAGTTTGTACTTTCCTAGTGTCTCACGAAAAGCTCTAGATAGAACCCTCTGTCTATGGTCGTTTCTAATTGGGTTTTTACTCTGTTTGTCCCATTCTTGGTCGATCACACAATTAAAATCTCCCATACACAGGAAGGTGCCCTGAATGTAGTCCTGTATCTTCTGTAATGTACTATTTATGAAGTGTATTTGTCTGGACTTTGGCGCGCATATATTTAGAAGTGAGAACAATCTATTATCCAGTTTACACACAACAAAAGAGAATCTACCAGCTGTATCGCTCTGTTTATAAATTACTTCAAGTGATGAATGCTCTATCACTGTATATCGTTGATTATTTAATCTAAGAATATCCTCCCCCCTCATGTGAGTTTCTTGGATACTACAAACATCAATATGTTCTTCGAACAGATAATTGTTCAGGGAAAAACGTTTCTGAGGGGAGTTAAGACCTTGCACATTTAGCATAATCATTTTAATTAGATTTTTCCATTCTGCAGACATCATATTATAGTTATGGATATCGAGTTCCATACATATACCATACTCACACTCATTCTCACACATCCAACCTAAAACAAGACCCTTGATACCCCAAAACTATGTAAAATATAGGAAAAAAAACTCCTAGTAACCCCATATACATAGTTAATTTCGACTCTTATAGTGTATTGTGGAAGAGAGAGTAAAATAAATAAATATTATTTTTGATATATATATATATTTATATTATACACACTATGCTATATTCACCGCTACGTATTCGTGATAATACATTTTAAAGTTGTGCATATTTCCATGTCATTATGTAAACTTGAGTTATATATATTTGTGCAAAATTGTTTTAGATTTTGTTTTCTTTTAATAGACTATGAGACTAGGTTATCCGCTTAACCCAATTTCATTTATATCAAAGTGTATAAGTCAAATTATAATTACTAAATTGTGCTTACATTACCACTTCCCTAATACCTGCTATTCATGATACATCTTAAATAATGCATACATCTTAAATTCCTGTTCATAGAATAGAACTGGGCATTTTTACAGAATTAGATAAGAAAAAAAAAAATTATATTATGCTAAATTCACCACTTCATATTTGTGTAAGTACCTATTACCAAGACATTATATAAATATTATTTATATTAAATTATGTATGTTGTGTCATCTATACACTGTTGATCTGAATTACCCAAATTTAATTTATCCATATCAGAAATTAAAAATTTGGTAAATTTGGTAAGGTTCAGGGAATATAAAACATCTTGGCTCAACAAAAGGTTCAGCTCCCCCCTCGTCCGGACTATATCGTGCAGTGTCGAGTTATCAAGAAGCTGCTTGTGACGGGTTTCCAGCTGAGACGTGAGGGACTCAATCTCAGCCTGTCGCAGTTTCCGGCGCCTCGCTGCAAGTTTGAGGAAGGAGCCCCTAACGTAGGCTTTGTGCGTTTGCCAAACTAGAAGAGGGTCAACGCCCGGGGTCTCATTAAAATCGAAAAACTCTGTCAAGTCCTTATTGATTTCCGAGACTAACGACGGATCTGTCAACAAAAACTCGTCTAGTCTCCACTGCCTTGAGCCGCCGTGCCAGTCAGTGAGATGAAGTACACACTCAACCGCGCCATGGTCCGACCAGATGATGGGGTGGATCCGCGCAGCATGAAGGGAGCGAGCCATGTGTTGACCAATAAATATATAATCTATCCGCGAGTAAGTCCGGTGAGGATGGGAGAAAAACGAGTAATCGAGGACTTTAGGATGAAGCAACCGCCAAGCATCGACCAACGCCACTGTTCTGGCAAAGTCCTTAAGGCGACCAGAGTTTGGTAGCGCATGAGAGAGAGGAGAGGCACTCTTCCTATCCAGATAGCCATCCCAGAGCGTGTTAAAGTCCCCACCAACGATAAGATTGTGTTTGCGGTATGGCAACAGGAGATCCGTGATGTGCGAGTAGAAAGCAGCAGCCGCCGTAGAAGGGGCATAAACATTCAGGATTGCTGTAGGTTTATTTTGAAGGAGCCCCAGGAGCAGGATGTATCTGCCCCATTTATCCTTGTGTACAGACTGCAGTTGAAATCCTATGGAAGAGCGAAAAAACACACTGACCCCATTTTTCTTTTGACTTGGATGCACGGCGTGGAAGTGTGACCCGTAGGACTTATCCCAGTAGGCAGGTGAGTGAGTACTGCGCAGGTGAGTTTCCTGAAGGAGCAAAATGTCCCCACGTAGTTTACGGTAGTAACGCATCGCAGCTCTACGCTTCTGGGGCGAGTTCAGGCCCTTGACGTTGTGAGATATAATTTTAAGAGCACTAGCCATGGCGTCTGAGATAGTGGCACCGCAAGGTAAGTCTGCAGGTGAGTGGGGAGATCAACGCCAATCGCAACCTAGAAGAAAAGAAGAAGAGAAGAGAAAGAGAGAAAGAACAGCGAGAAGAGAGGGAAGGAGGGGAAAGGGGAGAACAACAAAAATATGTATGCACAATGCACAACCGACACAACGGCATAGAACATAAACACTGGTCTCTTGAAAAGGTGCCATATGGAGTGCATATAACCAGTAAAGCACTGCTCTGACTTAGCAGGTGGGGCAGTGTGTAAGGCATAAGTGTACGTCAGGCAGAGCGTGGACCAACTCAGGTCAAGGGGGGTGTAAGGAAAGGAACCTCAAAATGGAACCTCCAGCCCTTCGTGAATGAGAATCACCTGACATGGATGAGTAGCTAAGGCCCGAGACTATATGGCCTGTATCTCAAGAGCCATTGGGGAAATAAGCCAAACGCTCAATAACTGTGCCCAGTTTAATAGCCAACTAGGCTGTAGTGTGTGCAGAAAATTACATCATAAATCAAAATAACAGAACGTGCGTGACAGTGTACCGATAAAGTGAAAACACAAGATAAACGACGAAAAAAAAAGGAAAAATACGCGAGACGGATATAACGAAGAGCCGAACTTAGCCGTGTCAAGTCCCACTGAACCGCTGCGGTGATAGCAGCACTGCACGGATTCAGAGCCGTGAACGGTGACCTGCCCTACCCGGGCACACCGGAGCTGTAGATCTCCATCAGGGAGGTACCTCCGCTGTAATGGCGGTGTCCCAACGCGACCTTGGACGCCGCCTGGGCAGGACCAATCTGACATCTCCGGAATGCCGAAGGAAAAGATGGAGTCCCGGAAAATAAATCACGATCGGGTAAGCAAACGGCCGAAAAACATAAACAAGAAAAGCAATAAAAGCACAGCTAGTCATCCGTCGACCTGTCCATGGGAACGGAGGCTTGATCGCGCCTCCTCGGTGTCGAAGGAATCTCGAACCATTCCCCCGCTGGTAGTGATCCCGGGTCCTGGCGGCTTCTTTTCCGATTCACAGGCAAGGGCAGCAGATCAAGATAATGCAGGAGCTCGGCGGCCTCCGACATGTCTTTGATCGTGTAGCTTTTGTCACCTGCGGCCACTTGAAGGGCGAAGGGGAACCGCCAACGGTAGGTGATACTCTGGGCCCGCAGGTGATCCGTGAGGGGTTTGAGGGCCTTTCGCCGCAGCAAATATGTTCCTTAGCATGTGTAACTATAATATTCCACCCATAATCCCCATGTAAAAAAATATTTATAGCCATATTCTTATCAGAAATGGGTCAAATATGTTCCTTAGCATGTGTAACTATAATATTCCACCCATAATCCCCATGTAAAAAAATATTTATAGCCATATTCTTATCAGAAATGGGTCAAATATGTTCCTTAGCATGTGTAACTATAATATTCCACCCATAATCCCCATATAAAAATAATAATAATATATATTCCCATATTGTGCCAATCAAAACAGGTAAAATATGGTGTTTGCACATACATGTACCATATTATATCAATATGTTGATTACTTAAAATGTTTCTATTATTTCTATAGAATTTACCATGATTCCGTTATAAAACTGTATATATTTCAGCAAGTAAACAGTTAAACATTTGCAGCTTCTTTTTGCAATGTATTCGTTGCAACTTAGTATCAAGAACTACCAAAAAGAACATACTTTGATTTACCATGAGTGTAAAAAGTATACTGACACCTATTGATAGTACTGAACATTGCAGCCAATCATCCCATCATCCCCAATATGCTGTTTAGTGCGTCCCCGCTTATAACCACAGCCATGGCTATAGTTTCAGGGGCCAGGATGGATGGAGTGCTACCAAGGTCTGCACTTGGAGATTGAGCCTGTGAGCATGAATTGTTTTCGGCGTTGTAGGTGGATAAAGATGAGTATGCCTCACTGTACCAAGGGACCTTTCCATATTCTGATGTACTACTTACAGAAATGGTGTAGTAGCCATCAGCACTGCAGTTGTCATGATGCAATCTGCCATTTCCAGATGCCCAAAGACAGAGCCAAGGCCACAGTGGACACTATAAATGTCAATTTGCTGTGGGTATTTCCCAACTTTACTAAATATTTATATTGTTATGTATTACATTGTTATGTTAAGTATATATGTTAAATATTTTTCTGTTTTAAAATAATGTGCACTAAATATTTATATTGTTAAGTACTACATTGTTATGTTAAGTACATATGTTAAATAAATGTTTTCCTGTTTTAAAATAATGTGCATTAAATATTTATATTGTTATGTACCGTATTTGCTCGATTATAACACGACCCGGATTATAAAACGACCCCCAAAAATCTAAATATTAATTTAGGAAAAAACAAAAAGCCTGAATATAAGACTACCCTATAGGAAAAAAGTTTTACTAGTAAATATTAATTCATGTAAACTAATTTTCATATTTAATAAAAGCTATGATTGAGAAAAACTTCTCTGGCCCCGCCCCCAGAGGAAGGAGGGGGAGGCAGAGTTATGTGAGGACTTTGCTAGCTTCCTGTTCTCCTGCTGCTAGTGGCAGAGACGCTGCTCGCGACCAAAGCACGGTAAGCAGCCTGGCCCCAGCAGAATGAGGTCTGATTAGAAGACGACCTCGATGATAAGACGAGGGGTATTTTTCAGAGCATTTGCTCTGGAAAAAACCTCGTCTTATAATCGAGCAAATACGGTATTACATTGTTATGTTAAGTATATGTGTTAAATAAATGTATTCCTGTTTTAAAATAATGTGCAGTACTGTACTGTTTCTATAGTTTCTTGGTGAGGCTGCTTAATTTGTGAGGCTGTCTCATCTGTCTTCACACTCAGCTGCCTGTTCAGCACTGGAGGGGTTAATGTTCACTTGCAGCCTTTCCCAGTGCCCAATACAGACCTCCATGCTCTGAAACCAGGGGCATTGCTAGATCTCCAAAAGATCCAGGGCTACAGCCCATAGCAGATAAAATAGCAGTGGAGTCCGCTTTTGCAGCCGTTACTGTGCACACAGCACACACACACACATATATATATACATATATACACACACACATATACATATATATATATATATATATACACACACACACACACATATATATATATATACACACACATACACACATATATATATATATATATGTATACACACACACACATAATTTACACATGTATATATATATATATGTCTTGTTTTGTCTAACACACACACGCACATATATATATATACATACACACATAATTTACACATGTCTATATACATACATATATATATATATATATATATATATGTCTTGTTTTGTCTAAAGGCTGTCCTGTGCAGCAGGCAATCACTCTCAAGGGCTCCATGTATAAAGTGGATATAGAGGCAAAAAGTGATCATCGTTAACTATGCGTCTACCCAGAATCCCTTGTGGTTGTGGCAGCACCATGATTTTTGAGGGGAAAAACAAGCCTCCTGCGTTGTCTGGTGTCTGTAGATGAGTGTTTATTTTGTTTGGCATACATTCTTTTGCTATTGGAGTTAATTCCAGTGTGCATTATACTTAAATACAAGAATGGAGTCATTTTAATTTTGTCTTCATCTTCTAAAAACATATTTTTGTTAATACCAAACAGCAAAGGGTCCACGGAAACATTGTATGGAAATAAGAAAATGCTGACAATTTTAAACCACGTATAGCCTTTATTTGGGAAACTTTTATGTGATAATTTGTGCTGAAGGAGCTCTTTTATTGCCATTTCATAATAATCCCTTCTCCACACGTTCTTAATGAGCTGACCCTGAAACACTTGAAATATTAACCCTTTAATAGCCCATCATAAAGATTGTACGTGCGTTACCAAAATGGCACATGGAAACCTCGATTTGTCATTCTTTAAGGATGCACTTGAGTCACCTGCATTCAAGCAGGGATATCATCCACAACACACTACTAGCAAAAGCACCAATCGGCAGTCTTCGACATGATCGCAGCAGGGAAGACCAGAAAGAAGTCGGCTCCAGCCTGTGTGACCCTGGGAATCCACCCTGCACCTTGATACACCGTAGAGCGCCATTCACTTAAACGCATGATGTTCATCATGATGTATTTAGTGTATACGGAATGCCATTAGGGATGTGCATGGGTTAAAAGTAAGGTATCAAACCTGTCCTATCAATAATCAGCAAGTTGACATAAGGGGGTGATAGAGCTCCTGGGAACAGGATGGTAAGATGGATACCCCTATTACATGTTTTAATAATATATATATTTCTTAGATTAGTCTGGAAATAGCATTGTGTTGAATTGCATTAAAGTATGAAGTAAACAAACCGCCACCAAATACTTCATTACTAGTCTCAGATTAAATTACATTTCAAAAATATTGCTGTTTATTCTTTTTATAATATTTCCAGTTTTTGCAGAATATGTTTTCAGGCAGCCACATTTGTATGAGTTTGCGCTCTGTTATCCGACGCCTTATCATACTGCCTGTGGGAGACAGTAGAATGGCTCAGTCTTAATCACTCAGTTTGGTCAAAATGAGATTGGGCTTTGGTCACCGACCGACATTATGGTATATAGTGCTGGGTGTCATAGCTGTACACTGGCTGAGGTTATTCTCAAAGGAAAAAATATTTTTTCTGTAGAACTTCCACTCCATGTTTCTTTGCCAGCCTATGCCCTGCACGCTTTTCAAAGCCAAAAACATACTTGTTATACTGGGCATAAGGCTGTGGGTTAAACAGGTGCCCTAACTGGTAGGAGAAACATTTCTCACCATCCAAATAATAGAATAGATAACAACGTAGTGAAAATGTTTAAACAAAATTATGACTATATAATACAAGTGCATCAAACACCAAAGAAGGCATCATCGGCACCGGTTTGCAATGTGACCAATTATTCTATAAAATTTTATAAAAACAAGAGAAAATTATTTTATTGCCCATCACACGACAGGAGATACAAGTCCTCCACGTGATAGATATTAGGGTTTGTTCGCTAAATTGAAGGTGCTGGGGCTTCAGCTCCTTCCCTTGACTATCCATTACGAAGCACCAACAATGGTAGGTTTCTCCTGCAAGAAGGACCAATGCAGTCCTTTATAATTCGATAGGCGAGGATACTTAGAAGAAACCTCACTAATTTAACCATACATTATACAGGGCCAGCCAAGCTCTCCAGCAGAAAGTCATTGGGTTTGGCTCATCATATCGTATAGCTTAAAGAACAATGTTTCTAGGAAGCTCTTTCCGCGAGCAGCATGTACAGAACGGCTAACGCGGGAGGCAGCGGATGTGTATTGTGTTCTGAAATGATTATTTGCACAGAATAAAGTCCTGCACTTTACAGTCCAAAGGAACTATATTAAGTTCTCAATAGTTTCAGAACTTTCTGGTAACCGGAGGAATAATGGAGGATAAGGCATGGCGTCATGAGGCAAGGTGCTGACGCTCTCTGTTAACCTCTGATGGTTCTGTCCATCCTCCGGCCACGTAAAACAGCACCATATTAAACATGAGATTCCGTCTCTTTATAATAGATTTCAATGTCAGCTGTTTATTTCATCCTCATACGCTATGGCGATTCCCCTGCGACCTTCCACTGCTTTCGCCGCAGCCGTCTGACCCAGTGCCTTGTCCAGACCCTGCCAGCTACGAGAAGCCAAAAACGATGCTGAAAAGAAAAAGATTGAGAAAAATTAATGAGGACCATAAAACACATCTTCATCCAAGATATAGCACTTCTGGGTTAATTGAAGCACTTGACAGACTCTGAAACCCAAGCCAATATGCAGACACACATAGGCGAGGGTCTCGTGAGTTACGCAGCGCTGACGTGACCCCAATACTAAGGAACGACCTTTACGAAGTGTATTCTGTATAATGCTGGGAGATCCTGTCTATCAGTCTCTGCTCCTCTTCACGAGTTTTGGACAGGAGTTCTGGTTAAAAGTGGGTCCAATCTTTGTGGACTCCGCAATTTTAGATATTTTATTTCTTTCAATAAAATCCAAACATGCTACGTGGCCACAAGTAATAAAAGAACAGAGATGCAGACAGCCCTCTGACAGGCCATCAGTCACCTAGATAGACTAGGAAAGGAGTCAAGTTATTGGACACTCTACAAAAAAAGCAGATACGGCATGGATTGTTGGATGGAATTAATGTCCTTTTACCTGCCGGCCCCAGCTCAGCCATTGTAGTATTGTTATTTCTTTGGGCCAGAGTCATATCGGTCTCTTTTAGTGGAGCTTCCGGCGCAGAAAGTTGGAACGAGCGTAATCCCCCAGTTATCAGAGAGACGTCTGTACGATCGGAGCCCGAGGGGTCAATCTCTGGGAACTCTACATAGACAGAGCCACCTGTAACAAAATTACTTCAGGTTTAGCACTTTACCAACGGAGTATTCAAATGTCAGTGCGTGATAAACAGAACTTGTATTTACCTGATTCAAGAGTTTAAATATCTAGAAGATTTTTAACAATTTCTAATTTTCTAACAATGTATTCTCTTTCTGCTTCACTGATAGTGTTGTATATAGATGGAGCAGCCTCCTAGCAGAAGTGGTAGAGGTGAATACAGCGAGGGAATTTTAGCACGTATGGGACAGGCATATGGCTCCTGAATATGACGTCATATCCCACTTTATTCTGCCAATACGCTTACCTGGAAGCAGCTCCCTGAAATCTGTGATACAGTAACCTTTCCACTCCCGGGCTGGATTGCACGCAACCTCCATCTCATCTGGAGTAACTACCGGCCGGTAGAAGCCACTGGAGTCCAACAGAGAGTTCTCAGGACAAGCCACTAAAACAAAAACGTCCACCTCTGGGAAGTTGGCCAATTTGGCCGGGTTGAGCTTGCCCATGGACAGCATGTAACTCTTCTTTCCAGCCAGATGGATAATGTCCTTCAGGTGTTTTAGAGCAGAGAGGTAATCAGAGACACCTAGTGTTCCCACCAGAATGCCAACGACTTTGGCATCACGCGCCTTCTCTATTAAGTAAAATCTCCTCATCAGAGCACGGTTCACGTTGAGTCCTTCTTTCCGACCCTCGCCTGTCTCGGGGTTAAAGCTGAAAAATGGGCAACGTGGCCAGGTAAGCATGAAGTTGTTGAGCGTTGGACCTTCCCCTCCTATGTAGAAGAAGCTGTAGCCATCTGGCCAGAGCTTTGGATCAGGTGAGAATCTGCGGCCAGATTTCAAGACATCCCCATCGGAGGAAAGTTCCTCGTACTTTGTTAACTTGGAGAAGATCACATGGGGGTAACCTGGGGCAAGCAGGGCTTCCAGCATTGCTGCAGAGAAACGAACAAAGCACCATTATGGTACAATAAAAAAAATCCAACATTTTAAAGTAATCAACAAATTCTCAATGAAAAAGCCGATCGACACAAAAGCAATAGGTATATCATACCCAGGCATTCTTAATCTCCGCTTCCATGCCATTATGGTCAAGCAAGATAGTAAATAAGTAATTAAAGACAAAGTACCGACAGAAATCAGAAACGTACCTATAGCATGATGGTAAACCACATCGCTCAGGATGACCACAGCACTCTCAGGCTCAGGGAATAACTTTCGAAATACTTCTGCACATAGGTTGACATCAACTGCCTTGCGTCCGAACACATACGACACCGGGAGGCGGATGCACGGACTGAGACAGGCTCTTCCATAATGAACAAGAACGTCTGCATTCACGTGCTGTGCGGCTACTTCGTCCACACAGCAGCTGCCGGAACCAAGAGGAAGGAAACAGAGGTTAGCATGGTGGCTCTCAAAAGATTTTTGATGAGCCACGATTTTGAACGTCTATCTGGCTTAATAGCGGCGCAACGTGTTATTCCAATACTTGTTCAGGCACTCAAGGTTCCTGGGACAATGTTCCGATTTCTGTACTTACTGAACTAGAAAAGTGTTAATTTCAGCAGAGTAGGTGGAACAGCGCCTTTAATTGGCTCACAAAGAATTCCCCGGCTTATACAGTAAATGTGAAAGATGCTCCATCTTGCTAAAGAGCTTGTGCTTCTCTTTCTTAATAAAAAAGTTGATTCTGCTAAGTCGTTGAAGTGAGGGAAGGGTTTCAGAGATATATTCACGGGCTGTGACAGCGTAGACAGCTGATAATAACCTGCCATAGGAGGTATCTCCCAGGATGTAGACTTTGGCTCCCGTGGCTCCTTCTAGTTTTCTGGCTATCGTGACTGAATCCTCCAAGAGCTCATCGGGAAACTGTAGAGCCACCTGCGGAAAGATAAGGACGATCGCGATTAACCGGGCAGGAAAAAAAACTATTTAGACTTCACACATCACAGAAAAAAAAATCTCACCGAAGCGCAAATGCATTAACCGAATATAATCAAGCTGAACGAGGGCGACCTGTCAGCTATTTCTTTTTTCTATTAAAACACAACTTCAAATAATTAAAAAAAAAGTTTTTTCTGTTGCTATGGCAATCAAACATTACCACCGATGTTTTCAGATGAAGGACCCAGAGCAGAGGTGATGTTACTTACCCTCCGGGCATCTTTCTCCTGGATGAAAGCAACAGTTTTCTCAATCTCGTACACCTCGTCCAGTTCTTTCTCCGTGATCGGACTGCCTGCTGGTTCCGCGATGCTGAGTTTTCTATTGATCACGTCCTCTTCGTTACTACTGAACAAGGCGGTAGCCATGGCGAGGCAGCTGATGGGAAGCCTGCAAATTAAATACATTATCCTTTACATCACTTAGCCGAAAAGCAGGCGCATAGTCCCTATACCGGCTAATATTTTAATATATGGATAGTACTTGTTTAGCGTGTTATTAACATACATTATTTAGTAGGCCATTTCACTATGGAAATTATATATTTTTTTAAAAGTTATGTTAAGAACTTTTTTTTTCTTGCATTATTATTTATAGTTTTATATAGCGCTTATATATATATATATATATATATATTCTGTAGCACTGTACAAAAGGGTAGATGGGACATAATTAGTATATAACATAATAAGATAACATATAGAAACAAGAGGTGTTGAGGGCTTAAAATAACCTCTATTTTCCATAGGATTGAGGAGTATGGCCAACCATTACCACGGTATCGGTTATCATGACTACAACGTTATAAAATGGTTCAAACCCACGGGGCTAAAATGGTTAACTTTATCACAAAGACTAAGAAAAATATTTTATGAAGAATAATCATTAATCCCCATTTATCACCTACCAGGTGCCACGATGGCATGAACCGTGGCCCTATCCTGTGCGCAGTCCGCCTGCCTCCGGTATAAACGATCACCGCAACATAGGAAGCAATGACAGCGTTTCAGTCCCCAGCATCAACTCACATGGCCAAAGAGCCCACTTCCGAGTGTCAGGAGCCAATCAGGTTTGGAGTCTTCGTGCCACCGCAAAGATGGCCGCCGTAACGCACACACATACTTCCTGCTACGTACCGTTGATGCGCCCGTACAAGGGTGATGACGTCACGGAGCCGCTGTTTTATAACTGGGAATAGCTGATTGGAGAGGTAATGCTTCGTGTCGTTTGTATGGCAGGGAAGGGTCTGACAGCCCCGGTGATACCAAAAACCTGCGAGGGGTTTCTTATTTGCAGGCATTCAGGAGATCAACACATAGAATTCTTGATTAACTAAGGGGCGTACAGGGGGTTTATAAGTGGTGCAGTCACCATAGCAACTCATGGAAAATAGCCCAGTCGATTGCTCCTCTGTTACCTCTTTTGCCCCAGGGTTACCCTTTTTTTAATATCCTCCATTGGACATCTTTATAAAGAGCATGACTTGTGCCCCCTTGTGAATATTGTCCAATGTGGCAAAATGGTTCATTTTAAAGGGACCGTTTACACTCCGTGACCTCCCCGCTAAAGTACTTTTAATATAAAAAATATGCATTCTTTGAAAACAACAACAAAACAATCCAGAACTTATCTTGGGGAGAAGCTCAAGTTCACCTCCTCGTCTGTAGTCAGATGATTCTCGCCACTGATTGGCTACATGAAGCAGTCAGTGGCAGGAAAATGCTCCAATCAAAATCATCTCAATAGATTCCTGGCCGAGACAGGACTTGAGAGGACCGTAGGTAAGTATATAATGCTCATGGACAGACGCATCTCCTGCGCGGAAGACAAAAAAGAAGAGGCGCAAATGTATGTGGGGGATAATGCAGCCCCCCTTGAATTTGCAAGGGAGAGACTGTGGAAACTGCTATAAAATGCATTAAAGTATATGTGATGGTTAGAGTGTCCCTTTAATTATTCATTTGTAAGCCGCTGTGTTTGAATGAACTGCATTAGATGTGACTGTAGATAGCCCAGTCATTTCTTATTGGAGAGTAAATAAGTGAACTAGCCTTCGGAGTTCAGATTACGGACAGTAGGAAAACAATGGAATGCTTCGGAATACGGACAGTAGGAAAACAATGGAATGCTTCGGAATACGGACAGTAGGAAAACAATGGAATGCTTCGGAATACGGACAGTACGGAAAACAATGGAATGCTTCGGAATACGGACAGTAGGAAAACAATGGAATGCTTCGGAATACGGACAGTACAGAAAACAATGAATTTGATTAAAGCGGACGAGGTGCTGTTTTGTTGCTGTGGTTTGACTATTTCTTTTATTGCCTCTTTCCAGAGCTCGTCTCTCTTGTCTTCCATCGTCTGCCATGGATCCTGAGACTCCCCCAAAACCCACCAGCTGCCTGCGCTCTGCGAGTAAACACTCTCAGCGTATTCTCTCCCAGATGAACAGAATGAGGCTGCAGAAGGAGTTCTGTGACGTACAAATTCAAATCGGAGAAAGGGTTTTCGGGCTGCACAAGCTGGTCCTGGCTGCGAGCAGCCCGTACTTTTCCGCGCTGTTTGCCGGGGGTATGAAAGAGTCCTCGAATGAGGTGGTGCAGATCCAGGGAGTGGGGCCCAGTAGCTTTGAACTGCTCTTGGACTTCATCTACACAGGTACTTTGTCATAGCTGCCCATGTATATTGTGCTTCTAATGCCTTTCTGAGACATATCAAGATCCGTCATCGGTTTTTGTTGTCTGTGCCGCACCTGTCAAGGTTCAGATATTTATGCTCTAGAAGAGACATTCGCTGTTCTTCTAATTGTGTTTGTACTTCATATCTGACCAGGGTCAGTGAAAATCACCCCAGGGAACGTCCAGGAGCTGATGACAGCCGCAGACATGCTTCAGCTGAGCCTTGTTGTGGAATTGTGTTGTGAGTTCCTGAAAGAACAGATCGATCCAGCTAACTGCATAGGGTTCTTCCAGTTCTCCGAGCAGCTGGCCTGTCAACCCCTCATTGAATTCACAGAGAGCTTCATCCATGCACATTTTCCAGAGGTGGAGGCGGAAGACGAATTTCCCTCTCTCACCAAAGAACAGCTAATACGGATCTTACGTAGCGAAGAGCTCTGTATTGAGGACGAGCATCAGGTCTTCTCTGCTGCTATGCTATGGCTTCAGCGGGACGTAGCGGCTCGTAAAAGACATGTTGTAGAGGTTCTGGAGCCTGTTCGCTTCTCTTTGCTGCCTCCACAAAGACTTCAAAAAAACATTGAAGGTAAACACAGATACACGACCCTCGTATATCCAGATAAGAGCGAGAGAGACTGTTTTTACAAGTGTGCTCTTCTTTCCTGTGGTCCTATAGATGTGAGTGACTTCAGCTTGCGAGTAGCACTGCAGACGCTGCTGAGGGAATACTATGAACCCGGCCACTCACCCAAAGACAAGAAGCACTGCAGCTTTCTGCAAATACCTCGCGTCCGCCCTCGCCGAAAAGCCCGTAAATTCATCTATGCCATTGGTAGGGATCATTGGAATCACTGATGAAATGAAAACGCAAGTGTGACTCTTACGGCAGTCTTTGGCGTATCGGGTTTTATTCACTAAATGGAGAGTTGTGGTCCTAACTCTCTCGCTTCACTATTCATTATGAAGGGCCAATGCTGGTATGTGACTTATGCATTATACAAAAGAAAATGTGTCAGGAGACTTAAGAAATCTAGCTTATTTAA